>CATNUO010000033.1:0-600000 GCA_951215215.1 Andrena trimmerana | reverse complement strand
TGACCAGTGACCAGTGACCAGTGACCAGTGACCAGTGACCAGTGACCAGTGACCAGTGACCAGTGACCAGTGACCAGTGACCAGAGACCAGCGACCAGTGACCAGTGACCAGTGACCAGTGACCAGTGACCAGTGACCAGCAAAATTGACCAGTGACCAGTGACCAGTGACCAGTGACCAGTGACCAGTGACCAGTGACCAGTGACCAGTGACCAGCGAAAGTGACCAGTGACGAGTGACCAGTGACAAGTGACCAGTGACCAGTGACCAGTGACCAGTGACCAGTGACCAGTGACCAGTGACCAGTGACGAGTGACCAGTGATCAGCGAAAGTGAACAGTGACCAGTGACCAGTGACCAGTGACCAGTGACCAGCGAAAGTGACCAGTGACCAGTGACCAGTGACCAGTGACCAATGACAAGTGACCTGGGACCAGTGACCAGTGACCAGTGACCAGTGACCAGTGACCAGTGACCAGTGACCAGTGACCAGTGACCAGTGACGAGTGACCAGTGATCAGCGAAAGTGAACAGTGACCAGTGACCAGTGACCAGTGACCAGTGACCAGCGAAAGTGACCAGTGATCAGTGACCAGTGACCAGTGACTAGTGACCAGCAACCAGTGACCAGTGACCAGTGACCAGTGACCAGCAAAATTGACCAGCAAAATTGACCAGTGCCCAGTGACCAGTGACCAATGACCAGTGACCAGTGACCAGTGACCAGTGACAAGTGACCAGTGACCAGTGACCAGTGCCAACGACCAGTGACCAGTGACAAGTGACCAGTGACCAGTGACCAGTGATCAGTGACCAGTGAACAGTGACGAGTGACCAGTGACCAGTGACCAGTGACCAGTGACCAGGGACCAGTGACCAGCGAAAGTGACCAGTGACCAGTGACCAGTGACCAGTGAACAGCGAAAGTGACCAGTGACCAGTGACTAGTGACCAGAGACCAGTGACCAGTGACGAGCGAAATGGACCAGTGACCAGTGTCCAGTGACCAGTGACCAGTGATAAGTGACCAGTGACCAGTGACCAGTGACCATTGACCAGTGACCAGTGACCAGTGACCAGCGAAAGTGACCAGGGACAAGCGACCAGTGACCAGTGACCAGTGACCAGTGACCAGTGACCAGTGACCAGTGACCAGTGACCAGTGACCAGTGACCAGAGACCAGCGACCAGTGACCAGTGACCAGTGACCAGTGACCAGTGACCAGTGACCAGTGACCAGCAAAATTGACCAGTGACCAGTGACCAGTGACCAGTGACCAGTGACCAGTGACCAGCGAAAGTGACCAGTGACGAGTGACCAGTGACAAGTGACCAGTGACCAGTGACCAGTGACCAGTGACCAGTGACCAGTGACCAGTGACGAGTGACCAGTGATCAGCGAAAGTGAACAGTGACCAGTGACCAGTGACCAGTGACCAGTGACCAGCGAAAGTGACCAGTGACCAGTGACCAGTGACCAGTGACCAGTGACAAGTGACCTGGGACCAGTGACCAGTGACCAGTGACCAGCGAAAGTGACCAGTGACCAGTGACCAGTGACCAGTGACAAGTGACCTGGGACCAGTGACCAGTGACCAGTGACCAGTGACCAGTGACCAGTGACCAGTGACCAGTGACCAGTGACCAGTGACGAGTGACCAGTGATCAGCGAAAGTGAACAGTGACCAGTGACCAGTGACCAGTGACCAGTGACCAGCGAAAGTGACCAGTGACCAGTGACCAGTGACCAGTGACTAGTGACCAGCAACCAGTGACCAGTGACCAGTGACCAGTGACCAGCAAAATTGACCAGCAAAATTGACCAGTGCCCAGTGACCAGTGACCAATGACCAGTGACCAGTGACCAGTGACCAGTGACAAGTGACCAGTGACCAGTGACCAGTGCCAACGACCAGTGACCAGTGACAAGTGACCAGTGACCAGTGACCAGTGATCAGTGACCAGTGAACAGTGACGAGTGACCAGTGACCAGTGACCAGCGAAAATGACCAGTGACCAGTGACCAGTGACCAGCGAAATTGACCAGTGACCAGTGACCAGTGAACAGTGACAAGTGACCAACGAAAGTGACCAGTGAACAGTGACCAGGGACCAGTGACCAGTGACGAGTGACCAGTGACCAGCGAAAGTGAACAGTGAGCAGTGCCCAGTGACCAGTGACCAGTGACCAGTGACCAGCGAAAGTGACCAGTGACCAGTGACCAGTGACCAGAGACAAGTGACCTGGGACCAGTGACCAGTGACCAGTGACCAGTGACCAGTGACCAGTGACCAGTGACCAGTGACCAGTGACCAGTGACCAGCGAAAGTGACCAGTGACGAGTGACCAGTGACAAGTGACCAGTGACCAGTGACCAGTGACCAGTGACCAGTGACCAGTGACCAGTGACCAGTGACCAGTGACCAGCGAAAGTGACCAGTGACCAGTGACCAGTGACCAGTGACCAGTGACAAGTGACCTGGGACCAGTGACCAGTGACCAGTGACCAGCGAAAGTGACCAGTGACCAGTGACCAGTGACCAGTGACCAGTGACCAGTGACCAGTGACCAGTGACCAGTGACCAGCGAAATTGACCAGTGACCATTGACCAGTGACCAGTGACCAGTGACCAGTGACCAGTGACAAGTGACCAGTGACCAGTGACCAGCGACCAGTGACCAGTGACCAGCAAAAATGACCAGTGACCAGTGACCAGTGACCAGTGACCAGTGACCAGTGACCAGTGACCAGCGAAAGTGACAAGTGACAAGTGACCTGGGACCAGTGACCAGTGACCAGTGACCAGTGACCAGTGACCAGCGAAATTGACCAGTGACCATTGACCAGTGACCAGTGACCAGTGACCAGTGACAAGTGACCAGTGACCAGTGACCAGTGATCAGTGACCAGTGAACAGTGACCAGTGACCAGTGACCAGTGACCAGCGAAAATGACCAGTGACCAGTGACCAGTGACCAGCGAAATTGACCAGTGACCAGTGACCAGTGAACAGTGACAAGTGACCAGTGACAAGTGACCAACGAAAGTGACCAGTGAACAGTGACCAGGGACCAGTGACCAGTGACGAGTGACCAGTGACCAGCGAAAGTGAACAGTGAGCAGTGACCAGTGACCAGTGACCAGTGACCAGTGACCAGTGACCAGTGACCAGTGACCAGTGACCAGTGACCAGTGACCAGTGAGCAGTGACCAGCGAAATTGACCGGTTTCCAGTGACCAGTGACAAGTGACCAGTGACCAGTGACCAGCGAAAGTGACCAGTGACGAGTGACCAGTGACAAGTGACCAGTGACAAGTGACCAGTGACCACTGACCAGTGACCAGTGACCAGCGACCAGTGACCAGTGACCAGTGACCAGGGACCAGTGACCAGCGAAAGTGACCAGTGACCAGTGACCAGTGACCAGTGAACAGCGAAAGTGACCAGTGACCAGTGACTAGTGACCAGTGACCAGTGACCAGTGACGAGCGAAATGGACCAGTGACCAGTGTCCAGTGACCAGTGACCAGTGATAAGTGACCAGTGACCAGTGACCAGTGACCATTGACCAGTGACCAGTGAACAGTGACCAGCGAAAGTGACCAGGGACAAGCGACCAGTGACCAGTGACCAGTGACCAGTGACCAGTGACCAGTGACCAGTGACCAGTGACCAGTGACCAGTGACCAGTGACCAGTGACCAGAGACCAGCGACCAGTGACCAGTGACCAGTGACCAGTGACCAGTGACCAGTGACCAGCAAAATTGACCAGTGACCAGTGACCAGTGACCAGTGACCAGTGACCAGTGACCAGTGACCAGTGACCAGTGACCAGCGAAAGTGACCAGTGACGAGTGACCAGTGACAAGTGACCAGTGACCAGTGACCAGTGACCAGTGACCAGTGACCAGTGACCAGTGACCAGTGACGAGTGACCAGTGATCAGCGAAAGTGAACAGTGACCAGTGACCAGTGACCAGTGACCAGTGACCAGCGAAAGTGACCAGTGACCAGTGACCAGTGACCAGTGACCAATGACAAGTGACCTGGGACCAGTGACCAGTGACCAGTGACCAGTGACCAGTGACCAGTGACCAGTGACCAGTGACCAGTGACCAGTGACGAGTGACCAGTGATCAGCGAAAGTGAACAGTGACCAGTGACCAGTGACCAGTGACCAGTGACCAGCGAAAGTGACCAGTGATCAGTGACCAGTGACCAGTGACTAGTGACCAGCAACCAGTGACCAGTGACCAGTGACCAGTGACCAGCAAAATTGACCAGCAAAATTGACCAGTGCCCAGTGACCAGTGACCAATGACCAGTGACCAGTGACCAGTGACCAGTGACAAGTGACCAGTGACCAGTGACCAGTGCCAACGACCAGTGACCAGTGACAAGTGACCAGTGACCAGTGACCAGTGATCAGTGACCAGTGAACAGTGACGAGTGACCAGTGACCAGTGACCAGTGACCAGTGACCAGGGACCAGTGACCAGCGAAAGTGACCAGTGACCAGTGACCAGTGACCAGTGAACAGCGAAAGTGACCAGTGACCAGTGACTAGTGACCAGAGACCAGTGACCAGTGACGAGCGAAATGGACCAGTGACCAGTGTCCAGTGACCAGTGACCAGTGATAAGTGACCAGTGACCAGTGACCAGTGACCATTGACCAGTGACCAGTGACCAGTGACCAGCGAAAGTGACCAGGGACAAGCGACCAGTGACCAGTGACCAGTGACCAGTGACCAGTGACCAGTGACCAGTGACCAGTGACCAGTGACCAGTGACCAGAGACCAGCGACCAGTGACCAGTGACCAGTGACCAGTGACCAGTGACCAGTGACCAGTGACCAGCAAAATTGACCAGTGACCAGTGACCAGTGACCAGTGACCAGTGACCAGTGACCAGCGAAAGTGACCAGTGACGAGTGACCAGTGACAAGTGACCAGTGACCAGTGACCAGTGACCAGTGACCAGTGCCCAGTGACCAGTGACGAGTGACCAGTGATCAGCGAAAGTGAACAGTGACCAGTGACCAGTGACCAGTGACCAGTGACCAGCGAAAGTGACCAGTGACCAGTGACCAGTGACCAGTGACCAGTGACAAGTGACCTGGGACCCGTGACCAGTGACCAGTGACCAGCGAAAGTGACCAGTGACCAGTGACCAGTGACCAGTGACAAGTGACCTGGGACCAGTGACCAGTGACCAGTGACCAGTGACCAGTGACCAGTGACCAGTGACCAGTGACCAGTGACCAGTGACGAGTGACCAGTGATCAGCGAAAGTGAACAGTGACCAGTGACCAGTGACCAGTGACCAGTGACCAGCGAAAGTGACCAGTGACCAGTGACCAGTGACCAGTGACTAGTGACCAGCAACCAGTGACCAGTGACCAGTGACCAGTGACCAGCAAAATTGACCAGCAAAATTGACCAGTGCCCAGTGACCAGTGACCAATGACCAGTGACCAGTGACCAGTGACCAGTGACAAGTGACCAGTGACCAGTGACCAGTGCCAACGACCAGTGACCAGTGACAAGTGACCAGTGACCAGTGACCAGTGATCAGTGACCAGTGAACAGTGACGAGTGACCAGTGACCAGTGACCAGCGAAAATGACCAGTGACCAGTGACCAGTGACCAGCGAAATTGACCAGTGACCAGTGACCAGTGAACAGTGACAAGTGACCAACGAAAGTGACCAGTGAACAGTGACCAGGGACCAGTGACCAGTGACGAGTGACCAGTGACCAGCGAAAGTGAACAGTGAGCAGTGCCCAGTGACCAGTGACCAGTGACCAGTGACCAGCGAAAGTGACCAGTGACCAGTGACCAGTGACCAGAGACAAGTGACCTGGGACCAGTGACCAGTGACCAGTGACCAGTGACCAGTGACCAGTGACCAGTGACCAGTGACCAGTGACCAGTGACCAGCGAAAGTGACCAGTGACGAGTGACCAGTGACAAGTGACCAGTGACCAGTGACCAGTGACCAGTGACCAGTGACCAGTGACCAGTGACCAGTGACCAGTGACCAGCGAAAGTGACCAGTGACCAGTGACCAGTGACCAGTGACCAGTGACAAGTGACCTGGGACCAGTGACCAGTGACCAGTGACCAGCGAAAGTGACCAGTGACCAGTGACCAGTGACCAGTGACCAGTGACCAGTGACCAGTGACCAGTGACCAGTGACCAGCGAAATTGACCAGTGACCATTGACCAGTGACCAGTGACCAGTGACCAGTGACCAGTGACAAGTGACCAGTGACCAGTGACCAGCGACCAGTGACCAGTGACCAGCAAAAATGACCAGTGACCAGTGACCAGTGACCAGTGACCAGTGACCAGTGACCAGTGACCAGCGAAAGTGACAAGTGACAAGTGACCTGGGACCAGTGACCAGTGACCAGTGACCAGTGACCAGTGACCAGCGAAATTGACCAGTGACCATTGACCAGTGACCAGTGACCAGTGACCAGTGACAAGTGACCAGTGACCAGTGACCAGTGATCAGTGACCAGTGAACAGTGACCAGTGACCAGTGACCAGTGACCAGCGAAAATGACCAGTGACCAGTGACCAGTGACCAGCGAAATTGACCAGTGACCAGTGACCAGTGAACAGTGACAAGTGACCAGTGACAAGTGACCAACGAAAGTGACCAGTGAACAGTGACCAGGGACCAGTGACCAGTGACGAGTGACCAGTGACCAGCGAAAGTGAACAGTGAGCAGTGACCAGTGACCAGTGACCAGTGACCAGTGACCAGTGACCAGTGACCAGTGACCAGTGACCAGTGACCAGTGACCAGTGAGCAGTGACCAGCGAAATTGACCGGTTTCCAGTGACCAGTGACAAGTGACCAGTGACCAGTGACCAGCGAAAGTGACCAGTGACGAGTGACCAGTGACAAGTGACCAGTGACAAGTGACCAGTGACCACTGACCAGTGACCAGTGACCAGCGACCAGTGACCAGTGACCAGTGACCAGGGACCAGTGACCAGCGAAAGTGACCAGTGACCAGTGACCAGTGACCAGTGAACAGCGAAAGTGACCAGTGACCAGTGACTAGTGACCAGTGACCAGTGACCAGTGACGAGCGAAATGGACCAGTGACCAGTGTCCAGTGACCAGTGACCAGTGATAAGTGACCAGTGACCAGTGACCAGTGACCATTGACCAGTGACCAGTGACCAGTGACCAGCGAAAGTGACCAGGGACAAGCGACCAGTGACCAGTGACCAGTGACCAGTGACCAGTGACCAGTGACCAGTGACCAGTGACCAGTGACCAGTGACCAGTGACCAGTGACCAGTGACCAGTGACCAGTGACCAGCGAAAGTGACCAGTGACGAGTGACCAGTGACAAGTGACCAGTGACCAGTGACCAGTGACCAGTGACAAGTGACCAGTGACCAGTGACCAGCGAAAGTGACCAGTGACGAGTGACCAGTGACAAGTGACCAGTGACAAGTGACCAGTGACCACTGACCAGTGACCAGTGACCAGCGACCAGTGCCAACGACCAGTGACCAGTGACCATTGACCAGTGACCAGCGAAAGTGACCAGTGACCAGTGACCAGTGACAAGTGACCAGTGACCAGTGACCAGTGATCAGTGACCAGTGAACAGTGACCAGTGACCAGTGACCAGTGACCAGCGAAAATGACCAGTGACCAGTGACCAGTGACCAGCGAAATTGACCAGTGACCAGTGACCAGTGAACAGTGACAAGTGACCAGTGACAAGTGACCAACGAAAGTGACCAGTGAACAGTGACCAGGGACCAGTGACCAGTGACGAGTGACCAGTGACAAGCGAAAGTGAACAGTGAGCAGTGACCAGTGACCAGTGACCAGTGACCAGTGACCAGTGACCAGTGACCAGTGACCAGTGACCAGTGACCAGTGACCAGTGACCAGTGACCAGTGATCAGTGACCAGTGAACAGTGACGAGTGACCAGTGACCAGTGACCAGCGAAAATGACCAGTGACCAGTGACCAGTGACCAGCGAAATTGACCAGTGACCAGTGACCAGTGAACAGTGACAAGTGACCAACGAAAGTGACCAGTGAACAGTGACCAGGGACCAGTGACCAGTGACGAGTGACCAGTGACCAGCGAAAGTGAACAGTGAGCAGTGCCCAGTGACCAGTGACCAGTGACCAGTGACCAGCGAAAGTGACCAGTGACCAGTGACCAGTGACCAGTGACAAGTGACCTGGGACCAGTGACCAGTGACCAGTGACCAGTGACCAGTGACCAGTGACCAGTGACCAGTGACCAGTGACCAGTGACCAGCGAAAGTGACCAGTGACGAGTGACCAGTGACAAGTGACCAGTGACCAGTGACCAGTGACCAGTGACCAGTGACCAGTGACCAGTGACCAGTGACCAGTGACCAGCGAAAGTGACCAGTGACGAGTGACCAGTGACAAGTGACCAGTGACCAGTGACCAGTGACCAGTGACCAGTGACCAGTGACCAGTGACCAGTGACCAGTGACCAGCGAAAGTGACCAGTGACCAGTGACCAGTGACCAGTGACCAGTGACAAGTGACCTGGGACCAGTGACCAGTGACCAGTGACCAGCGAAATTGACCAGTTTCCAGTGACCAGTGATAAGTGACCAGTGACCAGTGACCAGCGAAAGTGACCAGTGAACAGTGATCAGCGAAATTGACCAGTGACCATTAACCAGTGACCAGCGAAAGTGACCAGTGACGAGTGACCAGTGACAAGTGACCAGTGACAAGTGACCAGTGACCACTGACCAGTGACCAGTGACCAGCGACCAGTGACCAGTGACCAGTGACCGGGGACCAGTGGCCAGCGAAAGTGACCAGCGACCAGTGACCAGCGACCAGTGACCAGTGACTAGCCAAATTGAGCAGTGAGCAGTGACCAGTGACCAGTGACCAGTGACCAGTGACCAGTGACCAGCGAAATTGACCAGCGACCATTGACCAGTGACCAGCGAAAGTGACCAGTGACGAGTGACCTGTGACAAGTGACCAGTGACCAGCGACCAGTGACCAGCGAAAGTGACCAGTGACCAGTGACCAGTGACCAGCGACCAGTGACCAGTGACCAGTGACCAGTGACCAGTGACCAGCAAAATTGACCAGCAAAATTGACCAGTGACCAGTGACCAGTGACCAGTGACCAGTGACCAGTGACAAGTGACCAGTGACCAGTGACCAGTGACCAGTCACCAGTCACCAGTGACCAGTGCCAACGACCAGTGACCAGTGACCATTGACCAGTGACCAGCGAAAGTGACCAGGGACCAGTGACCAGTGACCAGTGACCAGTGACCAGTGACCAGTGACCAGTGACCAGTGACCAGTGACCAGTGACCAGTGACAAGTGACCAGTGACCAGTGACCAGTGATCAGTGACCAGTGAACAGTGACCAGTGACCAGTGACCAGTGACCAGCGAAAATGACCAGTGACCAGTGACCAGTGACCAGCGAAATTGACCAGTGACCAGTGACCAGTGAACAGTGACAAGTGACCAGTGACAAGTGACCAACGAAAGTGACCAGTGAACAGTGACCAGGGACCAGTGACCAGTGACGAGTGACCAGTGACCAGCTAAAGTGAACAGTGAGCAGTGACCAGTGACCAGTGACCAGTGACCAGTGACCAGCGAAATTGACCAGTGACCAGTGACCAGTGACCAGTGACCAGCGAAATTGACCAGTGACCAGTGACCAGTGACCAGTCACCAGTGACCAGCGACCAGTGACCAGAGACCAGTAACCAGTGACCAGTGACCAGTGACCACTGACCAGCGAAAGTGACCAGTGACCAGTGACCAGGGACCAGTGACCTGTGACCAGTGACCAGTGACCAGTGACCAGTGACCAGTGACCAGCGAAAGTGACCAGTGACGAGTGACCAGTGACAAGTGACCAGTGACCAGTGACCAGTGAGCAGTAACCAGTGACCAGTGACCAGTGACCAGTGACCAGTGACCAGTGACCAGTGCCAACGACCAATGACCAGTGACCATTGACCAGTGACCAGCGAAAGTGACCAGGGACCAGTGACCAGTGACCAGTGACCAGTGACCAGTGACCAGTGACCAGTGACCAGTGACCAGTGACCAGTGACCAGTGACCAGTGACCAGTGACAAGTGACCAGTGACCAGTGACCAGTGATCAGTGACCAGTGAACAGTGACCAGTGACCAGTGACCAGTGACCAGCGAAAATGACCAGTGACCAGTGACCAGTGACCAGCGAAATTGACCAGTGACCAGTGACCAGTGAACAGTGACAAGTGACCAGTGACAAGTGACCAACGAAAGTGACCAGTGAACAGTGACCAGGGACCAGTGACCAGTGACGAGTGACCAGTGACCAGCGAAAGTGAACAGTGAGCAGTGACCAGTGACCAGTGACCAGTGACCAGTGACCAGTGACCAGTGACCAGTGACCAGTGAGCAGTGACCAGCGAAATTGACCGGTTTCCAGTGACCAGTGACAAGTGACCAGTGACCAGTGACCAGCGAAAGTGACCAGTGACGAGTGACCAGTGACAAGTGACCAGTGACAAGTGACCAGTGACCACTGACCAGTGACCAGTGACCAGCGACCAGTGCCAACGACCAGTGACCAGTGACCAGTGACCAGTGACCAGTGACCAGTGACCAGTGACCAGCGAAATTGACCGGTTTCCAGTGACCAGTGACAAGTGACCAGTGACCAGTGACCAGCGAAAGTGACCAGTGACGAGTGACCAGTGACAAGTGATCAGCGAAAGTGAACAGTGACCAGTGACCAGTGACCAGTGACCAGTGACCAGCGAAAGTGACCAGTGACCAGTGACCAGTGACCAGTGACTAGTGACCAGCAACCAGTGACCAGTGACCAGTGACCAGTGACCAGCAAAATTGACCAGCAAAATTGACCAGTGCCCAGTGACCAGTGACCAATGACCAGTGACCAGTGATCAGTGACCAGTGAACAGTGACCAGTGACCAGTGACCAGTGACCAGCGAAAATGACCAGTGACCAGTGACCAGTGACCAGCGAAATTGACCAGTGACCAGTGACCAGTGAACAGTGACAAGTGACCAGTGACAAGTGACCAACGAAAGTGACCAGTGAACAGTGACCAGGGACCAGTGACCAGTGACCAGTGACCAGTGACCAGCGAAATTGACCAGTGACCAGTGACCAGAGACCAGTAACCAGTGACCAGTGACCAGTGACCACTGACCAGCGAAAGTGACCAGTGAACAGTGACCAGTGACCAGTGACCAGTGACCTGTGACCAGTGACCAGTGACCAGTGACCAGTGACCAGTGACCAGCGAAAGTGACCAGTGACGAGTGACCAGTGACAAGTGACCTGTGACCAGTGACCAGTGAGCAGTGAGCAGTGACCAGTGACCAGTGACCAGTGACCAGTGACCAGTGACCAGTGCCAACGACCAATGACCAGTGACCATTGACCAGTGACCAGCGAAAGTGACCAGGGACCAGTGACCAGTGACCAGTGACCAGTGACCAGTGACCAGTGACCAGTGACCAGTGACCAGTGACCAGTGACCAGTGACCAGTGACAAGTGACCAGTGACCAGTGACCAGTGATCAGTGACCAGTGAACAGTGACCAGTGACCAGTGACCAGTGACCAGCGAAAATGACCAGTGACCAGTGACCAGTGACCAGCGAAATTGACCAGTGACCAGTGACCAGTGAACAGTGACAAGTGACCAGTGACAAGTGACCAACGAAAGTGACCAGTGAACAGTGACCAGGGACCAGTGACCAGTGACGAGTGACCAGTGACCAGCGAAAGTGAACAGTGAGCAGTGACCAGTGACCAGTGACCAGTGACCAGTGAGCAGTGACCAGCGAAATTGACCGGTTTCCAGTGACCAGTGACAAGTGACCAGTGACCAGTGACCAGCGAAAGTGACCAGTGACGAGTGACCAGTGACAAGTGACCAGTGACAAGTGACCAGTGACCACTGACCAGTGACCAGTGACCAGCGACCAGTGCCAACGACCAGTGACCAGTGACCATTGACCAGTGACCAGCGAAAGTGACCAGTGACCAGTGACCAGTGACAAGTGACCAGTGACCAGTGACCAGTGATCAGTGACCAGTGAACAGTGACCAGTGACCAGTGACCAGTGACCAGCGAAAATGACCAGTGACCAGTGACCAGTGACCAGCGAAATTGACCAGTGACCAGTGACCAGTGAACAGTGACAAGTGACCAGTGACAAGTGACCAACGAAAGTGACCAGTGAACAGTGACCAGGGACCAGTGACCAGTGACGAGTGACCAGTGACCAGCGAAAGTGAACAGTGAGCAGTGACCAGTGACCAGTGACCAGTGACCAGTGACCAGTGACCAGTGACCAGTGACCAGTGACCAGTGACCAGTGAGCAGTGACCAGCGAAATTGACCGGTTTCCAGTGACCAGTGACAAGTGACCAGTGACCAGTGACCAGCGAAAGTGACCAGTGACGAGTGACCAGTGACAAGTGACCAGTGACAAGTGACCAGTGACCACTGACCAGTGACCAGTGACCAGCGACCAGTGACCAGTGACCAGTGACCAGGGACCAGTGACCAGCGAAAGTGACCAGTGACCAGTGACCAGTGACCAGTGAACAGCGAAAGTGACCAGTGACCAGTGACTAGTGACCAGTGACCAGTGACCAGTGACGAGCGAAATGGACCAGTGACCAGTGTCCAGTGACCAGTGACCAGTGATAAGTGACCAGTGACCAGTGACCAGTGACCATTGACCAGTGACCAGTGACCAGTGACCAGCGAAAGTGACCAGGGACAAGCGACCAGTGACCAGTGACCAGTGACCAGTGACCAGTGACCAGTGACCAGTGACCAATGACCAGTGACCAGTTACCAGTGACCAGTGACCAGAGACCAGCGACCATTGACCAGTGACCAGTGACCAGTGACCAGTGACCAGTGACCAGCAAAATTGACCAGTGACCAGTGACCAGTGACCAGTGACCAGTGACCAGTGACCAGTGACCAGTGACCAGCGAAAGTGACCAGTGACGAGTGACCAGTGACAAGTGACCAGTGACCAGTGACCAGTGACCAGTGACCAGTGACCAGTGACCAGTGACCAGTGACGAGTGACCAGTGATCAGCGAAAGTGAACAGTGACCAGTGACCAGTGACCAGTGACCAGTGACCAGCGAAAGTGACCAGTGACCAGTGACCAGTGACCAGTGACCAGTGACAAGTGACCTGGGACCAGTGACCAGTGACCAGTGACCAGTGACCAGTGACCAGTGACCAGTGACCAGTGACCAGTGACGAGTGACCAGTGATCAGCGAAAGTGAACAGTGACCAGTGACCAGTGACCAGTGACCAGTGACCAGCGAAAGTGACCAGTGACCAGTGACCAGTGACCAGTGACTAGTGACCAGCAACCAGTGACCAGTGACCAGTGACCAGTGACCAGCAAAATTGACCAGCAAAATTGACCAGTGCCCAGTGACCAGTGACCAATGACCAGTGACCAGTGACCAGTGACCAGTGACAAGTGACCAGTGACCAGTGACCAGTGCCAACGACCAGTGACCAGTGACAAGTGACCAGTGACCAGTGACCAGTGATCAGTGACCAGTGAACAGTGACGAGTGACCAGTGACCAGTGACCAGTGACCAGTGACCAGGGACCAGTGACCAGCGAAAGTGACCAGTGACCAGTGACCAGTGACCAGTGAACAGCGAAAGTGACCAGTGACCAGTGACTAGTGACCAGAGACCAGTGACCAGTGACGAGCGAAATGGACCAGTGACCAGTGTCCAGTGACCAGTGACCAGTGATAAGTGACCAGTGACCAGTGACCAGTGACCATTGACCAGTGACCAGTGACCAGTGACCAGCGAAAGTGACCAGGGACAAGCGACCAGTGACCAGTGACCAGTGACCAGTGACCAGTGACCAGTGACCAGTGACCAGTGACCAGTGACCAGTGACCAGAGACCAGCGACCAGTGACCAGTGACCAGTGACCAGTGACCAGTGACCAGTGACCAGCAAAATTGACCAGTGACCAGTGACCAGTGACCAGTGACCAGTGACCAGTGACCAGCGAAAGTGACCAGTGACGAGTGACCAGTGACAAGTGACCAGTGACCAGTGACCAGTGACCAGTGACCAGTGACCAGTGACCAGTGACGAGTGACCAGTGATCAGCGAAAGTGAACAGTGACCAGTGACCAGTGACCAGTGACCAGTGACCAGCGAAAGTGACCAGTGACCAGTGACCAGTGACCAGTGACCAGTGACAAGTGACCTGGGACCAGTGACCAGTGACCAGTGACCAGCGAAAGTGACCAGTGACCAGTGACCAGTGACCAGTGACAAGTGACCTGGGACCAGTGACCAGTGACCAGTGACCAGTGACCAGTGACCAGTGACCAGTGACCAGTGACCAGTGACGAGTGACCAGTGATCAGCGAAAGTGAACAGTGACCAGTGACCAGTGACCAGTGACCAGTGACCAGCGAAAGTGACCAGTGACCAGTGACCAGTGACCAGTGACTAGTGACCAGCAACCAGTGACCAGTGACCAGTGACCAGTGACCAGCAAAATTGACCAGCAAAATTGACCAGTGCCCAGTGACCAGTGACCAATGACCAGTGACCAGTGACCAGTGACCAGTGACAAGTGACCAGTGACCAGTGACCAGTGCCAACGACCAGTGACCAGTGACAAGTGACCAGTGACCAGTGACCAGTGATCAGTGACCAGTGAACAGTGACGAGTGACCAGTGACCAGTGACCAGCGAAAATGACCAGTGACCAGTGACCAGTGACCAGCGAAATTGACCAGTGACCAGTGACCAGTGAACAGTGACAAGTGACCAACGAAAGTGACCAGTGAACAGTGACCAGGGACCAGTGACCAGTGACGAGTGACCAGTGACCAGCGAAAGTGAACAGTGAGCAGTGCCCAGTGACCAGTGACCAGTGACCAGTGACCAGCGAAAGTGACCAGTGACCAGTGACCAGTGACCAGTGACAAGTGACCTGGGACCAGTGACCAGTGACCAGTGACCAGTGACCAGTGACCAGTGACCAGTGACCAGTGACGAGCGAAAGTGACCAGTGACGAGTGACCAGTGACAAGTGACCAGTGACCAGTGACCAGTGACCAGTGACCAGTGACCAGTGACCAGTGACCAGTGACCAGTGACCAGCGAAAGTGACCAGTGACCAGTGACCAGTGACCAGTGACCAGTGACAAGTGACCTGGGACCAGTGACCAGTGACCAGTGACCAGCGAAAGTGACCAGTGACCAGTGACCAGTGACCAGTGACCAGTGACCAGTGACCAGTGACCAGTGACCAGTGACCAGCGAAATTGACCAGTGACCATTGACCAGTGACCAGTGACCAGTGACCAGTGACAAGTGACCAGTGACCAGTGACCAGCGACCAGTGACCAGTGACCAGCAAAAATGACCAGTGACCAGTGACCAGTGACCAGTGACCAGTGACCAGTGACCAGTGACCAGCGAAAGTGACAAGTGACAAGTGACCTGGGACCAGTGACCAGTGACCAGTGACCAGTGACCAGTGACCAGCGAAATTGACCAGTGACCATTGACCAGTGACCAGTGACCAGTGACCAGTGACAAGTGACCAGTGACCAGTGACCAGTGATCAGTGACCAGTGAACAGTGACCAGTGACCAGTGACCAGTGACCAGCGAAAATGACCAGTGACCAGTGACCAGTGACCAGCGAAATTGACCAGTGACCAGTGACCAGTGAACAGTGACAAGTGACCAGTGACAAGTGACCAACGAAAGTGACCAGTGAACAGTGACCAGGGACCAGTGACCAGTGACGAGTGACCAGTGACCAGCGAAAGTGAACAGTGAGCAGTGACCAGTGACCAGTGACCAGTGACCAGTGACCAGTGACCAGTGACCAGTGACCAGTGACCAGTGACCAGTGAGCAGTGACCAGCGAAATTGACCGGTTTCCAGTGACCAGTGACAAGTGACCAGTGACCAGTGACCAGCGAAAGTGACCAGTGACGAGTGACCAGTGACAAGTGACCAGTGACAAGTGACCAGTGACCACTGACCAGTGACCAGTGACCAGCGACCAGTGACCAGTGACCAGTGACCAGGGACCAGTGACCAGCGAAAGTGACCAGTGACCAGTGACCAGTGACCAGTGAACAGCGAAAGTGACCAGTGACCAGTGACTAGTGACCAGTGACCAGTGACCAGTGACGAGCGAAATGGACCAGTGACCAGTGTCCAGTGACCAGTGACCAGTGATAAGTGACCAGTGACCAGTGACCAGTGACCATTGACCAGTGACCAGTGACCAGTGACCAGCGAAAGTGACCAGGGACAAGCGACCAGTGACCAGTGACCAGTGACCAGTGACCAGTGACCAGTGACCAGTGACCAGTGACCAGTGACCAGTGACCAGTGACCAGTGACCAGTGACCAGTGCCAACGACCAGTGACCAGTGACCATTGACCAGTGACCAGCGACCAGTGCCAACGACCAGTGACCAGTGACCATTGACCAGTGACCAGCGAAAGTGACCAGTGACCAGTGACCAGTGACAAGTGACCAGTGACCAGTGACCAGTGATCAGTGACCAGTGAACAGTGACCAGTGACCAGTGACCAGTGACCAGTGACCAGCGAAAATGACCAGTGACCAGTGACCAGTGACCAGCGAAATTGACCAGTGACCAGTGACCAGTGAACAGTGACAAGTGACCAGTGACAAGTGACCAACGAAAGTGACCAGTGAACAGTGACCAGGGACCAGTGACCAGTGACGAGTGACCAGTGACAAGCGAAAGTGAACAGTGAGCAGTGACCAGTGACCAGTGACCAGTGACCAGTGACCAGTGACCAGTGACCAGTGACCAGTGACCAGTGACCAGTGATCAGTGACCAGTGAACAGTGACGAGTGACCAGTGACCAGTGACCAGCGAAAATGACCAGTGACCAGTGACCAGTGACCAGCGAAATTGACCAGTGACCAGTGACCAGTGAACAGTGACAAGTGACCAACGAAAGTGACCAGTGAACAGTGACCAGGGACCAGTGACCAGTGACGAGTGACCAGTGACCAGCGAAAGTGAACAGTGAGCAGTGCCCAGTGACCAGTGACCAGTGACCAGTGACCAGCGAAAGTGACCAGTGACCAGTGACCAGTGACCAGTGACAAGTGACCTGGGACCAGTGACCAGTGACCAGTGACCAGTGACCAGTGACCAGTGACCAGTGACCAGTGACCAGTGACCAGTGACCAGCGAAAGTGACCAGTGACGAGTGACCAGTGACAAGTGACCAGTGACCAGTGACCAGTGACCAGTGACCAGTGACCAGTGACCAGTGACCAGTGACCAGTGACCAGCGAAAGTGACCAGTGACGAGTGACCAGTGACAAGTGACCAGTGACCAGTGACCAGTGACCAGTGACCAGTGACCAGTGACCAGTGACCAGTGACCAGTGACCAGCGAAAGTGACCAGTGACCAGTGACCAGTGACCAGTGACCAGTGACAAGTGACCTGGGACCAGTGACCAGTGACCAGTGACCAGCGAAAGTGACCAGTGACCAGTGACCAGTGACCAGTGACCAGTGACCAGTGACCAGTGACCAGTGACCAGTGACCAGCGAAATTGACCAGTGACCATTGACCAGTGACCAGTGACCAGTGACCAGTGACAAGTGACCAGTGACCAGTGACCAGCGACCAGTGACCAGTGACCAGCAAAAATGACCAGTGACCAGTGACCAGTGACCAGTGACCAGTGACCAGTGACCAGTGACCAGCGAAAGTGACAAGTGACAAGTGACCTGGGACCAGTGACCAGTGACCAGTGACCAGTGACCAGTGACCAGCGAAATTGACCAGTGACCATTGACCAGTGACCAGTGACCAGTGACCAGTGACAAGTGACCAGTGACCAGTGACCAGTGATCAGTGACCAGTGAACAGTGACCAGTGACCAGTGACCAGTGTCCAGCGAAAATGACCAGTGACCAGTGACCAGTGACCAGCGAAATTGACCAGTGACCAGTGACCAGTGAACAGTGACAAGTGACCAGTGACAAGTGACCAACGAAAGTGACCAGTGAACAGTGACCAGGGACCAGTGACCAGTGACGAGTGACCAGTGAACAGTGACGAGTGACCAGTGACCAGTGACCAGCGAAAATGACCAGTGACCAGTGACCAGTGACCAGCGAAATTGACCAGTGACCAGTGACCAGTGAACAGTGACAAGTGACCAACGAAAGTGACCAGTGAACAGTGACCAGGGACCAGTGACCAGTGACGAGTGACCAGTGACCAGCGAAAGTGAACAGTGAGCAGTGCCCAGTGACCAGTGACCAGTGACCAGTGACCAGCGAAAGTGACCAGTGACCAGTGACCAGTGACCAGTGACAAGTGACCTGGGACCAGTGACCAGTGACCAGTGACCAGTGACCAGTGACCAGTGACCAGTGACCAGTGACCAGTGACCAGTGACCAGCGAAAGTGACCAGTGACGAGTGACCAGTGACAAGTGACCAGTGACCAGTGACCAGTGACCAGTGACCAGTGACCAGTGACCAGTGACCAGTGACCAGTGACCAGCGAAAGTGACCAGTGACGAGTGACCAGTGACAAGTGACCAGTGACCAGTGACCAGTGACCAGTGACCAGTGACCAGTGACCAGTGACCAGTGACCAGTGACCAGCGAAAGTGACCAGTGACCAGTGACCAGTGACCAGTGACCAGTGACAAGTGACCTGGGACCAGTGACCAGTGACCAGTGACCAGCGAAAGTGACCAGTGACCAGTGACCAGTGACCAGTGACCAGTGACCAGTGACCAGTGACCAGTGACCAGTGACCAGCGAAATTGACCAGTGACCATTGACCAGTGACCAGTGACCAGTGACCAGTGACAAGTGACCAGTGACCAGTGACCAGCGACCAGTGACCAGTGACCAGCAAAAATGACCAGTGACCAGTGACCAGTGACCAGTGACCAGTGACCAGTGACCAGTGACCAGCGAAAGTGACAAGTGACAAGTGACCTGGGACCAGTGACCAGTGACCAGTGACCAGTGACCAGTGACCAGCGAAATTGACCAGTGACCATTGACCAGTGACCAGTGACCAGTGACCAGTGACAAGTGACCAGTGACCAGTGACCAGTGATCAGTGACCAGTGAACAGTGACCAGTGACCAGTGACCAGTGTCCAGCGAAAATGACCAGTGACCAGTGACCAGTGACCAGCGAAATTGACCAGTGACCAGTGACCAGTGAACAGTGACAAGTGACCAGTGACAAGTGACCAACGAAAGTGACCAGTGAACAGTGACCAGGGACCAGTGACCAGTGACGAGTGACCAGTGACCAGCGAAAGTGAACAGTGAGCAGTGACCAGTGACCAGTGACCAGTGACCAGTGACCAGTGACCAGTGACCAGTGACCAGTGACCAGTGACCAGTGACCAGTGACCAGTGACCAGTGACCAGTGAGCAGTGACCAGCGAAATTGACCGGTTTCCAGTGACCAGTGACAAGTGACCAGTGACCAGTGACCAGCGAAAGTGACCAGTGACGAGTGACCAGTGACAAGTGACCAGTGACAAGTGACCAGTGACCACTGACCAGTGACCAGTGACCAGCGACCAGTGACCAGTGACCAGGGACCAGTGACCAGCGAAAGTGACCAGTGACCAGTGACCAGTGACCAGTGAACAGCGAAAGTGACCAGTGACCAGTGACTAGTGACCAGTGACCAGTGACCAGTGACGAGCGAAATGGACCAGTGACCAGTGTCCAGTGACCAGTGACCAGTTATAAGTGACCAGTGACCAGTGACCAGTGACCATTGACCAGTGACCAGTGACCAGTGACCAGCGAAAGTGACAAGGGACAAGCGACCAGTGACCAGTGACCAGTGACCAGTGACCAGTGACCAGTGACCAGTGACCAGTGACCAGTGACCAGTGACCAGTGACCAGCGAAAGTGACCAGTGACGAGTGACCAGTGACAAGTGACCAGTGACCAGTGACCAGTGACCAGTGACAAGTGACCAGTGACCAGTGACCAGCGAAAGTGACCAGTGACGAGTGACCAGTGACAAGTGACCAGTGACAAGTGACCAGTGACCACTGACCAGTGACCAGTGACCAGCGACCAGTGCCAACGACCAGTGACCAGTGACCATTGACCAGTGACCAGCGAAAGTGACCAGTGACCAGTGACCAGTGACAAGTGACCAGTGACCAGTGACCAGTGATCAGTGACCAGTGAACAGTGACCAGTGACCAGTGACCAGTGACCAGCGAAAATGACCAGTGACCAGTGACCAGTGACCAGCGAAATTGACCAGTGACCAGTGACCAGTGAACAGTGACAAGTGACCAGTGACAAGTGACCAACGAAAGTGACCAGTGAACAGTGACCAGGGACCAGTGACCAGTGACGAGTGACCAGTGACAAGCGAAAGTGAACAGTGAGCAGTGACCAGTGACCAGTGACCAGTGACCAGTGACCAGTGACCAGTGACCAGTGACCAGTGACCAGTGACCAGTGAGCAGTGACCAGCGAAATTGACCGGTTTCCAGTGACCAGTGACAAGTGACCAGTGACCAGTGACCAGCGAAAGTGACCAGTGACGAGTGACCAGTGACAAGTGACCAGTGACAAGTGACCAGTGACCACTGACCAGTGACCAGTGACCAGCGACCAGTGACCAGTGACCAGTGACCAGGGACCAGTGACCAGCGAAAGTGACCAGTGACCAGTGACCAGTGACCAGTGAACAGCGAAAGTGACCAGTGACCAGTGACTAGTGACCAGTGACCAGTGACCAGTGACGAGCGAAATGGACCAGTGACCAGTGTCCAGTGACCAGTGACCAGTGATAAGTGACCAGTGACCAGTGACCAGTGACCATTGACCAGTAACCAGTGACCAGTGACCAGCGAAAGTGACCAGGGACAAGCGACCAGTGACCAGTGACCAGTGACCAGTGACCAGTGACCAGTGACCAGTGACCAGTGACCAGTGACCAGTGACCAGAGACCAGCGACCAGTGACCAGTGACCAGTGACCAGTGACCAGTGACCAGTGACCAGCAAAATTGACCAGTGACCAGTGACCAGTGACCAGTGACCAGTGACCAGTGACCAGTGACCAGTGACCAGCGAAAGTGACCAGTGACGAGTGACCAGTGACAAGTGACCAGTGACCAGTGACCAGTGACCAGTGACCAGTGACCAGTGACCAGTGACCAGTGACGAGTGACCAGTGATCAGCGAAAGTGAACAGTGACCAGTGACCAGTGACCAGTGACCAGTGACCAGCGAAAGTGACCAGTGACCAGTGACCAGTGACCAGTGACCAGTGACAAGTGACCTGGGACCAGTGACCAGTGACCAGTGACCAGTGACCAGTGACCAGTGACCAGTGACCAGTGACGAGTGACCAGTGATCAGCGAAAGTGAACAGTGACCAGTGACCAGTGACCAGTGACCAGTGACCAGCGAAAGTGACCAGTGACCAGTGACCAGTGACCAGTGACTAGTGACCAGCAACCAGTGACCAGTGACCAGCGACCAGTGACCAGCAAAATTGACCAGCAAAATTGACCAGTGCCCAGTGACCAGTGACCAATGACCAGTGACCAGTGACCAGTGACCAGTGACAAGTGACCAGTGACCAGTGACCAGTGACCAGTGATCAGTGACCAGTGAACAGTGACGAGTGACCAGTGACCAGTGACCAGTGACCAGTGACCAGGGACCAGTGACCAGCAAAATTGACCAGCAAAATTGACCAGTGCCCAGTGACCAGTGACCAATGACCAGTGACCAGTGACCAGTGACCAGTGACAAGTGACCAGTGACCAGTGACCAGTGCCAACGACCAGTGACCAGTGACAAGTGACCAGTGACCAGTGACCAGTGATCAGTGACCAGTGAACAGTGACGAGTGACCAGTGACCAGTGACCAGCGAAAATGACCAGTGACCAGTGACCAGTGACCAGCGAAATTGACCAGTGACCAGTGACCAGTGAACAGTGACAAGTGACCAACGAAAGTGACCAGTGAACAGTGACCAGGGACCAGTGACCAGTGACGAGTGACCAGTGACCAGCGAAAGTGAACAGTGAGCAGTGCCCAGTGACCAGTGACCAGTGACCAGTGACCAGCGAAAGTGACCAGTGACCAGTGACCAGTGACCAGTGACAAGTGACCTGGGACCAGTGACCAGTGACCAGTGACCAGTGACCAGTGACCAGTGACCAGTGACCAGCGAAAGTGACCAGTGACGAGTGACCAGTGACAAGTGACCAGTGACCAGTGACCAGTGACCAGTGACCAGTGACCAGTGACCAGTGACCAGTGACCAGTGACCAGCGAAAGTGACCAGTGACCAGTGACCAGTGACCAGTGACCAGTGACAAGTGACCTGGGACCAGTGACCAGTGACCAGTGACCAGCGAAAGTGACCAGTGACCAGTGACCAGTGACCAGTAACCAGTGACCAGTGACCAGTGACCAGTGACCAGTGACCAGCGAAATTGACCAGTGACCATTGACCAGTGACCAGTGACCAGTGACCAGTGACAAGTGACCAGTGACCAGTGACCAGCGACCAGTGACCAGTGACCAGCAAAAATGACCAGTGACCAGTGACCAGTGACCAGTGACCAGTGACCAGTGACCAGTGACCAGCGAAAGTGACAAGTGACAAGTGACCTGGGACCAGTGACCAGTGACCAGTGACCAGTGACCAGTGACCAGCGAAATTGACCAGTGACCATTGACCAGTGACCAGTGACCAGTGACCAGTGACAAGTGACCAGTGACCAGTGACCAGCGACCAGTGACCAGTGACCATTGACCAGTGACCAGTGACCAGCAAAAATGACCAGTGACCAGTGTCCAGTGACCAGTGACAAGTGATAAGTGACCAGTGACCAGTGACCAGTGACCAGCGACCAGTGACCAGTGACCAGTGAATAGTGACCAGTGACCAGTGAACAGCGAAAGTGACCAGTGACCAGTGACCTGTGACCTGTGACCAGTGACCAGTGACCAGTGACCAGTGACAAGTGACGAGCGAAATGGACCAGTGACCAGTGACTAGTGACCAATGACCAGTGACCAGTGACCAGTGACCAGTGACAAGTGACCAGTGACCAGTGACCGGCAAAAGTGACCAGTGAACAGTGACCAGTGACCAGTGACCAGTGAATAGTGACCAGTGACCAGTGAACAGCGAAAGTGACCAGTGACCAGTGACCTGTGACCAGTGACCAGTGACCAGTGACCATTGACCAGTGACCAGTGACCAGTGACCAGTGACAAGCGAAAGTGACCAGGGACAAGCGTCCAGTGACCAGTGACCAGTGACCAGTGACCAGCGAAAGTGACCAGTGACCAGTGACCAGTGACCAGTGACCAGTGACCAGTGACCAGTGACAAGTGACCTGGGACCAGTGAAAGTGACCAGTGACCAGTGAACAGTGACCAGCGAAATTGACCAGTTTCCAGTGACCAGTGATAAGTGACCAGTGACCAGTGACCAGCGAAAGTGACCAGTGAACAGTGATCAGCGAAATTGACCAGTGACCATTAACCAGTGACCAGCGAAAGTGACCAGTGACGAGTGACCAGTGACAAGTGACCAGTGACAAGTGACCAGTGACCACTGACCAGTGACCAGTGACCAGCGACCAGTGACCAGTGACCAGTGACCGGGGACCAGTGGCCAGCGAAAGTGACCAGCGACCAGTGACCAGCGACCAGTGACCAGTGACTAGCCAAATTGAGCAGTGAGCAGTGACCAGTGACCAGTGACCAGTGACCAGTGACCAGTGACCAGCGAAATTGACCAGCGACCATTGACCAGTGACCAGCGAAAGTGACCAGTGACGAGTGACCTGTGACAAGTGACCAGTGACCAGCGACCAGTGACCAGCGAAAGTGACCAGTGACCAGTGACCAGTGACCAGCGACCAGTGACCAGTGACCAGTGACCAGTGACCAGTGACCAGCAAAATTGACCAGCAAAATTGACCAGTGACCAGTGACCAGTGACCAGTGACCAGTGACCAGTGACAAGTGACCAGTGACCAGTGACCAGTGACCAGTGACCAGTGACCAGTGACCAGTGCCAACGACCAGTGACCAGTGACCATTGACCAGTGACCAGCGAAAGTGACCAGGGACCAGTGACCAGTGACCAGTGACCAGTGACCAGTGACCATTGACCAGTGACCAGTGACCAGTGACCAGCGAAAGTGACCAGTGACCAGTGAGCAGTGACCAGCGAAATTGACCGGTTTCCAGTGACCAGTGACAAGTGACTAGTGACCAGTGACCAGCGAAAGAGACAAGTGAACAGTGACCAGCGAAATTGACCAGTGACCATTGACCAGTGACCAGCGAAAGTGACCAGTGACGAGTGACCAGTGACAAGTGACCAGTGACAAGTGACCAGTGACCACTGACCACTGACCAGTGACCAGTGACCAGCGACCAGTGACCAGTGACCAGTGACCAGGGACCAGTGACCAGCGAAAGTGACCAGTGACCAGTGACCAGTGACCAGTGAACAGCGAAAGTGACCAGTGACCAGTGACCTGTGACCTGTGACCAGTGACCAGTGACCAGTGACTAGCGAAATGGACCAGTGACCAGTGTCCAGTGACCAGTGACCAGTGATAATTGACCAGTGACCAGTGACCAGTGACCATTGACCAGTGACCAGTGACCAGTGACCAGTGACCAGCGAAAGTGACCAGGGACAAGCGACCAGTGACCAGTGACCAGTGACCAGTGACCAGTGACCAGTGACCAGTGACCAGTGACCAGTGACCAGTGACCAGTGACCAGCGACCAGTGACCAGCGAATGTGACCAGTGACCAGTGACCAGTGACCAGTGACCAGTGACCAGTGACAAGTGACCTGGGACCAGTGAAAGTGACCAGTGACCAGTGAACAGTGACCAGCGAAATTGACCAGTTTCCAGTGACCAGTGATAAGTGACCAGTGACCAGTGACCAGCGAAAGTGACCAGTGAACAGTGATCAGCGAAATTGACCAGTGACCATTAACCAGTGACCAGCGAAAGTGACCAGTGACGAGTGACCAGTGACAAGTGACCAGTGACAAGTGACCAGTGACCTCTGACCAGTGACGAGTGACCAGTGACCAGCGACCAGTGACCAGCGAAAGTGACCAGTGACCAGTGACCAGTGACCAGCGACCAGTGACCAGTGACCAGTGACCAGTGACCAGTGACCAGCGAAATTGACCAGTGACCAGCGAAAGTGACCAGTGACGAGTGACCTGTGACCAATGACCAGTGACCAGTGACCAGTGACCAGTGACAAGTGACCAGTGACCAGTGACCAGTGACCAGTGACCAGTGACCAGTGCCAACGACCAGTGACCAGTGACCATTGACCAGTGACCAGCGAAAGTGACCAGGGACCAGTGACCAGTGACCAGTGACCAGTGACCCGTGACCAGTGACCAGTGACCAGTGACAAGTGACCAGTGACCAGTGACCAGTGATCAGTGACCAGTGAACAGTGACCAGTGACCAGTGACCAGTGACCAGCGAAAATGACCAGTGACCAGTGACCAGTGACCAGCGAAATTGACCAGTGACCAGTGACCAGTGACCAGTGACCAGCGAAAGTGGCCAGTGAACAGTGACCAGGGACCAGTGACCAGTGACGAGTGACCAGTGACGAGCGAAAGTGAACAGTGAGCAGTGACCAGTGACCAGTGACCAGCGAAAGTGACCAGTGACCAGTGACCAGTGACCAGTGACCAGCCAAAGTGACCAGTGACCAGTGACCAGTGACCAGTGACCAGCGAAAGTGACCAGTGACCAGTGACCAGTGACCAGCGAAATTGACCAGTGACCAGTGACCAGAGACCAGTGACTAGCCAAATTGACCAGTGACCAGTGACCAGTGGCCAGCGGTAGTGACCAGTGACCAGTGACCAGTCATCAGTGACCAGTGAACAGTGACCAGTGACCAGTGACCAGTGACCAGTGACCAGTGACCAGCGAAAGTGACCAGTGACCAGTGACCAGTGACCAGTGACCAGTGACCAGTGACAAGTGACCTGGGACCAGTGAAAGTGACCAGTGACCAGTGAACAGTGACCAGCGAAATTGACCAGTTTCCAGTAACCAGTGATAAGTGACCAGTGACCAGTGACCAGCGAAAGTGACCAGTGAACAGTGACCAGGGACCAGTGACCAGTGACGAGTGACCAGTGACCAGCGAAAGTGAACAGTGAGCAGTGACCAGTGACCAGTGACCAGTGACCAGTGACCAGCGAAATTGACCAGTGACCAGTGACCAGTGAACAGTGACAAGTGACCAGTGACAAGTGAACAACGAAAGTGACCAGTGAACAGTGACCAGGGACCAGTGACCAGTGACGAGTGACCAGTGACCAGCGAAAGTGAACAGTGAGCAGTGACCAGTGACCAGTGACCAGTGACCAGTGACCAGCGAAAGTGACCAGTGACCAGTGACCAGTGACCAGTGACCAGTGACCAGTGACAAGTGACCTGGGACCAGTGACCAGTGACCAGTGACCAGTGACCAGTGACCAGTGACCAGTGACCAGTGACCAGCGAAAGTGACCAGTGACGAGTGACCAGTGACAAGTGACCAGTGACCAGTGACCAGTGACCAGTGACCAGTGACCAGTGACCAGTGACCAGTGACGAGTGACCAGTGATCGGCGAAAGTGAACAGTGACCAGTGACCAGTGACCAGTGACCAGTGACCAGCGAAAGTGACCAGTGACCAGTGACCAGTGACCAGTGACCAGTGACAAGTGACCTGGGACCAGTGACCAGTGACCAGTGACCAGCGAAAGTGACCAGTGACCAGTGACCAGTGACCAGTGACCAGTGACCAGTGACCAGTGACCAGCGAAATTGACCAGTGACCATTGACCAGTGACCAGTGACCAGTGACCAGTGACAAGTGACCAGTGACCAGTGACCAGCGACCAGTGACCAGTGACCAGCAAAAATAACCAGTGACCAGTGACCAGTGACCAGTGACCAGTGACCAGTGACCAGTGACCAGCGAAAGTGACAAGTGACCTGGGACCAGTGACCAGTGACCAGTGACCAGTGACCAGTGACCAGCGAAATTGACCAGTGACCATTGACCAGTGACCAGTGACCAGTGACCAGTGACAAGTGACCAGTGACCAGTGACCAGCGACCAGTGACCAGTGACCATTGACCAGTGACCAGTGACCAGCAAAAATGACCAGTGACCAGTGACAAGTGACCAGTGACCAGCGAAAGTGACCAGTGACCAGTGACCAGTGACCAGTGACGAGTGACCAGTGACCAGCGAAAGTGAACAGTGAGCAGTGACCAGTGACCAGTGACCAGTGACCAGTGACCAGCGAAAGTGACCAGTGACCAGTGACCAGTGACCAGTGACCAGTGACCAGTGACCAGTGACCAGTGACAAGTGACCTGGGACCAGTGACCAGTGACCAGTGACCAGTGACCAGCGAAATTGACCAGTGACCAGTGACCAGTGACCAGTCACCAGTGACCAGCGACCAGTGACCAGAGACCAGTACCCAGTGACCAGTGACCAGTGACCAGTCACCAGTGACCAGCGACCAGTGACCAGAGACCAGTACCCAGTGACCAGTGACCAGTGACCACTGACCAGCGAAAGTGACCAGTGAACAGTGACCAGTGACCAGTGACCAGTGACCTGAGACCAGTGACCAGTGACCAGTGACCAGTGACCAGTGACCAGCGAAAGTGACCAGTGACGAGTGACCAGTGACAAGTGACCAGTGACCAGTGACCAGTGACCAGTGACCAGTGACTAGTGACCAGCAACCAGTGACCAGTGACCAGTGACCAGTGACCAGCAAAATTGACCAGCAAAATTGACCAGTGACCAGTGACCAGTGACAAGTGACCAGTGACCAGTGACCAGTGACCAGTGACCAGTGACCGGTGACCAGTGACCAGTGACCAGTGACCAGTGACCAGTGACCAGTGACCAGTGACCAGTGACCAGTGACCAGTGACCAGTGACCAGTGACAAGTGACCAGTGACCAGCTGCCAGTGACCAGTGACCAGTGACCAGTGACCAGTGACTAGCGAAAGTGACCAGTGACCAGTGACCAGTGACCAGTGACCAGTGACCAGTGACCAGTGACCAGTGACAAGTGACCAGTGACCAGCGACCAGTGACCAGTGACCAGTGACCAGTGACCAGCGAAAGTGACCAGTGACCAGTGACCAGTGACCAGTGACCAGTGACCAGTGACCACTGACCAGTGACCAGTGACCAGCGAAAGTGACCAGTGACCAGGGACCAGTGACCAGTGACCAGCGAAATTGACCAGTGACCAGTGACCAGTGACCAGTGACAAGTGACGAGTGACCAGTGACCAGTGACCAGTGACCAGTGACCAGTGACCAGTGACCAGTGACCAGCGAAAGTGACCAGTGACCAGTGACCAGTGACCAGTGACCAGCGAAAGTGACCAGTGACCAGTGACCAGTGACCAGCGAAATTGACCAGTGACCAGTGACCAGAGACCAGTGACTAGCCAAATTGACCAGTGACCAGTGACCAGTGACCAGCGAAAGTGACCAGTGACCACTGACCAGTGACCAGTGACCAGCGACCAGTGACCAGTGACCAGTGACCGGGGACCAGTGGCCAGCGAAAGTGACCAGCGACCAGTGACCAGTGACCAGTGACCAGTGACTAGCCAAATTGAGCAGTGAGCAGTGACCAGTGACCAGTGACCAGTGACCAGTGACCAGTGACCAGCGAAATTGACCAGCGCCCATTGACCAGTGACCAGCGAAATTGACCAGTGACCAGTGACCAGTGAACAGTGACAAGTGACCAGTGACAAGTGACCAACGAAAGTGAACAGTGAGCAGTGACCAGTGACCAGTGACCAGTGACCAGTGACCAGCGAAATTGACCAGTGACCAGTGACCAGTGACCAGTGACCAGTGACCAGCGAAATTGACCAGTGACCAGTGACCAGTGACCAGTCACCAGTGACCAGCGACCAGTGACCAGAGACCAGTAACCAGTGACCAGTGACCAGTGACCACTGACCAGCGAAAGTGACCAGTGAACAGTGACCAGTGACCAGTGACCAGTGACCTGTGACCAGTGACCAGTGACCAGTGACCTGTGACCAGTGACCAGCGAAAGTGACCAGTGACGAGTGACCAGTGACAAGTGACCAGTGACCAGTGACCAGTGAGCAGTGAGCAGTGACCAGTGACCAGTGACCAGTGACCAGTGACCAGTGACCAGTGCCAACGACCAATGACCAGTGACCATTGACCAGTGACCAGCGAAAGTGACCAGGGACCAGTGACCAGTGACCAGTGACCAGTGACCAGTGACCAGTGACCAGTGACCAGTGACCAGTGACCAGTGACCAGTGACCAGTGACCAGTGACCAGTGACAAGTGACCAGTGACCAGTGACCAGTGATCAGTGACCAGTGAACAGTGACCAGTGACCAGTAACCAGTGACCAGCGAAAATGACCAGTGACCAGTGACCAGTGACCAGCGAAATTGACCAGTGACCAGTGACCAGTGAACAGTGACAAGTGACCAGTGACAAGTGACCAACGAAAGTGACCAGTGAACAGTGACCAGGGACCAGTGACCAGTGACGAGTGACCAGTGACCAGCGAAAGTGAACAGTGAGCAGTGACCAGTGACCAGTGACCAGTGACCAGTGAGCAGTGACCAGCGAAATTGACCGGTTTCCAGTGACCAGTGACAAGTGACCAGTGACCAGTGACCAGCGAAAGTGACCAGTGACGAGTGACCAGTGACAAGTGACCAGTGACAAGTGACCAGTGACCACTGACCAGTGACCAGTGACCAGCGACCAGTGCCAACGACCAGTGACCAGTGACCATTGACCAGTGACCAGCGAAAGTGACCAGTGACCAGTGACCAGTGACAAGTGACCAGTGACCAGTGACCAGTGATCAGTGACCAGTGAACAGTGACCAGTGACCAGTGACCAGTGACCAGCGAAAATGACCAGTGACCAGTGACCAGTGACCAGCGAAATTGACCAGTGACCAGTGACCAGTGAACAGTGACAAGTGACCAGTGACAAGTGACCAACGAAAGTGACCAGTGAACAGTGACCAGGGACCAGTGACCAGTGACGAGTGACCAGTGACCAGCGAAAGTGAACAGTGAGCAGTGACCAGTGACCAGTGACCAGTGACCAGTGACCAGTGACCAGTGACCAGTGACCAGTGACCAGTGACCAGTGACCAGTGAGCAGTGACCAGCGAAATTGACCGGTTTCCAGTGACCAGTGACAAGTGACCAGTGACCAGTGACCAGCGAAAGTGACCAGTGACGAGTGACCAGTGACAAGTGACCAGTGACAAGTGACCAGTGACCACTGACCAGTGACCAGTGACCAGCGACCAGTGACCAGTGACCAGTGACCAGGGACCAGTGACCAGCGAAAGTGACCAGTGACCAGTGACCAGTGACCAGTGAACAGCGAAAGTGACCAGTGACCAGTGACTAGTGACCAGTGACCAGTGACCAGTGACGAGCGAAATGGACCAGTGACCAGTGTCCAGTGACCAGTGACCAGTGATAAGTGACCAGTGACCAGTGACCAGTGACCATTGACCAGTGACCAGTGACCAGTGACCAGCGAAAGTGACCAGGGACAAGCGACCAGTGACCAGTGACCAGTGACCAGTGACCAGTGACCAGTGACCAGTGACCAGTGACCAGTGACCAGAGACCAGCGACCAGTGACCAGTGACCAGTGACCAGTGACCAGTGACCAGTGACCAGCAAAATTGACCAGTGACCAGTGACCAGTGACCAGTGACCAGTGACCAGTGACCAGTGACCAGTGACCAGCGAAAGTGACCAGTGACGAGTGACCAGTGACAAGTGACCAGTGACCAGTGACCAGTGACCAGTGACCAGTGACCAGTGACCAGTGACGAGTGACCAGTGATCAGCGAAAGTGAACAGTGACCAGTGACCAGTGACCAGTGACCAGTGACCAGCGAAAGTGACCAGTGACCAGTGACCAGTGACCAGTGACCAGTGACAAGTGACCTGGGACCAGTGACCAGTGACCAGTGACCAGTGACCAGTGACCAGTGACCAGTGACCAGTGACCAGTGACGAGTGACCAGTGATCAGCGAAAGTGAACAGTGACCAGTGACCAGTGACCAGTGACCAGTGACCAGCGAAAGTGACCAGTGACCAGTGACCAGTGACCAGTGACCAGTGACTAGTGACCAGCAACCAGTGACCAGTGACCAGTGACCAGTGACCAGCAAAATTGACCAGCAAAATTGACCAGTGCCCAGTGACCAGTGACCAATGACCAGTGACCAGTGATCAGTGACCAGTGAACAGTGACCAGTGACCAGTGACCAGTGACCAGCGAAAATGACCAGTGACCAGTGACCAGTGACCAGCGAAATTGACCAGTGACCAGTGACCAGTGAACAGTGACAAGTGACCAGTGACAAGTGACCAACGAAAGTGACCAGTGAACAGTGACCAGGGACCAGTGACCAGTGACGAGTGACCAGTGACCAGCGAAAGTGAACAGTGAGCAGTGACCAGTGACCAGTGACAAGTGACCAGTGACCAGCGAAATTGACCAGTGACCAGTGACCAGTGACCAGTGACCAGCGAAATTGACCAGTGACCAGTGACCAGTGACCAGTCACCAGTGACCAGCGACCAGTGACCAGAGACCAGTAACCAGTGACCAGTGACCAGTGACCACTGACCAGCGAAAGTGACCAGTGAACAGTGACCAGTGACCAGTGACCAGTGACCTGTGACCAGTGACCAGTGACCAGTGACCAGTGACCAGTGACCAGCGAAAGTGACCAGTGACGAGTGACCAGTGACAAGTGACCAGTGACCAGTGACCAGTGAGCAGTGAGCAGTGACCAGTGACCAGTGACCAGTGACCAGTGACCAGTGACCAGTGCCAACGACCAATGACCAGTGACCATTGACCAGTGACCAGCGAAAGTGACCAGGGACCAGTGACCAGTGACCAGTGACCAGTGACCAGTGACCAGTGACCAGTGACCAGTGACCAGTGACCAGTGACCAGTGACCAGTGACCAGTGACAAGTGACCAGTGACAAGTGACCAGTGATCAGTGACCAGTGAACAGTGACCAGCGAAAATGACCAGTGACCAGTGACCAGTGACCAGCGAAATTGACCAGTGACCAGTGACCAGTGAACAGTGACAAGTGACCAGTGACAAGTGACCAACGAAAGTGACCAGTGAACAGTGACCAGGGACCAGTGACCAGTGACGAGTGACCAGTGACCAGCGAAAGTGAACAGTGAGCAGTGACCAGTGACCAGTGACCAGTGACCAGTGAGCAGTGACCAGCGAAATTGACCGGTTTCCAGTGACCAGTGACAAGTGACCAGTGACCAGTGACCAGCGAAAGTGACCAGTGACGAGTGACCAGTGACAAGTGACCAGTGACAAGTGACCAGTGACCACTGACCAGTGACCAGTGACCAGCGACCAGTGCCAACGACCAGTGACCAGTGACCATTGACCAGTGACCAGCGAAAGTGACCAGTGACCAGTGACCAGTGACAAGTGACCAGTGACCAGTGACCAGTGATCAGTGACCAGTGACCAGTGACCAGCGAAAATGACCAGTGACCAGTGACCAGTGACCAGCGAAATTGACCAGTGACCAGTGACCAGTGAACAGTGACAAGTGACCAGTGACAAGTGACCAACGAAAGTGACCAGTGAACAGTGACCAGGGACCAGTGACCAGTGACGAGTGACCAGTGACCAGCGAAAGTGAACAGTGAGCAGTGACCAGTGACCAGTGACCAGTGACCAGTGACCAGTGACCAGTGACCAGTGACCAGTGACCAGTGACCAGTGAGCAGTGACCAGCGAAATTGACCGGTTTCCAGTGACCAGTGACAAGTGACCAGTGACCAGTGACCAGCGAAAGTGACCAGTGACGAGTGACCAGTGACAAGTGACCAGTGACAAGTGACCAGTGACCACTGACCAGTGACCAGTGACCAGCGACCAGTGACCAGTGACCAGTGACCAGGGACCAGTGACCAGCGAAAGTGACCAGTGACCAGTGACCAGTGACCAGTGAACAGCGAAAGTGACCAGTGACCAGTGACTAGTGACCAGTGACCAGTGACCAGTGACGAGCGAAATGGACCAGTGACCAGTGTCCAGTGACCAGTGACCAGTGATAAGTGACCAGTGACCAGTGACCAGTGACCATTGACCAGTGACCAGTGAACAGTGACCAGCGAAAGTGACCAGGGACAAGCGACCAGTGACCAGTGACCAGTGACCAGTGACCAGTGACCAGTGACCAGTGACCAGTGACCAGTGACCAGTGACCAGTGACCAGTGACCAGTGACCAGTGACCAGAGACCAGCGACCAGTGACCAGTGACCAGTGACCAGTGACCAGTGACCAGTGACCAGCAAAATTGACCAGTGACCAGTGACCAGTGACCAGTGACCAGTGACCAGTGACCAGTGACCAGTGACCAGTGACCAGCGAAAGTGACCAGTGACGAGTGACCAGTGACAAGTGACCAGTGACCAGTGACCAGTGACCAGTGACCAGTGACCAGTGACCAGTGACCAGTGACGAGTGACCAGTGATCAGCGAAAGTGAACAGTGACCAGTGACCAGTGACCAGTGACCAGTGACCAGCGAAAGTGACCAGTGACCAGTGACCAGTGACCAGTGACCAGTGACAAGTGACCTGGGACCAGTGACCAGTGACCAGTGACCAGTGACCAGTGACCAGTGACCAGTGACCAGTGACCAGTGACGAGTGACCAGTGATCAGCGAAAGTGAACAGTGACCAGTGACCAGTGACCAGTGACCAGTGACCAGCGAAAGTGACCAGTGACCAGTGACCAGTGACCAGTGACTAGTGACCAGCAACCAGTGACCAGTGACCAGTGACCAGTGACCAGCAAAATTGACCAGCAAAATTGACCAGTGCCCAGTGACCAGTGACCAATGACCAGTGACCAGTGACCAGTGACCAGTGACAAGTGACCAGTGACCAGTGACCAGTGCCAACGACCAGTGACCAGTGACAAGTGACCAGTGACCAGTGACCAGTGATCAGTGACCAGTGAACAGTGACGAGTGACCAGTGACCAGTGACCAGTGACCAGTGACCAGGGACCAGTGACCAGCGAAAGTGACCAGTGACCAGTGACCAGTGACCAGTGAACAGCGAAAGTGACCAGTGACCAGTGACTAGTGACCAGAGACCAGTGACCAGTGACGAGCGAAATGGACCAGTGACCAGTGTCCAGTGACCAGTGACCAGTGATAAGTGACCAGTGACCAGTGACCAGTGACCATTGACCAGTGACCAGTGACCAGTGACCAGCGAAAGTGACCAGGGACAAGCGACCAGTGACCAGTGACCAGTGACCAGTGACCAGTGACCAGTGACCAGTGACCAGTGACCAGTGACCAGTGACCAGAGACCAGCGACCAGTGACCAGTGACCAGTGACCAGTGACCAGTGACCAGTGACCAGTGACCAGCAAAATTGACCAGTGACCAGTGACCAGTGACCAGTGACCAGTGACCAGTGACCAGCGAAAGTGACCAGTGACGAGTGACCAGTGACAAGTGACCAGTGACCAGTGACCAGTGACCAGTGACCAGTGACCAGTGACCAGTGACGAGTGACCAGTGATCAGCGAAAGTGAACAGTGACCAGTGACCAGTGACCAGTGACCAGTGACCAGCGAAAGTGACCAGTGACCAGTGACCAGTGACCAGTGACCAGTGACAAGTGACCTGGGACCAGTGACCAGTGACCAGTGACCAGCGAAAGTGACCAGTGACCAGTGACCAGTGACCAGTGACAAGTGACCTGGGACCAGTGACCAGTGACCAGTGACCAGTGACCAGTGACCAGTGACCAGTGACCAGTGACCAGTGACGAGTGACCAGTGATCAGCGAAAGTGAACAGTGACCAGTGACCAGTGACCAGTGACCAGTGACCAGCAAAATTGACCAGTGCCCAGTGACCAGTGACCAATGACCAGTGACCAGTGACCAGTGACCAGTGACAAGTGACCAGTGACCAGTGACCAGTGCCAACGACCAGTGACCAGTGACAAGTGACCAGTGACCAGTGACCAGTGATCAGTGACCAGTGAACAGTGACGAGTGACCAGTGACCAGTGACCAGCGAAAATGACCAGTGACCAGTGACCAGTGACCAGCGAAATTGACCAGTGACCAGTGACCAGTGAACAGTGACAAGTGACCAACGAAAGTGACCAGTGAACAGTGACCAGGGACCAGTGACCAGTGACGAGTGACCAGTGACCAGCGAAAGTGAACAGTGAGCAGTGCCCAGTGACCAGTGACCAGTGACCAGTGACCAGCGAAAGTGACCAGTGACCAGTGACCAGTGACCAGTGACAAGTGACCTGGGACCAGTGACCAGTGACCAGTGACCAGTGACCAGTGACCAGTGACCAGTGACCAGTGACCAGTGACCAGTGACCAGCGAAAGTGACCAGTGACGAGTGACCAGTGACAAGTGACCAGTGACCAGTGACCAGTGACCAGTGACCAGTGACCAGTGACCAGTGACCAGTGACCAGTGACCAGCGAAAGTGACCAGTGACCAGTGACCAGTGACCAGTGACCAGTGACAAGTGACCTGGGACCAGTGACCAGTGACCAGTGACCAGCGAAAGTGACCAGTGACCAGTGACCAGTGACCAGTGACCAGTGACCAGTGACCAGTGACCAGTGACCAGTGACCAGCGAAATTGACCAGTGACCATTGACCAGTGACCAGTGACCAGTGACCAGTGACCAGTGACAAGTGACCAGTGACCAGTGACCAGCGACCAGTGACCAGTGACCAGCAAAAATGACCAGTGACCAGTGACCAGTGACCAGTGACCAGTGACCAGTGACCAGTGACCAGCGAAAGTGACAAGTGACAAGTGACCTGGGACCAGTGACCAGTGACCAGTGACCAGTGACCAGTGACCAGCGAAATTGACCAGTGACCATTGACCAGTGACCAGTGACCAGTGACCAGTGACAAGTGACCAGTGACCAGTGACCAGTGATCAGTGACCAGTGAACAGTGACCAGTGACCAGTGACCAGTGACCAGCGAAAATGACCAGTGACCAGTGACCAGTGACCAGCGAAATTGACCAGTGACCAGTGACCAGTGAACAGTGACAAGTGACCAGTGACAAGTGACCAACGAAAGTGACCAGTGAACAGTGACCAGGGACCAGTGACCAGTGACGAGTGACCAGTGACCAGCGAAAGTGAACAGTGAGCAGTGACCAGTGACCAGTGACCAGTGACCAGTGACCAGTGACCAGTGACCAGTGACCAGTGACCAGTGACCAGTGAGCAGTGACCAGCGAAATTGACCGGTTTCCAGTGACCAGTGACAAGTGACCAGTGACCAGTGACCAGCGAAAGTGACCAGTGACGAGTGACCAGTGACAAGTGACCAGTGACAAGTGACCAGTGACCACTGACCAGTGACCAGTGACCAGCGACCAGTGACCAGTGACCAGTGACCAGGGACCAGTGACCAGCGAAAGTGACCAGTGACCAGTGACCAGTGACCAGTGAACAGCGAAAGTGACCAGTGACCAGTGACTAGTGACCAGTGACCAGTGACCAGTGACGAGCGAAATGGACCAGTGACCAGTGTCCAGTGACCAGTGACCAGTGATAAGTGACCAGTGACCAGTGACCAGTGACCATTGACCAGTGACCAGTGACCAGTGACCAGCGAAAGTGACCAGGGACAAGCGACCAGTGACCAGTGACCAGTGACCAGTGACCAGTGACCAGTGACCAGTGACCAGTGACCAGTGACCAGTGACCAGTGACCAGTGACCAGTGACCAGTGACCAGCGAAAGTGACCAGTGACGAGTGACCAGTGACAAGTGACCAGTGACCAGTGACCAGTGACCAGTGACAAGTGACCAGTGACCAGTGACCAGCGAAAGTGACCAGTGACGAGTGACCAGTGACAAGTGACCAGTGACAAGTGACCAGTGACCACTGACCAGTGACCAGTGACCAGCGACCAGTGCCAACGACCAGTGACCAGTGACCATTGACCAGTGACCAGCGAAAGTGACCAGTGACCAGTGACCAGTGACAAGTGACCAGTGACCAGTGACCAGTGATCAGTGACCAGTGAACAGTGACCAGTGACCAGTGACCAGTGACCAGCGAAAATGACCAGTGACCAGTGACCAGTGACCAGCGAAATTGACCAGTGACCAGTGACCAGTGAACAGTGACAAGTGACCAGTGACAAGTGACCAACGAAAGTGACCAGTGAACAGTGACCAGGGACCAGTGACCAGTGACGAGTGACCAGTGACAAGCGAAAGTGAACAGTGAGCAGTGACCAGTGACCAGTGACCAGTGACCAGTGACCAGTGACCAGTGACCAGTGACCAGTGACCAGTGACCAGTGACCAGTGACCAGTGACCAGTGATCAGTGACCAGTGAACAGTGACGAGTGACCAGTGACCAGTGACCAGCGAAAATGACCAGTGACCAGTGACCAGTGACCAGCGAAATTGACCAGTGACCAGTGACCAGTGAACAGTGACAAGTGACCAACGAAAGTGACCAGTGAACAGTGACCAGGGACCAGTGACCAGTGACGAGTGACCAGTGACCAGCGAAAGTGAACAGTGAGCAGTGCCCAGTGACCAGTGACCAGTGACCAGTGACCAGCGAAAGTGACCAGTGACCAGTGACCAGTGACCAGTGACAAGTGACCTGGGACCAGTGACCAGTGACCAGTGACCAGTGACCAGTGACCAGTGACCAGTGACCAGTGACCAGTGACCAGTGACCAGCGAAAGTGACCAGTGACGAGTGACCAGTGACAAGTGACCAGTGACCAGTGACCAGTGACCAGTGACCAGTGACCAGTGACCAGTGACCAGTGACCAGTGACCAGCGAAAGTGACCAGTGACGAGTGACCAGTGACAAGTGACCAGTGACCAGTGACCAGTGACCAGTGACCAGTGACCAGTGACCAGTGACCAGTGACCAGTGACCAGCGAAAGTGACCAGTGACCAGTGACCAGTGACCAGTGACCAGTGACAAGTGACCTGGGACCAGTGACCAGTGACCAGTGACCAGCGAAATTGACCAGTTTCCAGTGACCAGTGATAAGTGACCAGTGACCAGTGACCAGCGAAAGTGACCAGTGAACAGTGATCAGCGAAATTGACCAGTGACCATTAACCAGTGACCAGCGAAAGTGACCAGTGACGAGTGACCAGTGACAAGTGACCAGTGACAAGTGACCAGTGACCACTGACCAGTGACCAGTGACCAGCGACCAGTGACCAGTGACCAGTGACCGGGGACCAGTGGCCAGCGAAAGTGACCAGCGACCAGTGACCAGCGACCAGTGACCAGTGACTAGCCAAATTGAGCAGTGAGCAGTGACCAGTGACCAGTGACCAGTGACCAGTGACCAGTGACCAGCGAAATTGACCAGCGACCATTGACCAGTGACCAGCGAAAGTGACCAGTGACGAGTGACCTGTGACAAGTGACCAGTGACCAGCGACCAGTGACCAGCGAAAGTGACCAGTGACCAGTGACCAGTGACCAGCGACCAGTGACCAGTGACCAGTGACCAGTGACCAGTGACCAGCAAAATTGACCAGCAAAATTGACCAGTGACCAGTGACCAGTGACCAGTGACCAGTGACCAGTGACAAGTGACCAGTGACCAGTGACCAGTGACCAGTCACCAGTCACCAGTGACCAGTGCCAACGACCAGTGACCAGTGACCATTGACCAGTGACCAGCGAAAGTGACCAGGGACCAGTGACCAGTGACCAGTGACCAGTGACCAGTGACCAGTGACCAGTGACCAGTGACCAGTGACAAGTGACCAGTGACCAGTGACCAGTGATCAGTGACCAGTGAACAGTGACCAGTGACCAGTGACCAGTGACCAGCGAAAATGACCAGTGACCAGTGACCAGTGACCAGCGAAATTGACCAGTGACCAGTGACCAGTGAACAGTGACAAGTGACCAGTGACAAGTGACCAACGAAAGTGACCAGTGAACAGTGACCAGGGACCAGTGACCAGTGACGAGTGACCAGTGACCAGCTAAAGTGAACAGTGAGCAGTGACCAGTGACCAGTGACCAGTGACCAGTGACCAGCGAAATTGACCAGTGACCAGTGACCAGTGACCAGTGACCAGCGAAATTGACCAGTGACCAGTGACCAGTGACCAGTCACCAGTGACCAGCGACCAGTGACCAGAGACCAGTAACCAGTGACCAGTGACCAGTGACCACTGACCAGCGAAAGTGACCAGTGACCAGTGACCAGGGACCAGTGACCTGTGACCAGTGACCAGTGACCAGTGACCAGTGACCAGTGACCAGCGAAAGTGACCAGTGACGAGTGACCAGTGACAAGTGACCAGTGACCAGTGACCAGTGAGCAGTAACCAGTGACCAGTGACCAGTGACCAGTGACCAGTGACCAGTGACCAGTGCCAACGACCAATGACCAGTGACCATTGACCAGTGACCAGCGAAAGTGACCAGGGACCAGTGACCAGTGACCAGTGACCAGTGACCAGTGACCAGTGACCAGTGACCAGTGACCAGTGACCAGTGACCAGTGACCAGTGACAAGTGACCAGTGACCAGTGACCAGTGATCAGTGACCAGTGAACAGTGACCAGTGACCAGTGACCAGTGACCAGCGAAAATGACCAGTGACCAGTGACCAGTGACCAGCGAAATTGACCAGTGACCAGTGACCAGTGAACAGTGACAAGTGACCAGTGACAAGTGACCAACGAAAGTGACCAGTGAACAGTGACCAGGGACCAGTGACCAGTGACGAGTGACCAGTGACCAGCGAAAGTGAACAGTGAGCAGTGACCAGTGACCAGTGACCAGTGACCAGTGACCAGTGACCAGTGACCAGTGACCAGTGAGCAGTGACCAGCGAAATTGACCGGTTTCCAGTGACCAGTGACAAGTGACCAGTGACCAGTGACCAGCGAAAGTGACCAGTGACGAGTGACCAGTGACAAGTGACCAGTGACAAGTGACCAGTGACCACTGACCAGTGACCAGTGACCAGCGACCAGTGCCAACGACCAGTGACCAGTGACCAGTGACCAGTGACCAGTGACCAGTGACCAGTGACCAGCGAAATTGACCGGTTTCCAGTGACCAGTGACAAGTGACCAGTGACCAGTGACCAGCGAAAGTGACCAGTGACGAGTGACCAGTGACAAGTGATCAGCGAAAGTGAACAGTGACCAGTGACCAGTGACCAGTGACCAGTGACCAGCGAAAGTGACCAGTGACCAGTGACCAGTGACCAGTGACTAGTGACCAGCAACCAGTGACCAGTGACCAGTGACCAGTGACCAGCAAAATTGACCAGCAAAATTGACCAGTGCCCAGTGACCAGTGACCAATGACCAGTGACCAGTGATCAGTGACCAGTGAACAGTGACCAGTGACCAGTGACCAGTGACCAGCGAAAATGACCAGTGACCAGTGACCAGTGACCAGCGAAATTGACCAGTGACCAGTGACCAGTGAACAGTGACAAGTGACCAGTGACAAGTGACCAACGAAAGTGACCAGTGAACAGTGACCAGGGACCAGTGACCAGTGACGAGTGACCAGTGACCAGCGAAAGTGAACAGTGAGCAGTGACCAGTGACCAGTGACCAGTGACCAGTGACCAGCGAAATTGACCAGTGACCAGTGACCAGTGACCAGTGACCAGCGAAATTGACCAGTGACCAGTGACCAGTGACCAGTCACCAGTGACCAGCGACCAGTGACCAGAGACCAGTAACCAGTGACCAGTGACCAGTGACCACTGACCAGCGAAAGTGACCAGTGAACAGTGACCAGTGACCAGTGACCAGTGACCTGTGACCAGTGACCAGTGACCAGTGACCAGTGACCAGTGACCAGCGAAAGTGACCAGTGACGAGTGACCAGTGACAAGTGACCAGTGACCAGTGACCAGTGAGCAGTGAGCAGTGACCAGTGACCAGTGACCAGTGACCAGTGACCAGTGACCAGTGCCAACGACCAATGACCAGTGACCATTGACCAGTGACCAGCGAAAGTGACCAGGGACCAGTGACCAGTGACCAGTGACCAGTGACCAGTGACCAGTGACCAGTGACCAGTGACCAGTGACCAGTGACCAGTGACCAGTGACAAGTGACCAGTGACCAGTGACCAGTGATCAGTGACCAGTGAACAGTGACCAGTGACCAGTGACCAGTGACCAGCGAAAATGACCAGTGACCAGTGACCAGTGACCAGCGAAATTGACCAGTGACCAGTGACCAGTGAACAGTGACAAGTGACCAGTGACAAGTGACCAACGAAAGTGACCAGTGAACAGTGACCAGGGACCAGTGACCAGTGACGAGTGACCAGTGACCAGCGAAAGTGAACAGTGAGCAGTGACCAGTGACCAGTGACCAGTGACCAGTGAGCAGTGACCAGCGAAATTGACCGGTTTCCAGTGACCAGTGACAAGTGACCAGTGACCAGTGACCAGCGAAAGTGACCAGTGACGAGTGACCAGTGACAAGTGACCAGTGACAAGTGACCAGTGACCACTGACCAGTGACCAGTGACCAGCGACCAGTGCCAACGACCAGTGACCAGTGACCATTGACCAGTGACCAGCGAAAGTGACCAGTGACCAGTGACCAGTGACAAGTGACCAGTGACCAGTGACCAGTGATCAGTGACCAGTGAACAGTGACCAGTGACCAGTGACCAGTGACCAGCGAAAATGACCAGTGACCAGTGACCAGTGACCAGCGAAATTGACCAGTGACCAGTGACCAGTGAACAGTGACAAGTGACCAGTGACAAGTGACCAACGAAAGTGACCAGTGAACAGTGACCAGGGACCAGTGACCAGTGACGAGTGACCAGTGACCAGCGAAAGTGAACAGTGAGCAGTGACCAGTGACCAGTGACCAGTGACCAGTGACCAGTGACCAGTGACCAGTGACCAGTGACCAGTGACCAGTGAGCAGTGACCAGCGAAATTGACCGGTTTCCAGTGACCAGTGACAAGTGACCAGTGACCAGTGACCAGCGAAAGTGACCAGTGACGAGTGACCTGTGACAAGTGACCAGTGACAAGTGACCAGTGACCACTGACCAGTGACCAGTGACCAGCGACCAGTGACCAGTGACCAGTGACCAGGGACCAGTGACCAGCGAAAGTGACCAGTGACCAGTGACCAGTGACCAGTGAACAGCGAAAGTGACCAGTGACCAGTGACTAGTGACCAGTGACCAGTGACCAGTGACGAGCGAAATGGACCAGTGACCAGTGTCCAGTGACCAGTGACCAGTGATAAGTGACCAGTGACCAGTGACCAGTGACCATTGACCAGTGACCAGTGACCAGTGACCAGCGAAAGTGACCAGGGACAAGCGACCAGTGACCAGTGACCAGTGACCAGTGACCAGTGACCAGTGACCAGTGACCAGTGACCAGTGACCAGTTACCAGTGACCAGTGACCAGAGACCAGCGACCATTGACCAGTGACCAGTGACCAGTGACCAGTGACCAGTGACCAGCAAAATTGACCAGTGACCAGTGACCAGTGACCAGTGACCAGTGACCAGTGACCAGTGACCAGTGACCAGCGAAAGTGACCAGTGACGAGTGACCAGTGACAAGTGACCAGTGACCAGTGACCAGTGACCAGTGACCAGTGACCAGTGACCAGTGACCAGTGACGAGTGACCAGTGATCAGCGAAAGTGAACAGTGACCAGTGACCAGTGACCAGTGACCAGTGACCAGCGAAAGTGACCAGTGACCAGTGACCAGTGACCAGTGACCAGTGACAAGTGACCTGGGACCAGTGACCAGTGACCAGTGACCAGTGACCAGTGACCAGTGACCAGTGACCAGTGACCAGTGACGAGTGACCAGTGATCAGCGAAAGTGAACAGTGACCAGTGACCAGTGACCAGTGACCAGTGACCAGCGAAAGTGACCAGTGACCAGTGACCAGTGACCAGTGACTAGTGACCAGCAACCAGTGACCAGTGACCAGTGACCAGTGACCAGCAAAATTGACCAGCAAAATTGACCAGTGCCCAGTGACCAGTGACCAATGACCAGTGACCAGTGACCAGTGACCAGTGACAAGTGACCAGTGACCAGTGACCAGTGCCAACGACCAGTGACCAGTGACAAGTGACCAGTGACCAGTGACCAGTGATCAGTGACCAGTGAACAGTGACGAGTGACCAGTGACCAGTGACCAGTGACCAGTGACCAGGGACCAGTGACCAGCGAAAGTGACCAGTGACCAGTGACCAGTGACCAGTGAACAGCGAAAGTGACCAGTGACCAGTGACTAGTGACCAGAGACCAGTGACCAGTGACGAGCGAAATGGACCAGTGACCAGTGTCCAGTGACCAGTGACCAGTGATAAGTGACCAGTGACCAGTGACCAGTGACCATTGACCAGTGACCAGTGACCAGTGACCAGCGAAAGTGACCAGGGACAAGCGACCAGTGACCAGTGACCAGTGACCAGTGACCAGTGACCAGTGACCAGTGACCAGTGACCAGTGACCAGTGACCAGAGACCAGCGACCAGTGACCAGTGACCAGTGACCAGTGACCAGTGACCAGTGACCAGCAAAATTGACCAGTGACCAGTGACCAGTGACCAGTGACCAGTGACCAGTGACCAGCGAAAGTGACCAGTGACGAGTGACCAGTGACAAGTGACCAGTGACCAGTGACCAGTGACCAGTGACCAGTGACCAGTGACCAGTGACGAGTGACCAGTGATCAGCGAAAGTGAACAGTGACCAGTGACCAGTGACCAGTGACCAGTGACCAGCGAAAGTGACCAGTGACCAGTGACCAGTGACCAGTGACCAGTGACAAGTGACCTGGGACCAGTGACCAGTGACCAGTGACCAGCGAAAGTGACCAGTGACCAGTGACCAGTGACCAGTGACAAGTGACCTGGGACCAGTGACCAGTGACCAGTGACCAGTGACCAGTGACCAGTGACCAGTGACCAGTGACCAGTGACGAGTGACCAGTGATCAGCGAAAGTGAACAGTGACCAGTGACCAGTGACCAGTGACCAGTGACCAGCGAAAGTGACCAGTGACCAGTGACCAGTGACCAGTGACTAGTGACCAGCAACCAGTGACCAGTGACCAGTGACCAGTGACCAGCAAAATTGACCAGCAAAATTGACCAGTGCCCAGTGACCAGTGACCAATGACCAGTGACCAGTGACCAGTGACCAGTGACAAGTGACCAGTGACCAGTGACCAGTGCCAACGACCAGTGACCAGTGACAAGTGACCAGTGACCAGTGACCAGTGATCAGTGACCAGTGAACAGTGACGAGTGACCAGTGACCAGTGACCAGCGAAAATGACCAGTGACCAGTGACCAGTGACCAGCGAAATTGACCAGTGACCAGTGACCAGTGAACAGTGACAAGTGACCAACGAAAGTGACCAGTGAACAGTGACCAGGGACCAGTGACCAGTGACGAGTGACCAGTGACCAGCGAAAGTGAACAGTGAGCAGTGCCCAGTGACCAGTGACCAGTGACCAGTGACCAGCGAAAGTGACCAGTGACCAGTGACCAGTGACCAGTGACAAGTGACCTGGGACCAGTGACCAGTGACCAGTGACCAGTGACCAGTGACCAGTGACCAGTGACGAGCGAAAGTGACCAGTGACGAGTGACCAGTGACAAGTGACCAGTGACCAGTGACCAGTGACCAGTGACCAGTGACCAGTGACCAGTGACCAGTGACCAGTGACCAGCGAAAGTGACCAGTGACCAGTGACCAGTGACCAGTGACCAGTGACAAGTGACCTGGGACCAGTGACCAGTGACCAGTGACCAGCGAAAGTGACCAGTGACCAGTGACCAGTGACCAGTGACCAGTGACCAGTGACCAGTGACCAGTGACCAGTGACCAGCGAAATTGACCAGTGACCATTGACCAGTGACCAGTGACCAGTGACCAGTGACAAGTGACCAGTGACCAGTGACCAGCGACCAGTGACCAGTGACCAGCAAAAATGACCAGTGACCAGTGACCAGTGACCAGTGACCAGTGACCAGTGACCAGTGACCAGCGAAAGTGACAAGTGACAAGTGACCTGGGACCAGTGACCAGTGACCAGTGACCAGTGACCAGTGACCAGCGAAATTGACCAGTGACCATTGACCAGTGACCAGTGACCAGTGACCAGTGACAAGTGACCAGTGACCAGTGACCAGTGATCAGTGACCAGTGAACAGTGACCAGTGACCAGTGACCAGTGACCAGCGAAAATGACCAGTGACCAGTGACCAGTGACCAGCGAAATTGACCAGTGACCAGTGACCAGTGACCAGTGACCAGTGACCAGTGACCAGTGACCAGAGACCAGCGACCAGTGACCAGTGACCAGTGACCAGTGACCAGTGACCAGTGACCAGCAAAATTGACCAGTGACCAGTGACCAGTGACCAGTGACCAGCGAAAGTGACCAGTGACCAGTGACCAGTGACCAGTGACCAGTGACAAGTGACCTGGGACCAGTGACCAGTGACCAGTGACCAGCGAAAGTGACCAGTGACCAGTGACCAGTGACCAGTGACAAGTGACCTGGGACCAGTGACCAGTGACCAGTGACCAGTGACCAGTGACCAGTGACCAGTGACCAGTGACCAGTGACGAGTGACCAGTGATCAGCGAAAGTGAACAGTGACCAGTGACCAGTGACCAGTGACCAGTGACCAGCGAAAGTGACCAGTGACCAGTGACCAGTGACCAGTGACTAGTGACCAGCAACCAGTGACCAGTGACCAGTGACCAGTGACCAGCAAAATTGACCAGCAAAATTGACCAGTGCCCAGTGACCAGTGACCAATGACCAGTGACCAGTGACCAGTGACCAGTGACAAGTGACCAGTGACCAGTGACCAGTGCCAACGACCAGTGACCAGTGACAAGTGACCAGTGACCAGTGACCAGTGATCAGTGACCAGTGAACAGTGACGAGTGACCAGTGACCAGTGACCAGCGAAAATGACCAGTGACCAGTGACCAGTGACCAGCGAAATTGACCAGTGACCAGTGACCAGTGAACAGTGACAAGTGACCAACGAAAGTGACCAGTGAACAGTGACCAGGGACCAGTGACCAGTGACGAGTGACCAGTGACCAGCGAAAGTGAACAGTGAGCAGTGCCCAGTGACCAGTGACCAGTGACCAGTGACCAGCGAAAGTGACCAGTGACCAGTGACCAGTGACCAGTGACAAGTGACCTGGGACCAGTGACCAGTGACCAGTGACCAGTGACCAGTGACCAGTGACCAGTGACGAGCGAAAGTGACCAGTGACGAGTGACCAGTGACAAGTGACCAGTGACCAGTGACCAGTGACCAGTGACCAGTGACCAGTGACCAGTGACCAGTGACCAGTGACCAGCGAAAGTGACCAGTGACCAGTGACCAGTGACCAGTGACCAGTGACAAGTGACCTGGGACCAGTGACCAGTGACCAGTGACCAGCGAAAGTGACCAGTGACCAGTGACCAGTGACCAGTGACCAGTGACCAGTGACCAGTGACCAGTGACCAGTGACCAGCGAAATTGACCAGTGACCATTGACCAGTGACCAGTGACCAGTGACCAGTGACAAGTGACCAGTGACCAGTGACCAGCGACCAGTGACCAGTGACCAGCAAAAATGACCAGTGACCAGTGACCAGTGACCAGTGACCAGTGACCAGTGACCAGTGACCAGCGAAAGTGACAAGTGACAAGTGACCTGGGACCAGTGACCAGTGACCAGTGACCAGTGACCAGTGACCAGCGAAATTGACCAGTGACCATTGACCAGTGACCAGTGACCAGTGACCAGTGACAAGTGACCAGTGACCAGTGACCAGTGATCAGTGACCAGTGAACAGTGACCAGTGACCAGTGACCAGTGACCAGCGAAAATGACCAGTGACCAGTGACCAGTGACCAGCGAAATTGACCAGTGACCAGTGACCAGTGAACAGTGACAAGTGACCAGTGACAAGTGACCAACGAAAGTGACCAGTGAACAGTGACCAGGGACCAGTGACCAGTGACGAGTGACCAGTGACCAGCGAAAGTGAACAGTGAGCAGTGACCAGTGACCAGTGACCAGTGACCAGTGACCAGTGACCAGTGACCAGTGACCAGTGACCAGTGACCAGTGAGCAGTGACCAGCGAAATTGACCGGTTTCCAGTGACCAGTGACAAGTGACCAGTGACCAGTGACCAGCGAAAGTGACCAGTGACGAGTGACCAGTGACAAGTGACCAGTGACAAGTGACCAGTGACCACTGACCAGTGACCAGTGACCAGCGACCAGTGACCAGTGACCAGTGACCAGGGACCAGTGACCAGCGAAAGTGACCAGTGACCAGTGACCAGTGACCAGTGAACAGCGAAAGTGACCAGTGACCAGTGACTAGTGACCAGTGACCAGTGACCAGTGACGAGCGAAATGGACCAGTGACCAGTGTCCAGTGACCAGTGACCAGTGATAAGTGACCAGTGACCAGTGACCAGTGACCATTGACCAGTGACCAGTGACCAGTGACCAGCGAAAGTGACCAGGGACAAGCGACCAGTGACCAGTGACCAGTGACCAGTGACCAGTGACCAGTGACCAGTGACCAGTGACCAGTGACCAGTGACCAGTGACCAGTGACCAGTGACCAGTGACCAGCGAAAGTGACCAGTGACGAGTGACCAGTGACAAGTGACCAGTGACCAGTGACCAGTGACCAGTGACAAGTGACCAGTGACCAGTGACCAGCGAAAGTGACCAGTGACGAGTGACCAGTGACAAGTGACCAGTGACAAGTGACCAGTGACCACTGACCAGTGACCAGTGACCAGCGACCAGTGCCAACGACCAGTGACCAGTGACCATTGACCAGTGACCAGCGAAAGTGACCAGTGACCAGTGACCAGTGACAAGTGACCAGTGACCAGTGACCAGTGATCAGTGACCAGTGAACAGTGACCAGTGACCAGTGACCAGTGACCAGTGACCAGCGAAAATGACCAGTGACCAGTGACCAGTGACCAGCGAAATTGACCAGTGACCAGTGACCAGTGAACAGTGACAAGTGACCAGTGACAAGTGACCAACGAAAGTGACCAGTGAACAGTGACCAGGGACCAGTGACCAGTGACGAGTGACCAGTGACAAGCGAAAGTGAACAGTGAGCAGTGACCAGTGACCAGTGACCAGTGACCAGTGACCAGTGACCAGTGACCAGTGACCAGTGACCAGTGACCAGTGACCAGTGACCAGTGACCAGTGATCAGTGACCAGTGAACAGTGACGAGTGACCAGTGACCAGTGACCAGCGAAAATGACCAGTGACCAGTGACCAGTGACCAGCGAAATTGACCAGTGACCAGTGACCAGTGAACAGTGACAAGTGACCAACGAAAGTGACCAGTGAACAGTGACCAGGGACCAGTGACCAGTGACGAGTGACCAGTGACCAGCGAAAGTGAACAGTGAGCAGTGCCCAGTGACCAGTGACCAGTGACCAGTGACCAGCGAAAGTGACCAGTGACCAGTGACCAGTGACCAGTGACAAGTGACCTGGGACCAGTGACCAGTGACCAGTGACCAGTGACCAGTGACCAGTGACCAGTGACCAGTGACCAGTGACCAGTGACCAGCGAAAGTGACCAGTGACGAGTGACCAGTGACAAGTGACCAGTGACCAGTGACCAGTGACCAGTGACCAGTGACCAGTGACCAGTGACCAGTGACCAGTGACCAGCGAAAGTGACCAGTGACGAGTGACCAGTGACAAGTGACCAGTGACCAGTGACCAGTGACCAGTGACCAGTGACCAGTGACCAGTGACCAGTGACCAGTGACCAGTGATCAGTGACCAGTGAACAGTGACGAGTGACCAGTGACCAGTGACCAGTGACCAGTGACCAGGGACCAGTGACCAGCAAAATTGACCAGCAAAATTGACCAGTGCCCAGTGACCAGTGACCAATGACCAGTGACCAGTGACCAGTGACCAGTGACAAGTGACCAGTGACCAGTGACCAGTGCCAACGACCAGTGACCAGTGACAAGTGACCAGTGACCAGTGACCAGTGATCAGTGACCAGTGAACAGTGACGAGTGACCAGTGACCAGTGACCAGCGAAAATGACCAGTGACCAGTGACCAGTGACCAGCGAAATTGACCAGTGACCAGTGACCAGTGAACAGTGACAAGTGACCAACGAAAGTGACCAGTGAACAGTGACCAGGGACCAGTGACCAGTGACGAGTGACCAGTGACCAGCGAAAGTGAACAGTGAGCAGTGCCCAGTGACCAGTGACCAGTGACCAGTGACCAGCGAAAGTGACCAGTGACCAGTGACCAGTGACCAGTGACAAGTGACCTGGGACCAGTGACCAGTGACCAGTGACCAGTGACCAGTGACCAGTGACCAGTGACCAGCGAAAGTGACCAGTGACGAGTGACCAGTGACAAGTGACCAGTGACCAGTGACCAGTGACCAGTGACCAGTGACCAGTGACCAGTGACCAGTGACCAGTGACCAGCGAAAGTGACCAGTGACCAGTGACCAGTGACCAGTGACCAGTGACAAGTGACCTGGGACCAGTGACCAGTGACCAGTGACCAGCGAAAGTGACCAGTGACCAGTGACCAGTGACCAGTAACCAGTGACCAGTGACCAGTGACCAGTGACCAGTGACCAGCGAAATTGACCAGTGACCATTGACCAGTGACCAGTGACCAGTGACCAGTGACAAGTGACCAGTGACCAGTGACCAGCGACCAGTGACCAGTGACCAGCAAAAATGACCAGTGACCAGTGACCAGTGACCAGTGACCAGTGACCAGTGACCAGTGACCAGCGAAAGTGACAAGTGACAAGTGACCTGGGACCAGTGACCAGTGACCAGTGACCAGTGACCAGTGACCAGCGAAATTGACCAGTGACCATTGACCAGTGACCAGTGACCAGTGACCAGTGACAAGTGACCAGTGACCAGTGACCAGCGACCAGTGACCAGTGACCATTGACCAGTGACCAGTGACCAGCAAAAATGACCAGTGACCAGTGTCCAGTGACCAGTGACAAGTGATAAGTGACCAGTGACCAGTGACCAGTGACCAGCGACCAGTGACCAGTGACCAGTGAATAGTGACCAGTGACCAGTGAACAGCGAAAGTGACCAGTGACCAGTGACCTGTGACCTGTGACCAGTGACCAGTGACCAGTGACCAGTGACAAGTGACGAGCGAAATGGACCAGTGACCAGTGACTAGTGACCAATGACCAGTGACCAGTGACCAGTGACCAGTGACAAGTGACCAGTGACCAGTGACCGGCAAAAGTGACCAGTGAACAGTGACCAGTGACCAGTGACCAGTGAATAGTGACCAGTGACCAGTGAACAGCGAAAGTGACCAGTGACCAGTGACCTGTGACCAGTGACCAGTGACCAGTGACCATTGACCAGTGACCAGTGACCAGTGACCAGTGACAAGCGAAAGTGACCAGGGACAAGCGTCCAGTGACCAGTGACCAGTGACCAGTGACCAGCGAAAGTGACCAGTGACCAGTGACCAGGGACCAGTGACCAGTGACGAGTGACCAGTGACCAGCGAAAGTGAACAGTGAGCAGTGCCCAGTGACCAGTGACCAGTGACCAGTGACCAGCGAAAGTGACCAGTGACCAGTGACCAGTGACCAGTGACAAGTGACCTGGGACCAGTGACCAGTGACCAGTGACCAGTGACCAGTGACCAGTGACCAGTGACCAGCGAAAGTGACCAGTGACGAGTGACCAGTGACAAGTGACCAGTGACCAGTGACCAGTGACCAGTGACCAGTGACCAGTGACCAGTGACCAGTGACCAGTGACCAGCGAAAGTGACCAGTGACCAGTGACCAGTGACCAGTGACCAGTGACAAGTGACCTGGGACCAGTGACCAGTGACCAGTGACCAGCGAAAGTGACCAGTGACCAGTGACCAGTGACCAGTAACCAGTGACCAGTGACCAGTGACCAGTGACCAGTGACCAGCGAAATTGACCAGTGACCATTGACCAGTGACCAGTGACCAGTGACCAGTGACAAGTGACCAGTGACCAGTGACCAGCGACCAGTGACCAGTGACCAGCAAAAATGACCAGTGACCAGTGACCAGTGACCAGTGACCAGTGACCAGTGACCAGTGACCAGCGAAAGTGACAAGTGACAAGTGACCTGGGACCAGTGACCAGTGACCAGTGACCAGTGACCAGTGACCAGCGAAATTGACCAGTGACCATTGACCAGTGACCAGTGACCAGTGACCAGTGACAAGTGACCAGTGACCAGTGACCAGCGACCAGTGACCAGTGACCATTGACCAGTGACCAGTGACCAGCAAAAATGACCAGTGACCAGTGTCCAGTGACCAGTGACAAGTGATAAGTGACCAGTGACCAGTGACCAGTGACCAGCGACCAGTGACCAGTGACCAGTGAATAGTGACCAGTGACCAGTGAACAGCGAAAGTGACCAGTGACCAGTGACCTGTGACCTGTGACCAGTGACCAGTGACCAGTGACCAGTGACAAGTGACGAGCGAAATGGACCAGTGACCAGTGACTAGTGACCAATGACCAGTGACCAGTGACCAGTGACCAGTGACAAGTGACCAGTGACCAGTGACCGGCAAAAGTGACCAGTGAACAGTGACCAGTGACCAGTGACCAGTGAATAGTGACCAGTGACCAGTGAACAGCGAAAGTGACCAGTGACCAGTGACCTGTGACCAGTGACCAGTGACCAGTGACCATTGACCAGTGACCAGTGACCAGTGACCAGTGACAAGCGAAAGTGACCAGGGACAAGCGTCCAGTGACCAGTGACCAGTGACCAGTGACCAGCGAAAGTGACCAGTGACCAGTGACCAGTGACCAGTGACCAGTGACCAGTGACCAGTGACAAGTGACCTGGGACCAGTGAAAGTGACCAGTGACCAGTGAACAGTGACCAGCGAAATTGACCAGTTTCCAGTGACCAGTGATAAGTGACCAGTGACCAGTGACCAGCGAAAGTGACCAGTGAACAGTGATCAGCGAAATTGACCAGTGACCATTAACCAGTGACCAGCGAAAGTGACCAGTGACGAGTGACCAGTGACAAGTGACCAGTGACAAGTGACCAGTGACCACTGACCAGTGACCAGTGACCAGCGACCAGTGACCAGTGACCAGTGACCGGGGACCAGTGGCCAGCGAAAGTGACCAGCGACCAGTGACCAGCGACCAGTGACCAGTGACTAGCCAAATTGAGCAGTGAGCAGTGACCAGTGACCAGTGACCAGTGACCAGTGACCAGTGACCAGCGAAATTGACCAGCGACCATTGACCAGTGACCAGCGAAAGTGACCAGTGACGAGTGACCTGTGACAAGTGACCAGTGACCAGCGACCAGTGACCAGCGAAAGTGACCAGTGACCAGTGACCAGTGACCAGCGACCAGTGACCAGTGACCAGTGACCAGTGACCAGTGACCAGCAAAATTGACCAGCAAAATTGACCAGTGACCAGTGACCAGTGACCAGTGACCAGTGACCAGTGACAAGTGACCAGTGACCAGTGACCAGTGACCAGTGACCAGTGACCAGTGACCAGTGCCAACGACCAGTGACCAGTGACCATTGACCAGTGACCAGCGAAAGTGACCAGGGACCAGTGACCAGTGACCAGTGACCAGTGACCAGTGACCATTGACCAGTGACCAGTGACCAGTGACCAGCGAAAGTGACCAGTGACCAGTGAGCAGTGACCAGCGAAATTGACCGGTTTCCAGTGACCAGTGACAAGTGACTAGTGACCAGTGACCAGCGAAAGAGACAAGTGAACAGTGACCAGCGAAATTGACCAGTGACCATTGACCAGTGACCAGCGAAAGTGACCAGTGACGAGTGACCAGTGACAAGTGACCAGTGACAAGTGACCAGTGACCACTGACCACTGACCAGTGACCAGTGACCAGCGACCAGTGACCAGTGACCAGTGACCAGGGACCAGTGACCAGCGAAAGTGACCAGTGACCAGTGACCAGTGACCAGTGAACAGCGAAAGTGACCAGTGACCAGTGACCTGTGACCTGTGACCAGTGACCAGTGACCAGTGACTAGCGAAATGGACCAGTGACCAGTGTCCAGTGACCAGTGACCAGTGATAATTGACCAGTGACCAGTGACCAGTGACCATTGACCAGTGACCAGTGACCAGTGACCAGTGACCAGCGAAAGTGACCAGGGACAAGCGACCAGTGACCAGTGACCAGTGACCAGTGACCAGTGACCAGTGACCAGTGACCAGTGACCAGTGACCAGTGACCAGTGACCAGCGACCAGTGACCAGCGAATGTGACCAGTGACCAGTGACCAGTGACCAGTGACCAGTGACCAGTGACAAGTGACCTGGGACCAGTGAAAGTGACCAGTGACCAGTGAACAGTGACCAGCGAAATTGACCAGTTTCCAGTGACCAGTGATAAGTGACCAGTGACCAGTGACCAGCGAAAGTGACCAGTGAACAGTGATCAGCGAAATTGACCAGTGACCATTAACCAGTGACCAGCGAAAGTGACCAGTGACGAGTGACCAGTGACAAGTGACCAGTGACAAGTGACCAGTGACCTCTGACCAGTGACGAGTGACCAGTGACCAGCGACCAGTGACCAGCGAAAGTGACCAGTGACCAGTGACCAGTGACCAGCGACCAGTGACCAGTGACCAGTGACCAGTGACCAGTGACCAGCGAAATTGACCAGTGACCAGCGAAAGTGACCAGTGACGAGTGACCTGTGACCAATGACCAGTGACCAGTGACCAGTGACCAGTGACAAGTGACCAGTGACCAGTGACCAGTGACCAGTGACCAGTGACCAGTGCCAACGACCAGTGACCAGTGACCATTGACCAGTGACCAGCGAAAGTGACCAGGGACCAGTGACCAGTGACCAGTGACCAGTGACCCGTGACCAGTGACCAGTGACCAGTGACAAGTGACCAGTGACCAGTGACCAGTGATCAGTGACCAGTGAACAGTGACCAGTGACCAGTGACTAGTGACCAGCGAAAATGACCAGTGACCAGTGACCAGTGACCAGCGAAATTGACCAGTGACCAGTGACCAGTGAACAGTGACAAGTGACCAGTGACAAGTGACCAACGAAAGTGACCAGTGAACAGTGACCAGGGACCAGTGACCAGTGACGAGTGACCAGTGACCAGCGAAAGTGAACAGTGAGCAGTGACCAGTGACCAGTGACCAGTGACCAGTGACCAGTGACCAGTGACCAGTGACCAGTGACCAGTGAGCAGTGACCAGCGAAATTGACCGGTTTCCAGTGACCAGTGACAAGTGACCAGTGACCAGTGACCAGCGAAAGTGACCAGTGACGAGTGACCAGTGACAAGTGACCAGTGACAAGTGACCAGTGACCACTGACCAGTGACCAGTAACCAGCGACCAGTGCCAACGACCAGTGACCAGTGACCATTGACCAGTGACCAGCGAAAGTGACCAGGGACCAGTGACCAGTGACCAGTGACCAGTGACCAGTGAACAGTGACCAGTGACCAGTGACCAGTGACCAGTGACCAGTGACAAGTGACCAGTGACCAGTGACCAGTGATCAGTGACCAGTGAACAGTGACCAGTGACCAGCGAAAATGACCAGTGACCAGTGACCAGTGACCAGCGAAATTGACCAGCGACCAGTGACCAGTGAACAGTGACAAGTGACCAGTGACAAGTGACCAACGAAAGTGACCAGTGAACAGTGACCAGGGACCAGTGACCAGTGACGAGTGACCAGTGACCAGCGAAAGTGAACAGTGAGCAGTGACCAGTGACCAGTGACCAGTGACCAGTGACCAGTGACCAGTGACCAGCGAAAGTGACCAGTTTCCAGTAACCAGTGATAGTGACCAGTGAACAGTGACCAGGGACCAGTGACCAGTGACGAGTGACCAGTGACCAGCGAAAGTGAACAGTGAGCAGTGACCAGTGACCAGTGACCAGTGACCAGTGACCAGCGAAATTGACCAGTGACCAGTGACCAGTGAACAGTGACAAGTGACCAGTGACAAGTGAACAACGAAAGTGACCAGTGAACAGTGACCAGGGACCAGTGACCAGTGACGAGTGACCAGTGACCAGCGAAAGTGAACAGTGAGCAGTGACCAGTGACCAGTGACCAGTGACCAGTGACCAGCGAAAGTGACCAGTGACCAGTGACCAGTGACCAGTGACCAGTGACCAGTGACAAGTGACCTGGGACCAGTGACCAGTGACCAGTGACCAGTGACCAGTGACCAGTGACCAGTGACCAGCGAAAGTGACCAGTGACGAGTGACCAGTGACAAGTGACCAGTGACCAGTGACCAGTGACCAGTGACCAGTGACCAGTGACCAGTGACGAGTGACCAGTGATCAGCGAAAGTGAACAGTGACCAGTGACCAGTGACCAGTGACCAGTGACCAGCGAAAGTGACCAGTAACCAGTGACCAGTGACCAGTGACCAGTGACAAGTGACCTGGGACCAGTGACCAGTGACCAGTGACCAGCGAAAGTGACCAGTGACCAGTGACCAGTGACCAGTGACCAGTGACCAGTGACCAGTGACCAGCGGTAGTGACCAGTGACCAGTGACCAGTCATCAGTGACCAGTGAACAGTGACCAGTGACCAGTGACCAGTGACTAGTAACCAGCAACCAGTGACCAGTGACCAGTGACCAGCAAAATTGACCAGCAAAATTGACCAGTGACCAGTGACCAGTGACCAATGACCAGTGACCAGTGACCAGTGACCAGTGACAAGTGACCAGTGACCAGTGACCAGTGACCAGTGACCAGTGACCAGTGCCAACGACCAGTGACCAGTGACAAGTGACCAGTGACCAGTGACCAGTGATCAGTGACCAGTGAACAGTGACCAGTGACCAGTGACCAGTGACCAGCGAAAATGACCAGTGACCAGTGACCAGTGACCAGCGAAATTGACCAGTGACCAGTGACCAGTGAACAGTGACAAGTGACCAGTGACAAGTGACCAACGAAAGTGACCAGTGAACAGTGACCAGGGACCAGTGACCAGTGACGAGTGACCAGTGACCAGCGAAAGTGAACAGTGAGCAGTGACCAGTGACCAGTGACCAGTGACCAGTGACCAGCGAAAGTGACCAGTGACCAGTGACCAGTGACCAGTGACCAGTGACAAGTGACCAGTGACCAACGACCAGTGACCAGTGACCAGTGACCAGTGACCAGTGACCAGCGAAAGTGAACAGTGAGCAGTGACCAGTGACCAGCGACCAGTGACCAGTGACCAGTGAATAGTGACCAGTGACCAGTGAACAGCGAAAGTGACCAGTGACCAGTGACCTGTGACCTGTGACCAGTGACCAGTGACCAGTGACCAGTGACCAGTGACGAGCGAAATGGACCAGTGACCAGTGACTAGTGACCAGCGATCAATGACCAGTGACCACTGACCAGCGAAAGTGACCAGTGACCAGTGACCAGTGACCAGCGAAATTGACCAGTCACCAGTGACCAGTGGCCAGTGACCAGCGACCAGTGACCAATGACCAGTGACCAGTGACCAGTGACCAGTGACCGGCGAAAGTGACCAGTGAACAGTGACCAGTGACCAGTGACCAGTGAATAGTGACCAGTGACCAGTGAACAGCGAAAGTGACCAGTGACCAGTGACCTGTGACCAGTGACCAGTGACCAGTGACCATTGACCAGTGACCAGTGACCAGTGACCAGCGAAAGTGACCAGGGACAAGCGTCCAGTGACCAGTGACCAGTGACCAGTGACCAGCGAAAGTGACCAGTGACCAGTGACCAGTGACCAGTGACCAGTGACCAGTGACCAGTGACAAGTGACCTGGGACCAGTGAAAGTGACCAGTGACCAGTGAACAGTGACCAGCGAAATTGACCAGTGAACAGTGATCAGCGAAATTGACCAGTGACCATTAACCAGTGACCAGCGAAAGTGACCAGTGACGAGTGACCAGTGACAAGTGACCAGTGACAAGTGACCAGTGACCACTGACCAGTGACCAGTGACCAGCGACCAGTGACCAGTGACCAGTGACCGGGGACCAGTGGCCAGCGAAAGTGACCAGCGACCAGTGACCAGTGACCAGTGACCAGTGACTAGCCAAATTGAGCAGTGAGCAGTGACCAGTGACCAGTGACCAGTGACCAGTGACCAGTGACCAGCGAAATTGACCAGCGACCATTGACCAGTGACCAGCGAAAGTGACCAGTGACGAGTGACCTGTGACAAGTGACCAGTGACCAGCGACCAGTGACCAGCGAAAGTGACCAGTGACCAGTGACCAGTGACCAGCGACCAGTGACCAGTGACCAGTGACCAGTGACCAGCAAAATTGACCAGCAAAATTGACCAGTGACCAGTGACCAGTGACCAGTGACCAGTGACCAGTGACAAGTGACCAGTGACCAGTGACCAGTGACCAGTGACCAGTGACCAGTGCCAACGACCAGTGACCAGTGACCATTGACCAGTGACCAGCGAAAGTGACCAGGGACCAGTGACCAGTGACCAGCGAAATTGACCAGTGACCAGTGACCAGAGACCAGTGACTAGCCAAATTGACCAGTGACCAGTGACCAGTGGCCAGCGGTAGTGACCAGTGACCAGTGACCAGTCATCAGTGACCAGTGAACAGTGACCAGTGACCAGTGACCAGTGACCAGTGACCAGTGACCAGCGAAAGTGACCAGTGACCAGTGACCAGTGACCAGTGACCAGTGACAAGTGACCTGGGACCAGTGAAAGTGACCAGTGACCAGTGAACAGTGACCAGCGAAATTGACCAGTTTCCAGTAACCAGTGATAAGTGACCAGTGACCAGTGACCAGCGAAAGTGACCAGTGAACAGTGACCAGGGACCAGTGACCAGTGACAAGTGACCAGTGACCAGTGACCAGTGACCGGTGACCAGTGACCAGTGACCAGTGACCAGTGACCAGTGACCAGTGACCAGTGACCAGTGACCAGTGACCAGCGACCAGTGACCAGTGACCAGTGACCAGTGACCAGTGACCAGTGACCAGTGACAAGTGACCAGTGACCAGCTGCCAGTGACCAGTGACCAGTGACCAGTGACCAGTGACCAGCGAAAGTGACCAGTGACCAGTGACCAGTGACCAGTGACCAGTGACCAGTGACCAGTGACCAGCGACCAGTGACCAGTGACCAGTGACAAGTGACCAGTGACCAGCGAAGGTGACCAGTGACCAGGGACCAGTGACCAGTGACCAGCGAAATTGACCAGTGACCAGTGACCAGTGACCAGTGACAAGTGACCAGTGACCAGTGACCAGTGACCAGTGACCAGTGACCAGTGACCAGTGACCAGTGACCAGCCAAAGTGACCAGTGACCAGTGACCAGTGACCAGTGACCAGCGAAAGTGACCAGTGACCAGTGACCAGTGACCAGCGAAATTGACCAGTGACCAGTGACCAGAGACCACTGACTAGCCAAATTGACCAGTGACCAGTGACCAGTGGCCAGCGGTAGTGACCAGTGACCAGTGACCAGTCATCAGTGACCAGTGAACAGTGACCAGTGACCAGTGACCAGTGACCAGTGACCAGTGACCAGCGAAAGTGACCAGTGACCAGTGACCAGTGACCAGTGACCAGTGACCAGTGACAAGTGACCTGGGACCAGTGAAAGTGACCAGTGACCAGTGAACAGTGACCAGCGAAATTGACCAGTTTCCAGTAACCAGTGATAAGTGACCAGTGACCAGTGACCAGTGACCAGCGAAAGTGACCAGTGAACAGTGACCAGGGACCAGTGACCAGTGACGAGTGACCAGTGACCAGCGAAAGTGAACAGTGAGCAGTGACCAGTGACTAGTGACCAGTGACCAGTGACCAGCGAAATTGACCAGTGACCAGTGACCAGTGAACAGTGACAAGTGACCAGTGACAAGTGAACAACGAAAGTGACCAGTGAACAGTGACCAGGGACCAGTGACCAGTGACGAGTGACCAGTGACCAGCGAAATTGACCAGTGACCAGTGACCAGTGACCAGTGACCAGCGAAAGTGGCCAGTGAACAGTGACCAGGGACCAGTGACCAGTGACGAGTGACCAGTGACGAGCGAAAGTGAACAGTGAGCAGTGACCAGTGACCAGTGACCAGCGAAAGTGACCAGTGACCAGTGACCAGTGACCAGTGACCAGCCAAAGTGACCAGTGACCAGTGACCAGTGACCAGTGACCAGCGAAAGTGACCAGTGACCAGTGACCAGTGACCAGCGAAATTGACCAGTGACCAGTGACCAGAGACCAGTGACTAGCCAAATTGACCAGTGACCAGTGACCAGTGGCCAGCGGTAGTGACCAGTGACCAGTGACCAGTCATCAGTGACCAGTGAACAGTGACCAGTGACCAGTGACCAGTGACCAGTGACCAGTGACCAGCGAAAGTGACCAGTGACCAGTGACCAGTGACCAGTGACCAGTGACCAGTGACAAGTGACCTGGGACCAGTGAAAGTGACCAGTGACCAGTGAACAGTGACCAGCGAAATTGACCAGTTTCCAGTAACCAGTGATAAGTGACCAGTGACCAGTGACCAGCGAAAGTGACCAGTGAACAGTGACCAGGGACCAGTGACCAGTGACGAGTGACCAGTGACCAGCGAAAGTGAACAGTGAGCAGTGACCAGTGACCAGTGACCAGTGACCAGTGACCAGCGAAATTGACCAGTGACCAGTGACCAGTGAACAGTGACAAGTGACCAGTGACAAGTGAACAACGAAAGTGACCAGTGAACAGTGACCAGGGACCAGTGACCAGTGACGAGTGACCAGTGACCAGCGAAAGTGAACAGTGAGCAGTGACCAGTGACCATTGACCAGTGACCAGTGACCAGCGAAAGTGACCAGTGACCAGTGACCAGTGACCAGTGACCAGTGACCAGTGACAAGTGACCTGGGACCAGTGACCAGTGACCAGTGACCAGTGACCAGTGACCAGTGACCAGTGACCAGTGACCAGCGAAAGTGACCAGTGACGAGTGACCAGTGACAAGTGACCAGTGACCAGTGACCAGTGACCAGTGACCAGTGACCAGTGACCAGTGACGAGTGACCAGTGATCGGCGAAAGTGAACAGTGACCAGTGACCAGTGACCAGTGACCAGTGACCAGCGAAAGTGACCAGTGACCAGTGACCAGTGACCAGTGACCAGTGACAAGTGACCTGGGACCAGTGACCAGTGACCAGTGACCAGCGAAAGTGACCAGTGACCAGTGACCAGTGACCAGTGACCAGTGACCAGTGACCAGTGACCAGCGAAATTGACCAGTGACCATTGACCAGTGACCAGTGACCAGTGACCAGTGACAAGTGACCAGTGACCAGTGACCAGCGACCAGTGACCAGTGACCAGCAAAAATAACCAGTGACCAGTGACCAGTGACCAGTGACCAGTGACCAGTGACCAGCGAAAGTGACAAGTGACAAGTGACCTGGGACCAGTGACCAGTGACCAGTGACCAGTGACCAGTGACCAGCGAAATTGACCAGTGACCATTGACCAGTGACCAGTGACCAGTGACCAGTGACAAGTGACCAGTGACCAGTGACCAGCGACCAGTGACCAGTGACCATTGACCAGTGACCAGTGACCAGCAAAAATGACCAGTGACCAGTGACAAGTGACCAGTGACCAGCGAAAGTGACCAGTGACCAGTGACCAGTGACCAGTGACGAGTGACCAGTGACCAGCGAAAGTGAACAGTGAGCAGTGACCAGTGACCAGTGACCAGTGACCAGTGACCAGCGAAAGTGACCAGTGACCAGTGACCAGTGACCAGTGACCAGTGACCAGTGACCAGTGACCAGTGACAAGTGACCTGGGACCAGTGACCAGTGACCAGTGACCAGTGACCAGCGAAATTGACCAGTGACCAGTGACCAGTGACCAGTCACCAGTGACCAGCGACCAGTGACCAGAGACCAGTACCCAGTGACCAGTGACCAGTGACCAGTCACCAGTGACCAGCGACCAGTGACCAGAGACCAGTACCCAGTGACCAGTGACCAGTGACCACTGACCAGCGAAAGTGACCAGTGAACAGTGACCAGTGACCAGTGACCAGTGACCTGAGACCAGTGACCAGTGACCAGTGACCAGTGACCAGTGACCAGCGAAAGTGACCAGTGACGAGTGACCAGTGACAAGTGACCAGTGACCAGTGACCAGTGACCAGTGACCAGTGACTAGTGACCAGCAACCAGTGACCAGTGACCAGTGACCAGTGACCAGCAAAATTGACCAGCAAAATTGACCAGTGACCAGTGACCAGTGACAAGTGACCAGTGACCAGTGACCAGTGACCAGTGACCAGTGACCGGTGACCAGTGACCAGTGACCAGTGACCAGTGACCAGTGACCAGTGACAAGTGACCAGTGACCAGCTGCCAGTGACCAGTGACCAGTGACCAGTGACCAGTGACTAGCGAAAGTGACCAGTGACCAGTGAACAGTGACAAGTGACCAGTGACAAGTGAACAACGAAAGTGACCAGTGAACAGTGACCAGGGACCAGTGACCAGTGACGAGTGACCAGTGACCAGCGAAAGTGAACAGTGAGCAGTGACCAGTGACCATTGACCAGTGACCAGTGACCAGTGACCAGTGACCAGTGACCAGTGACAAGTGACCTGGGACCAGTGACCAGTGACCAGTGACCAGTGACCAGTGACCAGTGACCAGTGACCAGTGACCAGCGAAAGTGACCAGTGACGAGTGACCAGTGACAAGTGACCAGTGACCAGTGACCAGTGACCAGTGACCAGTGACCAGTGACCAGTGACGAGTGACCAGTGATCGGCGAAAGTGAACAGTGACCAGTGACCAGTGACCAGTGACCAGTGACCAGCGAAAGTGACCAGTGACCAGTGACCAGTGACCAGTGACCAGTGACAAGTGACCTGGGACCAGTGACCAGTGACCAGTGACCAGCGAAAGTGACCAGTGACCAGTGACCAGTGACCAGTGACCAGTGACCAGTGACCAGTGACCAGCGAAATTGACCAGTGACCATTGACCAGTGACCAGTGACCAGTGACCAGTGACAAGTGACCAGTGACCAGTGACCAGCGACCAGTGACCAGTGACCAGCAAAAATAACCAGTGACCAGTGACCAGTGACCAGTGACCAGTGACCAGTGACCAGCGAAAGTGACAAGTGACAAGTGACCTGGGACCAGTGACCAGTGACCAGTGACCAGTGACCAGTGACCAGCGAAATTGACCAGTGACCATTGACCAGTGACCAGTGACCAGTGACCAGTGACAAGTGACCAGTGACCAGTGACCAGCGACCAGTGACCAGTGACCATTGACCAGTGACCAGTGACCAGCAAAAATGACCAGTGACCAGTGACAAGTGACCAGTGACCAGCGAAAGTGACCAGTGACCAGTGACCAGTGACCAGTGACGAGTGACCAGTGACCAGCGAAAGTGAACAGTGAGCAGTGACCAGTGACCAGTGACCAGTGACCAGTGACCAGCGAAAGTGACCAGTGACCAGTGACCAGTGACCAGTGACCAGTGACCAGTGACCAGTGACCAGTGACAAGTGACCTGGGACCAGTGACCAGTGACCAGTGACCAGTGACCAGCGAAATTGACCAGTGACCAGTGACCAGTGACCAGTCACCAGTGACCAGCGACCAGTGACCAGAGACCAGTACCCAGTGACCAGTGACCAGTGACCAGTCACCAGTGACCAGCGACCAGTGACCAGAGACCAGTACCCAGTGACCAGTGACCAGTGACCACTGACCAGCGAAAGTGACCAGTGAACAGTGACCAGTGACCAGTGACCAGTGACCTGAGACCAGTGACCAGTGACCAGTGACCAGTGACCAGTGACCAGCGAAAGTGACCAGTGACGAGTGACCAGTGACAAGTGACCAGTGACCAGTGACCAGTGACCAGTGACCAGTGACTAGTGACCAGCAACCAGTGACCAGTGACCAGTGACCAGTGACCAGCAAAATTGACCAGCAAAATTGACCAGTGACCAGTGACCAGTGACAAGTGACCAGTGACCAGTGACCAGTGACCAGTGACCAGTGACCGGTGACCAGTGACCAGTGACCAGTGACCAGTGACCAGTGACCAGTGACAAGTGACCAGTGACCAGCTGCCAGTGACCAGTGACCAGTGACCAGTGACCAGTGACTAGCGAAAGTGACCAGTGACCAGTGACCAGTGACCAGTGACCAGTGACCAGTGACCAGTGACCAGTGACAAGTGACCAGTGACCAGCGACCAGTGACCAGTGACCAGTGACCAGTGACCAGCGAAAGTGACCAGTGACCAGTGACCAGTGACCAGTGACCAGTGACCAGTGACCACTGACCAGTGACCAGTGACCAGCGAAAGTGACCAGTGACCAGGGACCAGTGACCAGTGACCAGCGAAATTGACCAGTGACCAGTGACCAGTGACCAGTGACAAGTGACGAGTGACCAGTGACCAGTGACCAGTGACCAGTGACCAGTGACCAGTGACCAGTGACCAGCGAAAGTGACCAGTGACCAGTGACCAGTGACCAGTGACCAGCGAAAGTGACCAGTGACCAGTGACCAGTGACCAGCGAAATTGACCAGTGACCAGTGACCAGAGACCAGTGACTAGCCAAATTGACCAGTGACCAGTGACCAGTGACCAGCGAAAGTGACCAGTGACCACTGACCAGTGACCAGTGACCAGCGACCAGTGACCAGTGACCAGTGACCGGGGACCAGTGGCCAGCGAAAGTGACCAGCGACCAGTGACCAGTGACCAGTGACCAGTGACTAGCCAAATTGAGCAGTGAGCAGTGACCAGTGACCAGTGACCAGTGACCAGTGACCAGTGACCAGCGAAATTGACCAGCGCCCATTGACCAGTGACCAGCGAAAGTGACCAGTGACGAGTGACCTGTGACAAGTGACCAGTGACCAGCGACCAGTGACCAGCGAAAGTGACCAGTGACCAGTGACCAGTGACCAGCGACCAGTGACCAGTGACCAGTGACCAGTGACCAGCAAAATTGACCAGCAAAATTGACCAGTGACCAGTGACCAGTGACCAGTGACCAGTGACCAGTGACAAGTGACCAGTGACCAGTGACCAGTGACCAGTGACCAGTGACCAGTGCCAACGACCAGTGACCAGTGACCATTGACCAGTGACCAGCGAAAGTGACCAGGGACCAGTGACCAGTGACCAGCGAAATTGACCAGTGACCAGTGACCAGAGACCAGTGACTAGCCAAATTGACCAGTGACCAGTGACCAGTGGCCAGCGGTAGTGACCAGTGACCAGTGACCAGTCATCAGTGACCAGTGAACAGTGACCAGTGACCAGTGACCAGTGACCAGTGACCAGCGAAAGTGACCAGTGACCAGTGACCAGTGACCAGTGACCAGTGACCAGTGACCAGTGACCAGTGACAAGTGACCAGCGACCAGTGACCAGTGACCAGTGACCAGTGACCAGTGACCAGCGAAGGTGACCAGTGACCAGGGACCAGTGACCAGTGACCAGCGAAATTGACCAGTGACCAGTGACCAGTGACCAGTGACAAGTGACCAGTGACCAGTGACCAGTGACCAGTGACCAGTGACCAGTGACCAGTGACCAGTGACCAGCCAAAGTGACCAGTGACCAGTGACCAGTGACCAGTGACCAGCGAAAGTGACCAGTGACCAGTGACCAGTGACCAGCGAAATTGACCAGTGACCAGTGACCAGAGACCAGTGACTAGCCAAATTGACCAGTGACCAGTGACCAGTGGCCAGCGGTAGTGACCAGTGACCAGTGACCAGTCATCAGTGACCAGTGAACAGTGACCAGTGACCAGTGACCAGTGACCAGTGACCAGCGAAATTGACCAGTGACCAGTGACCAGTGAACAGTGACAAGTGACCAGTGACAAGTGAACAACGAAAGTGACCAGTGAACAGTGACCAGGGACCAGTGACCAGTGACGAGTGACCAGTGACCAGCGAAAGTGAACAGTGAGCAGTGACCAGTGACCAGTGACCAGTGACCAGTGACCAGCGAAAGTGACCAGTGACCAGTGACCAGTGACCAGTGACCAGTGACCAGTGACAAGTGACCTGGGACCAGTGACCAGTGACCAGTGACCAGTGACCAGTGACCAGTGACCAGTGACCAGTGACCAGTGACCAGTGACCAGTGACCAGTGACAAGTGACCAGTGACCAGTGACCAGCGAAATTGACCAGTGACCATTGACCAGTGACCAGTGACCAGTGACCAGTGACAAGTGACCAGTGACCAGTGACCAGCGACCAGTGACCAGTGACCATTGACCAGTGACCAGTGACCAGCAAAAATGACCAGTGACCAGTGACAAGTGACCAGTGACCAGCGAAAGTGACCAGTGACCAGTGACCAGTGACCAGTGACCAGTGACCAGTGACCAGTGACCAGTGAGCAGTGACCAGCGAAAGTGACCAGTGACCAGGGACCAGTGACCAGTGACCAGCGAAATTGACCAGTGACCAGTGACCAGTGACCAGTGACAAGTGACGAGTGACCAGTGACCAGTGACCAGTGACCAGTGACCAGTGACCAGTGACCAGTGACCAGCGAAAGTGACCAGTGACCAGTGACCAGTGACCAGTGACCAGCGAAAGTGACCAGTGACCAGTGACCAGTGACCAGCGAAATTGACCAGTGACCAGTGACCAGAGACCAGTGACTAGCCAAATTGACCAGTGACCAGTGACCAGTGACCAGCGAAAGTGACCAGTGACCACTGACCAGTGACCAGTGACCAGCGACCAGTGACCAGTGACCAGTGACCGGGGACCAGTGGCCAGCGAAAGTGACCAGCGACCAGTGACCAGTGACCAGTGACCAGTGACTAGCCAAATTGAGCAGTGAGCAGTGACCAGTGACCAGTGACCAGTGACCAGTGACCAGTGACCAGCGAAATTGACCAGCGACCATTGACCAGTGACCAGCGAAAGTGACCAGTGACGAGTGACCTGTGACAAGTGACCAGTGACCAGCGACCAGTGACCAGCGAAAGTGACCAGTGACCAGTGACCAGTGACCAGCGACCAGTGACCAGTGACCAGTGACCAGTGACCAGCAAAATTGACCAGCAAAATTGACCAGTGACCAGTGACCAGTGACCAGTGACCAGTGACCAGTGACAAGTGACCAGTGACCAGTGACCAGTGACCAGTGACCAGTGACCAGTGCCAACGACCAGTGACCAGTGACCATTGACCAGTGACCAGCGAAAGTGACCAGGGACCAGTGACCAGTGACCAGCGAAATTGACCAGTGACCAGTGACCAGAGACCAGTGACTAGCCAAATTGACCAGTGACCAGTGACCAGTGGCCAGCGGTAGTGACCAGTGACCAGTGACCAGTCATCAGTGACCAGTGAACAGTGACCAGTGACCAGTGACCAGTGACCAGTGACCAGCGAAAGTGACCAGTGACCAGTGACCAGTGACCAGTGACCAGTGACCAGTGACCAGTGACCAGTGACAAGTGACCAGTGACCAGCGACCAGTGACCAGTGACCAGTGACCAGTGACCAGTGACCAGCGAAGGTGACCAGTGACCAGGGACCAGTGACCAGTGACCAGCGAAATTGACCAGTGACCAGTGACCAGTGACCAGTGACAAGTGACCAGTGACCAGTGACCAGTGACCAGTGACCAGTGACCAGTGACCAGTGACCAGTGACCAGCCAAAGTGACCAGTGACCAGTGACCAGTGACCAGTGACCAGCGAAAGTGACCAGTGACCAGTGACCAGTGACCAGCGAAATTGACCAGTGACCAGTGACCAGAGACCAGTGACTAGCCAAATTGACCAGTGACCAGTGACCAGTGGCCAGCGGTAGTGACCAGTGACCAGTGACCAGTCATCAGTGACCAGTGAACAGTGACCAGTGACCAGTGACCAGTGACCAGTGACCAGTGACCAGCGAAATTGACCAGTGACCAGTGACCAGTGAACAGTGACAAGTGACCAGTGACAAGTGAACAACGAAAGTGACCAGTGAACAGTGACCAGGGACCAGTGACCAGTGACGAGTGACCAGTGACCAGCGAAAGTGAACAGTGAGCAGTGACCAGTGACCAGTGACCAGTGACCAGTGACCAGCGAAAGTGACCAGTGACCAGTGACCAGTGACCAGTGACCAGTGACCAGTGACAAGTGACCTGGGACCAGTGACCAGTGACCAGTGACCAGTGACCAGTGACCAGTGACCAGTGACCAGTGACCAGTGACCAGTGACCAGTGACAAGTGACCAGTGACCAGTGACCAGCGAAATTGACCAGTGACCATTGACCAGTGACCAGTGACCAGTGACCAGTGACAAGTGACCAGTGACCAGTGACCAGCGACCAGTGACCAGTGACCATTGACCAGTGACCAGTGACCAGCAAAAATGACCAGTGACCAGTGACAAGTGACCAGTGACCAGCGAAAGTGACCAGTGACCAGTGACCAGTGACCAGTGACCAGTGACAAGTGACCTGGGACCAGTGACCAGTGACCAGTGACCAGCGAAAGTGACCAGTGACCAGTGACCAGTGACCAGTGACAAGTGCCCTGGGACCAGTGACCAGTGACCAGTGACCAGTGACCAGTGAGCAGTGACCAGTGACCAGTGACCAGCGAAAGTGACCAGTGACGAGTGACCAGTGATCAGCGAAAGTGAACAGTGACCAGTGACCAGTGACCAGTGACCAGTGACCAGTGACCAGCGAAAGTGACCAGTGACCAGTGACCAGTGACCAGTGACTAGTGACCAGCAACCAGTGACCAGTGACCAGTGACCAGTGACCAGCAAAATTGACCAGCAAAATTGACCAGTGCCCAGTGACCAGTGACCAATGACCAGTGACGAGTGACCAGTGACCAGTGACAAGTGACCAGTGACCAGTGACCAGTGCCAACGACCAGTGACCAGTGACAAGTGACCAGTGACCAGTGACCAGTGATCAGTGACCAGTGAACAGTGACCAGTGACCAGTGACCAGTGACCAGCGAAAATGACCAGTGACCAGTGACCAGTGACCAGCGAAATTGACCAGTGACCAGTGACCAGTGAACAGTGACAAGTGACCAGTGACAAGTGACCAACGAAAGTGACCAGTGAACAGTGACCAGGGACCAGTGACCAGTGACGAGTGACCAGTGACCAGCGAAAGTGAACAGTGAGCAGTGACCAGTGACCAGTGACCAGTGACCAGTGACCAGCGAAAGTGACCAGTGACCAGTGACCAGTGACCAGTGACAAGTGACCTGGGACCAGTGACCAGTGACCAGTGACCAGTGACCAGTGACCAGTGACCAGTGACCAGTGACCAGTGACCAGTGACCAGCGAAAGTGACCAGTGACGAGTGACCAGTGACAAGTGACCAGTGACCAGTGACCAGTGACCAGTGACCAGTGACCAGTGACCAGTGACGAGTGACCAGTGATCAGCGAAAGTGAACAGTGACCAGTGACCAGTGACCAGTGACCAGTGACCAGCGAAAGTGACCAGTGACCAGTGACCAGTGACCAGTGACCAGTGACAAGTGACCTGGGACCAGTGACCAGTGACCAGTGACCAGCGAAAGTGACCAGTGACCAGCGACCAGTGACCAGTGACCAGTGACCAGTGACCAGTGACCAGCAAAATTGACCAGCAAAATTGACCAGTGACCAGTGACCAGTGACCAGTGACAAGTGACCAGTGACCAGTGACCAGTGACCAGTGACCAGTGACCAGTGCCAACGACCAGTGACCAGTGACCATTGACCAGTGACCAGCGAAAGTGACCAGGGACCAGTGACCAGTGACCAGTGACCAGTGACCAGTGACCAGTGACAAGTGACCAGTGACCAGTGACCAGCGACCAGTGACAAGTGACCACTGACCAGTGACCAGTGATCAGTGACCAGTGAACAGTGACCAGTGACCAGTGACCAGTGACCAGCGAAAATGACCAGTGACCAGTGACCAGTGACCAGCGAAATTGACCAGTGACCAGTGACCAGTGAACAGTGACAAGTGACCAGTGACAAGTGACCAACGAAAGTGACCAGTGAACAGTGACCAGGGACCAGTGACCAGTGACGAGTGACCAGTGACCAGCGAAAGTGAACAGTGAGCAGTGACCAGTGACCAGTGACCAGTGACCAGTGACCAGCGAAAGTGACCAGTGACCAGTGACCAGTGACCAGTGACCAGTGACCAGTGACCAGTGACAAGTGACCTGGGACCAGTGACCAGTGACCAGTGACCAGTGACCAGCGAAATTGACCAGTGACCAGTGACCAGTGACCAGTCACCAGTGACCAGCGACCAGTGACCAGAGACCAGTAACCAGTGACAAGTGACCAGTGACCACTGACCAGCGAAAGTGAGCAGTGAACAGTGACCAGTGACCAGTGACCAGTGACCTGTGACCAGTGACCAGTGACCAGTGACCAGCGAAAGTGACCAGTGACGAGTGACCAGTGACAAGTGACCAGTGACCAGTGACCAGTGACCAGTGACCAGTGACCAGTGACCAGTGACCAGTGACCAGTGCCAACGACCAATGACCAGTGACCATTGACCAGTGACCAGCGAAAGTGACCAGGGACCAGTGACCAGTGACCAGTGACCAGTGACCAGTGTCCAGTGACCAGCGAAATTGACCAGCGACCATTGACCAGTGACCAGCGAAAGTGACCAGTGACGAGTGACCTGTGACAAGTGACCAGTGACCAGCGACCAGTGACCAGCGAAAGTGACCAGTGACCAGTGACCAGTGACCAGCGACCAGTGACCAGTGACCAGTGACCAGTGACCAGCAAAATTGACCAGCAAAATTGACCAGTGACCAGTGACCAGTGACCAGTGACCAGTGACCAGTGACCAGTGCCAACGACCAGTGACCAGTGACCATTGACCAGTGACCAGCGAAAGTGACCAGGGACCAGTGACCAGTGACCAGCGAAATTGACCAGTGACCAGTGACCAGAGACCAGTGACTAGCCAAATTGACCAGTGACCAGTGACCAGTGGCCAGCGGTAGTGACCAGTGACCAGTGACCAGTCATCAGTGACCAGTGAACAGTGACCAGTGACCAGTGACCAGTGACCAGTGACCAGCGAAAGTGACCAGTGACCAGTGACCAGTGACCAGTGACCAGTGACCAGTGACCAGTGACCAGTGACAAGTGACCAGTGACCAGCGACCAGTGACCAGTGACCAGTGACCAGTGACCAGTGACCAGCGAAGGTGACCAGTGACCAGGGACCAGTGACCAGTGACCAGCGAAATTGACCAGTGACCAGTGACCAGTGACCAGTGACAAGTGACCAGTGACCAGTGACCAGTGACCAGTGACCAGTGACCAGTGACCAGTGACCAGTGACCAGCCAAAGTGACCAGTGACCAGTGACCAGTGACCAGTGACCAGCGAAAGTGACCAGTGACCAGTGACCAGTGACCAGCGAAATTGACCAGTGACCAGTGACCAGAGACCAGTGACTAGCCAAATTGACCAGTGACCAGTGACCAGTGGCCAGCGGTAGTGACCAGTGACCAGTGACCAGTCATCAGTGACCAGTGAACAGTGACCAGTGACCAGTGACCAGTGACCAGTGACCAGTGACCAGCGAAATTGACCAGTGACCAGTGACCAGTGAACAGTGACAAGTGACCAGTGACAAGTGACCAGTGACCAGTGACCAGTGCCAACGACCAGTGACCAGTGACAAGTGACCAGTGACCAGTGACCAGTGATCAGTGACCAGTGAACAGTGACCAGTGACCAGTGACCAGTGACCAGCGAAAATGACCAGTGACCAGTGACCAGTGACCAGCGAAATTGACCAGTGACCAGTGACCAGTGAACAGTGACAAGTGACCAGTGACAAGTGACCAACGAAAGTGACCAGTGAACAGTGACCAGGGACCAGTGACCAGTGACCAGTGACCAGTGACAAGTGACCAGTGACCAGTGACCAGTGACCAGTGACCAGTGACCAGTGACCAGTGACCAGTGACCAGCCAAAGTGACCAGTGACCAGTGACCAGTGACCAGTGACCAGCGAAAGTGACCAGTGACCAGCGAAATTGACCAGTGACCAGTGACCAGAGACCAGTGACTAGCCAAATTGACCAGTGACCAGTGACCAGTGGCCAGCGGTAGTGACCAGTGACCAGTGACCAGTCTTCAGTGACCAGTGAACAGTGACCAGTGACCAGTGACCAGTGACCAGTGACCAGTGACCAGCGAAATTGACCAGTGACCAGTGACCAGTGAACAGTGACAAGTGACCAGTGACAAGTGAACAACGAAAGTGACCAGTGAACAGTGACCAGGGACCAGTGACCAGTGACGAGTGACCAGTGACCAGCGAAAGTGAACAGTGAGCAGTGACCAGTGACCAGTGACCAGTGACCAGTGACCAGCGAAAGTGACCAGTGACCAGTGACCAGTGACCAGTGACCAGTGACCAGTGACAAGTGACCTGGGACCAGTGACCAGTGACCAGTGACCAGTGACCAGTGACCAGTGACCAGTGACCAGTGACCAGTGACCAGTGACCAGTGACAAGTGACCAGTGACCAGTGACCAGCGAAATTGACCAGTGACCATTGACCAGTGACCAGTGACCAGTGACCAGTGACAAGTGACCAGTGACCAGTGACCAGCGACCAGTGACCAGTGACCATTGACCAGTGACCAGTGACCAGCAAAAATGACCAGTGACCAGTGACAAGTGACCAGTGACCAGCGAAAGTGACCAGTGACCAGTGACCAGTGACCAGTGACCAGTGACAAGTGACCTGGGACCAGTGACCAGTGACCAGTGACCAGCGAAAGTGACCAGTGACCAGTGACCAGTGACCAGTGACAAGTGCCCTGGGACCAGTGACCAGTGACCAGTGACCAGTGACCAGTGAGCAGTGACCAGTGACCAGTGACCAGCGAAAGTGACCAGTGACGAGTGACCAGTGATCAGCGAAAGTGAACAGTGACCAGTGACCAGTGACCAGTGACCAGTGACCAGTGACCAGCGAAAGTGACCAGTGACCAGTGACCAGTGACCAGTGACTAGTGACCAGCAACCAGTGACCAGTGACCAGTGACCAGTGACCAGCAAAATTGACCAGCAAAATTGACCAGTGCCCAGTGACCAGTGACCAATGACCAGTGACGAGTGACCAGTGACCAGTGACAAGTGACCAGTGACCAGTGACCAGTGCCAACGACCAGTGACCAGTGACAAGTGACCAGTGACCAGTGACCAGTGATCAGTGACCAGTGAACAGTGACCAGTGACCAGTGACCAGTGACCAGCGAAAATGACCAGTGACCAGTGACCAGTGACCAGCGAAATTGACCAGTGACCAGTGACCAGTGAACAGTGACAAGTGACCAGTGACAAGTGACCAACGAAAGTGACCAGTGAACAGTGACCAGGGACCAGTGACCAGTGACGAGTGACCAGTGACCAGCGAAAGTGAACAGTGAGCAGTGACCAGTGACCAGTGACCAGTGACCAGTGACCAGCGAAAGTGACCAGTGACCAGTGACCAGTGACCAGTGACAAGTGACCTGGGACCAGTGACCAGTGACCAGTGACCAGTGACCAGTGACCAGTGACCAGTGACCAGTGACCAGTGACCAGCGAAAGTGACCAGTGACGAGTGACCAGTGACAAGTGACCAGTGACCAGTGACCAGTGACCAGTGACCAGTGACCAGTGACCAGTGACGAGTGACCAGTGATCAGCGAAAGTGAACAGTGACCAGTGACCAGTGACCAGTGACCAGTGACCAGCGAAAGTGACCAGTGACCAGTGACCAGTGACCAGTGACCAGTGACAAGTGACCTGGGACCAGTGACCAGTGACCAGTGACCAGCGAAAGTGACCAGTGACCAGCGACCAGTGACCAGTGACCAGTGACCAGTGACCAGTGACCAGCAAAATTGACCAGCAAAATTGACCAGTGACCAGTGACCAGTGACCAGTGACAAGTGACCAGTGACCAGTGACCAGTGACCAGTGACCAGTGACCAGTGCCAACGACCAGTGACCAGTGACCATTGACCAGTGACCAGCGAAAGTGACCAGGGACCAGTGACCAGTGACCAGTGACCAGTGACCAGTGACCAGTGACAAGTGACCAGTGACCAGTGACCAGCGACCAGTGACAAGTGACCACTGACCAGTGACCAGTGATCAGTGACCAGTGAACAGTGACCAGTGACCAGTGACCAGTGACCAGCGAAAATGACCAGTGACCAGTGACCAGTGACCAGCGAAATTGACCAGTGACCAGTGACCAGTGAACAGTGACAAGTGACCAGTGACAAGTGACCAACGAAAGTGACCAGTGAACAGTGACCAGGGACCAGTGACCAGTGACGAGTGACCAGTGACCAGCGAAAGTGAACAGTGAGCAGTGACCAGTGACCAGTGACCAGTGACCAGTGACCAGCGAAAGTGACCAGTGACCAGTGACCAGTGACCAGTGACCAGTGACCAGTGACCAGTGACAAGTGACCTGGGACCAGTGACCAGTGACCAGTGACCAGTGACCAGCGAAATTGACCAGTGACCAGTGACCAGTGACCAGTCACCAGTGACCAGCGACCAGTGACCAGAGACCAGTAACCAGTGACAAGTGACCAGTGACCACTGACCAGCGAAAGTGAGCAGTGAACAGTGACCAGTGACCAGTGACCAGTGACCTGTGACCAGTGACCAGTGACCAGTGACCAGCGAAAGTGACCAGTGACGAGTGACCAGTGACAAGTGACCAGTGACCAGTGACCAGTGACCAGTGACCAGTGACCAGTGACCAGTGACCAGTGACCAGTGCCAACGACCAATGACCAGTGACCATTGACCAGTGACCAGCGAAAGTGACCAGGGACCAGTGACCAGTGACCAGTGACCAGTGACCAGTGTCCAGTGACCAGCGAAATTGACCAGCGACCATTGACCAGTGACCAGCGAAAGTGACCAGTGACGAGTGACCTGTGACAAGTGACCAGTGACCAGCGACCAGTGACCAGCGAAAGTGACCAGTGACCAGTGACCAGTGACCAGCGACCAGTGACCAGTGACCAGTGACCAGTGACCAGTGACCAGCAAAATTGACCAGCAAAATTGACCAGTGACCAGTGACCAGTGACCAGTGACCAGTGACCAGTGACCAGTGCCAACGACCAGTGACCAGTGACCATTGACCAGTGACCAGCGAAAGTGACCAGGGACCAGTGACCAGTGACCAGCGAAATTGACCAGTGACCAGTGACCAGAGACCAGTGACTAGCCAAATTGACCAGTGACCAGTGACCAGTGGCCAGCGGTAGTGACCAGTGACCAGTGACCAGTCATCAGTGACCAGTGAACAGTGACCAGTGACCAGTGACCAGTGACCAGTGACCAGCGAAAGTGACCAGTGACCAGTGACCAGTGACCAGTGACCAGTGACCAGTGACCAGTGACCAGTGACAAGTGACCAGTGACCAGCGACCAGTGACCAGTGACCAGTGACCAGTGACCAGTGACCAGCGAAGGTGACCAGTGACCAGGGACCAGTGACCAGTGACCAGCGAAATTGACCAGTGACCAGTGACCAGTGACCAGTGACAAGTGACCAGTGACCAGTGACCAGTGACCAGTGACCAGTGACCAGCGACCAGTGACCAGTGACCAGCCAAAGTGACCAGTGACCAGTGACCAGTGACCAGTGACCAGCGAAAGTGACCAGTGACCAGTGACCAGTGACCAGCGAAATTGACCAGTGACCAGTGACCAGAGACCAGTGACTAGCCAAATTGACCAGTGACCAGTGACCAGTGGCCAGCGGTAGTGACCAGTGACCAGTGACCAGTCATCAGTGACCAGTGAACAGTGACCAGTGACCAGTGACCAGTGACCAGTGACCAGTGACCAGCGAAATTGACCAGTGACCAGTGACCAGTGAACAGTGACAAGTGACCAGTGACAAGTGAACAACGAAAGTGACCAGTGAACAGTGACCAGGGACCAGTGACCAGTGACCAGTGACCAGTGACCAGTGACCAGTGACCAGTGACCAGTGACCAGTGACAAGTGACCAGTGACCAGCTGCCAGTGACCAGTGACCAGTGACCAGTGACCAGTGACCAGCGAAAGTGACCAGTGACCAGTGACCAGTGACCAGTGACCAGTGACCAGTGACCAGTGACCAGCGACCAGTGACCAGTGACCAGTGACAAGTGACCAGTGACCAGCGAAGGTGACCAGTGACCAGGGACCAGTGACCAGTGACCAGCGAAATTGACCAGTGACCAGTGACCAGTGACCAGTGACAAGTGACCAGTGACCAGTGACCAGTGACCAGTGACCAGTGACCAGTGACCAGTGACCAGTGACCAGCCAAAGTGACCAGTGACCAGTGACCAGTGACCAGTGACCAGCGAAAGTGACCAGTGACCAGTGACCAGTGACCAGCGAAATTGACCAGTGACCAGTGACCAGAGACCACTGACTAGCCAAATTGACCAGTGACCAGTGACCAGTGGCCAGCGGTAGTGACCAGTGACCAGTGACCAGTCATCAGTGACCAGTGAACAGTGACCAGTGACCAGTGACCAGTGACCAGTGACCAGTGACCAGCGAAAGTGACCAGTGACCAGTGACCAGTGACCAGTGACCAGTGACCAGTGACAAGTGACCTGGGACCAGTGAAAGTGACCAGTGACCAGTGAACAGTGACCAGCGAAATTGACCAGTTTCCAGTAACCAGTGATAAGTGACCAGTGACCAGTGACCAGCGAAAGTGACCAGTGAACAGTGACCAGGGACCAGTGACCAGTGACGAGTGACCAGTGACCAGCGAAAGTGAACAGTGAGCAGTGACCAGTGACTAGTGACCAGTGACCAGTGACCAGCGAAATTGACCAGTGACCAGTGACCAGTGAACAGTGACAAGTGACCAGTGACAAGTGAACAACGAAAGTGACCAGTGAACAGTGACCAGGGACCAGTGACCAGTGACGAGTGACCAGTGACCAGCGAAATTGACCAGTGACCAGTGACCAGTGACCAGTGACCAGCGAAAGTGGCCAGTGAACAGTGACCAGGGACCAGTGACCAGTGACGAGTGACCAGTGACGAGCGAAAGTGAACAGTGAGCAGTGACCAGTGACCAGTGACCAGCGAAAGTGACCAGTGACCAGTGACCAGTGACCAGTGACCAGCCAAAGTGACCAGTGACCAGTGACCAGTGACCAGTGACCAGCGAAAGTGACCAGTGACCAGTGACCAGTGACCAGCGAAATTGACCAGTGACCAGTGACCAGAGACCAGTGACTAGCCAAATTGACCAGTGACCAGTGACCAGTGGCCAGCGGTAGTGACCAGTGACCAGTGACCAGTCATCAGTGACCAGTGAACAGTGACCAGTGACCAGTGACCAGTGACCAGTGACCAGTGACCAGCGAAAGTGACCAGTGACCAGTGACCAGTGACCAGTGACCAGTGACCAGTGACAAGTGACCTGGGACCAGTGAAAGTGACCAGTGACCAGTGAACAGTGACCAGCGAAATTGACCAGTTTCCAGTAACCAGTGATAAGTGACCAGTGACCAGTGACCAGCGAAAGTGACCAGTGAACAGTGACCAGGGACCAGTGACCAGTGACGAGTGACCAGTGACCAGCGAAAGTGAACAGTGAGCAGTGACCAGTGACCAGTGACCAGTGACCAGTGACCAGCGAAATTGACCAGTGACCAGTGACCAGTGAACAGTGACAAGTGACCAGTGACAAGTGAACAACGAAAGTGACCAGTGAACAGTGACCAGGGACCAGTGACCAGTGACGAGTGACCAGTGACCAGCGAAAGTGAACAGTGAGCAGTGACCAGTGACCAGTGACCAGTGACCAGTGACCAGCGAAAGTGACCAGTGACCAGTGACCAGTGACCAGTGACCAGTGACCAGTGACCAGTGACAAGTGACCTGGGACCAGTGAAAGTGACCAGTGACCAGTGAACAGTGACCAGCGAAATTGACCAGTGACCAGTGACCAGTGACCAGTGACCAGCGAAAGTGGCCAGTGAACAGTGACCAGGGACCAGTGACCAGTGACGAGTGACCAGTGACGAGCGAAAGTGAACAGTGAGCAGTGACCAGTGACCAGTGACCAGCGAAAGTGACCAGTGACCAGTGACCAGTGACCAGTGACCAGCCAAAGTGACCAGTGACCAGTGACCAGTGACCAGTGACCAGCGAAAGTGACCAGTGACCAGTGACCAGTGACCAGCGAAATTGACCAGTGACCAGTGACCAGAGACCAGTGACTAGCCAAATTGACCAGTGACCAGTGACCAGTGGCCAGCGGTAGTGACCAGTGACCAGTGACCAGTCATCAGTGACCAGTGAACAGTGACCAGTGACCAGTGACCAGTGACCAGTGACCAGTGACCAGCGAAAGTGACCAGTGACCAGTGACCAGTGACCAGTGACCAGTGACCAGTGACAAGTGACCTGGGACCAGTGAAAGTGACCAGTGACCAGTGAACAGTGACCAGCGAAATTGACCAGTTTCCAGTAACCAGTGATAAGTGACCAGTGACCAGTGACCAGCGAAAGTGACCAGTGAACAGTGACCAGGGACCAGTGACCAGTGACGAGTGACCAGTGACCAGCGAAAGTGAACAGTGAGCAGTGACCAGTGACCAGTGACCAGTGACCAGTGACCAGCGAAATTGACCAGTGACCAGTGACCAGTGAACAGTGACAAGTGACCAGTGACAAGTGAACAACGAAAGTGACCAGTGAACAGTGACCAGGGACCAGTGACCAGTGACGAGTGACCAGTGACCAGCGAAAGTGAACAGTGAGCAGTGACCAGTGACCAGTGACCAGTGACCAGTGACCAGCGAAAGTGACCAGTGACCAGTGACCAGTGACCAGTGACCAGTGACCAGTGACAAGTGACCTGGGACCAGTGACCAGTGACCAGTGACCAGTGACCAGTGACCAGTGACCAGTGACCAGTGACCAGCGAAAGTGACCAGTGACGAGTGACCAGTGACAAGTGACCAGTGACCAGTGACCAGTGACCAGTGACCAGTGACCAGTGACCAGTGACGAGTGACCAGTGATCGGCGAAAGTGAACAGTGACCAGTGACCAGTGACCAGTGACCAGTGACCAGCGAAAGTGACCAGTGACCAGTGACCAGTGACCAGTGACCAGTGACAAGTGACCTGGGACCAGTGACCAGTGACCAGTGACCAGCGAAAGTGACCAGTGACCAGTGACCAGTGACCAGTGACCAGTGACCAGTGACCAGTGACCAGCGAAATTGACCAGTGACCATTGACCAGTGACCAGTGACCAGTGACCAGTGACAAGTGACCAGTGACCAGTGACCAGCGACCAGTGACCAGTGACCAGCAAAAATAACCAGTGACCAGTGACCAGTGACCAGTGACCAGTGACCAGTGACCAGCGAAAGTGACAAGTGACAAGTGACCTGGGACCAGTGACCAGTGACCAGTGACCAGTGACCAGTGACCAGCGAAATTGACCAGTGACCATTGACCAGTGACCAGTGACCAGTGACCAGTGACAAGTGACCAGTGACCAGTGACCAGCGACCAGTGACCAGTGACCATTGACCAGTGACCAGTGACCAGCAAAAATGACCAGTGACCAGTGACAAGTGACCAGTGACCAGCGAAAGTGACCAGTGACCAGTGACCAGTGACCAGTGACGAGTGACCAGTGACCAGCGAAAGTGAACAGTGAGCAGTGACCAGTGACCAGTGACCAGTGACCAGTGACCAGCGAAAGTGACCAGTGACCAGTGACCAGTGACCAGTGACCAGTGACCAGTGACCAGTGACCAGTGACAAGTGACCTGGGACCAGTGACCAGTGACCAGTGACCAGTGACCAGCGAAATTGACCAGTGACCAGTGACCAGTGACCAGTCACCAGTGACCAGCGACCAGTGACCAGAGACCAGTACCCAGTGACCAGTGACCAGTGACCAGTCACCAGTGACCAGCGACCAGTGACCAGAGACCAGTACCCAGTGACCAGTGACCAGTGACCACTGACCAGCGAAAGTGACCAGTGAACAGTGACCAGTGACCAGTGACCAGTGACCTGAGACCAGTGACCAGTGACCAGTGACCAGTGACCAGTGACCAGCGAAAGTGACCAGTGACGAGTGACCAGTGACAAGTGACCAGTGACCAGTGACCAGTGACCAGTGACCAGTGACTAGTGACCAGCAACCAGTGACCAGTGACCAGTGACCAGTGACCAGCAAAATTGACCAGCAAAATTGACCAGTGACCAGTGACCAGTGACAAGTGACCAGTGACCAGTGACCAGTGACCAGTGACCAGTGACCGGTGACCAGTGACCAGTGACCAGTGACCAGTGACCAGTGACCAGTGACCAGTGACCAGTGACCAGTGACCAGTGACCAGTGACAAGTGACCAGTGACCAGCTGCCAGTGACCAGTGACCAGTGACCAGTGACCAGTGACTAGCGAAAGTGACCAGTGACCAGTGACCAGTGACCAGTGACCAGTGACCAGTGACCAGTGACCAGTGACAAGTGACCAGTGACCAGCGACCAGTGACCAGTGACCAGTGACCAGTGACCAGCGAAAGTGACCAGTGACCAGTGACCAGTGACCAGTGACCAGTGACCAGTGACCACTGACCAGTGACCAGTGACCAGCGAAAGTGACCAGTGACCAGGGACCAGTGACCAGTGACCAGCGAAATTGACCAGTGACCAGTGACCAGTGACCAGTGACAAGTGACGAGTGACCAGTGACCAGTGACCAGTGACCAGTGACCAGTGACCAGTGACCAGTGACCAGTGACCAGCGAAAGTGACCAGTGACCAGTGACCAGTGACCAGTGACCAGCGAAAGTGACCAGTGACCAGTGACCAGTGACCAGCGAAATTGACCAGTGACCAGTGACCAGAGACCAGTGACTAGCCAAATTGACCAGTGACCAGTGACCAGTGACCAGCGAAAGTGACCAGTGACCACTGACCAGTGACCAGTGACCAGCGACCAGTGACCAGTGACCAGTGACCGGGGACCAGTGGCCAGCGAAAGTGACCAGCGACCAGTGACCAGTGACCAGTGACCAGTGACTAGCCAAATTGAGCAGTGAGCAGTGACCAGTGACCAGTGACCAGTGACCAGTGACCAGTGACCAGCGAAATTGACCAGCGACCATTGACCAGTGACCAGCGAAAGTGACCAGTGACGAGTGACCTGTGACAAGTGACCAGTGACCAGCGACCAGTGACCAGCGAAAGTGACCAGTGACCAGTGACCAGTGACCAGCGACCAGTGACCAGTGACCAGTGACCAGTGACCAGCAAAATTGACCAGCAAAATTGACCAGTGACCAGTGACCAGTGACCAGTGACCAGTGACCAGTGACAAGTGACCAGTGACCAGTGACCAGTGACCAGTGACCAGTGACCAGTGCCAACGACCAGTGACCAGTGACCAGTGACCAGTGACCAGCGAAAGTGACCAGGGACCAGTGACCTGCCAAAGTGACCAGTGACCAGTGACCAGTGACCAGTGACCAGCGAAAGTGACCAGTGACCAGTGACCAGTGACCAGCGAAATTGACCAGTGACCAGTGACCAGAGACCAGTGACTAGCCAAATTGACCAGTGACCAGTGACCAGTGGCCAGCGGTAGTGACCAGTGACCAGTGACCAGTCATCAGTGACCAGTGAACAGTGACCAGTGACCAGTGACCAGTGACCAGTGACCAGTGACCAGCGAAATTGACCAGTGACCAGTGACCAGTGAACAGTGACAAGTGACCAGTGACAAGTGAACAACGAAAGTGACCAGTGAACAGTGACCAGGGACCAGTGACCAGTGACGAGTGACCAGTGACCAGCGAAAGTGAACAGTGAGCAGTGACCAGTGACCAGTGACCAGTGACCAGTGACCAGCGAAAGTGACCAGTGACCAGTGACCAGTGACCAGTGACCAGTGACCAGTGACAAGTGACCTGGGACCAGTGACCAGTGACCAGTGACCAGTGACCAGTGACCAGTGACCAGTGACCAGTGACCAGTGACCAGTGACCAGTGACAAGTGACCAGTGACCAGTGACCAGCGAAATTGACCAGTGACCATTGACCAGTGACCAGTGACCAGTGACCAGTGACAAGTGACCAGTGACCAGTGACCAGCGACCAGTGACCAGTGACCATTGACCAGTGACCAGTGACCAGCAAAAATGACCAGTGACCAGTGACAAGTGACCAGTGACCAGCGAAAGTGACCAGTGACCAGTGACCAGTGACCAGTGACCAGTGACAAGTGACCTGGGACCAGTGACCAGTGACCAGTGACCAGCGAAAGTGACCAGTGACCAGTGACCAGTGACCAGTGACAAGTGCCCTGGGACCAGTGACCAGTGACCAGTGACCAGTGACCAGTGAGCAGTGACCAGTGACCAGTGACCAGCGAAAGTGACCAGTGACGAGTGACCAGTGATCAGCGAAAGTGAACAGTGACCAGTGACCAGTGACCAGTGACCAGTGACCAGTGACCAGCGAAAGTGACCAGTGACCAGTGACCAGTGACCAGTGACTAGTGACCAGCAACCAGTGACCAGTGACCAGTGACCAGTGACCAGCAAAATTGACCAGCAAAATTGACCAGTGCCCAGTGACCAGTGACCAATGACCAGTGACGAGTGACCAGTGACCAGTGACAAGTGACCAGTGACCAGTGACCAGTGCCAACGACCAGTGACCAGTGACAAGTGACCAGTGACCAGTGACCAGTGATCAGTGACCAGTGAACAGTGACCAGTGACCAGTGACCAGTGACCAGCGAAAATGACCAGTGACCAGTGACCAGTGACCAGCGAAATTGACCAGTGACCAGTGACCAGTGAACAGTGACAAGTGACCAGTGACAAGTGACCAACGAAAGTGACCAGTGAACAGTGACCAGGGACCAGTGACCAGTGACGAGTGACCAGTGACCAGCGAAAGTGAACAGTGAGCAGTGACCAGTGACCAGTGACCAGTGACCAGTGACCAGCGAAAGTGACCAGTGACCAGTGACCAGTGACCAGTGACAAGTGACCTGGGACCAGTGACCAGTGACCAGTGACCAGTGACCAGTGACCAGTGACCAGTGACCAGTGACCAGTGACCAGCGAAAGTGACCAGTGACGAGTGACCAGTGACAAGTGACCAGTGACCAGTGACCAGTGACCAGTGACCAGTGACCAGTGACCAGTGACGAGTGACCAGTGATCAGCGAAAGTGAACAGTGACCAGTGACCAGTGACCAGTGACCAGTGACCAGCGAAAGTGACCAGTGACCAGTGACCAGTGACCAGTGACCAGTGACAAGTGACCTGGGACCAGTGACCAGTGACCAGTGACCAGCGAAAGTGACCAGTGACCAGCGACCAGTGACCAGTGACCAGTGACCAGTGACCAGTGACCAGCAAAATTGACCAGCAAAATTGACCAGTGACCAGTGACCAGTGACCAGTGACAAGTGACCAGTGACCAGTGACCAGTGACCAGTGACCAGTGACCAGTGCCAACGACCAGTGACCAGTGACCATTGACCAGTGACCAGCGAAAGTGACCAGGGACCAGTGACCAGTGACCAGTGACCAGTGACCAGTGACCAGTGACAAGTGACCAGTGACCAGTGACCAGCGACCAGTGACAAGTGACCACTGACCAGTGACCAGTGATCAGTGACCAGTGAACAGTGACCAGTGACCAGTGACCAGTGACCAGCGAAAATGACCAGTGACCAGTGACCAGTGACCAGCGAAATTGACCAGTGACCAGTGACCAGTGAACAGTGACAAGTGACCAGTGACAAGTGACCAACGAAAGTGACCAGTGAACAGTGACCAGGGACCAGTGACCAGTGACGAGTGACCAGTGACCAGCGAAAGTGAACAGTGAGCAGTGACCAGTGACCAGTGACCAGTGACCAGTGACCAGCGAAAGTGACCAGTGACCAGTGACCAGTGACCAGTGACCAGTGACCAGTGACCAGTGACAAGTGACCTGGGACCAGTGACCAGTGACCAGTGACCAGTGACCAGCGAAATTGACCAGTGACCAGTGACCAGTGACCAGTCACCAGTGACCAGCGACCAGTGACCAGAGACCAGTAACCAGTGACAAGTGACCAGTGACCACTGACCAGCGAAAGTGAGCAGTGAACAGTGACCAGTGACCAGTGACCAGTGACCTGTGACCAGTGACCAGTGACCAGTGACCAGCGAAAGTGACCAGTGACGAGTGACCAGTGACAAGTGACCAGTGACCAGTGACCAGTGACCAGTGACCAGTGACCAGTGACCAGTGACCAGTGACCAGTGACCAGTGCCAACGACCAATGACCAGTGACCATTGACCAGTGACCAGCGAAAGTGACCAGGGACCAGTGACCAGTGACCAGTGACCAGTGACCAGTGTCCAGTGACCAGCGAAATTGACCAGCGACCATTGACCAGTGACCAGCGAAAGTGACCAGTGACGAGTGACCTGTGACAAGTGACCAGTGACCAGCGACCAGTGACCAGCGAAAGTGACCAGTGACCAGTGACCAGTGACCAGCGACCAGTGACCAGTGACCAGTGACCAGTGACCAGCAAAATTGACCAGCAAAATTGACCAGTGACCAGTGACCAGTGACCAGTGACCAGTGACCAGTGACCAGTGCCAACGACCAGTGACCAGTGACCATTGACCAGTGACCAGCGAAAGTGACCAGGGACCAGTGACCAGTGACCAGCGAAATTGACCAGTGACCAGTGACCAGAGACCAGTGACTAGCCAAATTGACCAGTGACCAGTGACCAGTGGCCAGCGGTAGTGACCAGTGACCAGTGACCAGTCATCAGTGACCAGTGAACAGTGACCAGTGACCAGTGACCAGTGACCAGTGACCAGCGAAAGTGACCAGTGACCAGTGACCAGTGACCAGTGACCAGTGACCAGTGACCAGTGACCAGTGACAAGTGACCAGTGACCAGCGACCAGTGACCAGTGACCAGTGACCAGTGACCAGTGACCAGCGAAGGTGACCAGTGACCAGGGACCAGTGACCAGTGACCAGCGAAATTGACCAGTGACCAGTGACCAGTGACCAGTGACAAGTGACCAGTGACCAGTGACCAGTGACCAGTGACCAGTGACCAGTGACCAGTGACCAGTGACCAGCCAAAGTGACCAGTGACCAGTGACCAGTGACCAGTGACCAGCGAAAGTGACCAGTGACCAGTGACCAGTGACCAGCGAAATTGACCAGTGACCAGTGACCAGAGACCAGTGACTAGCCAAATTGACCAGTGACCAGTGACCAGTGGCCAGCGGTAGTGACCAGTGACCAGTGACCAGTCATCAGTGACCAGTGAACAGTGACCAGTGACCAGTGACCAGTGACCAGTGACCAGTGACCAGCGAAATTGACCAGTGACCAGTGACCAGTGAACAGTGACAAGTGACCAGTGACAAGTGAACAACGAAAGTGACCAGTGAACAGTGACCAGGGACCAGTGACCAGTGACGAGTGACCAGTGACCAGCGAAAGTGAACAGTGAGCAGTGACCAGTGACCAGTGACCAGTGACCAGTGACCAGCGAAAGTGACCAGTGACCAGTGACCAGTGACCAGTGACCAGTGACCAGTGACAAGTGACCTGGGACCAGTGACCAGTGACCAGTGACCAGTGACCAGTGACCAGTGACCAGTGACCAGTAACCAGTGACAAGTGACCAGTGACCAGTGACCAGCGAAATTGACCAGTGACCATTGACCAGTGACCAGTGACCAGTGACCAGTGACAAGTGACCAGTGACCAGTGACCAGCGACCAGTGACCAGTGACCATTGACCAGTGACCAGTGACCAGCAAAAATGACCAGTGACCAGTGACAAGTGACCAGTGACCAGCGAAAGTGACCAGTGACCAGTGACCAGTGACCAGTGACCAGTGACAAGTGACCTGGGACCAGTGACCAGTGACCAGTGACCAGCGAAAGTGACCAGTGACCAGTGACCAGTGACCAGTGACAAGTGCCCTGGGACCAGTGACCAGTGACCAGTGACCAGTGACCAGTGAGCAGTGACCAGTGACCAGTGACCAGCGAAAGTGACCAGTGACGAGTGACCAGTGATCAGCGAAAGTGAACAGTGACCAGTGACCAGTGACCAGTGACCAGTGACCAGCGAAAGTGACCAGTGACCAGTGACCAGTGACCAGTGACTAGTGACCAGCAACCAGTGACCAGTGACCAGTGACCAGTGACCAGCAAAATTGACCAGCAAAATTGACCAGTGCCCAGTGACCAGTGACCAATGACCAGTGACGAGTGACCAGTGACCAGTGACAAGTGACCAGTGACCAGTGACCAGTGCCAACGACCAGTGACCAGTGACAAGTGACCAGTGACCAGTGACCAGTGATCAGTGACCAGTGAACAGTGACCAGTGACCAGTGACCAGTGACCAGCGAAAATGACCAGTGACCAGTGACCAGTGACCAGCGAAATTGACCAGTGATCAGTGACCAGTGAACAGTGACAAGTGACCAGTGACAAGTGACCAACGAAAGTGACCAGTGAACAGTGACCAGGGACCAGTGACCAGTGACGAGTGACCAGTGACCAGCGAAAGTGAACAGTGAGCAGTGACCAGTGACCAGTGACCAGTGACCAGTGACCAGCGAAAGTGACCAGTGACCAGTGACCAGTGACCAGTGACAAGTGACCTGGGACCAGTGACCAGTGACCAGTGACCAGTGACCAGTGACCAGTGACCAGTGACCAGTGACCAGTGACCAGCGAAAGTGACCAGTGACGAGTGACCAGTGACAAGTGACCAGTGACCAGTGACCAGTGACCAGTGACCAGTGACCAGTGACCAGTGACGAGTGACCAGTGATCAGCGAAAGTGAACAGTGACCAGTGACCAGTGACCAGTGACCAGTGACCAGCGAAAGTGACCAGTGACCAGTGACCAGTGACCAGTGACCAGTGACAAGTGACCTGGGACCAGTGACCAGTGACCAGTGACCAGCGAAAGTGACCAGTGACCAGCGACCAGTGACCAGTGACCAGTGACCAGTGACCAGTGACCAGCAAAATTGACCAGCAAAATTGACCAGTGACCAGTGACCAGTGACCAGTGACAAGTGACCAGTGACCAGTGACCAGTGACCAGTGACCAGTGACCAGTGCCAACGACCAGTGACCAGTGACCATTGACCAGTGACCAGCGAAAGTGACCAGGGACCAGTGACCAGTGACCAGTGACCAGTGACCAGTGACCAGTGACAAGTGACCAGTGACAAGTGACCAGCGACCAGTGACAAGTGACCACTGACCAGTGACCAGTGATCAGTGACCAGTGAACAGTGACCAGTGACCAGTGACCAGTGACCAGCGAAAATGACCAGTGACCAGTGACCAGTGACCAGCGAAATTGACCAGTGACCAGTGACCAGTGAACAGTGACAAGTGACCAGTGACAAGTGACCAACGAAAGTGACCAGTGAACAGTGACCAGGGACCAGTGACCAGTGACGAGTGACCAGTGACCAGCGAAAGTGAACAGTGAGCAGTGACCAGTGACCAGTGACCAGTGACCAGTGACCAGCGAAAGTGACCAGTGACCAGTGACCAGTGACCAGTGACCAGTGACCAGTGACCAGTGACCTGTGACCAGTGACCAGTGACCAGTGACCAGCGAAAGTGACCAGTGACGAGTGACCAGTGACAAGTGACCAGTGACCAGTGACCAGTGACCAGTGACCAGTGACCAGTGACCAGTGACCAGTGACCAGTGCCAACGACCAATGACCAGTGACCATTGACCAGTGACCAGCGAAAGTGACCAGGGACCAGTGACCAGTGACCAGTGACCAGTGACCAGTGACCAGTGACCAGTGACCAGTGACCAGTGACCAGTGACCAGTGACAAGTGACCAGTGACCAGTGACCAGTGATCAGTGACCAGTGAACAGTGAACAGTGACCAGTGACCAGTGACCAGTGACCAGCGAAAATGACCAGTGACCAGTGACCAGTGACCAGCGAAATTGACCAGTGACCAGTGACCAGTGAACAGTGACAAGTGACCAGTGACAAGTGACCAACGAAAGTGACCAGTGAACAGTGACCAGGGACCAGTGACCAGTGACGAGTGACCAGTGACCAGCGAAAGTGAACAGTGAGCAGTGACCAGTGACCAGTGACCAGTGACCAGTGACCAGTGACCAGTGACCAGTGAGCAGTGACCAGCGAAATTGACCGGTTTCCAGTGACCAGTGACAAGTGACCAGTGACCAGTGACCAGCGAAAGTGACCAGTGACGAGTGACCAGTGACAAGTGACCAGTGACAAGTGACCAGTGACCACTGACCAGTGACCAGTACCCAGCGACCAGTGCCAACGACCAGTGACCAGTGACCATTGACCAGTGACCAGCGAAAGTGACCAGGGACCAGTGACCAGTGACCAGTGACCAGTGACAAGTGACCAGTGACCAGTGACCAGTGACCAGTGACCAGTGACCAGTGACCAGTGACAAGTGACCAGTGACCAGTGACCAGTGATCAGTGACCAGTGAACAGTGACCAGTGACCAGTGACCAGTGACCAGCGAAAATGACCAGTGACCAGTGACCAGTGACCAGCGAAATTGACCAGTGATCAGTGACCAGTGAACAGTGACAAGTGACCAGTGACAAGTGACCAACGAAAGTGACCAGTGAACAGTGACCAGGGACCAGTGACCAGTGACGAGTGACCAGTGACCAGCGAAAGTGAACAGTGAGCAGTGACCAGTGACCAGTGACCAGTGACCAGTGACCAGTGACCAGTGACCAGTGACCAGTGACCAGTGACCAGTGACCAGCGAAATTGACCGGTTTCCAGTGACCAGTGACAAGTGACCAGTGACCAGTGACCAGCGAAAGTGACCAGTGACGAGTGACCAGTGACAAGTGACCAGTGACAAGTGACCAGTGACCACTGACCAGTGACCAGTGACCAGCGACCAGTGACCAGTGACCAGTGACCAGGGACCAGTGACCAGCGAAAGTGACCAGTGACCAGTGACCAGTGACCAGTGAACAGCGAAAGTGACCAGTGACCAGTGACCAGTGACCAGTGACCAGTGACGAGCGAAATGGACCAGTGACCAGTGTCCAGTGACCAGTGACCAGTGATAAGTGACCAGTGACCAGTGACCAGTGACCATTGACCAGTGACCAGTGACCAGTGACCAGCGAATGTGACCAGGGACAAGCGACCAGTGACCAGTGACCAGTGACCAGTGACCAGTGACCAGTGACCAGTGACCAGTGACCAGTGACCAGTGACCAGTGACCAGTGACCAGTGACCAGTGACCAGCGACCAGTGACCAGTGACCAGCGACCAGTGACCAGTGACCAGTGACCAGTGACCAGTGACCACTGACCAGCGAAAGTGACCAGTGACCAGGGACCAGTGACCAGTGACCAGCAAAATTGACCAGTGACCAGTGACCAGTGACCAGTGACCAGTGACCAATGACCAGTGACCGGTGACCAGTGACCAGTGACCAGTGACCAGTGACCAGTGACCAGTGACCAGTGACCAGTGACCAGTGACCAGCGAAAGTGACCAGTGACCAGTGACCAGTGACCAGTGACCAGTGACAAGTGACCAGTGACCAGCGACCAGTGACCAGTGACCAGTGACCAGTGACCAGTGACCAGCGAAAGTGACCAGTGACCAAGGACCAGTGACCAGTGACCAGCGAAATTGACCAGTGACCAGTGACCAGTGACCAGTGACAAGTGACCAGTGACCAGTGACCAGTGACCAGTGACCAGTGACCAGTGCCAACGACCAGTGACCAGTGACCATTGACCAGTGACCAGCGAAAGTGACCAGGGACCAGTGACCAGTGACCAGTGACCAGTGACCAGTGACCAGTGACCAGTGACCAGTGACCAGTGACCAGTGACCAGTGACCAGTGACCAGTGACCAGTGACAAGTGACCAGTGACCAGTGACCAGTGATCAGTGACCAGTGAACAGTGACCAGTGACCAGTGACCAGTGACCAGCGAAAATGACCAGTGACCAGTGACCAGTGACCAGCGAAATTGACCAGTGACCAGTGACCAGTGAACAGTGACAAGTGACCAGTGACAAGTGACCAACGAAAGTGACCAGTGAACAGTGACCAGGGACCAGTGACCAGTGACGAGTGACCAGTGACCAGCGAAAGTGAACAGTGAGCAGTGACCAGTGACCAGTGACCAGTGACCAGTGACCAGCGAAAGTGACCAGTGACCAGTGACCAGTGACCAGTGACCAGTGACCAGTGACAAGTGACCTGGGACCAGTGACCAGTGACCAGTGACCAGTGACCAGCGAAATTGACCAGTGACCAGTGACCAGTGACCAGTCACCAGTGACCAGCGACCAGTGACCAGAGACCAGTAACCAGTGACCAGTGACCAGTGACCACTGACCAGCGAAAGTGACCAGTGAACAGTGACCAGTGACCAGTGACCAGTGACCTGTGACCAGTGACCAGTGACCAGTGACCAGTGACCAGTGACCAGCGAAAGTGACCAGTGACGAGTGACCAGTGACAAGTGACCAGTGACCAGTGACCAGTGACCAGTGACTAGTAACCAGCAACCAGTGACCAGTGACCAGTGACCAGTGACCAGCAAAATTGACCAGTGACCAGTGACCAGTGACCAATGACCAGTGACCAGTGACCAGTGACCAGTGACAAGTGACCAGTGACCAGTGACCAGTGCCAACGACCAGTGACAAGTGACAAGTGACCAGTGACCAGTGACCAGTGATCAGTGACCAGTGAACAGTGACCAGTGACCAGTGACCAGTGACCAGCGAAAATGACCAGTGACCAGTGACCAGTGACCAGCGAAATTGACCAGTGACCAGTGACCAGTGAACAGTGACAAGTGACCAGTGACAAGTGACCAACGGAAGTGACCAGTGAACAGTGACCAGGGACCAGTGACCAGTGACGAGTGACCAGTGACCAGCGAAAGTGAACAGAGAGCAGTGACCAGTGACCAGTGACCAGTGACCAGTGACCAGCGAAAGTGACCAGTGACCAGTGACCAGTGACCAGTGACCAGTGACCAGTGACAAGTGACCTGGGACCAGTGACCAGTGACCAGTGACCAGTGACCAGCGAAATTGACCAGTGACCAGTGACCAGTGACCAGTGACCAGTGACCAGTGACAAGTGACCAGTGACCAGTGACCAGTGATCAGTGACCAGTGAACAGTGACCAGTGACCAGTGACCAGTGACCAGCGAAAATGACCAGTGACCAGTGACCAGTGACCAGCGAAATTGACCAGTGACCAGTGACCAGTGAACAGTGACAAGTGACCAGTGACAAGTGACCAACGAAAGTGACCAGTGAACAGTGACCAGGGACCAGTGACCAGTGACGAGTGACCAGTGACCAGCGAAAGTGAACAGTGAGCAGTGACCAGTGACCAGTGACCAGTGACCAGTGACCAGCGAAAGTGACCAGTGACCAGTGACCAGTGACCAGTGACCAGTGACCAGTGACAAGTGACCTGGGACCAGTGACCAGTGACCAGTGACCAGTGACCAGCGAAATTGACCAGTGACCAGTGACCAGTGACCAGTCACCAGTGACCAGCGACCAGTGACCAGAGACCAGTAACCAGTGACCAGTGACCAGTGACCACTGACCAGCGAAAGTGACCAGTGAACAGTGACCAGTGACCAGTGACCAGTGACCTGTGACCAGTGACCAGTGACCAGTGACCAGTGACCAGTGACCAGCGAAAGTGACCAGTGACGAGTGACCAGTGACAAGTGACCAGTGACCAGTGACCAGTGACCAGTGACTAGTAACGAGCAACCAGTGACCAGTGACCTGTGACCAGTGACCAGCAAAATTGACCAGTGACCAGTGACCAGTGACCAATGACCAGTGACCAGTGACAAGTGACCAGTGACCAGTGACCAGTGCCAACGACCAGTGACCAGTGACAAGTGACCAGTGACCAGTGACCAGTGATCAGTGACCAGTGAACAGTGACCAGTGACCAGTGACCAGTGACCAGCGAAAATGACCAGTGACCAGTGACCAGTGACCAGCGAAATTGACCAGTGACCAGTGACCAGTGAACAGTGACAAGTGACCAGTGACAAGTGACCAACGGAAGTGACCAGTGAACAGTGACCAGGGACCAGTGACCAGTGACGAGTGACCAGTGACCAGCGAAAGTGAACAGAGAGCAGTGACCAGTGACCAGTGACCAGTGACCAGTGACCAGCGAAAGTGACCAGTGACCAGTGACCAGTGACCAGTGACCAGTGACCAGTGACAAGTGACCTGGGACCAGTGACCAGTGACCAGTGACCAGTGACCAGCGAAATTGACCAGTGACCAGTGACCAGTGACCAGTAACCAGTGACCAGTGACCAGTGACCAGAGACCAGTAACCAGTGACCAGTGACCAGTGACCACTGACCAGCGAAAGTGACCTGTGACCAGTGACCAGTGACCAGTGACCAGTGACCAGTGACCAGTGACCAGCGAAAGTGACCAGTGACGAGTGACCAGTGACAAGTGACCAGTGACCAGTGACCAGTGACCAGCGAAAATGACCAGTGACCAGTGACCAGTGACCAGCGAAATTGACCAGTGACCAGTGACCAGTGAACAGTGACAAGTGACCAGTGACAAGTGACCAACGAATGTGACCAGTGAACAGTGACCAGGGACCAGTGACCAGTGACGAGTGACCAGTGACCAGCGAAAGTGAACAGTGAGCAGTGACCAGTGACCAGTGACCAGTGACCAGTGACCAGCGAAAGTGACCAGTGACCAGTGACCAGTGACCAGTGACCAGTGACCAGTGACCAGTGACAAGTGACCTGGGACCAGTGACCAGTGACCAGTGACCAGTGACCAGCGAAATTGACCAGTGACCAGTGACCAGTGACCAGTCACCAGTGACCAGCGACCAGTGACCAGAGACCAGTAACCAGTGACCAGTGACCAGTGACCACTGACCAGCGAAAGTGTGCAGTGAACAGTGACCAGTGACCAGTGACCAGTGACCTGTGACCAGTGTCCAGTGACCAGTGACCAGTGACCAGTGACCAGCGAAAGTGACCAGTGACGAGTGACCAGTGACAAGTGACCAGTGACCAGTGACCAGTGAGCAGTGACCAGTGACCAGTGACCAGTGACCAGTGACCAGTGACCAGTGACCAGTGCCAACGACCAATGACCAGTGACCATTGACCAGTGACCAGCGAAAGTGACCAGGGACCAGTGACCAGTGACCAGTGACCAGTGACCAGTGACCAGTGACCAGTGACCAGTGACCAGTGACCAGTGACCAGTGACCAGTGACCAGTGACCAGTGACCAGTGACCAGTGACAAGTGACCAGTGACCAGTGACCAGTGATCAGTGACCAGTGACCAGTGACCAGTGACCAGTGACCAGCGAAAATGACCAGTGACCAGTGACCAGTGACCAGCGAAATTGACCAGTGACCAGTGACCAGTGAACAGTGACAAGTGACCAGTGACAAGTGACCAACGAAAGTGACCAGTGAACAGTGACCAGGGACCAGTGACCAGTGACGAGTGACCAGTGACCAGCGAAAGTGAACAGTGAGCAGTGACCAGTGACCAGTGACCAGTGACCAGTGACCAGTGACCAGTGACCAGTGACCAGTGAGCAGTGACCAGCGAAATTGACCGGTTTCCAGTGACCAGTGACAAGTGACCAGTGACCAGTGACCAGCGAAAGTGACCAGTGACGAGTGACCAGTGACAAGTGACCAGTGACAAGTGACCAGTGACCACTGACCAGTGACCAGTAACCAGCGACCAGTGCCAACGACCAGTGACCAGTGACCAGTGACCAGTGACCAGCGAAAGTGACCAGTGACCAGTGACCAGTGACCAGTGACCAGTGACCAGTGACAAGTGACCTGGGACCAGTGACCAGTGACCAGTGACCAGTGACCAGCGAAATTGACCAGTGACCAGTGACCAGTGACCAGTCACCAGTGACCAGCGACCAGTGACCAGAGACCAGTAACCAGTGACCAGTGACCAGTGACCACTGACCAGCGAAAGTGACCAGTGAACAGTGACCAGTGACCAGTGACCAGTGACCTGTGACCAGTGACCAGTGACCAGTGACCAGTGACCAGTGACCAGCGAAAGTGACCAGTGACGAGTGACCAGTGACAAGTGACCAGTGACCAGTGACCAGTGACCAGTGACTAGTAACCAGCAACCAGTGACCAGTGACCAGTGACCAGTGACCAGCAAAATTGACCAGTGACCAGTGACCAGTGACCAATGACCAGTGACCAGTGACCAGTGACCAGTGACAAGTGACCAGTGACCAGTGACCAGTGACCAGTGACCAGTGACCAGTGACCAGTGCCAACGACCAGTGACCAGTGACAAGTGACCAGTGACCAGTGACCAGTGATCAGTGACCAGTGAACAGTGACCAGTGACCAGTGACCAGTGACCAGCGAAAATGACCAGTGACCAGTGACCAGTGACCAGCGAAATTGACCAGTGACCAGTGACCAGTGAACAGTGACAAGTGACCAGTGACAAGTGACCAACGGAAGTGACCAGTGAACAGTGACCAGGGACCAGTGACCAGTGACGAGTGACCAGTGACCAGCGAAAGTGAACAGTGAGCAGTGACCAGTGACCAGTGACCAGCGAAAGTGACCAGTGACCAGTGACCAGTGACCAGTGACCAGTGACCAGTGACAAGTGACCTGGGACCAGTGACCAGTGACCAGTGACCAGTGACCAGCGAAATTGACCAGTGACCAGTGACCAGTGACCAGTAACCAGTGACCAGTGACCAGTGACCAGAGACCAGTAACCAGTGACCAGTGACCAGTGACCACTGACCAGCGAAAGTGACCTGTGACCAGTGACCAGTGACCAGTGACCAGTGACCAGTGACCAGTGACCAGCGAAAGTGACCAGTGACGAGTGACCAGTGACAAGTGACCAGTGACCAGTGACCAGTGACCAGCGAAAATGACCAGTGACCAGTGACCAGTGACCAGCGAAATTGACCAGTGACCAGTGACCAGTGAACAGTGACAAGTGACCAGTGACAAGTGACCAACGAATGTGACCAGTGAACAGTGACCAGGGACCAGTGACCAGTGACGAGTGACCAGTGACCAGCGAAAGTGAACAGTGAGCAGTGACCAGTGACCAGTGTCCAGTGACCAGTGACCAGTGATAAGTGACCAGTGACCAGTGACCAGTGACCATTGACCAGTGACCAGTGACCAGTGACCAGCGAAAGTGACCAGGGACAAGCGACCAGTGACCAGTGACCAGTGACCAGTGACCAGTGACCAGTGACCAGTGACCAGTGACCAGTGACCAGTGACCAGTGACCAGTGACCAGCGACCAGTGAACAGTGACCAGCGACCAGTGACCAGTGACCAGTGACCAGTGACCAGTGACCACTGACCAGCGAAAGTGACCAGTGACCAGGGACCAGTGACCAGTGACCAGCAAAATTGACCAGTGACCAGTGACCAGTGACCAGTGACCAGTGACCAATGACCAGTGACCGGTGACCAGTGACCAGTGACCAGTGACCAGTGACCAGTGACCAGTGACCAGTGACCAGTGACCAGTGACCAGTGACCAGCGAAAGTGACCAGTGACCAGTGACCAGTGACCAGTGACCAGTGACAAGTGACCAGTGACCAGCGACCAGTGACCAGTGACCAGTGACCAGTGACCAGTGACCAGCGAAAGTGACCAGTGACCAAGGACCAGTGACCAGTGAACAGCGAAATTGACCAGTGACCAGTGACCAGTGACCAGTGACAAGTGACCAGTGACCAGTGACCAGTGACCAGTGACCAGTGACCAGTGCCAACGACCAGTGACCAGTGACCATTGACCAGTGACCAGCGAAAGTGACCAGGGACCAGTGACCAGTGACCAGTGACCAGTGACCAGTGACCAGTGACCAGTGACCAGTGACCAGTGACCAGTGACCAGTGACCAGTGACAAGTGACCAGTGACCAGTGACCAGTGATCAGTGACCAGTGAACAGTGACCAGTGACCAGTGACCAGTGACCAGCGAAAATGACCAGTGACCAGTGACCAGTGACCAGCGAAATTGACCAGTGACCAGTGACCAGTGAACAGTGACAAGTGACCAGTGACAAGTGACCAACGAAAGTGACCAGTGACCAGTGACGAGTGACCAGTGACCAGCGAAAGTGAACAGTGAGCAGTGACCAGTGACCAGTGACCAGTGACCAGTGACCAGCGAAAGTGACCAGTGACCAGTGACCAGTGACCAGTGACCAGTGACCAGTGACAAGTGACCTGGGACCAGTGACCAGTGACCAGTGACCAGTGACCAGCGAAATTGACCAGTGACCAGTGACCAGTGACCAGTCACCAGTGACCAGCGACCAGTGACCAGAGACCAGTAACCAGTGACCAGTGACCAGTGACCACTGACCAGCGAAAGTGACCAGTGAACAGTGACCAGTGACCAGTGACCAGTGACCTGTGACCAGTGACCAGTGACCAGTGACCAGTGACCAGTGACCAGCGAAAGTGACCAGTGACGAGTGACCAGTGACAAGTGACCAGTGACCAGTGACCAGTGACCAGTGACTAGTAACCAGCAACCAGTGACCAGTGACCAGTGACCAGTGACCAGCAAAATTGACCAGTGACCAGTGACCAGTGACCAATGACCAGTGACCAGTGACCAGTGACCAGTGACAAGTGACCAGTGACCAGTGACCAGTGACCAGTGACCAGTGACCAGTGACCAGTGCCAACGACCAGTGACCAGTGACAAGTGACCAGTGACCAGTGACCAGTGATCAGTGACCAGTGAACAGTGACCAGTGACCAGTGACCAGTGACCAGCGAAAATGACCAGTGACCAGTGACCAGTGACCAGCGAAATTGACCAGTGACCAGTGACCAGTGAACAGTGACAAGTGACCAGTGACAAGTGACCAACGGAAGTGACCAGTGAACAGTGACCAGGGACCAGTGACCAGTGACGAGTGACCAGTGACCAGCGAAAGTGAACAGTGAGCAGTGACCAGTGACCAGTGACCAGTGACCAGTGACCAGCGAAAGTGACCAGTGACCAGTGACCAGTGACCAGTGACCAGTGACAAGTGACCTGGGACCAGTGACCAGTGACCAGTGACCAGTGACCAGCGAAATTGACCAGTGACCAGTGACCAGTGACCAGTAAACAGTGACCAGTGACCAGTGACCAGAGACCAGTAACCAGTGACCAGTGACCAGTGACCACTGACCAGCGAAAGTGACCTGTGACCAGTGACCAGTGACCAGTGACCAGTGACCAGTGACCAGTGACCAGCGAAAGTGACCAGTGACGAGTGACCAGTGACAAGTGACCAGTGACCAGTGACCAGTGACCAGCGAAAATGACCAGTGACCAGTGACCAGTGACCAGCGAAATTGACCAGTGACCAGTGACCAGTGAACAGTGACAAGTGACCAGTGACAAGTGACCAACGAATGTGACCAGTGAACAGTGACCAGGGACCAGTGACCAGTGACGAGTGACCAGTGACCAGCGAAAGTGAACAGTGAGCAGTGACCAGTGACCAGTGACCAGTGACCAGTGACCAGCGAAAGTGACCAGTGACCAGTGACCAGTGACCAGTGACCAGTGACCAGTGACCAGTGACAAGTGACCTGGGACCAGTGACCAGTGACCAGTGACCAGTGACCAGCGAAATTGACCAGTGACCAGTGACCAGTCACCAGTCACCAGTGACCAGCGACCAGTGACCAGAGACCAGTAACCAGTGACCAGTGACCAGTGACCACTGACCAGCGAAAGTGAGCAGTGAACAGTGACCAGTGACCAGTGACCAGTGACCTGTGACCAGTGACCAGTGACCAGTGACCAGTGACCAGTGACCAGCGAAAGTGACCAGTGACCAGTGACCAGTGACCAGTCACCAGTGACCAGCGACCAGTGACCAGAGACCAGTAACCAGTGACCAGTGACCAGTGACCACTGACCAGCGAAAGTGAGCAGTGAACAGTGACCAGTGACCAGTGACCAGTGACCAGTGACCAGTGACCAGTGACCAGCGAAAGTGACCAGTGACGAGTGACCAGTGACAAGTGACCAGTGACCAGTGACCAGTGAGCAGTGACCAGTGACCAGTGACCAGTGACCAGTGACCAGTGACCAGTGACCAGTGCCAACGACCAATGACCAGTGACCATTGACCAGTGACCAGCGAAAGTGACCAGGGACCAGTGACCAGTGACCAGTGACCAGTGACCAGTGACCAGTGACCAGTGACCAGTGACCAGTGACCAGTGACCAGTGACCAGTGACCAGTGACCAGTGACCAGTGACCAGTGACAAGTGACCAGTGACCAGTGACCAGTGATCAGTGACCAGTGAACAGTGACCAGTGACCAGTGACCAGTGACCAGCGAAAATGACCAGTGACCAGTGACCAGTGACCAGCGAAATTGACCAGTGACCAGTGACCAGTGAACAGTGACAAGTGACCAGTGACAAGTTACCAACGAAAGTGACCAGTGAACAGTGACCAGGGACCAGTGACCAGTGACGAGTGACCAGTGACCAGCGAAAGTGAACAGTGAGCAGTGACCAGTGACCAGTGACCAGTGACCAGCGAAATTGACCGGTTTCCAGTGACCAGTGACAAGTGACCAGTGACCAGTGACCAGCGAAAGTGACCAGTGACGAGTGACCAGTGACAAGTGACCAGTGACAAGTGACCAGTGACCACTGACCAGTGACCAGTGACCAGCGACCAGTGACCAGTGACCAGTGACCAGGGACCAGTGACCAGCGAAAGTGACCAGTGACCAGTGACCAGTGACCAGTGAACTGCGAAAGTGACCAGTGACCAGTGACCAGTGACCAGTGTCCAGTGACCAGTGACCAGTGATAAGTGACCAGTGACCAGTGACCAGTGACCAGCGACCAGTGACCAGTGACCAGTGAATAGTGACCAGTGACCAGTGAACAGCGAAAGTGACCAGTGACCAGTGACCTGTGACCTGTGACCAGTGACCAGTGACCAGTGACCAGTGACCAGTGACGAGCGAAATGGACCAGTGACCAGTGACTAGTGACCAGCGATCAATGACCAGTGACCACTGACCATCGAAAGTGACCAGTGACCAGTGACCAGTGACCAGCGAAATTGACCAGTCACCAGTGACCAGTGGCCAGTGACCAGCGACCAGTGACCAATGACCAGTGACCAGTGACCAGTGACCAGTGACAAGTGACCAGTGACCAGTGACCGGCGAAAGTGACCAGTGAACAGTGACCAGTGACCAGTGACCAGTGAATAGTGACCAGTGACCAGTGAACAGCGAAAGTGACCAGTGACCAGTGACCTGTGACCAGTGACCAGTGACCAGTGACCATTGACCAGTGACCAGTGACCAGTGACCAGCGAAAGTGACCAGGGACAAGCGTCCAGTGACCAGTGACCAGTGACCAGTGACCAGCGAAAGTGACCAGTGACCAGTGACCAGTGACCAGTGACCAGTGACCAGTGACCAGTGACAAGTGACCTGGGACCAGTGAAAGTGACCAGTGACCAGTGAACAGTGACCAGCGAAATTGACCAGTGAACAGTGATCAGCGAAATTGACCAGTGACCATTAACCAGTGACCAGCGAAAGTGACCAGTGACGAGTGACCAGTGACAAGTGACCAGTGACAAGTGACCAGTGACCACTGACCAGTGACCAGTGACCAGCGACCAGTGACCAGTGACCAGTGACCGGGGACCAGTGGCCAGCGAAAGTGACCAGCGACCAGTGACCAGTGACCAGTGACCAGTGACCAGCGAAATTGACCAGCGACCATTGACCAGTGACCAGCGAAAGTGACCAGTGACGCGTGACCTGTGACAAGTGACCAGTGACCAGCGACCAGTGACCAGCGAAAGTGACCAGTGACCAGCGACCAGTGACCAGTGACCAGTGACCAGTGACCAGCAAAATTGACCAGCAAAATTGACCAGTGACCAGTGACCAGTGACCAGTGACCAGTGACCAGTGACAAGTGACCAGTGACCAGTGACCAGTGACCAGTGACCAGTGACCAGTGCCAACGACCAGTGACCAGTGACCATTGACCAGTGACCAGTGACCAGCGATATTGACCAGTGACCAGTGACCAGAGACCAGTGACTAGCCAAATTGACCAGTGACCAGTGACCAGTGGCCAGCGGTAGTGACCAGTGACCAGTGACCAGTCATCAGTGACCAGTGAACAGTGACCAGTGACCAGCGAAATTGACCAGTTTCCAGTAACCAGTGATAAGTGACCAGTGACCAGTGACCAGCGAAAGTGACCAGTGAACAGTGACCAGGGACCAGTGACCAGTGACGAGTGACAAGTGACCAGTGACAAGTGACCAGTGACCAGTGACCAGTGACCGGTGACCAGTGACCAGTGACCAGTGACCAGTGACCAGCGAAAGTGACCAGTGACGAGTGACCAGTGACAAGTGACCAGTGACCAGTGACCAGTGAGCAGTGACCAGTGACCAGTGACCAGTGACCAGTGACCAGTGACCAGTGACCAGTGCCAACGACCAATGACCAGTGACCATTGACCAGTGACCAGCGAAAGTGACCAGGGACCAGTGACCAGTGACCAGTGACCAGTGACCAGTGACCAGTGACCAGTGACCAGTGACCAGTGACCAGTGACCAGTGACAAGTGACCAGTGACCAGTGACCAGTGATCAGTGACCAGTGAACAGTGACCAGTGACCAGTGACCAGTGACCAGCGAAAATGACCAGTGACCAGTGACCAGTGACCAGCGAAATTGACCAGTGACCAGTGACCAGTGAACAGTGACAAGTGACCAGTGACAAGTGACCAACGAAAGTGACCAGTGAACAGTGACCAGGGACCAGTGACCAGTGACGAGTGACCAGTGACCAGCGAAAGTGAACAGTGAGCAGTGACCAGTGACCAGTGACCAGTGACCAGTGACCAGTGACCAGTGACCAGTGACCAGTGACCAGCGAAATTGACCGGTTTCCAGTGACCAGTGACAAGTGACCAGTGACCAGTGACCAGCGAAAGTGACCAGTGACGAGTGACCAGTGACAAGTGACCAGTGACAAGTGACCAGTGACCACTGACCAGTGACCAGTGACCAGCGACCAGTGACCAGTGACCAGTGACCAGGGACCAGTGACCAGCGAAAGTGACCAGTGACCAGTGACCAGTGACCAGTGAACTGCGAAAGTGACCAGTGACCAGTGACCAGTGACCAGTGTCCAGTGACCAGTGACCAGTGATAAGTGACCAGTGACCAGTGACCAGTGACCAGCGACCAGTGACCAGTGACCAGTGAATAGTGACCAGTGACCAGTGAACAGCGAAAGTGACCAGTGACCAGTGACCTGTGACCTGTGACCAGTGACCAGTGACCAGTGACCAGTGACCAGTGACGAGCGAAATGGACCAGTGACCAGTGACTAGTGACCAGCGATCAATGACCAGTGACCACTGACCAGCGAAAGTGACCAGTGACCAGTGACCAGTGACCAGCGAAATTGACCAGTCACCAGTGACCAGTGGCCAGTGACCAGCGACCAGTGACCAATGACCAGTGACCAGTGACCAGTGACCAGTGACAAGTGACCAGTGACCAGTGACCGGCGAAAGTGACCAGTGAACAGTGACCAGTGACCAGTGACCAGTGAATAGTGACCAGTGACCAGTGAACAGCGAAAGTGACCAGTGACCAGTGACCTGTGACCAGTGACCAGTGACCAGTGACCATTGACCAGTGACCAGTGACCAGTGACCAGCGAAAGTGACCAGGGACAAGCGTCCAGTGACCAGTGACCAGTGACCAGTGACCAGCGAAAGTGACCAGTGACCAGTGACCAGTGACCAGTGACCAGTGACCAGTGACCAGTGACAAGTGACCTGGGACCAGTGAAAGTGACCAGTGACCAGTGAACAGTGACCAGCGAAATTGACCAGTGAACAGTGATCAGCGAAATTGACCAGTGACCATTAACCAGAGACCAGCGAAAGTGACCAGTGACGAGTGACCAGTGACAAGTGACCAGTGACAAGTGACCAGTGACCACTGACCAGTGACCAGTGACCAGCGACCAGTGACCAGTGACCAGTGACCGGGGACCAGTGGCCAGCGAAAGTGACCAGCGACCAGTGACCAGTGACCAGTGACCAGTGACTAGCCAAATTGAGCAGTGAGCAGTGACCAGTGACCAGTGACCAGTGACCAGTGACCAGTGACCAGCGAAATTGACCAGCGACCATTGACCAGTGACCAGCGAAAGTGACCAGTGACGCGTGACCTGTGACAAGTGACCAGTGACCAGCGACCAGTGACCAGCGAAAGTGACCAGTGACCAGCGACCAGTGACCAGTGACCAGTGACCAGTGACCAGCAAAATTGACCAGCAAAATTGACCAGTGACCAGTGACCAGTGACCAGTGACCAGTGACCAGTGACAAGTGACCAGTGACCAGTGACCAGTGACCAGTGACCAGTGACCAGTGCCAACGACCAGTGACCAGTGACCATTGACCAGTGACCAGTGACCAGCGAAATTGACCAGTGACCAGTGACCAGAGACCAGTGACTAGCCAAATTGACCAGTGACCAGTGACCAGTGGCCAGCGGTAGTGACCAGTGACCAGTGACCAGTCATCAGTGACCAGTGAACAGTGACCAGTGACCAGTGACCAGTGACCAGTGACCAGTGACCAGCGAAAGTGACCAGTGACCAGTGACCAGTGACCAGTGACCAGTGACAAGTGACCTGGGACCAGTGAAAGTGACCAGTGACCAGTGAACAGTGACCAGCGAAATTGACCAGTTTCCAGTAACCAGTGATAAGTGACCAGTGACCAGTGACCAGCGAAAGTGACCAGTGAACAGTGACCAGGGACCAGTGACCAGTGACGAGTGACAAGTGACCAGTGACAAGTGACCAGTGACCAGTGACCAGTGACCGGTGACCAGTGACCAGTGACCAGTGACCAGTGACCAGTGACCAGTGACCAGTGACCAGTGACCAGTGACCAGTGACCAGTGACCAGCGACCAGTGACCAGTGACCAGTGACCAGTGACCAGTGACCAGTGACCAGTGACAAGTGACCAGTGACCAGCTGCCAGTGACCAGTGACCAGCGAAAGTGACCAGTGACCAGTGACCAGTGACCAGTGACCAGTGACCAGTGACCAGTGACCAGTGACAAGTGACCAGTGACCAGCGACCAGTGACCAGTGACCAGTGACCAGTGACCAGTGACCAGCGAAGGTGACCAGTGACCAGGGACCAGTGACCAGTGACCAGCGAAATTGACCAGTGACCAGTGACCAGTGACCAGTGACCAGTGACCAGTGACCAGTGACCAGTGACCAGTGACCAGTGACCAGTGACCAGTGACCAGTGACCAGCCAAAGTGACCAGTGACCAGTGACCAGTGACCAGTGACCAGCGAAAGTGACCAGTGACCAGTGACCAGTGACCAGCGAAATTGACCAGTGACCAGTGACCAGAGACCAGTGACTAGCCAAATTGACCAGTGACCAGTGACCAGTGGCCAGCGGTAGTGACCAGTGACCAGTGACCAGTCATCAGTGACCAGTGGACAGTGACCAGTGACCAGTGACCAGTGACCAGTGACCAGTGACCAGCGAAAGTGACCAGTGACCAGTGACCAGTGACCAGTGACCAGTGACCAGTGACCAGCGAAATTGACCAGTGACCAGTGACCAGTGAACAGTGACAAGTGACCAGTGACAAGTGAACAACGAAAGTGACCAGTGAACAGTGACCAGGGACCAGTGACCAGTGACGAGTGACCAGTGACCAGCGAAAGTGAACAGTGAGCAGTGACCAGTGACCAGTGACCAGTGACCAGTGACCAGCGAAAGTGACCAGTGACCAGTGACCAGTGACCAGTGACCAGTGACCAGTGACAAGTGACCTGGGACCAGTGACCAGTGACCAGTGACCAGTGACCAGTGACCAGTGACCAGTGACCAGTGACCAGCGAAAGTGACCAGTGACGAGTGACCAGTGACAAGTGACCAGTGACCAGTGACCAGTGACCAGTGACCAGTGACCAGTGACCAGTGACCAGTGACGAGTGACCAGTGATCAGCGAAAGTGAACAGTGACCAGTGACCAGTGACCAGTGACCAGTGACCAGCGAAAGTGACCAGTGACCAGTGACCAGTGACCAGTGACCAGTGACAATTGACCTGGGACCAGTGACCAGTGACCAGTGACCAGCGAAAGTGACCAGTGACCAGTGACCAGTGACCAGTGACCAGTGACCAGTGACCAGTGACCAGCGAAATTGACCAGTGACCATTGACCAGTGACCAGTGACCAGTGACCAGTGACAAGTGACCAGTGACCAGTGACCAGCGACCAGTGACCAGTGACCAGCAAAAATGACCAGTGACCAGTGACCAGTGACCAGTGACCAGTGACCAGTGACCAGCGAAAGTGACAAGTGACAAGTGACCTGGGACCAGTGACCAGTGACCAGTGACCAGTGACCAGTGACCAGCGAAATTGACCAGTGACCATTGACCAGTGACCAGTGACCAGTGACCAGTGACAAGTGACCAGTGACCAGTGACCAGCGACCAGTGACCAGTGACCATTGACCAGTGACCAGTGACCAGCAAAAATGACCAGTGACCAGTGACAAGTGACCAGTGACCAGCGAAAGTGACCAGTGACCAGTGACCAGTGACCAGTGACCAGTGACAAGTGACCTGGGACCAGTGACCAGTGACCAGTGACCAGCGAAAGTGACCAGTGACCAGTGACCAGTGACCAGTGACAAGTGACCTGGGACCAGTGACCAGTGACCAGTGACCAGTGACCAGTGAGCAGTGACCAGTGACCAGTGACCAGCGAAAGTGACCAGTGACGAGTGACCAGTGACAAGTGACCAGTGACCAGTGACCAGTGACCAGTGACCAGTGACCAGTGACCAGTGACGAGTGACCAGTGATCAGCGAAAGTGAACAGTGACCAGTGACCAGTGACCAGTGACCAGTGACCAGCGAAAGTGACCAGTGACCAGTGACCAGTGACCAGTGACTAGTGACCAGCAACCAGTGACCAGTGACCAGTGACCAGTGACCAGCAAAATTGACCAGCAAAATTGACCAGTGCCCAGTGACCAGTGACCAATGACCAGTGACCAGTGACCAGTGACCAGTGACAAGTGACCAGTGACCAGTGACCAGTGCCAACGACCAGTGACCAGTGACAAGTGACCAGTGACCAGTGACCAGTGATCAGTGACCAGTGAACAGTGACCAGTGACCAATGACCAGTGACCAGTGACCAGTGACCAGCGAAATTGACCAGTGACCAGTGACCAGTGAACAGTGACAAGTGACCAGTGACAAGTGACCAACGAAAGTGACCAGTGAACAGTGACCAGTGACAAGTGACCAGTGACAAGTGACCAACGAAAGTGGCCAGTGAACAGTGACCAGGGACCAGTGACCAGTGACGAGTGACCAGTGACCAGCGAAAGTGAACAGTGAGCAGTGACCAGTGACCAGTGACCAGCGAAAGTGACCAGTGACCAGTGACCAGTGACCAGTGACCAGTGACCAGTGACCAGTGACAAGTGACCTGGGACCAGTGACCAGTGACCAGTGACCAGTGACCAGCGAAATTGACCAGTGACCAGTGACCAGTGACCAGTCACCAGTGACCAGCGACCAGTGACCAGAGACCAGTACCCAGTGACCAGTGACCAGTGACCACTGACCAGCGAAAGTGACCAGTGAACAGTGACCAGTGACCAGTGACCAGTGACCTGTGACCAGTGACCAGTGACCAGTGTCCAGTGACCAGTGACCAGCGAAAGTGACCAGTGACGAGTGACCAGTGACAAGTGACCAGTGACCAGTGACCAGTGACCAGTGACCAGTGACTAGTGACCAGCAACCAGTGACCAGTGACCAGTGACCAGTGACCAGCAAAATTGACCAGCAAAATTGACCAGTGACCAGTGACCAGCGACCAATGACCAGTGACCAGTGACCAGTGACCAGTGACAAGTGACCAGTGACCAGTGACCAGTGACCAGTGACCAGTGACCGGTGACCAGTGACCAGTGACCAGTGACCAGTGACCAGTGACCAGTGACCAGTGACCAGTGACCAGTGACCAGTGACCAGTGACCAGTGACCAGTGACAAGTGACCAGTGACCAGCTGCCAGTGACCAGTGACCAGTGACCAGTGACCAGTGACTAGCGAAAGTGACCAGTGACCAGTGACCAGTGACCAGTGACCAGTGACCAGTGACCAGTGACCAGTGACAAGTGACCAGTGACCAGCGACCAGTGACCAGTGACCAGTGACCAGTGACCAGCGAAAGTGACCAGTGACCAGTGACCAGTGACCAGTGACAAGTGACCAGTGACCAGCGACCAGTGACCAGTGACCAGTGACCAGTGACCAGTGACCAGCGAAAGTGACCAGTGACCAGGGACCAGTGACCAGTGACCAGCGAAATTGACCAGTGACCAGTGACCAGTGACCAGTGACCAGTGACCAGTGACCAGTGACCAGTGACCAGTGACCAGTGACCAGTGACCAGTGACCAGCGAAAGTGACCAGTGACCAGTGACCAGTGACCAGTGACCAGCGAAAGTGACCAGTGACCAGTGACCAGTGACCAGCGAAATTGACCAGTGACCAGTGACCAGAGACCAGTGACTAGCCAAATTGACCAGTGACCAGTGACCAGTGACCAGCGAAAGTGACCAGTGACCAGTGACCAGTGACCAGTGACCAGTGACCAGTGACCAGTGACCAGCCAAAGTGACCAGTGACCAGTGACCAGTGACCAGTGACCAGCGAAAGTGACCAGTGACCAGTGACCAGTGACCAGCGAAATTGACCAGTGACCAGTGACCAGAGACCAGTGACTAGCCAAATTGACCAGTGACCAGTGACCAGTGGCCAGCGGTAGTGACCAGTGACCAGTGACCAGTCATCAGTGACCAGTGGACAGTGACCAGTGACCAGTGACCAGTGACCAGTGACCAGTGACCAGCGAAAGTGACCAGTGACCAGTGACCAGTGACCAGTGACCAGTGACCAGTGACCAGCGAAATTGACCAGTGACCAGTGACCAGTGAACAGTGACAAGTGACCAGTGACAAGTGAACAACGAAAGTGACCAGTGAACAGTGACCAGGGACCAGTGACCAGTGACGAGTGACCAGTGACCAGCGAAAGTGAACAGTGAGCAGTGACCAGTGACCAGTGACCAGTGACCAGTGACCAGCGAAAGTGACCAGTGACCAGTGACCAGTGACCAGTGACCAGTGACCAGTGACAAGTGACCTGGGACCAGTGACCAGTGACCAGTGACCAGTGACCAGTGACCAGCGAAAGTGACCAGTGACGAGTGACCAGTGACAAGTGACCAGTGACCAGTGACCAGTGACCAGTGACCAGTGACCAGTGACCAGTGACCAGTGACGAGTGACCAGTGATCAGCGAAAGTGAACAGTGACCAGTGACCAGTGACCAGTGACCAGTGACCAGCGAAAGTGACCAGTGACCAGTGACCAGTGACCAGTGACCAGTGACAATTGACCTGGGACCAGTGACCAGTGACCAGTGACCAGCGAAAGTGACCAGTGACCAGTGACCAGTGACCAGTGACCAGTGACCAGTGACCAGTGACCAGCGAAATTGACCAGTGACCATTGACCAGTGACCAGTGACCAGTGACCAGTGACAAGTGACCAGTGACCAGTGACCAGCGACCAGTGACCAGTGACCAGCAAAAATGACCAGTGACCAGTGACCAGTGACCAGTGACCAGTGACCAGTGACCAGCGAAAGTGACAAGTGACAAGTGACCTGGGACCAGTGACCAGTGACCAGTGACCAGTGACCAGTGACCAGCGAAATTGACCAGTGACCATTGACCAGTGACCAGTGACCAGTGACCAGTGACAAGTGACCAGTGACCAGTGACCAGCGACCAGTGACCAGTGACCATTGACCAGTGACCAGTGACCAGCAAAAATGACCAGTGACCAGTGACAAGTGACCAGTGACCAGCGAAAGTGACCAGTGACCACTGACCAGTGACCAGTGACCAGTGACAAGTGACCTGGGACCAGTGACCAGTGACCAGTGACCAGCGAAAGTGACCAGTGACCAGTGACCAGTGACCAGTGACAAGTGACCTGGGACCAGTGACCAGTGACCAGTGACCAGTGACCAGTGAGCAGTGACCAGTGACCAGTGACCAGCGAAAGTGACCAGTGACGAGTGACCAGTGACAAGTGACCAGTGACCAGTGACCAGTGACCAGTGACCAGTGACCAGTGACCAGTGACGAGTGACCAGTGATCAGCGAAAGTGAACAGTGACCAGTGACCAGTGACCAGTGACCAGTGACCAGCGAAAGTGACCAGTGACCAGTGACCAGTGACCAGTGACTAGTGACCAGCAACCAGTGACCAGTGACCAGTGACCAGTGACCAGCAAAATTGACCAGCAAAATTGACCAGTGCCCAGTGACCAGTGACCAATGACCAGTGACCAGTGACCAGTGACCAGTGACAAGTGACCAGTGACCAGTGACCAGTGCCAACGACCAGTGACCAGTGACAAGTGACCAGTGACCAGTGACCAGTGATCAGTGACCAGTGAACAGTGACCAGTGACCAATGACCAGTGACCAGTGACCAGTGACCAGCGAAATTGACCAGTGACCAGTGACCAGTGAACAGTGACAAGTGACCAGTGACAAGTGACCAACGAAAGTGACCAGTGAACAGTGACCAGTGACAAGTGACCAGTGACAAGTGACCAACGAAAGTGGCCAGTGAACAGTGACCAGGGACCAGTGACCAGTGACGAGTGACCAGTGACCAGCGAAAGTGAACAGTGAGCAGTGACCAGTGACCAGTGACCAGCGAAAGTGACCAGTGACCAGTGACCAGTGACCAGTGACCAGTGACCAGTGACCAGTGACAAGTGACCTGGGACCAGTGACCAGTGACCAGTGACCAGTGACCAGCGAAATTGACCAGTGACCAGTGACCAGTGACCAGTCACCAGTGACCAGCGACCAGTGACCAGAGACCAGTACCCAGTGACCAGTGACCAGTGACCACTGACCAGCGAAAGTGACCAGTGAACAGTGACCAGTGACCAGTGACCAGTGACCTGTGACCAGTGACCAGTGACCAGTGTCCAGTGACCAGTGACCAGCGAAAGTGACCAGTGACGAGTGACCAGTGACAAGTGACCAGTGACCAGTGACCAGTGACCAGTGACCAGTGACTAGTGACCAGCAACCAGTGACCAGTGACCAGTGACCAGTGACCAGCAAAATTGACCAGCAAAATTGACCAGTGACCAGTGACCAGCGACCAATGACCAGTGACCAGTGACCAGTGACCAGTGACAAGTGACCAGTGACCAGTGACCAGTGACCAGTGACCAGTGACCGGTGACCAGTGACCAGTGACCAGTGACCAGTGACCAGTGACCAGTGACCAGTGACCAGTGACCAGTGACCAGTGACCAGTGACCAGTGACCAGTGACAAGTGACCAGTGACCAGCTGCCAGTGACCAGTGACCAGTGACCAGTGACCAGTGACTAGCGAAAGTGACCAGTGACCAGTGACCAGTGACCAGTGACCAGTGACCAGTGACCAGTGACCAGTGACAAGTGACCAGTGACCAGCGACCAGTGACCAGTGACCAGTGACCAGTGACCAGCGAAAGTGACCAGTGACCAGTGACCAGTGACCAGTGACAAGTGACCAGTGACCAGCGACCAGTGACCAGTGACCAGTGACCAGTGACCAGTGACCAGCGAAAGTGACCAGTGACCAGGGACCAGTGACCAGTGACCAGCGAAATTGACCAGTGACCAGTGACCAGTGACCAGTGACCAGTGACCAGTGACCAGTGACCAGTGACCAGTGACCAGTGACCAGTGACCAGTGACCAGCGAAAGTGACCAGTGACCAGTGACAAGTGACCAGTGACCAGCGAAAGTGACCAGTGACCAGTGACCAGTGACCAGCGAAATTGACCAGTGACCAGTGACCAGAGACCAGTGACTAGCCAAATTGACCAGTGACCAGTGACCAGTGACCAGCGAAAGTGACCAGTGACCAGTGACCAGTGACCAGTGACAAGTGACCTGGGACCAGTGAAAGTGACCAGTGACCAGTGAACAGTGACCAGCGAAATTGACCAGTTTCCAGTAACCAGTGATAAGTGACCAGTGACCAGTGACCAGCGAAAGTGACCAGTGAACAGTGACCAGGGACCAGTGACCAGTGACGAGTGACCAGTGACCAGCGAAAGTGAACAGTGAGCAGTGACCAGTGACCAGTGACCAGTGACCAGTGACCAGCGAAATTGACCAGTGACCAGTGACCAGTGAACAGTGACAAGTGACCAGTGACAAGTGAACAACGAAAGTGACCAGTGAACAGTGACCAGGGACCAGTGACCAGTGACGAGTGACCAGTGACCAGCGAAAGTGAACAGTGAGCAGTGACCAGTGACCAGTGACCAGTGACCAGTGACCAGCGAAAGTGACCAGTGACCAGTGACCAGTGACCAGTGACCAGTGACCAGTGACAAGTGACCTGGGACCAGTGACCAGTGACCAGTGACCAGTGACCAGTGACCAGTGACCAGTGACCAGTGACCAGTGACCAGCGAAAGTGACCAGTGACGAGTGACCAGTGACAAGTGACCAGTGACCAGTGACCAGTGACCAGTGACCAGTGACCAGTGACCAGTGACGAGTGACCAGTGATCAGCGAAAGTGAACAGTGACCAGTGACCAGTGACCAGTGACCAGTGACCAGCGAAAGTGACCAGTAACCAGTGACCAGTGACCAGTGACCAGTGACAAGTGACCTGGGACCAGTGACCAGTGACCAGTGACCAGCGAAAGTGACCAGTGACCAGTGACCAGTGACCAGTGACCAGTGACCAGTGACCAGCGGTAGTGACCAGTGACCAGTGACCAGTCATCAGTGACCAGTGAACAGTGACCAGTGACCAGTGACTAGTAACCAGCAACCAGTGACCAGTGACCAGTGACCAGTGACCAGCAAAATTGACCAGCAAAATTGACCAGTGACCAGTGACCAGTGACCAATGACCAGTGACCAGTGACCAGTGACCAGTGACAAGTGACCAGTGACCAGTGACCAGTGACCAGTGACCAGTGACCAGTGCCAACGACCAGTGACCAGTGACAAGTGACCAGTGACCAGTGACCAGTGATCAGTGACCAGTGAACAGTGACCAGTGACCAGTGACCAGTGACCAGCGAAAATGACCAGTGACCAGTGACCAGTGACCAGCGAAATTGACCAGTGACCAGTGACCAGTGAACAGTGACAAGTGACCAGTGACAAGTGACCAACGAAAGTGACCAGTGAACAGTGACCAGGGACCAGTGACCAGTGACGAGTGACCAGTGACCAGCGAAAGTGAACAGTGAGCAGTGACCAGTGACCAGTGACCAGTGACCAGTGACCAGCGAAAGTGATCAGTGACCAGTGACCAGTGACCAGTGACCAGTGACAAGTGACCAGTGACCAGCGACCAGTGACCAGTGACCAGTGACCAGTGACCAGTGACCAGCGAAAGTGACCTGTGACCAGCGAAAGTGACCAGGGACCAGTGACCAGTGACCAGTGAGCTGTGACCAGTGACCAGTGACCAGTGAACTGTGACCAGTGACCAGTGACCAGCGAAAGTGACCAGTGACCAGTGACCAGCGAAAGTGACCAGTGACCAGTGACCAGTGACCAGTGTCCAGTGTCCAGTGACCAGTGACCAGTGATAAGTGACCAGTGACCAGTGACCAGTGACCAGCGACCAGTGACCAGTGACCAGTGAATAGTGACCAGTGACCAGTGAACAGCGAAAGTGACCAGTGACCAGTGACCTGTGACCTGTGACCAGTGACCAGTGACCAGTGACCAGTGACCAGTGACGAGCGAAATGGACCAGTGACCAGTAACTAGTGACCAGCGATCAATGACCAGTGACCACTGACCAGCGAAAGTGACCAGTGACCAGTGACCAGTGACCAGCGAAATTGACCAGTCACCAGTGACCAGTGGCCAGTGACCAGCGACCAGTGACCAATGACCAGTGACCAGTGACCAGTGACCAGTGACAAGTGACCAGTGACCAGTGACCGGCGAAAGTGACCAGTGAACAGTGACCAGTGACCAGTGACCAGTGAATAGTGACCAGTGACCAGTGAACAGCGAAAGTGACCAGTGACCAGTGACCTGTGACCAGTGACCAGTGACCAGTGACCATTGACCAGTGACCAGTGACCAGTGACCAGCGAAAGTGACCAGGGACAAGCGTCCAGTGACCAGTGACCAGTGACCAGTGACCAGCGAAAGTGACCAGTGACCAGTGACCAGTGACCAGTGACCAGTGACCAGTGACCAGTGACAAGTGACCTGGGACCAGTGAAAGTGACCAGTGACCAGTGAACAGTGACCAGAGAAATTGACCAGTGAACAGTGATCAGCGAAATTGACCAGTGACCATTAACCAGTGACCAGCGAAAGTGACCAGTGACGAGTGACCAGTGACAAGTGACCAGTGACAAGTGACCAGTGACCACTGACCAGTGACCAGTGACCAGCGACCAGTGACCAGTGACCAGTGACCGGGGACCAGTGGCCAGCGAAAGTGACCAGCGACCAGTGACCAGTGACCAGTGACCAGTGACTAGCCAAATTGAGCAGTGAGCAGTGACCAGTGACCAGTGACCAGTGACCAGTGACCAGTGACCAGCGAAATTGACCAGCGACCATTGACCAGTGACCAGCGAAAGTGACCAGTGACGAGTGACCTGTGACAAGTGACCAGTGACCAGCGACCAGTGACCAGCGAAAGTGACCAGTGACCAGTGACCAGTGACCAGCGACCAGTGACCAGTGACCAGTGACCAGTGACCAGCAAAATTGACCAGCAAAATTGACCAGTGACCAGTGACCAGTGACCAGTGACCAGTGACCAGTGACCAGTGACCAGCGAAAGTGACCAGTGACCAGTGACCAGTGACCAGTGACCAGTGACCAGTGACAAGTGACCTGGGACCAGTGAAAGTGACCAGTGACCAGTGAACAGTGACCAGCGAAATTGACCAGTTTCCAGTAACCAGTGATAAGTGACCAGTGACCAGTGACCAGCGAAAGTGACCAGTGAACAGTGACCAGGGACCAGTGACCAGTGACGAGTGACCAGTGACCAGCGAAAGTGAACAGTGAGCAGTGACCAGTGAACAGTGACAAGTGACCAGTGACAAGTGAACAACGAAAGTGACCAGTGAACAGTGACCAGGGACCAGTGACCAGTGACGAGTGACCAGTGACCAGCGAAAGTGAACAGTGAGCAGTGACCAGTGACCAGTGACCAGTGACCAGTGACCAGCGAAAGTGACCAGTGACCAGTGACCAGTGACCAGTGACCAGTGACCAGTGACCATTGACCAGTGACCAGTGACCAGTGACCAGCGAAAGTGACCAGGGACAAGCGTCCAGTGACCAGTGACCAGTGACCAGTGACCAGCGAAAGTGACCAGTGACCAGTGACCAGTGACAAGTGACCTGGGACCAGTGAAAGTGACCAGTGACCAGTGAACAGTGACCAGCGAAATTGACCAGTTTCCAGTGACCAGTGATAAGTGACCAGTGACCAGTGACCAGCGAAAGTGACCAGTGAACAGTGATCAGCGAAATTGACCAGTGACCATTAACCAGTGACCAGCGAAAGTGACCAGTGACGAGTGACCAGTGACAAGTGACCAGTGACAAGTGACCAGTGACCACTGACCAGTGACCAGTGACCAGCGACCAGTGACCAGTGACCAGTGACCGGGGACCAGTGACCAGTGACCAGTGACCAGTGACCAGTGACCAGTGACCAGTGACAAGTGACCAGTGACCAGCTGCCAGTGACCAGTGACCAGTGACCAGTGACCAGTGACTAGCGAAAGTGACCAGTGACCAGTGACCAGTGACCAGTGACCAGTGACCAGTGACCAGTGACCAGTGACCAGTGACCAGTGACCAGTGACCAGCGAAAGTGACCAGTGACCAGTGACCAGTGACCAGTGACCAGTGACAAGTGACCAGTGACCAGCGACCAGTGACCAGTGACCAGTGACCAGTGACCAGTGACCAGCGAAAGTGACCAGTGACCAAGGACCAGTGACCAGTGAACAGCGAAATTGACCAGTGACCAGTGACCAGTGACCAGTGACAAGTGACCAGTGACCAGTGACCAGTGACCAGTGACCAGTGACCAGTGCCAACGACCAGTGACCAGTGACCATTGACCAGTGACCAGCGAAAGTGACCAGTGACCAGTGACCAGTGACCAGTGACCAGTGACCAGTGACCAGTGACCAGTGACCAGTGACCAGTGACCAGTGACAAGTGACCAGTGACCAGTGACCAGTGATCAGTGACCAGTGAACAGTGACCAGTGACCAGTGACCAGTGACCAGCGAAAATGACCAGTGACCAGTGACCAGTGACCAGCGAAATTGACCAGTGACCAGTGACCAGTGAACAGTGACAAGTGACCAGTGACAAGTGACCAACGAAAGTGACCAGTGACCAGTGACGAGTGACCAGTGACCAGCGAAAGTGAACAGTGAGCAGTGACCAGTGACCAGTGACCAGTGACCAGTGACCAGCGAAAGTGACCAGTGACCAGTGACCAGTGACCAGTGACCAGTGACCAGTGACAAGTGACCTGGGACCAGTGACCAGTGACCAGTGACCAGTGACCAGCGAAATTGACCAGTGACCAGTGACCAGTGACCAGTCACCAGTGACCAGCGACCAGTGACCAGAGACCAGTAACCAGTGACCAGTGACCAGTGACCACTGACCAGCGAAAGTGACCAGTGAACAGTGACCAGTGACCAGTGACCAGTGACCTGTGACCAGTGACCAGTGACCAGTGACCAGTGACCAGTGACCAGCGAAAGTGACCAGTGACGAGTGACCAGTGACAAGTGACCAGTGACCAGTGACCAGTGACCAGTGACTAGTAACCAGCAACCAGTGACCAGTGACCAGTGACCAGTGACCAGCAAAATTGACCAGTGACCAGTGACCAGTGACCAATGACCAGTGACCAGTGACCAGTGACCAGTGACAAGTGACCAGTGACCAGTGACCAGTGACCAGTGACCAGTGACCAGTGACCAGTGCCAACGACCAGTGACCAGTGACAAGTGACCAGTGACCAGTGACCAGTGATCAGTGACCAGTGAACAGTGACCAGTGACCAGTGACCAGTGACCAGCGAAAATGACCAGTGACCAGTGACCAGTGACCAGCGAAATTGACCAGTGACCAGTGACCAGTGAACAGTGACAAGTGACCAGTGACAAGTGACCAACGGAAGTGACCAGTGAACAGTGACCAGGGACCAGTGACCAGTGACGAGTGACCAGTGACCAGCGAAAGTGAACAGTGAGCAGTGACCAGTGACCAGTGACCAGTGACCAGTGACCAGCGAAAGTGACCAGTGACCAGTGACCAGTGACCAGTGACCAGTGACAAGTGACCTGGGACCAGTGACCAGTGACCAGTGACCAGTGACCAGCGAAATTGACCAGTGACCAGTGACCAGTGACCAGTAAACAGTGACCAGTGACCAGTGACCAGAGACCAGTAACCAGTGACCAGTGACCAGTGACCACTGACCAGCGAAAGTGACCTGTGACCAGTGACCAGTGACCAGTGACCAGTGACCAGTGACCAGTGACCAGCGAAAGTGACCAGTGACGAGTGACCAGTGACAAGTGACCAGTGACCAGTGACCAGTGACCAGCGAAAATGACCAGTGACCAGTGACCAGTGACCAGCGAAATTGACCAGTGACCAGTGACCAGTGAACAGTGACAAGTGACCAGTGACAAGTGACCAACGAATGTGACCAGTGAACAGTGACCAGGGACCAGTGACCAGTGACGAGTGACCAGTGACCAGCGAAAGTGAACAGTGAGCAGTGACCAGTGACCAGTGACCAGTGACCAGTGACCAGCGAAAGTGACCAGTGACCAGTGACCAGTGACCAGTGACCAGTGACCAGTGACCAGTGACAAGTGACCTGGGACCAGTGACCAGTGACCAGTGACCAGTGACCAGCGAAATTGACCAGTGACCAGTGACCAGTCACCAGTCACCAGTGACCAGCGACCAGTGACCAGAGACCAGTAACCAGTGACCAGTGACCAGTGACCACTGACCAGCGAAAGTGAGCAGTGAACAGTGACCAGTGACCAGTGACCAGTGACCTGTGACCAGTGACCAGTGACCAGTGACCAGTGACCAGTGACCAGCGAAAGTGACCAGTGACCAGTGACCAGTGACCAGTCACCAGTGACCAGCGACCAGTGACCAGAGACCAGTAACCAGTGACCAGTGACCAGTGACCACTGACCAGCGAAAGTGAGCAGTGAACAGTGACCAGTGACCAGTGACCAGTGACCAGTGACCAGTGACCAGTGACCAGCGAAAGTGACCAGTGACGAGTGACCAGTGACAAGTGACCAGTGACCAGTGACCAGTGAGCAGTGACCAGTGACCAGTGACCAGTGACCAGTGACCAGTGACCAGTGACCAGTGCCAACGACCAATGACCAGTGACCATTGACCAGTGACCAGCGAAAGTGACCAGGGACCAGTGACCAGTGACCAGTGACCAGTGACCAGTGACCAGTGACCAGTGACCAGTGACCAGTGACCAGTGACCAGTGACCAGTGACCAGTGACCAGTGACCAGTGACCAGTGACCAGTGACCAGTGACCAGTGACAAGTGACCAGTGACCAGTGACCAGTGATCAGTGACCAGTGAACAGTGACCAGTGACCAGTGACCAGTGACCAGCGAAAATGACCAGTGACCAGTGACCAGTGACCAGCGAAATTGACCAGTGACCAGTGACCAGTGAACAGTGACAAGTGACCAGTGACAAGTGACCAACGAAAGTGACCAGTGAACAGTGACCAGGGACCAGTGACCAGTGACGAGTGACCAGTGACCAGCGAAAGTGAACAGTGAGCAGTGACCAGTGACCAGTGACCAGTGACCAGCGAAATTGACCGGTTTCCAGTGACCAGTGACAAGTGACCAGTGACCAGTGACCAGCGAAAGTGACCAGTGACGAGTGACCAGTGACAAGTGACCAGTGACAAGTGACCAGTGACCACTGACCAGTGACCAGTGACCAGCGACCAGTGACCAGTGACCAGTGACCAGGGACCAGTGACCAGCGAAAGTGACCAGTGACCAGTGACCAGTGACCAGTGAACTGCGAAAGTGACCAGTGACCAGTGACCAGTGACCAGTGTCCAGTGACCAGTGACCAGTGATAAGTGACCAGTGACCAGTGACCAGTGACCAGCGACCAGTGACCAGTGACCAGTGAATAGTGACCAGTGACCAGTGAACAGCGAAAGTGACCAGTGACCAGTGACCTGTGACCTGTGACCAGTGACCAGTGACCAGTGACCAGTGACCAGTGACGAGCGAAATGGACCAGTGACCAGTGACTAGTGACCAGCGATCAATGACCAGTGACCACTGACCAGCGAAAGTGACCAGTGACCAGTGACCAGTGACCAGCGAAATTGACCAGTCACCAGTGACCAGTGGCCAGTGACCAGCGACCAGTGACCAATGACCAGTGACCAGTGACCAGTGACCAGTGACAAGTGACCAGTGACCAGTGACCGGCGAAAGTGACCAGTGAACAGTGACCAGTGACCAGTGACCAGTGAATAGTGACCAGTGACCAGTGAACAGCGAAAGTGACCAGTGACCAGTGACCTGTGACCAGTGACCAGTGACCAGTGACCATTGACCAGTGACCAGTGACCAGTGACCAGCGAAAGTGACCAGGGACAAGCGTCCAGTGACCAGTGACCAGTGACCAGTGACCAGCGAAAGTGACCAGTGACCAGTGACCAGTGACCAGTGACCAGTGACCAGTGACCAGTGACAAGTGACCTGGGACCAGTGAAAGTGACCAGTGACCAGTGAACAGTGACCAGCGAAATTGACCAGTGAACAGTGATCAGCGAAATTGACCAGTGACCATTAACCAGTGACCAGCGAAAGTGACCAGTGACGAGTGACCAGTGACAAGTGACCAGTGACAAGTGACCAGTGACCACTGACCAGTGACCAGTGACCAGCGACCAGTGACCAGTGACCAGTGACCGGGGACCAGTGGCCAGCGAAAGTGACCAGCGACCAGTGACCAGTGACCAGTGACCAGTGACTAGCCAAATTGAGCAGTGAGCAGTGACCAGTGACCAGTGACCAGTGACCAGTGACCAGTGACCAGCGAAATTGACCAGCGACCATTGACCAGTGACCAGCGAAAGTGACCAGTGACGCGTGACCTGTGACAAGTGACCAGTGACCAGCGACCAGTGACCAGCGAAAGTGACCAGTGACCAGCGACCAGTGACCAGTGACCAGTGACCAGTGACCAGCAAAATTGACCAGCAAAATTGACCAGTGACCAGTGACCAGTGACCAGTGACCAGTGACCAGTGACAAGTGACCAGTGACCAGTGACCAGTGACCAGTGACCAGTGACCAGTGCCAACGACCAGTGACCAGTGACCATTGACCAGTGACCAGTGACCAGCGATATTGACCAGTGACCAGTGACCAGAGACCAGTGACTAGCCAAATTGACCAGTGACCAGTGACCAGTGGCCAGCGGTAGTGACCAGTGACCAGTGACCAGTCATCAGTGACCAGTGAACAGTGACCAGTGACCAGTGACCAGTGACCAGTGACCAGTGACCAGCGAAAGTGACCAGTGACCAGTGACCAGTGACCAGTGACCAGTGACAAGTGACCTGGGACCAGTGAAAGTGACCAGTGACCAGTGAACAGTGACCAGCGAAATTGACCAGTTTCCAGTAACCAGTGATAAGTGACCAGTGACCAGTGACCAGCGAAAGTGACCAGTGAACAGTGACCAGGGACCAGTGACCAGTGACGAGTGACAAGTGACCAGTGACAAGTGACCAGTGACCAGTGACCAGTGACCGGTGACCAGTGACCAGTGACCAGTGACCAGTGACCAGCGAAAGTGACCAGTGACGAGTGACCAGTGACAAGTGACCAGTGACCAGTGACCAGTGAGCAGTGACCAGTGACCAGTGACCAGTGACCAGTGACCAGTGACCAGTGACCAGTGCCAACGACCAATGACCAGTGACCATTGACCAGTGACCAGCGAAAGTGACCAGGGACCAGTGACCAGTGACCAGTGACCAGTGACCAGTGACCAGTGACCAGTGACCAGTGACCAGTGACCAGTGACCAGTGACCAGTGACCAGTGACCAGTGACAAGTGACCAGTGACCAGTGACCAGTGATCAGTGACCAGTGAACAGTGACCAGTGACCAGTGACCAGTGACCAGCGAAAATGACCAGTGACCAGTGACCAGTGACCAGCGAAATTGACCAGTGACCAGTGACCAGTGAACAGTGACAAGTGACCAGTGACAAGTGACCAACGAAAGTGACCAGTGAACAGTGACCAGGGACCAGTGACCAGTGACGAGTGACCAGTGACCAGCGAAAGTGAACAGTGAGCAGTGACCAGTGACCAGTGACCAGTGACCAGTGACCAGTGACCAGTGACCAGTGACCAGTGACCAGCGAAATTGACCGGTTTCCAGTGACCAGTGACAAGTGACCAGTGACCAGTGACCAGCGAAAGTGACCAGTGACGAGTGACCAGTGACAAGTGACCAGTGACAAGTGACCAGTGACCACTGACCAGTGACCAGTGACCAGCGACCAGTGACCAGTGACCAGTGACCAGGGACCAGTGACCAGCGAAAGTGACCAGTGACCAGTGACCAGTGACCAGTGAACTGCGAAAGTGACCAGTGACCAGTGACCAGTGACCAGTGTCCAGTGACCAGTGACCAGTGATAAGTGACCAGTGACCAGTGACCAGTGACCAGCGACCAGTGACCAGTGACCAGTGAATAGTGACCAGTGACCAGTGAACAGCGAAAGTGACCAGTGACCAGTGACCTGTGACCTGTGACCAGTGACCAGTGACCAGTGACCAGTGACCAGTGACGAGCGAAATGGACCAGTGACCAGTGACTAGTGACCAGCGATCAATGACCAGTGACCACTGACCAGCGAAAGTGACCAGTGACCAGTGACCAGTGACCAGCGAAATTGACCAGTCACCAGTGACCAGTGGCCAGTGACCAGCGACCAGTGACCAATGACCAGTGACCAGTGACCAGTGACCAGTGACAAGTGACCAGTGACCAGTGACCGGCGAAAGTGACCAGTGAACAGTGACCAGTGACCAGTGACCAGTGAATAGTGACCAGTGACCAGTGAACAGCGAAAGTGACCAGTGACCAGTGACCTGTGACCAGTGACCAGTGACCAGTGACCATTGACCAGTGACCAGTGACCAGTGACCAGCGAAAGTGACCAGGGACAAGCGTCCAGTGACCAGTGACCAGTGACCAGTGACCAGCGAAAGTGACCAGTGACCAGTGACCAGTGACCAGTGACCAGTGACCAGTGACCAGTGACAAGTGACCTGGGACCAGTGAAAGTGACCAGTGACCAGTGAACAGTGACCAGCGAAATTGACCAGTGAACAGTGATCAGCGAAATTGACCAGTGACCATTAACCAGTGACCAGCGAAAGTGACCAGTGACGAGTGACCAGTGACAAGTGACCAGTGACAAGTGACCAGTGACCACTGACCAGTGACCAGTGACCAGCGACCAGTGACCAGTGACCAGTGACCGGGGACCAGTGGCCAGCGAAAGTGACCAGCGACCAGTGACCAGTGACCAGTGACCAGTGACTAGCCAAATTGAGCAGTGAGCAGTGACCAGTGACCAGTGACCAGTGACCAGTGACCAGTGACCAGCGAAATTGACCAGCGACCATTGACCAGTGACCAGCGAAAGTGACCAGTGACGCGTGACCTGTGACAAGTGACCAGTGACCAGCGACCAGTGACCAGCGAAAGTGACCAGTGACCAGCGACCTGTGACCAGTGACCAGTGACCAGTGACCAGCAAAATTGACCAGCAAAATTGACCAGTGACCAGTGACCAGTGACCAGTGACCAGTGACCAGTGACAAGTGACCAGTGACCAGTGACCAGTGACCAGTGACCAGTGACCAGTGCCAACGACCAGTGACCAGTGACCATTGACCAGTGACCAGTGACCAGCGAAATTGACCAGTGACCAGTGACCAGAGACCAGTGACTAGCCAAATTGACCAGTGACCAGTGACCAGTGGCCAGCGGTAGTGACCAGTGACCAGTGACCAGTCATCAGTGACCAGTGAACAGTGACCAGTGACCAGTGACCAGTGACCAGTGACCAGTGACCAGCGAAAGTGACCAGTGACCAGTGACCAGTGACCAGTGACCAGTGACAAGTGACCTGGGACCAGTGAAAGTGACCAGTGACCAGTGAACAGTGACCAGCGAAATTGACCAGTTTCCAGTAACCAGTGATAAGTGACCAGTGACCAGTGACCAGCGAAAGTGACCAGTGAACAGTGACCAGGGACCAGTGACCAGTGACGAGTGACAAGTGACCAGTGACAAGTGACCAGTGACCAGTGACCAGTGACCGGTGACCAGTGACCAGTGACCAGTGACCAGTGACCAGTGACAAGTGACCAGTGACCAGTGACCAGTGACCAGTGACCAGTGACCAGTGCCAACGACCAGTGACCAGTGACCATTGACCAGTGACCAGTGACCAGCGATATTGACCAGTGACCAGTGACCAGAGACCAGTGACTAGCCAAATTGACCAGTGACCAGTGACCAGTGGCCAGCGGTAGTGACCAGTGACCAGTGACCAGTCATCAGTGACCAGTGAACAGTGACCAGTGACCAGTGACCAGTGACCAGTGACCAGTGACCAGCGAAAGTGACCAGTGACCAGTGACCAGTGACCAGTGACCAGTGACAAGTGACCTGGGACCAGTGAAAGTGACCAGTGACCAGTGAACAGTGACCAGCGAAATTGACCAGTTTCCAGTAACCAGTGATAAGTGACCAGTGACCAGTGACCAGCGAAAGTGACCAGTGAACAGTGACCAGGGACCAGTGACCAGTGACGAGTGACAAGTGACCAGTGACAAGTGACCAGTGACCAGTGACCAGTGACCGGTGACCAGTGACCAGTGACCAGTGACCAGTGACCAGCGAAAGTGACCAGTGACGAGTGACCAGTGACAAGTGACCAGTGACCAGTGACCAGTGAGCAGTGACCAGTGACCAGTGACCAGTGACCAGTGACCAGTGACCAGTGACCAGTGCCAACGACCAATGACCAGTGACCATTGACCAGTGACCAGCGAAAGTGACCAGGGACCAGTGACCAGTGACCAGTGACCAGTGACCAGTGACCAGTGACCAGTGACCAGTGACCAGTGACCAGTGACCAGTGACCAGTGACCAGTGACCAGTGACAAGTGACCAGTGACCAGTGACCAGTGATCAGTGACCAGTGAACAGTGACCAGTGACCAGTGACCAGTGACCAGCGAAAATGACCAGTGACCAGTGACCAGTGACCAGCGAAATTGACCAGTGACCAGTGACCAGTGAACAGTGACAAGTGACCAGTGACAAGTGACCAACGAAAGTGACCAGTGAACAGTGACCAGGGACCAGTGACCAGTGACGAGTGACCAGTGACCAGCGAAAGTGAACAGTGAGCAGTGACCAGTGACCAGTGACCAGTGACCAGTGACCAGTGACCAGTGACCAGTGACCAGTGACCAGCGAAATTGACCGGTTTCCAGTGACCAGTGACAAGTGACCAGTGACCAGTGACCAGCGAAAGTGACCAGTGACGAGTGACCAGTGACAAGTGACCAGTGACAAGTGACCAGTGACCACTGACCAGTGACCAGTGACCAGCGACCAGTGACCAGTGACCAGTGACCAGGGACCAGTGACCAGCGAAAGTGACCAGTGACCAGTGACCAGTGACCAGTGAACTGCGAAAGTGACCAGTGACCAGTGACCAGTGACCAGTGTCCAGTGACCAGTGACCAGTGATAAGTGACCAGTGACCAGTGACCAGTGACCAGCGACCAGTGACCAGTGACCAGTGAATAGTGACCAGTGACCAGTGAACAGCGAAAGTGACCAGTGACCAGTGACCTGTGACCTGTGACCAGTGACCAGTGACCAGTGACCAGTGACCAGTGACGAGCGAAATGGACCAGTGACCAGTGACTAGTGACCAGCGATCAATGACCAGTGACCACTGACCAGCGAAAGTGACCAGTGACCAGTGACCAGTGACCAGCGAAATTGACCAGTCACCAGTGACCAGTGGCCAGTGACCAGCGACCAGTGACCAATGACCAGTGACCAGTGACCAGTGACCAGTGACAAGTGACCAGTGACCAGTGACCGGCGAAAGTGACCAGTGAACAGTGACCAGTGACCAGTGACCAGTGAATAGTGACCAGTGACCAGTGAACAGCGAAAGTGACCAGTGACCAGTGACCTGTGACCAGTGACCAGTGACCAGTGACCATTGACCAGTGACCAGTGACCAGTGACCAGCGAAAGTGACCAGGGACAAGCGTCCAGTGACCAGTGACCAGTGACCAGTGACCAGCGAAAGTGACCAGTGACCAGTGACCAGTGACCAGTGACCAGTGACCAGTGACCAGTGACAAGTGACCTGGGACCAGTGAAAGTGACCAGTGACCAGTGAACAGTGACCAGCGAAATTGACCAGTGAACAGTGATCAGCGAAATTGACCAGTGACCATTAACCAGTGACCAGCGAAAGTGACCAGTGACGAGTGACCAGTGACAAGTGACCAGTGACAAGTGACCAGTGACCACTGACCAGTGACCAGTGACCAGCGACCAGTGACCAGTGACCAGTGACCGGGGACCAGTGGCCAGCGAAAGTGACCAGCGACCAGTGACCAGTGACCAGTGACCAGTGACTAGCCAAATTGAGCAGTGAGCAGTGACCAGTGACCAGTGACCAGTGACCAGTGACCAGTGACCAGCGAAATTGACCAGCGACCATTGACCAGTGACCAGCGAAAGTGACCAGTGACGCGTGACCTGTGACAAGTGACCAGTGACCAGCGACCAGTGACCAGCGAAAGTGACCAGTGACCAGCGACCTGTGACCAGTGACCAGTGACCAGTGACCAGCAAAATTGACCAGCAAAATTGACCAGTGACCAGTGACCAGTGACCAGTGACCAGTGACCAGTGACAAGTGACCAGTGACCAGTGACCAGTGACCAGTGACCAGTGACCAGTGCCAACGACCAGTGACCAGTGACCATTGACCAGTGACCAGTGACCAGCGAAATTGACCAGTGACCAGTGACCAGAGACCAGTGACTAGCCAAATTGACCAGTGACCAGTGACCAGTGGCCAGCGGTAGTGACCAGTGACCAGTGACCAGTCATCAGTGACCAGTGAACAGTGACCAGTGACCAGTGACCAGTGACCAGTGACCAGTGACCAGCGAAAGTGACCAGTGACCAGTGACCAGTGACCAGTGACCAGTGACAAGTGACCTGGGACCAGTGAAAGTGACCAGTGACCAGTGAACAGTGACCAGCGAAATTGACCAGTTTCCAGTAACCAGTGATAAGTGACCAGTGACCAGTGACCAGCGAAAGTGACCAGTGAACAGTGACCAGGGACCAGTGACCAGTGACGAGTGACAAGTGACCAGTGACAAGTGACCAGTGACCAGTGACCAGTGACCGGTGACCAGTGACCAGTGACCAGTGACCAGTGACCAGTGACCAGTGACCAGTGACCAGTGACCAGTGACCAGTGACCAGTGACCAGCGACCAGTGACCAGTGACCAGTGACCAGTGACCAGTGACCAGTGACCAGTGACAAGTGACCAGTGACCAGCTGCCAGTGACCAGTGACCAGCGAAAGTGACCAGTGACCAGTGACCAGTGACCAGTGACCAGTGACCAGTGACCAGTGACCAGTGACAAGTGACCAGTGACCAGCGACCAGTGACCAGTGACCAGTGACCAGTGACCAGTGACCAGCGAAGGTGACCAGTGACCAGGGACCAGTGACCAGTGACCAGCGAAATTGACCAGTGACCAGTGACCAGTGACCAGTGACCAGTGACCAGTGACCAGTGACCAGTGACCAGTGACCAGTGACCAGTGACCAGTGACCAGCCAAAGTGACCAGTGACCAGTGACCAGTGACCAGTGACCAGCGAAAGTGACCAGTGACCAGTGACCAGTGACCAGCGAAATTGACCAGTGACCAGTGACCAGAGACCAGTGACTAGCCAAATTGACCAGTGACCAGTGACCAGTGGCCAGCGGTAGTGACCAGTGACCAGTGACCAGTCATCAGTGACCAGTGGACAGTGACCAGTGACCAGTGACCAGTGACCAGTGACCAGTGACCAGCGAAAGTGACCAGTGACCAGTGACCAGTGACCAGTGACCAGTGACCAGTGACCAGCGAAATTGACCAGTGACCAGTGACCAGTGAACAGTGACAAGTGACCAGTGACAAGTGAACAACGAAAGTGACCAGTGAACAGTGACCAGGGACCAGTGACCAGTGACGAGTGACCAGTGACCAGCGAAAGTGAACAGTGAGCAGTGACCAGTGACCAGTGACCAGTGACCAGTGACCAGCGAAAGTGACCAGTGACCAGTGACCAGTGACCAGTGACCAGTGACCAGTGACAAGTGACCTGGGACCAGTGACCAGTGACCAGTGACCAGTGACCAGTGACCAGTGACCAGTGACCAGTGACCAGCGAAAGTGACCAGTGACGAGTGACCAGTGACAAGTGACCAGTGACCAGTGACCAGTGACCAGTGACCAGTGACCAGTGACCAGTGACCAGTGACGAGTGACCAGTGATCAGCGAAAGTGAACAGTGACCAGTGACCAGTGACCAGTGACCAGTGACCAGCGAAAGTGACCAGTGACCAGTGACCAGTGACCAGTGACCAGTGACAATTGACCTGGGACCAGTGACCAGTGACCAGTGACCAGCGAAAGTGACCAGTGACCAGTGACCAGTGACCAGTGACCAGTGACCAGTGACCAGTGACCAGCGAATTTGACCAGTGACCATTGACCAGTGACCAGTGACCAGTGACCAGTGACAAGTGACCAGTGACCAGTGACCAGCGACCAGTGACCAGTGACCAGCAAAAATGACCAGTGACCAGTGACCAGTGACCAGTGACCAGTGACCAGTGACCAGCGAAAGTGACAAGTGACAAGTGACCTGGGACCAGTGACCAGTGACCAGTGACCAGTGACCAGTGACCAGCGAAATTGACCAGTGACCATTGACCAGTGACCAGTGACCAGTGACCAGTGACAAGTGACCAGTGACCAGTGACCAGCGACCAGTGACCAGTGACCATTGACCAGTGACCAGTGACCAGCAAAAATGACCAGTGACCAGTGACAAGTGACCAGTGACCAGCGAAAGTGACCAGTGACCACTGACCAGTGACCAGTGACCAGTGACAAGTGACCTGGGACCAGTGACCAGTGACCAGTGACCAGCGAAAGTGACCAGTGACCAGTGACCAGTGACCAGTGACAAGTGACCTGGGACCAGTGACCAGTGACCAGTGACCAGTGACCAGTGAGCAGTGACCAGTGACCAGTGACCAGCGAAAGTGACCAGTGACGAGTGACCAGTGACAAGTGACCAGTGACCAGTGACCAGTGACCAGTGACGAGTGACCAGTGATCAGCGAAAGTGAACAGTGACCAGTGACCAGTGACAAGTGACCAGTGACCAGTGAACAGTGACCAGCGAAATTGACCAGTTTCCAGTAACCAGTGATAAGTGACCAGTGACCAGTGACCAGCGAAAGTGACCAGTGAACAGTGACCAGGGACCAGTGACCAGTGACGAGTGACAAGTGACCAGTGACAAGTGACCAGTGACCAGTGACCAGTGACCGGTGACCAGTGACCAGTGACCAGTGACCAGTGACCAGTGACCAGTGACCAGTGACCAGTGACCAGTGACCAGTGACCAGTGACCAGCGACCAGTGACCAGTGACCAGTGACCAGTGACCAGTGACCAGTGACCAGTGACAAGTGACCAGTGACCAGCTGCCAGTGACCAGTGACCAGCGAAAGTGACCAGTGACCAGTGACCAGTGACCAGTGACCAGTGACCAGTGACCAGTGACCAGTGACAAGTGACCAGTGACCAGCGACCAGTGACCAGTGACCAGTGACCAGTGACCAGTGACCAGCGAAGGTGACCAGTGACCAGGGACCAGTGACCAGTGACCAGCGAAATTGACCAGTGACCAGTGACCAGTGACCAGTGACCAGTGACCAGTGACCAGTGACCAGTGACCAGTGACCAGTGACCAGTGACCAGTGACCAGCCAAAGTGACCAGTGACCAGTGACCAGTGACCAGTGACCAGCGAAAGTGACCAGTGACCAGTGACCAGTGACCAGCGAAATTGACCAGTGACCAGTGACCAGAGACCAGTGACTAGCCAAATTGACCAGTGACCAGTGACCAGTGGCCAGCGGTAGTGACCAGTGACCAGTGACCAGTCATCAGTGACCAGTGGACAGTGACCAGTGACCAGTGACCAGTGACCAGTGACCAGTGACCAGCGAAAGTGACCAGTGACCAGTGACCAGTGACCAGTGACCAGTGACCAGTGACCAGCGAAATTGACCAGTGACCAGTGACCAGTGAACAGTGACAAGTGACCAGTGACAAGTGAACAACGAAAGTGACCAGTGAACAGTGACCAGGGACCAGTGACCAGTGACGAGTGACCAGTGACCAGCGAAAGTGAACAGTGAGCAGTGACCAGTGACCAGTGACCAGTGACCAGTGACCAGCGAAAGTGACCAGTGACCAGTGACCAGTGACCAGTGACCAGTGACCAGTGACAAGTGACCTGGGACCAGTGACCAGTGACCAGTGACCAGTGACCAGTGACCAGTGACCAGTGACCAGTGACCAGCGAAAGTGACCAGTGACGAGTGACCAGTGACAAGTGACCAGTGACCAGTGACCAGTGACCAGTGACCAGTGACCAGTGACCAGTGACCAGTGACGAGTGACCAGTGATCAGCGAAAGTGAACAGTGACCAGTGACCAGTGACCAGTGACCAGTGACCAGCGAAAGTGACCAGTGACCAGTGACCAGTGACCAGTGACCAGTGACAATTGACCTGGGACCAGTGACCAGTGACCAGTGACCAGCGAAAGTGACCAGTGACCAGTGACCAGTGACCAGTGACCAGTGACCAGTGACCAGTGACCAGCGAATTTGACCAGTGACCATTGACCAGTGACCAGTGACCAGTGACCAGTGACAAGTGACCAGTGACCAGTGACCAGCGACCAGTGACCAGTGACCAGCAAAAATGACCAGTGACCAGTGACCAGTGACCAGTGACCAGTGACCAGTGACCAGCGAAAGTGACAAGTGACAAGTGACCTGGGACCAGTGACCAGTGACCAGTGACCAGTGACCAGTGACCAGCGAAATTGACCAGTGACCATTGACCAGTGACCAGTGACCAGTGACCAGTGACAAGTGACCAGTGACCAGTGACCAGCGACCAGTGACCAGTGACCATTGACCAGTGACCAGTGACCAGCAAAAATGACCAGTGACCAGTGACAAGTGACCAGTGACCAGCGAAAGTGACCAGTGACCACTGACCAGTGACCAGTGACCAGTGACAAGTGACCTGGGACCAGTGACCAGTGACCAGTGACCAGCGAAAGTGACCAGTGACCAGTGACCAGTGACCAGTGACAAGTGACCTGGGACCAGTGACCAGTGACCAGTGACCAGTGACCAGTGAGCAGTGACCAGTGACCAGTGACCAGCGAAAGTGACCAGTGACGAGTGACCAGTGACAAGTGACCAGTGACCAGTGACCAGTGACCAGTGACCAGTGACCAGTGACCAGTGACGAGTGACCAGTGATCAGCGAAAGTGAACAGTGACCAGTGACCAGTGACCAGTGACCAGTGACCAGCGAAAGTGACCAGTGACCAGTGACCAGTGACCAGTGACTAGTGACCAGCAACCAGTGACCAGTGACCAGTGACCAGTGACCAGCAAAATTGACCAGCAAAATTGACCAGTGCCCAGTGACCAGTGACCAATGACCAGTGACCAGTGACCAGTGACCAGTGACAAGTGACCAGTGACCAGTGACCAGTGCCAACGACCAGTGACCAGTGACAAGTGACCAGTGACCAGTGACCAGTGATCAGTGACCAGTGAACAGTGACCAGTGACCAATGACCAGTGACCAGTGACCAGTGACCAGCGAAATTGACCAGTGACCAGTGACCAGTGAACAGTGACAAGTGACCAGTGACAAGTGACCAACGAAAGTGACCAGTGAACAGTGACCAGTGACAAGTGACCAGTGACAAGTGACCAACGAAAGTGGCCAGTGAACAGTGACCAGGGACCAGTGACCAGTGACGAGTGACCAGTGACCAGCGAAAGTGAACAGTGAGCAGTGACCAGTGACCAGTGACCAGCGAAAGTGACCAGTGACCAGTGACCAGTGACCAGTGACCAGTGACCAGTGACCAGTGACAAGTGACCTGGGACCAGTGACCAGTGACCAGTGACCAGTGACCAGCGAAATTGACCAGTGACCAGTGACCAGTGACCAGTCACCAGTGACCAGCGACCAGTGACCAGAGACCAGTACCCAGTGACCAGTGACCAGTGACCACTGACCAGCGAAAGTGACCAGTGAACAGTGACCAGTGACCAGTGACCAGTGACCTGTGACCAGTGACCAGTGACCAGTGTCCAGTGACCAGTGACCAGCGAAAGTGACCAGTGACGAGTGACCAGTGACAAGTGACCAGTGACCAGTGACCAGTGACCAGTGACCAGTGACTAGTGACCAGCAACCAGTGACCAGTGACCAGTGACCAGTGACCAGCAAAATTGACCAGCAAAATTGACCAGTGACCAGTGACCAGCGACCAATGACCAGTGACCAGTGACCAGTGACCAGTGACAAGTGACCAGTGACCAGTGACCAGTGACCAGTGACCAGTGACCGGTGACCAGTGACCAGTGACCAGTGACCAGTGACCAGTGACCAGTGACCAGTGACCAGTGACCAGTGACCAGTGACCAGTGACCAGTGACCAGTGACAAGTGACCAGTGACCAGCTGCCAGTGACCAGTGACCAGTGACCAGTGACCAGTGACTAGCGAAAGTGACCAGTGACCAGTGACCAGTGACCAGTGACCAGTGACCAGTGACCAGTGACCAGTGACAAGTGACCAGTGACCAGCGACCAGTGACCAGTGACCAGTGACCAGTGACCAGCGAAAGTGACCAGTGACCAGTGACCAGTGACCAGTGACAAGTGACCAGTGACCAGCGACCAGTGACCAGTGACCAGTGACCAGTGACCAGTGACCAGCGAAAGTGACCAGTGACCAGGGACCAGTGACCAGTGACCAGCGAAATTGACCAGTGACCAGTGACCAGTGACCAGTGACCAGTGACCAGTGACCAGTGACCAGTGACCAGTGACCAGTGACCAGTGACCAGTGACCAGCGAAAGTGACCAGTGACCAGTGACCAGTGACCAGTGACCAGCGAAAGTGACCAGTGACCAGTGACCAGTGACCAGCGAAATTGACCAGTGACCAGTGACCAGAGACCAGTGACTAGCCAAATTGACCAGTGACCAGTGACCAGTGACCAGCGAAAGTGACCAGTGACCAGTGACCAGTGACCAGTGACAAGTGACCTGGGACCAGTGAAAGTGACCAGTGACCAGTGAACAGTGACCAGCGAAATTGACCAGTTTCCAGTAACCAGTGATAAGTGACCAGTGACCAGTGACCAGCGAAAGTGACCAGTGAACAGTGACCAGGGACCAGTGACCAGTGACGAGTGACCAGTGACCAGCGAAAGTGAACAGTGAGCAGTGACCAGTGACCAGTGACCAGTGACCAGTGACCAGCGAAATTGACCAGTGACCAGTGACCAGTGAACAGTGACAAGTGACCAGTGACAAGTGAACAACGAAAGTGACCAGTGAACAGTGACCAGGGACCAGTGACCAGTGACGAGTGACCAGTGACCAGCGAAAGTGAACAGTGAGCAGTGACCAGTGACCAGTGACCAGTGACCAGTGACCAGCGAAAGTGACCAGTGACCAGTGACCAGTGACCAGTGACCAGTGACCAGTGACAAGTGACCTGGGACCAGTGACCAGTGACCAGTGACCAGTGACCAGTGACCAGTGACCAGTGACCAGTGACCAGTGACCAGCGAAAGTGACCAGTGACGAGTGACCAGTGACAAGTGACCAGTGACCAGTGACCAGTGACCAGTGACCAGTGACCAGTGACCAGTGACGAGTGACCAGTGATCAGCGAAAGTGAACAGTGACCAGTGACCAGTGACCAGTGACCAGTGACCAGCGAAAGTGACCAGTAACCAGTGACCAGTGACCAGTGACCAGTGACAAGTGACCTGGGACCAGTGACCAGTGACCAGTGACCAGCGAAAGTGACCAGTGACCAGTGACCAGTGACCAGTGACCAGTGACCAGTGACCAGCGGTAGTGACCAGTGACCAGTGACCAGTCATCAGTGACCAGTGAACAGTGACCAGTGACCAGTGACTAGTAACCAGCAACCAGTGACCAGTGACCAGTGACCAGTGACCAGCAAAATTGACCAGCAAAATTGACCAGTGACCAGTGACCAGTGACCAATGACCAGTGACCAGTGACCAGTGACCAGTGACAAGTGACCAGTGACCAGTGACCAGTGACCAGTGACCAGTGACCAGTGCCAACGACCAGTGACCAGTGACAAGTGACCAGTGACCAGTGACCAGTGATCAGTGACCAGTGAACAGTGACCAGTGACCAGTGACCAGTGACCAGCGAAAATGACCAGTGACCAGTGACCAGTGACCAGCGAAATTGACCAGTGACCAGTGACCAGTGAACAGTGACAAGTGACCAGTGACAAGTGACCAACGAAAGTGACCAGTGAACAGTGACCAGGGACCAGTGACCAGTGACGAGTGACCAGTGACCAGCGAAAGTGAACAGTGAGCAGTGACCAGTGACCAGTGACCAGTGACCAGTGACCAGCGAAAGTGATCAGTGACCAGTGACCAGTGACCAGTGACCAGTGACAAGTGACCAGTGACCAGCGACCAGTGACCAGTGACCAGTGACCAGTGACCAGTGACCAGCGAAAGTGACCAGTGACCAGCGAAAGTGACCAGGGACCAGTGACCAGTGACCAGTGAGCTGTGACCAGTGACCAGTGACCAGTGAACTGTGACCAGTGACCAGTGACCAGCGAAAGTGACCAGTGACCAGTGACCAGCGAAAGTGACCAGTGACCAGTGACCAGTGACCAGTGTCCAGTGTCCAGTGACCAGTGACCAGTGATAAGTGACCAGTGACCAGTGACCAGTGACCAGCGACCAGTGACCAGTGACCAGTGAATAGTGACCAGTGACCAGTGAACAGCGAAAGTGACCAGTGACCAGTGACCTGTGACCTGTGACCAGTGACCAGTGACCAGTGACCAGTGACCAGTGACGAGCGAAATGGACCAGTGACCAGTAACTAGTGACCAGCGATCAATGACCAGTGACCACTGACCAGCGAAAGTGACCAGTGACCAGTGACCAGTGACCAGCGAAATTGACCAGTCACCAGTGACCAGTGGCCAGTGACCAGCGACCAGTGACCAATGACCAGTGACCAGTGACCAGTGACCAGTGACAAGTGACCAGTGACCAGTGACCGGCGAAAGTGACCAGTGAACAGTGACCAGTGACCAGTGACCAGTGAATAGTGACCAGTGACCAGTGAACAGCGAAAGTGACCAGTGACCAGTGACCTGTGACCAGTGACCAGTGACCAGTGACCATTGACCAGTGACCAGTGACCAGTGACCAGCGAAAGTGACCAGGGACAAGCGTCCAGTGACCAGTGACCAGTGACCAGTGACCAGCGAAAGTGACCAGTGACCAGTGACCAGTGACCAGTGACCAGTGACCAGTGACCAGTGACAAGTGACCTGGGACCAGTGAAAGTGACCAGTGACCAGTGAACAGTGACCAGAGAAATTGACCAGTGAACAGTGATCAGCGAAATTGACCAGTGACCATTAACCAGTGACCAGCGAAAGTGACCAGTGACGAGTGACCAGTGACAAGTGACCAGTGACAAGTGACCAGTGACCACTGACCAGTGACCAGTGACCAGCGACCAGTGACCAGTGACCAGTGACCGGGGACCAGTGGCCAGCGAAAGTGACCAGCGACCAGTGACCAGTGACCAGTGACCAGTGACTAGCCAAATTGAGCAGTGAGCAGTGACCAGTGACCAGTGACCAGTGACCAGTGACCAGTGACCAGCGAAATTGACCAGCGACCATTGACCAGTGACCAGCGAAAGTGACCAGTGACGAGTGACCTGTGACAAGTGACCAGTGACCAGCGACCAGTGACCAGCGAAAGTGACCAGTGACCAGTGACCAGTGACCAGCGACCAGTGACCAGTGACCAGTGACCAGTGACCAGCAAAATTGACCAGCAAAATTGACCAGTGACCAGTGACCAGTGACCAGTGACCAGTGACCAGTGACCAGTGACCAGCGAAAGTGACCAGTGACCAGTGACCAGTGACCAGTGACCAGTGACCAGTGACAAGTGACCTGGGACCAGTGAAAGTGACCAGTGACCAGTGAACAGTGACCAGCGAAATTGACCAGTTTCCAGTAACCAGTGATAAGTGACCAGTGACCAGTGACCAGCGAAAGTGACCAGTGAACAGTGACCAGGGACCAGTGACCAGTGACGAGTGACCAGTGACCAGCGAAAGTGAACAGTGAGCAGTGACCAGTGAACAGTGACAAGTGACCAGTGACAAGTGAACAACGAAAGTGACCAGTGAACAGTGACCAGGGACCAGTGACCAGTGACGAGTGACCAGTGACCAGCGAAAGTGAACAGTGAGCAGTGACCAGTGACCAGTGACCAGTGACCAGTGACCAGCGAAAGTGACCAGTGACCAGTGACCAGTGACCAGTGACCAGTGACCAGTGACCATTGACCAGTGACCAGTGACCAGTGACCAGCGAAAGTGACCAGGGACAAGCGTCCAGTGACCAGTGACCAGTGACCAGTGACCAGCGAAAGTGACCAGTGACCAGTGACCAGTGACAAGTGACCTGGGACCAGTGAAAGTGACCAGTGACCAGTGAACAGTGACCAGCGAAATTGACCAGTTTCCAGTGACCAGTGATAAGTGACCAGTGACCAGTGACCAGCGAAAGTGACCAGTGAACAGTGATCAGCGAAATTGACCAGTGACCATTAACCAGTGACCAGCGAAAGTGACCAGTGACGAGTGACCAGTGACAAGTGACCAGTGACAAGTGACCAGTGACCACTGACCAGTGACCAGTGACCAGCGACCAGTGACCAGTGACCAGTGACCGGGGACCAGTGACCAGTGACCAGTGACCAGTGACCAGTGACCAGTGACCAGTGACAAGTGACCAGTGACCAGCTGCCAGTGACCAGTGACCAGTGACCAGTGACCAGTGACTAGCGAAAGTGACCAGTGACCAGTGACCAGTGACCAGTGACCAGTGACCAGTGACCAGTGACCAGTGACCAGTGACAAGTGACCAGTGACCAGCGACCAGTGACCAGTGACCAGTGACCAGTGACCAGTGATAAGTGACCAGTGACCAGTGACCAGTGACCAGCGACCAGTGACCAGTGACCAGTGAATAGTGACCAGTGACCAGTGAACAGCGAAAGTGACCAGTGACCAGTGACCTGTGACCTGTGACCAGTGACCAGTGACCAGTGACCAGTGACCAGTGACGAGCGAAATGGACCAGTGACCAGTGACTAGTGACCAGCGTTCAATGACCAGTGACCACTGACCAGCGAAAGTGACCAGTGACCAGTGACCAGTGACCAGCGAAACTGACCAGTCACCAGTGACCAGTGGCCAGTGACCAGCGACCAGTGACCAATGACCAGTGACCAGTGACCAGTGACCAGTGGCAAGTGACCAGTGACCAGTGACCGGCGAAAGTGACCAGTGAACAGTGACCAGTGACCAGTGACCAGTGAATAGTGACCAGTGACCAGTGAACAGCGAAAGTGACCAGTGACCAGTGACCAGTGACCAGTGACCAGCGAAATTGACCAGTGACCAGTGACCAGTGACCAGTCACCAGTGACCAGCGACCAGTGACCAGAGACCAGTAACCAGTGACCAGTGACCAGTGACCACTGACCAGCGAAAGTGACCAGTGAACAGTGACCAGTGACCAGTGACCAGTGACCTGTGACCAGTGACCAGTGACCAGTGACCAGTGACCAGTGACCAGCGAAAGTGACCAGTGACGAGTGACCAGTGACAAGTGACCAGTGACCAGTGACCAGTGACCAGTGACTAGTAACCAGCAACCAGTGACCAGTGACCAGTGACCAGTGACCAGCAAAATTGACCAGTGACCAGTGACCAGTGACCAATGACCAGTGACCAGTGACCAGTGACCAGTGACAAGTGACCAGTGACCAGTGACCAGTGACCAGTGACCAGTGACCAGTGCCAACGACCAGTGACCAGTGACAAGTGACCAGTGACCAGTGACCAGTGATCAGTGACCAGTGAACAGTGACCAGTGACCAGTGACCAGTGACCAGCGAAAATGACCAGTGACCAGTGACCAGTGACCAGCGAAATTGACCAGTGACCAGTGACCAGTGAACAGTGACAAGTGACCAGTGACAAGTGACCAACGGAAGTGACCAGTGAACAGTGACCAGGGACCAGTGACCAGTGACGAGTGACCAGTGACCAGCGAAAGTGTACAGTGAGCAGTGACCAGTGACCAGTGACCAGCGAAAGTGACCAGTGACCAGTGACCAGTGACCAGTGACCAGTGACCAGTGACAAGTGACCTGGGACCAGTGACCAGTGACCAGTGACCAGTGACCAGCGAAATTGACCAGTGACCAGTGACCAGTGACCAGTAACCAGTGACCAGTGACCAGTGACCAGAGACCAGTAACCAGTGACCAGTGACCAGTGACCACTGACCAGCGAAAGTGACCTGTGACCAGTGACCAGTGACTAGTGACCAGTGACCAGTGACCAGTGACCAGCGAAAGTGACCAGTGACGAGTGACCAGTGACAAGTGACCAGTGACCAGTGACCAGTGACCAGCGAAAATGACCAGTGACCAGTGACCAGTGACCAGCGAAATTGACCAGTGACCAGTGACCAGTGAACAGTGACAAGTGACCAGTGACAAGTGACCAACGAATGTGACCAGTGAACAGTGACCAGGGACCAGTGACCAGTGACGAGTGACCAGTGACCAGCGAAAGTGAACAGTGAGCAGTGACCAGTGACCAGTGACCAGTGACCAGTGACCAGCGAAAGTGACCAGTGACCAGTGACCAGTGACCAGTGACCAGTGACAAGTGACCTGGGACCAGTGACCAGTGACCAGTGACCAGTGACCAGCGAAATTGACCAGTGACCAGTGACCAGTGACCAGTCACCAGTGACCAGCGACCAGTGACCAGAGACCAGTAACCAGTGACCAGTGACCAGTGACCACTGACCAGCGAAAGTGAGCAGTGAACAGTGACCAGTGACCAGTGACCAGTGACCAGTGACCAGTGACCAGTGACCAGCGAAAGTGACCAGTGACGAGTGACCAGTGACAAGTGACCAGTGACCAGTGACCAGTGAGCAGTGACCAGTGACCAGTGACCAGTGACCAGTGACCAGTGACCAGTGACCAGTGCCAACGACCAATGACCAGTGACCATTGACCAGTGACCAGCGAAAGTGACCAGGGACCAGTGACCAGTGACCAGTGACCAGTGACCAGTGACCAGTGACCAGTGACCAGTGACCAGTGACCAGTGACCAGTGACCAGTGACCAGTGACCAGTGACCAGTGACCAGTGACCAGTGACCAGTGACCAGTGACAAGTGACCAGTGACCAGTGACCAGTGATCAGTGACCAGTGAACAGTGACCAGTGACCAGTGACCAGTGACCAGCGAAAATGACCAGTGACCAGTGACCAGTGACCAGCGAAATTGACCAGTGACCAGTGACCAGTGAACAGTGACAAGTGACCAGTGACAAGTGACCAACGAAAGTGACCAGTGAACAGTGACCAGGGACCAGTGACCAGTGACGAGTGACCAGTGACCAGCGAAAGTGAACAGTGAGCAGTGACCAGTGACCAGTGACCAGTGACCAGTGACCAGTGACCAGTGGCAAGTGACCAGTGACCAGTGACCGGCGAAAGTGACCAGTGAACAGTGACCAGTGACCAGTGACCAGTGAATAGTGACCAGTGACCAGTGAACAGCGAAAGTGACCAGTGACCAGTGACCAGTGACCAGTGACCAGCGAAATTGACCAGTGACCAGTGACCAGTGACCAGTCACCAGTGACCAGCGACCAGTGACCAGAGACCAGTAACCAGTGACCAGTGACCAGTGACCACTGACCAGCGAAAGTGACCAGTGAACAGTGACCAGTGACCAGTGACCAGTGACCTGTGACCAGTGACCAGTGACCAGTGACCAGTGACCAGTGACCAGCGAAAGTGACCAGTGACGAGTGACCAGTGACAAGTGACCAGTGACCAGTGACCAGTGACCAGTGACTAGTAACCAGCAACCAGTGACCAGTGACCAGTGACCAGTGACCAGCAAAATTGACCAGTGACCAGTGACCAGTGACCAATGACCAGTGACCAGTGACCAGTGACCAGTGACAAGTGACCAGTGACCAGTGACCAGTGACCAGTGACCAGTGACCAGTGCCAACGACCAGTGACCAGTGACAAGTGACCAGTGACCAGTGACCAGTGATCAGTGACCAGTGAACAGTGACCAGTGACCAGTGACCAGTGACCAGCGAAAATGACCAGTGACCAGTGACCAGTGACCAGCGAAATTGACCAGTGACCAGTGACCAGTGAACAGTGACAAGTGACCAGTGACAAGTGACCAACGGAAGTGACCAGTGAACAGTGACCAGGGACCAGTGACCAGTGACGAGTGACCAGTGACCAGCGAAAGTGAACAGTGAGCAGTGACCAGTGACCAGTGACCAGCGAAAGTGACCAGTGACCAGTGACCAGTGACCAGTGACCAGTGACCAGTGACAAGTGACCTGGGACCAGTGACCAGTGACCAGTGACCAGTGACCAGCGAAATTGACCAGTGACCAGTGACCAGTGACCAGTAACCAGTGACCAGTGACCAGTGACCAGAGACCAGTAACCAGTGACCAGTGACCAGTGACCACTGACCAGCGAAAGTGACCTGTGACCAGTGACCAGTGACTAGTGACCAGTGACCAGTGACCAGTGACCAGCGAAAGTGACCAGTGACGAGTGACCAGTGACAAGTGACCAGTGACCAGTGACCAGTGACCAGCGAAAATGACCAGTGACCAGTGACCAGTGACCAGCGAAATTGACCAGTGACCAGTGACCAGTGAACAGTGACAAGTGACCAGTGACAAGTGACCAACGAATGTGACCAGTGAACAGTGACCAGGGACCAGTGACCAGTGACGAGTGACCAGTGACCAGCGAAAGTGAACAGTGAGCAGTGACCAGTGACCAGTGACCAGTGACCAGTGACCAGCGAAAGTGACCAGTGACCAGTGACCAGTGACCAGTGACCAGTGACAAGTGACCTGGGACCAGTGACCAGTGACCAGTGACCAGTGACCAGCGAAATTGACCAGTGACCAGTGACCAGTGACCAGTCACCAGTGACCAGCGACCAGTGACCAGAGACCAGTAACCAGTGACCAGTGACCAGTGACCACTGACCAGCGAAAGTGAGCAGTGAACAGTGACCAGTGACCAGTGACCAGTGACCAGTGACCAGTGACCAGTGACCAGCGAAAGTGACCAGTGACGAGTGACCAGTGACAAGTGACCAGTGACCAGTGACCAGTGAGCAGTGACCAGTGACCAGTGACCAGTGACCAGTGACCAGTGACCAGTGACCAGTGCCAACGACCAATGACCAGTGACCATTGACCAGTGACCAGCGAAAGTGACCAGGGACCAGTGACCAGTGACCAGTGACCAGTGACCAGTGACCAGTGACCAGTGACCAGTGACCAGTGACCAGTGACCAGTGACCAGTGACCAGTGACCAGTGACCAGTGACCAGTGACCAGTGACCAGTGACCAGTGACAAGTGACCAGTGACCAGTGACCAGTGATCAGTGACCAGTGAACAGTGACCAGTGACCAGTGACCAGTGACCAGCGAAAATGACCAGTGACCAGTGACCAGTGACCAGCGAAATTGACCAGTGACCAGTGACCAGTGAACAGTGACAAGTGACCAGTGACAAGTGACCAACGAAAGTGACCAGTGAACAGTGACCAGGGACCAGTGACCAGTGACGAGTGACCAGTGACCAGCGAAAGTGAACAGTGAGCAGTGACCAGTGACCAGTGACCAGTGACCAGTGACCAGTGACCAGTGACCAGTGACCAGTGACCAGCGAAATTGACCGGTTTCCAGTGACCAGTGACAAGTGACCAGTGACCAGTGACCAGCGAAAGTGACCAGTGACGAGTGACCAGTGACAAGTGACCAGTGACAAGTGACCAGTGACCACTGACCAGTGACCAGTGACCAGCGACCAGTGACCAGTGACCAGTGACCAGGGACCAGTGACCAGCGAAAGTGACCAGTGACCAGTGACCAGTGACCAGTGAACTGCGAAAGTGACCAGTGACCAGTGACCAGTGACCAGTGTCCAGTGACCAGTGACCAGTGATAAGTGACCAGTGACCAGTGACCAGTGACCAGCGACCAGTGACCAGTGACCAGTGACCTGTGAACTGTGACCAGTCACCAGTGACCAGTGACCAGTGACCAGTGACGAGCGAAATGGACCAGTGACCAGTGACTAGTGACCAGCGATCAATGACCAGTGACCACTGACCAGCGAAAGTGACCAGTGACCAGTGACCAGTGACCAGCGAAATTGACCAGTCACCAGTGACCAGTGGCCAGTGACCAGCGACCAGTGACCAATGACCAGTGACCAGTAACCAGTGACCAGTGACAAGTGACCAGTGACCAGTGACCGGCGAAAGTGACCAGTGAACAGTGACCAGTGACCAGTGACCAGTGAATAGTGACCAGTGACCAGTGAACAGCGAAAGTGACCAGTGACCAGTGACCTGTGACCAGTGACCAGTGACCAGTGACCATTGACCAGTGACCAGTGACCAGTGACCAGCGAAAGTGACCAGGGACAAGCGTCCAGTGACCAGTGACCAGTGACCAGTGACCAGCGAAAGTGACCAGTGACCAGTGACCAGTGACCAGTGACCAGTGACCAGTGACCAGTGACAAGTGACCTGGGACCAGTGAAAGTGACCAGTGACCAGTGAACAGTGACCAGCGAAATTGACCAGTGAACAGTGATCAGCGAAATTGACCAGTGACCATTAACCAGTGACCAGCGAAAGTGACCAGTGACGAGTGACCAGTGACAAGTGACCAGTGACAAGTGACCAGTGACCACTGACCAGTGACCAGTGACCAGCGACCAGTGACCAGTGACCAGTGACCGGGGACCAGTGGCCAGCGAAAGTGACCAGTGACGCGTGACCTGTGACAAGTGACCAGTGACCAGCGACCAGTGACCAGCGAAAGTGACCAGTGACCAGCGACCAGTGACCAGTGACCAGTGACCAGTGACCAGCAAAATTGACCAGCAAAATTGACCAGTGACCAGTGACCAGTGACCAGTGACCAGTGACCAGTGACAAGTGACCAGTGACCAGTGACCAGTGACCAGTGACCAGTGACCAGTGCCAACGACCAGTGACCAGTGACCATTGACCAGTGACCAGTGACCAGCGAAATTGACCAGTGACCAGTGACCAGAGACCAGTGACTAGCCAAATTGAGCAGTGAGCAGTGACCAGTGACCAGTGACCAGTGACCAGTGACCAGTGACCAGCGAAATTGACCAGCGACCATTGACCAGTGACCAGCGAAAGTGACCAGTGACGCGTGACCTGTGACAAGTGACCAGTGACCAGCGACCAGTGACCAGCGAAAGTGACCAGTGACCAGCGACCAGTGACCAGTGACCAGTGACCAGTGACCAGCAAAATTGACCAGCAAAATTGACCAGTGACCAGTGACCAGTGACCAGTGACCAGTGACCAGTGACAAGTGACCAGTGACCAGTGACCAGTGACCAGTGACCAGTGACCAGTGCCAACGACCAGTGACCAGTGACCATTGACCAGTGACCAGTGACCAGCGAAATTGACCAGTGACCAGTGACCAGAGACCAGTGACTAGCCAAATTGACCAGTGACCAGTGACCAGTGGCCAGCGGTAGTGACCAGTGACCAGTGACCAGTCATCAGTGACCAGTGAACAGTGACCAGTGACCAGTGACCAGTGACCAGTGACCAGTGACCAGCGAAAGTGACCAGTGACCAGTGACCAGTGACCAGTGACCAGTGACAAGTGACCTGGGACCAGTGAAAGTGACCAGTGACCAGTGAACAGTGACCAGCGAAATTGACCAGTTTCCAGTAACCAGTGATAAGTGACCAGTGACCAGTGACCAGCGAAAGTGACCAGTGAACAGTGACCAGGGACCAGTGACCAGTGACGAGTGACAAGTGACCAGTGACAAGTGACCAGTGACCAGTGACCAGTGACCGGTGACCAGTGACCAGTGACCAGTGACCAGTGACCAGTGACCAGTGACCAGTGACCAGTGACCAGTGACCAGTGACCAGTGACCAGCGACCAGTGACCAGTGACCAGTGACCAGTGACCAGTGACCAGTGACCAGTGACAAGTGACCAGTGACCAGCTGCCAGTGACCAGTGACCAGCGAAAGTGACCAGTGACCAGTGACCAGTGACCAGTGACCAGTGACCAGTGACCAGTGACAAGTGACCAGTGACCAGCGACCAGTGACCAGTGACCAGTGACCAGTGACCAGTGACCAGCGAAGGTGACCAGTGACCAGGGACCAGTGACCAGTGACCAGCGAAATTGACCAGTGACCAGTGACCAGTGACCAGTGACAAGTGACCAGTGACCAGTGACCAGTGACCAGTGACCAGTGACCAGTGACCAGTGACCAGTGACCAGTGACCAGCCAAAGTGACCAGTGACCAGTGACCAGTGACCAGTGACCAGCGAAAGTGACCAGTGACCAGTGACCAGTGACCAGCGAAATTGACCAGTGACCAGTGACCAGAGACCAGTGACTAGCCAAATTGACCAGTGACCAGTGACCAGTGGCCAGCGGTAGTGACCAGTGACCAGTGACCAGTCATCAGTGACCAGTGGACAGTGACCAGTGACCAGTGACCAGTGACCAGTGACCAGCGAAAGTGACCAGTGACCAGTGACCAGTGACCAGTGACCAGCGAAATTGACCAGTGACCAGTGACCAGTGAACAGTGACAAGTGACCAGTGACAAGTGAACAACGAAAGTGACCAGTGAACAGTGACCAGGGACCAGTGACCAGTGACGAGTGACCAGTGACCAGCGAAAGTGAACAGTGAGCAGTGACCAGTGACCAGTGACCAGTGACCAGTGACCAGCGAAAGTGACCAGTGACCAGTGACCAGTGACCAGTGACCAGTGACCAGTGACAAGTGACCTGGGACCAGTGACCAGTGACCAGTGACCAGTGACCAGTGACCAGTGACCAGTGACCAGTGACCAGCGAAAGTGACCAGTGACGAGTGACCAGTGACAAGTGACCAGTGACCAGTGACCAGTGACCAGTGACCAGTGACCAGTGACCAGTGACCAGTGACGAGTGACCAGTGATCAGCGAAAGTGAACAGTGACCAGTGACCAGTGACCAGTGACCAGTGACCAGCGAAAGTGACCAGTGACCAGTGACCAGTGACCAGTGACCAGTGACAATTGACCTGGGACCAGTGACCAGTGACCAGTGACCAGCGAAAGTGACCAGTGACCAGTGACCAGTGACCAGTGACCAGTGACCAGTGACCAGTGACCAGCGAAATTGACCAGTGACCATTGACCAGTGACCAGTGACCAGTGACCAGTGACAAGTGACCAGTGACCAGTGACCAGCGACCAGTGACCAGTGACCAGCAAAAATGACCAGTGACCAGTGACCAGTGACCAGTGACCAGTGACCAGTGACCAGCGAAAGTGACAAGTGACAAGTGACCTGGGACCAGTGACCAGTGACCAGTGACCAGTGACCAGTGACCAGCGAAATTGACCAGTGACCATTGACCAGTGACCAGTGACCAGTGACCAGTGACAAGTGACCAGTGACCAGTGACCAGCGACCAGTGACCAGTGACCATTGACCAGTGACCAGTGACCAGCAAAAATGACCAGTGACCAGTGACAAGTGACCAGTGACCAGCGAAAGTGACCAGTGACCACTGACCAGTGACCAGTGACCAGTGACAAGTGACCTGGGACCAGTGACCAGTGACCAGTGACCAGCGAAAGTGACCAGTGACCAGTGACCAGTGACCAGTGACAAGTGACCTGGGACCAGTGACCAGTGACCAGTGACCAGTGACCAGTGAGCAGTGACCAGTGACCAGTGACCAGCGAAAGTGACCAGTGACGAGTGACCAGTGACAAGTGACCAGTGACCAGTGACCAGTGACCAGTGACCAGTGACCAGTGACCAGTGACGAGTGACCAGTGATCAGCGAAAGTGAACAGTGACCAGTGACCAGTGACCAGTGACCAGTGACCAGCGAAAGTGACCAGTGACCAGTGACCAGTGACCAGTGACTAGTGACCAGCAACCAGTGACCAGTGACCAGTGACCAGTGACCAGCAAAATTGACCAGCAAAATTGACCAGTGCCCAGTGACCAGTGACCAATGACCAGTGACCAGTGACCAGTGACCAGTGACAAGTGACCAGTGACCAGTGACCAGTGCCAACGACCAGTGACCAGTGACAAGTGACCAGTGACCAGTGACCAGTGATCAGTGACCAGTGAACAGTGACCAGTGACCAATGACCAGTGACCAGTGACCAGTGACCAGCGAAATTGACCAGTGACCAGTGACCAGTGAACAGTGACAAGTGACCAGTGACAAGTGACCAACGAAAGTGACCAGTGAACAGTGACCAGTGACAAGTGACCAGTGACAAGTGACCAACGAAAGTGGCCAGTGAACAGTGACCAGGGACCAGTGACCAGTGACGAGTGACCAGTGACCAGCGAAAGTGAACAGTGAGCAGTGACCAGTGACCAGTGACCAGCGAAAGTGACCAGTGACCAGTGACCAGTGACCAGTGACCAGTGACCAGTGACCAGTGACAAGTGACCTGGGACCAGTGACCAGTGACCAGTGACCAGTGACCAGCGAAATTGACCAGTGACCAGTGACCAGTGACCAGTCACCAGTGACCAGCGACCAGTGACCAGAGACCAGTACCCAGTGACCAGTGACCAGTGACCACTGACCAGCGAAAGTGACCAGTGAACAGTGACCAGTGACCAGTGACCAGTGACCTGTGACCAGTGACCAGTGACCAGTGTCCAGTGACCAGTGACCAGCGAAAGTGACCAGTGACGAGTGACCAGTGACAAGTGACCAGTGACCAGTGACCAGTGACCAGTGACCAGTGACTAGTGACCAGCAACCAGTGACCAGTGACCAGTGACCAGTGACCAGCAAAATTGACCAGCAAAATTGACCAGTGACCAGTGACCAGCGACCAATGACCAGTGACCAGTGACCAGTGACCAGTGACAAGTGACCAGTGACCAGTGACCAGTGACCAGTGACCAGTGACCGGTGACCAGTGACCAGTGACCAGTGACCAGTGACCAGTGACCAGTGACCAGTGACCAGTGACCAGTGACCAGTGACCAGTGACCAGTGACCAGTGACAAGTGACCAGTGACCAGCTGCCAGTGACCAGTGACCAGTGACCAGTGACCAGTGACTAGCGAAAGTGACCAGTGACCAGTGACCAGTGACCAGTGACCAGTGACCAGTGACCAGTGACCAGTGACAAGTGACCAGTGACCAGCGACCAGTGACCAGTGACCAGTGACCAGTGACCAGCGAAAGTGACCAGTGACCAGTGACCAGTGACCAGTGACAAGTGACCAGTGACCAGCGACCAGTGACCAGTGACCTGTGACCAGTGACCAGTGACCAGCGAAAGTGACCAGTGACCAGGGACCAGTGACCAGTGACCAGCGAAATTGACCAGTGACCAGTGACCAGTGACCAGTGACAAGTGACCAGTGACCAGTGACCAGTGACCAGTGACCAGTGACCAGTGACCAGTGACCAGTGACCAGCGAAAGTGACCAGTGACCAGTGACCAGTGACCAGTGACCAGCGAAAGTGACCAGTGACCAGTGACCAGTGACCAGCGAAATTGACCAGTGACCAGTGACCAGAGACCAGTGACTAGCGAAATTGACCAGTGACCAGTGACCAGTGACCAGCGAAAGTGACCAGTGACCAGTGACCAGTGACCAGTGACAAGTGACCTGGGACCAGTGAAAGTGACCAGTGACCAGTGAACAGTGACCAGCGAAATTGACCAGTTTCCAGTAACCAGTGATAAGTGACCAGTGACCAGTGACCAGCGAAAGTGACCAGTGAACAGTGACCAGGGACCAGTGACCAGTGACGAGTGACCAGTGACCAGCGAAAGTGAACAGTGAGCAGTGACCAGTGACCAGTGACCAGTGACCAGTGACCAGCGAAATTGACCAGTGACCAGTGACCAGTGAACAGTGACAAGTGACCAGTGACAAGTGAACAACGAAAGTGACCAGTGAACAGTGACCAGGGACCAGTGACCAGTGACGAGTGACCAGTGACCAGCGAAAGTGAACAGTGAGCAGTGACCAGTGACCAGTGACCAGTGACCAGTGACCAGTGACCAGCGAAAGTGACCAGTGACCAGTGACCAGTGACCAGTGACCAGTGACCAGTGACAAGTGACCTGGGACCAGTGACCAGTGACCAGTGACCAGTGACCAGTGACCAGTGACCAGTGACCAGTGACCAGTGACCAGCGAAAGTGACCAGTGACGAGTGACCTGTGACAAGTGACCAGTGACCAGTGACCAGTGACCAGTGACCAGTGACCAGTGACCAGTGACGAGTGACCAGTGATCAGCGAAAGTGAACAGTGACCAGTGACCAGTGACCAGTGACCAGTGACCAGCGAAAGTGACCAGTAACCAGTGACCAGTGACCAGTGACCAGTGACAAGTGACCTGGGACCAGTGACCAGTGACCAGTGACCAGCGAAAGTGACCAGTGACCAGTGACCAGTGACCAGTGACCAGTGACCAGTGACCAGCGGTAGTGACCAGTGACCAGTGACCAGTCATCAGTGACCAGTGAACAGTGACCAGTGACCAGTGACTAGTAACCAGCAACCAGTGACCAGTGACCAGTGACCAGTGACCAGCAAAATTGACCAGCAAAATTGACCAGTGACCAGTGACCAGTGACCAATGACCAGTGACCAGTGACCAGTGACCAGTGACAAGTGACCAGTGACCAGTGACCAGTGACCAGTGACCAGTGACCAGTGCCAACGACCAGTGACCAGTGACAAGTGACCAGTGACCAGTGACCAGTGATCAGTGACCAGTGAACAGTGACCAGTGACCAGTGACCAGTGACCAGCGAAAATGACCAGTGACCAGTGACCAGTGACCAGCGAAATTGACCAGTGACCAGTGACCAGTGAACAGTGACAAGTGACCAGTGACAAGTGACCAACGAAAGTGACCAGTGAACAGTGACCAGGGACCAGTGACCAGTGACGAGTGACCAGTGACCAGCGAAAGTGAACAGTGAGCAGTGACCAGTGACCAGTGACCAGTGACCAGTGACCAGCGAAAGTGATCAGTGACCAGTGACCAGTGACCAGTGACCAGTGACAAGTGACCAGTGACCAGCGACCAGTGACCAGTGACCAGTGACCAGTGACCAGTGACCAGCGAAAGTGACCAGTGACCAGCGAAAGTGACCAGGGACCAGTGACCAGTGACCAGTGACCAGTGACCAGTGAACTGTGACCAGTGACCAGTGACCAGCGAAAGTGACCAGTGACCAGTGACCAGCGAAAGTGACCAGTGACCAGTGACCAGTGACCAGTGTCCAGTGTCCAGTGACCAGTGACCAGTGATAAGTGACCAGTGACCAGTGACCAGTGACCAGCGACCAGTGACCAGTGACCAGTGAATAGTGACCAGTGACCAGTGAACAGCGAAAGTGACCAGTGACCAGTGACCTGTGACCTGTGACCAGTGACCAGTGACCAGTGACCAGTGACCAGTGACGAGCGAAATGGACCAGTGACCAGTAACTAGTGACCAGCGATCAATGACCAGTGACCACTGACCAGCGAAAGTGACCAGTGACCAGTGACCAGTGACCAGCGAAATTGACCAGTCACCAGTGACCAGTGGCCAGTGACCAGCGACCAGTGACCAATGACCAGTGACCAGTGACCAGTGACCAGTGACAAGTGACCAGTGACCAGTGACCGGCGAAAGTGACCAGTGAACAGTGACCAGTGACCAGTGACCAGTGAATAGTGACCAGTGACCAGTGAACAGCGAAAGTGACCAGTGACCAGTGACCTGTGACCAGTGACCAGTGACCAGTGACCATTGACCAGTGACCAGTGACCAGTGACCAGCGAAAGTGACCAGGGACAAGCGTCCAGTGACCAGTGACCAGTGACCAGTGACCAGCGAAAGTGACCAGTGACCAGTGACCAGTGACCAGTGACCAGTGACCAGTGACCAGTGACAAGTGACCTGGGACCAGTGAAAGTGACCAGTGACCAGTGAACAGTGACCAGAGAAATTGACCAGTGAACAGTGATCAGCGAAATTGACCAGTGACCATTAACCAGTGACCAGCGAAAGTGACCAGTGACGAGTGACCAGTGACAAGTGACCAGTGACAAGTGACCAGTGACCACTGACCAGTGACCAGTGACCAGCGACCAGTGACCAGTGACCAGTGACCGGGGACCAGTGGCCAGCGAAAGTGACCAGCGACCAGTGACCAGTGACCAGTGACCAGTGACTAGCCAAATTGAGCAGTGAGCAGTGACCAGTGACCAGTGACCAGTGACCAGTGACCAGTGACCAGCGAAATTGACCAGCGACCATTGACCAGTGACCAGCGAAAGTGACCAGTGACGAGTGACCTGTGACAAGTGACCAGTGACCAGCGACCAGTGACCAGCGAAAGTGACCAGTGACCAGTGACCAGTGACCAGCGACCAGTGACCAGTGACCAGTGACCAGTGACCAGCAAAATTGACCAGCAAAATTGACCAGTGACCAGTGACCAGTGACCAGTGACCAGTGACCAGTGACCAGTGACCAGCGAAAGTGACCAGTGACCAGTGACCAGTGACCAGTGACCAGTGACCAGTGACAAGTGACCTGGGACCAGTGAAAGTGACCAGTGACCAGTGAACAGTGACCAGCGAAATTGACCAGTTTCCAGTAACCAGTGATAAGTGACCAGTGACCAGTGACCAGCGAAAGTGACCAGTGAACAGTGACCAGGGACCAGTGACCAGTGACGAGTGACCAGTGACCAGCGAAAGTGAACAGTGAGCAGTGACCAGTGAACAGTGACAAGTGACCAGTGACAAGTGAACAACGAAAGTGACCAGTGAACAGTGACCAGGGACCAGTGACCAGTGACGAGTGACCAGTGACCAGCGAAAGTGAACAGTGAGCAGTGACCAGTGACCAGTGACCAGTGACCAGTGACCAGTGACCAGTGACCAGTGACCAGTGACCAGTGACAAGTGACCTGGGACCAGTGAAAGTGACCAGTGACCAGTGAACAGTGACCAGCGAAATTGACCAGTTTCCAGTAACCAGTGATAAGTGACCAGTGACCAGTGACCAGCGAAAGTGACCAGTGAACAGTGACCAGGGACCAGTGACCAGTGACGAGTGACCAGTGACCAGCGAAAGTGAACAGTGAGCAGTGACCAGTGACCAGTGACCAGTGACCAGTGACCAGCGAAATTGACCAGTGACCAGTGACCAGTGAACAGTGACAAGTGACCAGTGACAAGTGAACAACGAAATTGACCAGTGAACAGTGATCAGCGAAATTGACCAGTGACCATTAACCAGTGACCAGCGAAAGTGACCAGTGACGAGTGACCAGTGACAAGTGACCAGTGACAAGTGACCAGTGACCACTGACAAGTGACCAGTGACGAGTGACCAGCGACCAGTGACCAGTGACCAGCAAAAATGACCAGTGACCAGTGACCAGTGACCAGTGACCAGTGACCAGTGACCAGCGAAAGTGACAAGTGACAAGTGACCTGGGACCAGTGACCAGTGACCAGTGACCAGTGACCAGTGACCAGCGAAATTGACCAGTGACCAGTGACCAGTGACCAGTGACCAGTGACCAGCGAAATTGACCAGCGACCATTGACCAGTGACCAGTGACCAGTGACCAGTGACAAGTGACCAGTGACCAGTGACCAGCGACCAGTGACCAGTGACCATTGACCAGTGACCAGTGACCAGCAAAAATGACCAGTGACCAGTGACAAGTGACCAGTGACCAGCGAAAGTGACCAGTGACCACTGACCAGTGACCAGTGACCAGTGACAAGTGACCTGGGACCAGTGACCAGTGACCAGTGACCAGCGACAGTGACCAGTGACCAGTGACCAGTGACCAGTGACAAGTGACCTGGGACCAGTGACCAGTGACCAGTGACCAGTGACCAGTGAGCAGTGACCAGTGACCAGTGACCAGCGAAAGTGACCAGTGACGAGTGACCAGTGACAAGTGACCAGTGACCAGTGACCAGTGACCAGTGACCAGTGACCAGTGACCAGTGACCAGTGACGAGTGACCAGTGATCAGCGAAAGTGAACAGTGACCAGTGACCAGTGACCAGTGACCAGTGACCAGCGAAAGTGACCAGTGACCAGTGACCAGTGACCAGTGACTAGTGACCAGCAACCAGTGACCAGTGACCAGTGACCAGTGACAAGCAAAATTGACCAGCAAAATTGACCAGTGCCCAGTGACCAGTGACCAATGACCAGTGACCAGTGACCAGTGACCAGTGACAAGTGACCAGTGACCAGTGACCAGTGCCAACGACCAGTGACCAGTGACAAGTGACCAGTGACCAGTGACCAGTGATCAGTGACCAGTGAACAGTGACCAGTGACCAGTGACCAGTGACCAGCGAAAATGACCAGTGACCAGTGACCAGTGACCAGCGAAATTGACCAGTGACCAGTGACCAGTGAACAGTGACAAGTGACCAGTGACAAGTGACCAACGAAAGTGACCAGTGAACAGTGACCAGTGACAAGTGACCAGTGACAAGTGACCAACGAAAGTGGCCAGTGAACAGTGACCAGGGACCAGTGACCAGTGACGAGTGACCAGTGACCAGCGAAAGTGAACAGTGAGCAGTGACCAGTGACCAGTGACCAGCGAAAGTGACCAGTGACCAGTGACCAGTGACCAGTGACCAGTGACCAGTGACCAGTGACCAGTGACAAGTGACCTGGGACCAGTGACCAGTGACCAGTGACCAGTGACCAGCGAAATTGACCAGTGACCAGTGACCAGTGACCAGTCACCAGTGACCAGCGACCAGTGACCAGAGACCAGTACCCAGTGACCAGTGAAAAGTGACCACTGACCAGCGAAAGTGACCAGTGAACAGTGACCAGTGACCAGTGACCAGTGACCTGTGACCAGTGACCAGTGTCCAGTGACCAGTGACCAGCGAAAGTGACCAGTGACGAGTGACCAGTGACAAGTGACCAGTGACCAGTGACCAGTGACCAGTGACCAGTGACTAGTGACCAGCAACCAGTGACCAGTGACCAGTGACCAGTGACCAGCAAAATTGACCAGCACAATTGACCAGTGACAAGTGACCAGTGACCAGTGACCAGTGACCAGTGACCAGTGACCGGTGACCAGTGACCAGTGACCAGTGACCAGTGACCAGTGACCAGTGACCAGTGACCAGTGACCAGTGACAAGTGACCAGTGACCAGCTGCCAGTGACCAGTGACCAGTGACCAGTGACCAGTGACTAGCGAAAGTGACCAGTGACCAGTGACCAGTGACCAGTGACCAGTGACCAGTGACCAGTGACCAGTGACAAGTGACCAGTGACCAGCGACCAGTGACCAGTGACCAGTGACCAGCGAAATTGACCAGTGACCAGTGACCAGAGACCAGTGACTAGCCAAATTGACCAGTGACCAGTGACCAGTGGCCAGCGGTAGTGACCAGTGACCAGTGACCAGTCATCAGTGACCAGTGAACAGTGACCAGTGACCAGTGACCAGTGACCAGTGACCAGCGAAAGTGGCCAGTGAACAGTGACCAGGGACCAGTGACCAGTGACGAGTGACCAGTGACGAGCGAAAGTGAACAGTGAGCAGTGACCAGTGACCAGTGACCAGCGAAAGTGACCAGTGACCAGTGACCAGTGACCAGTGACCAGTGACCTGTGACCAGTGACCAGCCAAAGTGACCAGTGACCAGTGACCAGTGACCAGTGACCAGCGAAAGTGACCAGTGACCAGTGACCAGTGACCAGCGAAATTGACCAGTGACCAGTGACCAGAGACCAGTGACTAGCCAAATTGACCAGTGACCAGTGACCAGTGGCCAGCGGTAGTGACCAGTGACCAGTGACCAGTCATCAGTGACCAGTGAACAGTGACCAGTGACCAGTGGCCAGTGACCAGTGACCAGTGACCAGCGAAAGTGACCAGTGACCAGTGACCAGTGACCAGTGACCAGTGACCAGTGACAAGTGACCTGGGACCAGTGAAAGTGACCAGTGACCAGTGAACAGTGACCAGCGAAATTGACCAGTTTCCAGTAACCAGTGATAAGTGACCAGTGACCAGTGACCAGTGAACAGTGACAAGTGACCAGTGACAAGTGACCAACGAAAGTGACCAGTGAACAGTGACCAGTGACAAGTGACCAGTGACAAGTGACCAACGAAAGTGGCCAGTGAACAGTGACCAGGGACCAGTGACCAGTGACGAGTGACCAGTGACCAGCGAAAGTGAACAGTGAGCAGTGACCAGTGACCAGTGACCAGCGAAAGTGACCAGTGACCAGTGACCAGTGACCAGTGACCAGTGACCAGTGACCAGTGACAAGTGACCTGGGACCAGTGACCAGTGACCAGTGACCAGTGACCAGCGAAATTGACCAGTGACCAGTGACCAGTGACCAGTCACCAGTGACCAGCGACCAGTGACCAGAGACCAGTACCCAGTGACCAGTGACCAGTGACCACTGACCAGCGAAAGTGACCAGTGAACAGTGACCAGTGACCAGTGACCAGTGACCTGTGACCAGTGACCAGTGACCAGTGTCCAGTGACCAGTGACCAGCGAAAGTGACCAGTGACGAGTGACCAGTGACAAGTGACCAGTGACCAGTGACCAGTGACCAGTGACCAGTGACCAGTGACTAGTGACCAGCAACCAGTGACCAGTGACCAGTGACCAGTGACCAGCAAAATTGACCAGCAAAATTGACCAGTGACCAGTGACCAGCGACCAATGACCAGTGACCAGTGACCAGTGACCAGTGACAAGTGACCAGTGACCAGTGACCAGTGACCAGTGACCAGTGACCGGTGACCAGTGACCAGTGACCAGTGACCAGTGACCAGTGACCAGTGACCAGTGACCAGTGACCAGTGACCAGTGACCAGTGACCAGTGACCAGTGACAAGTGACCAGTGACCAGCTGCCAGTGACCAGTGACCAGTGACCAGTGACCAGTGACTAGCGAAAGTGACCAGTGACCAGTGACCAGTGACCAGTGACCAGTGACCAGTGACCAGTGACCAGTGACAAGTGACCAGTGACCAGCGACCAGTGACCAGTGACCAGTGACCAGTGACCAGCGAAAGTGACCAGTGACCAGTGACCAGTGACCAGTGACAAGTGACCAGTGACCAGCGACCAGTGACCAGTGACCTGTGACCAGTGACCAGTGACCAGCGAAAGTGACCAGTGACCAGGGACCAGTGACCAGTGACCAGCGAAATTGACCAGTGACCAGTGACCAGTGACCAGTGACAAGTGACCAGTGACCAGTGACCAGTGACCAGTGACCAGTGACCAGTGACCAGTGACCAGTGACCAGCGAAAGTGACCAGTGACCAGTGACCAGTGACCAGTGACCAGCGAAAGTGACCAGTGACCAGTGACCAGTGACCAGCGAAATTGACCAGTGACCAGTGACCAGAGACCAGTGACTAGCCAAATTGACCAGTGACCAGTGACCAGTGACCAGCGAAAGTGACCAGTGACCAGTGACCAGTGACCAGTGACAAGTGACCTGGGACCAGTGAAAGTGACCAGTGACCAGTGAACAGTGACCAGCGAAATTGACCAGTTTCCAGTAACCAGTGATAAGTGACCAGTGACCAGTGACCAGCGAAAGTGACCAGTGAACAGTGACCAGGGACCAGTGACCAGTGACGAGTGACCAGTGACCAGCGAAAGTGAACAGTGAGCAGTGACCAGTGACCAGTGACCAGTGACCAGTGACCAGCGAAATTGACCAGTGACCAGTGACCAGTGAACAGTGACAAGTGACCAGTGACAAGTGAACAACGAAAGTGACCAGTGAACAGTGACCAGGGACCAGTGACCAGTGACGAGTGACCAGTGACCAGCGAAAGTGAACAGTGAGCAGTGACCAGTGACCAGTGACCAGTGACCAGTGACCAGCGAAAGTGACCAGTGACCAGTGACCAGTGACCAGTGACCAGTGACCAGTGACAAGTGACCTGGGACCAGTGACCAGTGACCAGTGACCAGTGACCAGTGACCAGTGACCAGTGACCAGTGACCAGTGACCAGCGAAAGTGACCAGTGACGAGTGACCAGTGACAAGTGACCAGTGACCAGTGACCAGTGACCAGTGACCAGTGACCAGTGACCAGTGACCAGTGACGAGTGACCAGTGATCAGCGAAAGTGAACAGTGACCAGTGACCAGTGACCAGTGACCAGTGACCAGCGAAAGTGACCAGTAACCAGTGACCAGTGACCAGTGACCAGTGACAAGTGACCTGGGACCAGTGACCAGTGACCAGTGACCAGCGAAAGTGACCAGTGACCAGTGACCAGTGACCAGTGACCAGTGACCAGTGACCAGCGGTAGTGACCAGTGACCAGTGACCAGTCATCAGTGACCAGTGAACAGTGACCAGTGACCAGTGACTAGTAACCAGCAACCAGTGACCAGTGACCAGTGACCAGTGACCAGCAAAATTGACCAGCAAAATTGACCAGTGACCAGTGACCAGTGACCAATGACCAGTGACCAGTGACCAGTGACCAGTGACAAGTGACCAGTGACCAGTGACCAGTGACCAGTGACCAGTGACCAGTGCCAACGACCAGTGACCAGTGACAAGTGACCAGTGACCAGTGACCAGTGATCAGTGACCAGTGAACAGTGACCAGTGACCAGTGACCAGTGACCAGCGAAAATGACCAGTGACCAGTGACCAGTGACCAGCGAAATTGACCAGTGACCAGTGACCAGTGAACAGTGACAAGTGACCAGTGACAAGTGACCAACGAAAGTGACCAGTGAACAGTGACCAGGGACCAGTGACCAGTGACGAGTGACCAGTGACCAGCGAAAGTGAACAGTGAGCAGTGACCAGTGACCAGTGACCAGTGACCAGTGACCAGCGAAAGTGATCAGTGACCAGTGACCAGTGACCAGTGACCAGTGACAAGTGACCAGTGACCAGCGACCAGTGACCAGTGACCAGTGACCAGTGACCAGTGACCAGCGAAAGTGACCAGTGACCAGCGAAAGTGACCAGGGACCAGTGACCAGTGACCAGTGAGCTGTGACCAGTGACCAGTGACCAGTGAACTGTGACCAGTGACCAGTGACCAGCGAAAGTGACCAGTGACCAGTGACCAGCGAAAGTGACCAGTGACCAGTGACCAGTGACCAGTGTCCAGTGTCCAGTGACCAGTGACCAGTGATAAGTGACCAGTGACCAGTGACCAGTGACCAGCGACCAGTGACCAGTGACCAGTGAATAGTGACCAGTGACCAGTGAACAGCGAAAGTGACCAGTGACCAGTGACCTGTGACCTGTGACCAGTGACCAGTGACCAGTGACCAGTGACCAGTGACGAGCGAAATGGACCAGTGACCAGTAACTAGTGACCAGCGATCAATGACCAGTGACCACTGACCAGCGAAAGTGACCAGTGACCAGTGACCAGTGACCAGCGAAATTGACCAGTCACCAGTGACCAGTGGCCAGTGACCAGCGACCAGTGACCAATGACCAGTGACCAGTGACCAGTGACCAGTGACAAGTGACCAGTGACCAGTGACCGGCGAAAGTGACCAGTGAACAGTGACCAGTGACCAGTGACCAGTGAATAGTGACCAGTGACCAGTGAACAGCGAAAGTGACCAGTGACCAGTGACCTGTGACCAGTGACCAGTGACCAGTGACCATTGACCAGTGACCAGTGACCAGTGACCAGCGAAAGTGACCAGGGACAAGCGTCCAGTGACCAGTGACCAGTGACCAGTGACCAGCGAAAGTGACCAGTGACCAGTGACCAGTGACCAGTGACCAGTGACCAGTGACCAGTGACAAGTGACCTGGGACCAGTGAAAGTGACCAGTGACCAGTGAACAGTGACCAGAGAAATTGACCAGTGAACAGTGATCAGCGAAATTGACCAGTGACCATTAACCAGTGACCAGCGAAAGTGACCAGTGACGAGTGACCAGTGACAAGTGACCAGTGACAAGTGACCAGTGACCACTGACCAGTGACCAGTGACCAGCGACCAGTGACCAGTGACCAGTGACCGGGGACCAGTGGCCAGCGAAAGTGACCAGCGACCAGTGACCAGTGACCAGTGACCAGTGACTAGCCAAATTGAGCAGTGAGCAGTGACCAGTGACCAGTGACCAGTGACCAGTGACCAGTGACCAGCGAAATTGACCAGCGACCATTGACCAGTGACCAGCGAAAGTGACCAGTGACGAGTGACCTGTGACAAGTGACCAGTGACCAGCGACCAGTGACCAGCGAAAGTGACCAGTGACCAGTGACCAGTGACCAGCGACCAGTGACCAGTGACCAGTGACCAGTGACCAGCAAAATTGACCAGCAAAATTGACCAGTGACCAGTGACCAGTGACCAGTGACCAGTGACCAGTGACCAGTGACCAGCGAAAGTGACCAGTGACCAGTGACCAGTGACCAGTGACCAGTGACCAGTGACAAGTGACCTGGGACCAGTGAAAGTGACCAGTGACCAGTGAACAGTGACCAGCGAAATTGACCAGTTTCCAGTAACCAGTGATAAGTGACCAGTGACCAGTGACCAGCGAAAGTGACCAGTGAACAGTGACCAGGGACCAGTGACCAGTGACGAGTGACCAGTGACCAGCGAAAGTGAACAGTGAGCAGTGACCAGTGAACAGTGACAAGTGACCAGTGACAAGTGAACAACGAAAGTGACCAGTGAACAGTGACCAGGGACCAGTGACCAGTGACGAGTGACCAGTGACCAGCGAAAGTGAACAGTGAGCAGTGACCAGTGACCAGTGACCAGTGACCAGTGACCAGCGAAAGTGACCAGTGACCAGTGACCAGTGACCAGTGACCAGTGACCAGTGACCATTGACCAGTGACCAGTGACCAGTGACCAGCGAAAGTGACCAGGGACAAGCGTCCAGTGACCAGTGACCAGTGACCAGTGACCAGCGAAAGTGACCAGTGACCAGTGACCAGTGACCAGTGACCAGTGACCAGTGACCAGTGACAAGTGACCTGGGACCAGTGAAAGTGACCAGTGACCAGTGAACAGTGACCAGCGAAATTGACCAGTTTCCAGTGACCAGTGATAAGTGACCAGTGACCAGTGACCAGCGAAAGTGACCAGTGAACAGTGATCAGCGAAATTGACCAGTGACCATTAACCAGTGACCAGCGAAAGTGACCAGTGACGAGTGACCAGTGACAAGTGACCAGTGACAAGTGACCAGTGACCACTGACCAGTGACCAGTGACCAGCGACCAGTGACCAGTGACCAGTGACCGGGGACCAGTGACCAGTGACCAGTGACCAGTGACCAGTGACCAGTGACCAGTGACAAGTGACCAGTGACCAGCTGCCAGTGACCAGTGACCAGTGACCAGTGACCAGTGACTAGCGAAAGTGACCAGTGACCAGTGACCAGTGACCAGTGACCAGTGACCAGTGACCAGTGACCAGTGACCAGTGACAAGTGACCAGTGACCATCGACCAGTGACCAGTGACCAGTGACCAGTGACCAGTGATAAGTGACCAGTGACCAGTGACCAGTGACCAGCGACCAGTGACCAGTGACCAGTGAATAGTGACCAGTGACCAGTGAACAGCGAAAGTGACCAGTGACCAGTGACCTGTGACCTGTGACCAGTGACCAGTGACCAGTGACCAGTGACCAGTGACGAGCGAAATGGACCAGTGACCAGTGACTAGTGACCAGCGATCAATGACCAGTGACCACTGACCAGCGAAAGTGACCAGTGACCAGTGACCAGTGACCAGCGAAACTGACCAGTCACCAGTGACCAGTGGCCAGTGACCAGCGACCAGTGACCAATGACCAGTGACCAGTGACCAGTGACCAGTGGCAAGTGACCAGTGACCAGTGACCGGCGAAAGTGACCAGTGAACAGTGACCAGTGACCAGTGACCAGTGAATAGTGACCAGTGACCAGTGAACAGCGAAAGTGACCAGTGACCAGTGACCAGTGACCAGTGACCAGTGACCAGCCAAAGTGACCAGTGACCAGTGACCAGTGACCAGTGACCAGCGAAAGTGACCAGTGACCAGCGAAATTGACCAGTGACCAGTGACCAGAGACCAGTGACTAGCCAAATTGACCAGTGACCAGTGACCAGTGGCCAGCGGTAGTGACCAGTGACCAGTGACCAGTCATCAGTGACCAGTGAACAGTGACCAGTGACCAGTGACCAGTGACCAGTGACCAGTGACCAGCGAAAGTGACCAGTGACCAGTGACCAGTGACCAGTGACCAGTGACCAGTGACCAGTGACAAGTGACCTGGGACCAGTGAAAGTGACCAGTGACCAGTGAACAGTGACCAGCGAAATTGACCAGTTTCCAGTAACCAGTGATAAGTGACCAGTGACCAGTGACCAGCGAAAGTGACCAGTGAACAGTGACCAGGGACCAGTGACCAGTGACGAGTGACCAGTGACCAGCGAAAGTGAACAGTGAGCAGTGACCAGTGACCAGTGACCAGTGACCAGTGACCAGCGAAATTGACCAGTGACCAGTGACCAGTGAACAGTGACAAGTGACCAGTGACAAGTGAACAACGAAATTGACCAGTGAACAGTGATCAGCGAAATTGACCAGTGACCATTAACCAGTGACCAGCGAAAGTGACCAGTGACGAGTGACCAGTGACAAGTGACCAGTGACAAGTGACCAGTGACCACTGACAAGTGACCAGTGACGAGTGACCAGCGACCAGTGACCAGTGACCAGCAAAAATGACCAGTGACCAGTGACCAGTGACCAGTGACCAGTGACCAGTGACCAGCGAAAGTGACAAGTGACAAGTGACCTGGGACCAGTGACCAGTGACCAGTGACCAGTGACCAGTGACCAGCGAAATTGACCAGTGACCAGTGACCAGTGACCAGTGACCAGTGACCAGCGAAATTGACCAGCGACCATTGACCAGTGACCAGTGACCAGTGACCAGTGACAAGTGACCAGTGACCAGTGACCAGCGACCAGTGACCAGTGACCATTGACCAGTGACCAGTGACCAGCAAAAATGACCAGTGACCAGTGACAAGTGACCAGTGACCAGCGAAAGTGACCAGTGACCACTGACCAGTGACCAGTGACCAGTGACAAGTGACCTGGGACCAGTGACCAGTGACCAGTGACCAGCGACAGTGACCAGTGACCAGTGAACAGTGACCAGTGACAAGTGACCTGGGACCAGTGACCAGTGACCAGTGACCAGTGACCAGTGAGCAGTGACCAGTGACCAGTGACCAGCGAAAGTGACCAGTGACGAGTGACCAGTGACAAGTGACCAGTGACCAGTGACCAGTGACCAGTGACCAGTGACCAGTGACCAGTGACCAGTGACGAGTGACCAGTGATCAGCGAAAGTGAACAGTGACCAGTGACCAGTGACCAGTGACCAGTGACCAGCGAAAGTGACCAGTGACCAGTGACCAGTGACCAGTGACTAGTGACCAGCAACCAGTGACCAGTGACCAGTGACCAGTGACAAGCAAAATTGACCAGCAAAATTGACCAGTGCCCAGTGACCAGTGACCAATGACCAGTGACCAGTGACCAGTGACCAGTGACAAGTGACCAGTGACCAGTGACCAGTGCCAACGACCAGTGACCAGTGACAAGTGACCAGTGACCAGTGACCAGTGATCAGTGACCAGTGAACAGTGACCAGTGACCAGTGACCAGTGACCAGCGAAAATGACCAGTGACCAGTGACCAGTGACCAGCGAAATTGACCAGTGACCAGTGACCAGTGAACAGTGACAAGTGACCAGTGACAAGTGACCAACGAAAGTGACCAGTGAACAGTGACCAGTGACAAGTGACCAGTGACAAGTGACCAACGAAAGTGGCCAGTGAACAGTGACCAGGGACCAGTGACCAGTGACGAGTGACCAGTGACCAGCGAAAGTGAACAGTGAGCAGTGACCAGTGACCAGTGACCAGCGAAAGTGACCAGTGACCAGTGACCAGTGACCAGTGACCAGTGACCAGTGACCAGTGACCAGTGACAAGTGACCTGGGACCAGTGACCAGTGACCAGTGACCAGTGACCAGCGAAATTGACCAGTGACCAGTGACCAGTGACCAGTCACCAGTGACCAGCGACCAGTGACCAGAGACCAGTACCCAGTGACCAGTGAAAAGTGACCACTGACCAGCGAAAGTGACCAGTGAACAGTGACCAGTGACCAGTGACCAGTGACCTGTGACCAGTGACCAGTGTCCAGTGACCAGTGACCAGCGAAAGTGACCAGTGACGAGTGACCAGTGACAAGTGACCAGTGACCAGTGACCAGTGACCAGTGACCAGTGACTAGTGACCAGCAACCAGTGACCAGTGACCAGTGACCAGTGACCAGCAAAATTGACCAGCAAAATTGACCAGTGACAAGTGACCAGTGACCAGTGACCAGTGACCAGTGACCAGTGACCGGTGACCAGTGACCAGTGACCAGTGACCAGTGACCAGTGACCAGTGACCAGTGACCAGTGACCAGTGACAAGTGACCAGTGACCAGTGACCAGTGACTAGCGAAAGTGACCAGTGACCAGTGACCAGTGACCAGTGACCAGTGACCAGTGACCAGTGACCAGTGACAAGTGACCAGTGACCAGCGACCAGTGACCAGTGACCAGTGACCAGTGACCAGCGAAAGTGACCAGTGACCAGTGACCAGTGACCAGTGACCAGTGACCAGTGACCAGTGACCAGTGACCAGTGACCAGTGACCAGCGAAAGTGACCAGTGACCAGGGACCAGTGACCAGTGACCAGCGAAATTGACCAGTGACCAGTGACCAGTGACCAGTGACAAGTGACCAGTGACCAGTGACCAGTGACCAGTGACCAGTGACCAGTGACCAGTGACCAGTGACCAGCGAAAGTGACCAGTGACCAGTGACCAGTGACCAGTGACGAGCGAAAGTGACCAGTGACCAGTGACCAGTGACCAGCGAAATTGACCAGTGACCAGTGACCAGAGACCAGTGACTAGCCAAATTGACCAGTGACCAGTGACCAGTGACCAGCGAAAGTGACCAGTGACCACTGACCAGTCACCAGTGACCAGCGACCAGTGACCAGTGACCAGTGACCGGGGACCAGTGGCCAGCGAAAGTGACCAGCGACCAGTGACCAGTGACCAGTGACCAGTGACTAGCCAAATTGAGCAGTGAGCAGTGACCAGTGACCAGTGACCAGTGACCAGTGACCAGTGACCAGCGAAATTGACCAGCGACCATTGACCAGTGACCAGCGAAAGTGACCAGTGACGAGTGACCTGTGACAAGTGACCAGTGACCAGCGACCAGTGACCAGCGAAAGTGACCAGTGACCAGTGACCAGTGACCAGCGACCAGTGACCAGTGACCAGTGACCAGTGACCAGCAAAATTGACCAGCAAAATTGACCAGTGACCAGTGACCAGTGACCAGTGACCAGTGACCAGTGACAAGTGACCAGTGACCAGTGACCAGTGACCAGTGACCAGTGACCAGTGCCAACGACCAGTGACCAGCGAAAGTGACCAGGGACCAGTGACCAGTGACCAGCGAAATTGACCAGTGACCAGTGACCAGAGACCAGTGACTAGCCAAATTGACCAGTGACCAGTGACCAGTGGCCAGCGGTAGTGACCAGTGACCAGTGACCAGTCATCAGTGACCAGTGAACAGTGACCAGTGACCAGTGACCAGTGACCAGTGACCAGCGAAAGTGGCCAGTGAACAGTGACCAGGGACCAGTGACCAGTGACGAGTGACCAGTGACGAGCGAAAGTGAACAGTGAGCAGTGACCAGTGACCAGTGACCAGCGAAAGTGACCAGTGACCAGTGACCAGTGACCAGTGACCAGTGACCAGTGACCAGTGACCAGCCAAAGTGACCAGTGACCAGTGACCAGTGACCAGTGACCAGCGAAAGTGACCAGTGACCAGTGACCAGTGACCAGCGAAATTGACCAGTGACCAGTGACCAGAGACCAGTGACTAGCCAAATTGACCAGTGACCAGTGACCAGTGGCCAGCGGTAGTGACCAGTGACCAGTGACCAGTCATCAGTGACCAGTGAACAGTGACCAGTGACCAGTGGCCAGTGACCAGTGACCAGTGACCAGCGAAAGTGACCAGTGACCAGTGACCAGTGACCAGTGACCAGTGACCAGTGACAAGTGACCTGGGACCAGTGAAAGTGACCAGTGACCAGTGAACAGTGACCAGCGAAATTGACCAGTTTCCAGTAACCAGTGATAAGTGACCAGTGACCAGTGACCAGCGAAAGTGACCAGTGAACAGTGACCAGGGACCAGTGACCAGTGACGAGTGACCAGTGACCAGCGAAAGTGAACAGTGAGCAGTGACCAGTGACCAGTGACCAGTGACCAGTGACCAGCGAAATTGACCAGTGACCAGTGACCAGTGAACAGTGACAAGTGACCAGTGACAAGTGAACAACGAAATTGACCAGTGAACAGTGATCAGCGAAATTGACCAGTGACCATTAACCAGTGACCAGCGAAAGTGACCAGTGACGAGTGACCAGTGACAAGTGACCAGTGACAAGTGACCAGTGACCACTGACAAGTGACCAGTGACCAGTGACCAGCGACCAGTGACCAGTGACCAGCAAAAATGACCAGTGACCAGTGACCAGTGACCAGTGACCAGTGACCAGTGACCAGCGAAAGTGACAAGTGACAAGTGACCTGGGACCAGTGACCAGTGACCAGTGACCAGTGACCAGTGATCAGCGAAATTGACCAGTGACCATTGACCAGTGACCAGTGACCAGTGACCAGTGACAAGTGACCAGTGACCAGTGACCAGCGACCAGTGACCAGTGACCATTGACCAGTGACCAGTGACCAGCAAAAATGACCAGTGACCAGTGACAAGTGACCAGTGACCAGCGAAAGTGACCAGTGACCAGTGACAAGTGACCTGGGACCAGTGACCAGTGACCAGTGACCAGCGACAGTGACCAGTGACCAGTGACCAGTGACCAGTGACAAGTGACCTGGGACCAGTGACCAGTGACCAGTGACCAGTGACCAGTGAGCAGTGACCAGTGACCAGTGACCAGCGAAAGTGACCAGTGACGAGTGACCAGTGACAAGTGAACAGTGACCAGTGACCAGTGACCAGTGACCAGTGACCAGTGACCAGTGACCAGTGACGAGTGACCAGAGATCAGCGAAAGTGAACAGTGACCAGTGACCAGTGACCAGTGACCAGTGACCAGCGAAAGTGACCAGTGACCAGTGACCAGTGACCAGTGACTAGTGACCAGCAACCAGTGACCAGTGACCAGTGACCAGTGACCAGCAAAATTGACCAGCAAAATTGACCAGTGCCCAGTGACCAGTGACCAATGACCAGTGACCAGTGACCAGTGACCAGTGACAAGTGACCAGTGACCAGTGACCAGTGCCAACGACCAGTGACCAGTGACAAGTGACCAGTGACCAGTGACCAGTGATCAGTGACCAGTGAACAGTGACCAGTGACCAGTGACCAGTGACCAGCGAAAATGACCAGTGACCAGTGACCAGTGACCAGCGAAATTGACCAGTGACCAGTGACCAGTGAACAGTGACAAGTGACCAGTGACAAGTGACCAACGAAAGTGACCAGTGAACAGTGACCAGTGACAAGTGACCAGTGACAAGTGACCAACGAAAGTGGCCAGTGAACAGTGACCAGGGACCAGTGACCAGTGACGAGTGACCAGTGACCAGCGAAAGTGAACAGTGAGCAGTGACCAGTGACCAGTGACCAGCGAAAGTGACCAGTGACCAGTGACCAGTGACCAGTGACCAGTGACCAGTGACCAGTGACCAGTGACAAGTGACCTGGGACCAGTGACCAGTGACCAGTGACCAGTGACCAGCGAAATTGACCAGTGACCAGTGACCAGTGACCAGTCACCAGTGACCAGCGACCAGTGACCAGAGACCAGTACCCAGTGACCAGTGACCAGTGACCACTGACCAGTGACCAGCGAAAGTGACCAGTGACCAGTGACCAGTGACCAGTGACCAGTGACCAGTGACCAGTGACCAGTGACAAGTGACCAGTGACCAGCGACCAGTGACCAGTGACCAGTGACCAGTGACCAGTGACCAGCGAAGGTGACCAGTGACCAGGGACCAGTGACCAGTGACCAGCGAAATTGACCAGTGACCAGTGACCAGTGACCAGTGACAAGTGACCAGTGACCAGTGACCAGTGACCAGTGACCAGTGACCAGTGACCAGCCAAAGTGACCAGTGACCAGTGACCAGTGACCAGTGACCAGCGAAAGTGACCAGTGACCAGTGACCAGTGACCAGCGAAATTGACCAGTGACCAGTGACCAGAGACCAGTGACTAGCCAAATTGACCAGTGACCAGTGACCAGTGGCCAGCGGTAGTGACCAGTGACCAGTGACCAGTCATCAGTGACCAGTGAACAGTGACCAGTGACCAGTGACCAGTGACCAGTGACCAGTGACCAGCGAAAGTGACCAGTGACCAGTGACCAGTGACCAGTGACCAGTGACCAGTGACAAGTGACCTGGGACCAGTGAAAGTGACCAGTGACCAGTGAACAGTGACCAGCGAAATTGACCAGTTTCCAGTAACCAGTGATAAGTGACCAGTGACCAGTGACCAGCGAAAGTGACCAGTGAACAGTGACCAGGGACCAGTGACCAGTGACGAGTGACCAGTGACCAGCGAAAGTGAACAGTGAGCAGTGACCAGTGACCAGTGACCAGTGACCAGTGACCAGCGAAATTGACCAGTGACCAGTGACCAGTGAACAGTGACAAGTGACCAGTGACAAGTGAACAACGAAATTGACCAGTGAACAGTGATCAGCGAAATTGACCAGTGACCATTAACCAGTGACCAGCGAAAGTGACCAGTGACGAGTGACCAGTGACAAGTGACCAGTGACAAGTGACCAGTGACCACTGACAAGTGACCAGTGACCAGTGACCAGCGACCAGTGACCAGTGACCAGCAAAAATGACCAGTGACCAGTGACCAGTGACCAGTGACCAGTGACCAGTGACCAGCGAAAGTGACAAGTGACAAGTGACCTGGGACCAGTGACCAGTGACCAGTGACCAGTGACCAGTGACCAGTGACCAGCGAAATTGACCAGTGACCATTGACCAGTGACCAGTGACCAGTGACCAGTGACAAGTGACCAGTGACCAGTGACCAGCGACCAGTGACCAGTGACCATTGACCAGTGACCAGTGACCAGCAAAAATGACCAGTGACCAGTGACAAGTGACCAGTGACCAGCGAAAGTGACCAGTGACCACTGACCAGTGACCAGTGACCAGTGACAAGTGACCTGGGACCAGTGACCAGTGACCAGTGACCAGCGACAGTGACCAGTGACCAGTGACCAGTGACCAGTGACAAGTGACCTGGGACCAGTGACCAGTGACCAGTGACCAGTGACCAGTGAGCAGTGACCAGTGACCAGTGACCAGCGAAAGTGACCAGTGACGAGTGACCAGTGACAAGTGACCAGTGACCAGTGACCAGTGACCAGTGACCAGTGACCAGTGACCAGTGACCAGTGACCAGTGACGAGTGACCAGTGATCAGCGAAAGTGAACAGTGACCAGTGACCAGTGACCAGTGACCAGTGACCAGCGAAAGTGACCAGTGACCAGTGACCAGTGACCAGTGACTAGTGACCAGCAACCAGTGACCAGTGACCAGTGACCAGTGACCAGCAAAATTGACCAGCAAAATTGACCAGTGCCCAGTGACCAGTGCCAACGACCAGTGACCAGTGACAAGTGACCAGTGACCAGTGACCAGTGATCAGTGACCAGTGAACAGTGACCAGTGACCAGTGACCAGTGACCAGCGAAAATGACCAGTGACCAGTGACCAGTGACCAGCGAAATTGACCAGTGACCAGTGACCAGTGAACAGTGACAAGTGACCAGTGACAAGTGACCAACGAAAGTGACCAGTGAACAGTGACCAGTGACAAGTGTCCAGTGACAAGTGACCAACGAAAGTGGCCAGTGAACAGTGACCAGGGACCAGTGACCAGTGACGAGTGACCAGTGACCAGCGAAAGTGAACAGTGAGCAGTGACCAGTGACCAGTGACCAGCGAAAGTGACCAGTGACCAGTGACCAGTGACCAGTGACCAGTGACCAGTGACCAGTGACCAGTGACAAGTGACCTGGGACCAGTGACCAGTGACCAGTGACCAGTGACCAGTGACCAGCGAAATTGACCAGTGACCAGTGACCAGTGACCAGTCACCAGTGACCAGCGACCAGTGACCAGAGACCAGTACCCAGTGACCAGTGACCAGTGACCACTGACCAGCGAAAGTGACCAGTGAACAGTGACCAGTGACCAGTGACCAGTGACCTGTGACCAGTGACCAGTGACCAGTGTCCAGTGACCAGTGACCAGCGAAAGTGACCAGTGACGAGTGACCAGTGACAAGTGACCAGTGACCAGTGACCAGTGACCAGTGACCAGTGACCAGTGACCAGCCAAAGTGACCAGTGACCAGTGACCAGTGACCAGTGACCAGCGAAAGTGACCAGTGACCAGTGACCAGTGACCAGCGAAATTGACCAGTGACCAGTGACCAGAGACCAGTGACTAGCCAAATTGACCAGTGACCAGTGACCAGTGGCCAGCGGTAGTGACCAGTGACCAGTGACCAGTCATCAGTGACCAGTGAACAGTGACCAGTGACCAGTGACCAGTGACCAGTGACCAGTGACCAGCGAAAGTGACCAGTGACCAGTGACCAGTGACCAGTGACCAGTGACCAGTGACAAGTGACCTGGGACCAGTGAAAGTGACCAGTGACCAGTGAACAGTGACCAGCGAAATTGACCAGTTTCCAGTAACCAGTGATAAGTGACCAGTGACCAGTGACCAGCGAAAGTGACCAGTGAACAGTGACCAGGGACCAGTGACCAGTGACGAGTGACCAGTGACCAGCGAAAGTGAACAGTGAGCAGTGACCAGTGACCAGTGACCAGTGACCAGTGACCAGCGAAATTGACCAGTGACCAGTGACCAGTGAACAGTGACAAGTGACCAGTGACAAGTGAACAACGAAATTGACCAGTGAACAGTGATCAGCGAAATTGACCAGTGACCATTAACCAGTGACCAGCGAAAGTGACCAGTGACGAGTGACCAGTGACAAGTGACCAGTGACAAGTGACCAGTGACCACTGACAAGTGACCAGTGACCAGTGACCAGCGACCAGTGACCAGTGACCAGCAAAAATGACCAGTGACCAGTGACCAGTGACCAGTGACCAGTGACCAGTGACCAGCGAAAGTGACAAGTGACAAGTGACCTGGGACCAGTGACCAGTGACCAGTGACCAGTGACCAGTGACCAGCGAAAGTGACCAGTAACCAGTGACCAGTGACCAGTGACCAGTGACAAGTGACCTGGGACCAGTGACCAGTGACCAGTGACCAGCGAAAGTGACCAGTGACCAGTGACCAGTGACCAGTGACCAGTGACCAGTGACCAGCGGTAGTGACCAGTGACCAGTGACCAGTCATCAGTGACCAGTGAACAGTGACCAGTGACCAGTGACTAGTAACCAGCAACCAGTGACCAGTGACCAGTGACCAGTGACCAGCAAAATTGACCAGCAAAATTGACCAGTGACCAGTGACCAGTGACCAATGACCAGTGACCAGTGACCAGTGACCAGTGACAAGTGACCAGTGACCAGTGACCAGTGACCAGTGACCAGTGACCAGTGCCAACGACCAGTGACCAGTGACAAGTGACCAGTGACCAGTGACCAGTGATCAGTGACCAGTGAACAGTGACCAGTGACCAGTGACCAGTGACCAGCGAAAATGACCAGTGACCAGTGACCAGTGACCAGCGAAATTGACCAGTGACCAGTGACCAGTGAACAGTGACAAGTGACCAGTGACAAGTGACCAACGAAAGTGACCAGTGAACAGTGACCAGGGACCAGTGACCAGTGACGAGTGACCAGTGACCAGCGAAAGTGAACAGTGAGCAGTGACCAGTGACCAGTGACCAGTGACCAGTGACCAGCGAAAGTGATCAGTGACCAGTGACCAGTGACCAGTGACCAGTGACAAGTGACCAGTGACCAGCGACCAGTGACCAGTGACCAGTGACCAGTGACCAGTGACCAGCGAAAGTGACCAGTGACCAGCGAAAGTGACCAGGGACCAGTGACCAGTGACCAGTGAGCTGTGACCAGTGACCAGTGACCAGTGAACTGTGACCAGTGACCAGTGACCAGCGAAAGTGACCAGTGACCAGTGACCAGCGAAAGTGACCAGTGACCAGTGACCAGTGACCAGTGTCCAGTGTCCAGTGACCAGTGACCAGTGATAAGTGACCAGTGACCAGTGACCAGTGACCAGCGACCAGTGACCAGTGACCAGTGAATAGTGACCAGTGACCAGTGAACAGCGAAAGTGACCAGTGACCAGTGACCTGTGACCTGTGACCAGTGACCAGTGACCAGTGACCAGTGACCAGTGACGAGCGAAATGGACCAGTGACCAGTAACTAGTGACCAGCGATCAATGACCAGTGACCACTGACCAGCGAAAGTGACCAGTGACCAGTGACCAGTGACCAGCGAAATTGACCAGTCACCAGTGACCAGTGGCCAGTGACCAGCGACCAGTGACCAATGACCAGTGACCAGTGACCAGTGACCAGTGACAAGTGACCAGTGACCAGTGACCGGCGAAAGTGACCAGTGAACAGTGACCAGTGACCAGTGACCAGTGAATAGTGACCAGTGACCAGTGAACAGCGAAAGTGACCAGTGACCAGTGACCTGTGACCAGTGACCAGTGACCAGTGACCATTGACCAGTGACCAGTGACCAGTGACCAGCGAAAGTGACCAGGGACAAGCGTCCAGTGACCAGTGACCAGTGACCAGTGACCAGCGAAAGTGACCAGTGACCAGTGACCAGTGACCAGTGACCAGTGACCAGTGACCAGTGACAAGTGACCTGGGACCAGTGAAAGTGACCAGTGACCAGTGAACAGTGACCAGAGAAATTGACCAGTGAACAGTGATCAGCGAAATTGACCAGTGACCATTAACCAGTGACCAGCGAAAGTGACCAGTGACGAGTGACCAGTGACAAGTGACCAGTGACAAGTGACCAGTGACCACTGACCAGTGACCAGTGACCAGCGACCAGTGACCAGTGACCAGTGACCGGGGACCAGTGGCCAGCGAAAGTGACCAGCGACCAGTGACCAGTGACCAGTGACCAGTGACTAGCCAAATTGAGCAGTGAGCAGTGACCAGTGACCAGTGACCAGTGACCAGTGACCAGTGACCAGCGAAATTGACCAGCGACCATTGACCAGTGACCAGCGAAAGTGACCAGTGACGAGTGACCTGTGACAAGTGACCAGTGACCAGCGACCAGTGACCAGCGAAAGTGACCAGTGACCAGTGACCAGTGACCAGCGACCAGTGACCAGTGACCAGTGACCAGTGACCAGCAAAATTGACCAGCAAAATTGACCAGTGACCAGTGACCAGTGACCAGTGACCAGTGACCAGTGACCAGTGACCAGCGAAAGTGACCAGTGACCAGTGACCAGTGACCAGTGACCAGTGACCAGTGACAAGTGACCTGGGACCAGTGAAAGTGACCAGTGACCAGTGAACAGTGACCAGCGAAATTGACCAGTTTCCAGTAACCAGTGATAAGTGACCAGTGACCAGTGACCAGCGAAAGTGACCAGTGAACAGTGACCAGGGACCAGTGACCAGTGACGAGTGACCAGTGACCAGCGAAAGTGAACAGTGAGCAGTGACCAGTGAACAGTGACAAGTGACCAGTGACAAGTGAACAACGAAAGTGACCAGTGAACAGTGACCAGGGACCAGTGACCAGTGACGAGTGACCAGTGACCAGCGAAAGTGAACAGTGAGCAGTGACCAGTGACCAGTGACCAGTGACCAGTGACCAGCGAAAGTGACCAGTGACCAGTGACCAGTGACCAGTGACCAGTGACCAGTGACCATTGACCAGTGACCAGTGACCAGTGACCAGCGAAAGTGACCAGGGACAAGCGTCCAGTGACCAGTGACCAGTGACCAGTGACCAGCGAAAGTGACCAGTGACCAGTGACCAGTGACCAGTGACCAGTGACCAGTGACCAGTGACAAGTGACCTGGGACCAGTGAAAGTGACCAGTGACCAGTGAACAGTGACCAGCGAAATTGACCAGTTTCCAGTGACCAGTGATAAGTGACCAGTGACCAGTGACCAGCGAAAGTGACCAGTGAACAGTGATCAGCGAAATTGACCAGTGACCATTAACCAGTGACCAGCGAAAGTGACCAGTGACGAGTGACCAGTGACAAGTGACCAGTGACAAGTGACCAGTGACCACTGACCAGTGACCAGTGACCAGCGACCAGTGACCAGTGACCAGTGACCGGGGACCAGTGACCAGTGACCAGTGACCAGTGACCAGTGACCAGTGACCAGTGACAAGTGACCAGTGACCAGCTGCCAGTGACCAGTGACCAGTGACCAGTGACCAGTGACTAGCGAAAGTGACCAGTGACCAGTGACCAGTGACCAGTGACCAGTGACCAGTGACCAGTGACCAGTGACCAGTGACAAGTGACCAGTGACCAGCGACCAGTGACCAGTGACCAGTGACCAGTGACCAGTGATAAGTGACCAGTGACCAGTGACCAGTGACCAGCGACCAGTGACCAGTGACCAGTGAATAGTGACCAGTGACCAGTGAACAGCGAAAGTGACCAGTGACCAGTGACCTGTGACCTGTGACCAGTGACCAGTGACCAGTGACCAGTGACCAGTGACGAGCGAAATGGACCAGTGACCAGTGACTAGTGACCAGCGATCAATGACCAGTGACCACTGACCAGCGAAAGTGACCAGTGACCAGTGACCAGTGACCAGCGAAACTGACCAGTCACCAGTGACCAGTGGCCAGTGACCAGCGACCAGTGACCAATGACCAGTGACCAGTGACCAGTGACCAGTGGCAAGTGACCAGTGACCAGTGACCGGCGAAAGTGACCAGTGAACAGTGACCAGTGACCAGTGACCAGTGAATAGTGACCAGTGACCAGTGAACAGCGAAAGTGACCAGTGACCAGTGACCAGTGACCAGTGACCAGTGACCAGCCAAAGTGACCAGTGACCAGTGACCAGTGACCAGTGACCAGCGAAAGTGACCAGTGACCAGTGACCAGTGACCAGCGAAATTGACCAGTGACCAGTGACCAGAGACCAGTGACTAGCCAAATTGACCAGTGACCAGTGACCAGTGGCCAGCGGTAGTGACCAGTGACCAGTGACCAGTCATCAGTGACCAGTGAACAGTGACCAGTGACCAGTGACCAGTGACCAGTGACCAGTGACCAGCGAAAGTGACCAGTGACCAGTGACCAGTGACCAGTGACCAGTGACCAGTGACCAGTGACAAGTGACCTGGGACCAGTGAAAGTGACCAGTGACCAGTGAACAGTGACCAGCGAAATTGACCAGTTTCCAGTAACCAGTGATAAGTGACCAGTGACCAGTGACCAGCGAAAGTGACCAGTGAACAGTGACCAGGGACCAGTGACCAGTGACGAGTGACCAGTGACCAGCGAAAGTGAACAGTGAGCAGTGACCAGTGACCAGTGACCAGTGACCAGTGACCAGCGAAATTGACCAGTGACCAGTGACCAGTGAACAGTGACAAGTGACCAGTGACAAGTGAACAACGAAATTGACCAGTGAACAGTGATCAGCGAAATTGACCAGTGACCATTAACCAGTGACCAGCGAAAGTGACCAGTGACGAGTGACCAGTGACAAGTGACCAGTGACAAGTGACCAGTGACCACTGACAAGTGACCAGTGACGAGTGACCAGCGACCAGTGACCAGTGACCAGCAAAAATGACCAGTGACCAGTGACCAGTGACCAGTGACCAGTGACCAGTGACCAGCGAAAGTGACAAGTGACAAGTGACCTGGGACCAGTGACCAGTGACCAGTGACCAGTGACCAGTGACCAGCGAAATTGACCAGTGACCAGTGACCAGTGACCAGTGACCAGTGACCAGCGAAATTGACCAGCGACCATTGACCAGTGACCAGTGACCAGTGACCAGTGACAAGTGACCAGTGACCAGTGACCAGCGACCAGTGACCAGTGACCATTGACCAGTGACCAGTGACCAGCAAAAATGACCAGTGACCAGTGACAAGTGACCAGTGACCAGCGAAAGTGACCAGTGACCACTGACCAGTGACCAGTGACCAGTGACAAGTGACCTGGGACCAGTGACCAGTGACCAGTGACCAGCGACAGTGACCAGTGACCAGTGACCAGTGACCAGTGACAAGTGACCTGGGACCAGTGACCAGTGACCAGTGACCAGCGAAAGTGACCAGTGACGAGTGACCAGTGACAAGTGACCAGTGACCAGTGACCAGTGACCAGTGACCAGTGACCAGTGACCAGTGACCAGTGACGAGTGACCAGTGATCAGCGAAAGTGAACAGTGACCAGTGACCAGTGACCAGTGACCAGTGACCAGCGAAAGTGACCAGTGACCAGTGACCAGTGACCAGTGACTAGTGACCAGCAACCAGTGACCAGTGACCAGTGACCAGTGACAAGCAAAATTGACCAGCAAAATTGACCAGTGCCCAGTGACCAGTGACCAATGACCAGTGACCAGTGACCAGTGACCAGTGACAAGTGACCAGTGACCAGTGACCAGTGCCAACGACCAGTGACCAGTGACAAGTGACCAGTGACCAGTGACCAGTGATCAGTGACCAGTGAACAGTGACCAGTGACCAGTGACCAGTGACCAGCGAAAATGACCAGTGACCAGTGACCAGTGACCAGCGAAATTGACCAGTGACCAGTGACCAGTGAACAGTGACAAGTGACCAGTGACAAGTGACCAACGAAAGTGACCAGTGAACAGTGACCAGTGACAAGTGACCAGTGACAAGTGACCAACGAAAGTGGCCAGTGAACAGTGACCAGGGACCAGTGACCAGTGACGAGTGACCAGTGACCAGCGAAAGTGAACAGTGAGCAGTGACCAGTGACCAGTGACCAGCGAAAGTGACCAGTGACCAGTGACCAGTGACCAGTGACCAGTGACCAGTGACCAGTGACCAGTGACAAGTGACCTGGGACCAGTGACCAGTGACCAGTGACCAGTGACCAGCGAAATTGACCAGTGACCAGTGACCAGTGACCAGTCACCAGTGACCAGCGACCAGTGACCAGAGACCAGTACCCAGTGACCAGTGAAAAGTGACCACTGACCAGCGAAAGTGACCAGTGAACAGTGACCAGTGACCAGTGACCAGTGACCTGTGACCAGTGACCAGTGTCCAGTGACCAGTGACCAGCGAAAGTGACCAGTGACGAGTGACCAGTGACAAGTGACCAGTGACCAGTGACCAGTGACCAGTGACCAGTGACTAGTGACCAGCAACCAGTGACCAGTGACCAGTGACCAGTGACCAGCAAAATTGACCAGCAAAATTGACCAGTGACAAGTGACCAGTGACCAGTGACCAGTGACCAGTGACCAGTGACCGGTGACCAGTGACCAGTGACCAGTGACCAGTGACCAGTGACCAGTGACCAGTGACCAGTGACCAGTGACCAGTGACAAGTGACCAGTGACCAGCTGCCAGTGACCAGTGACCAGTGACCAGTGACCAGTGACTAGCGAAAGTGACCAGTGACCAGTGACCAGTGACCAGTGACCAGTGACCAGTGACCAGTGACCAGTGACAAGTGACCAGTGACCAGCGACCAGTGACCAGTGACCAGTGACCAGTGACCAGCGAAAGTGACCAGTGACCAGTGACCAGTGACCAGTGACCAGTGACCAGTGACCAGTGACCAGTGACCAGTGACCAGCGAAAGTGACCAGTGACCAGGGACCAGTGACCAGTGACCAGCGAAATTGACCAGTGACCAGTGACCAGTGACCAGTGACAAGTGACCAGTGACCAGTGACCAGTGACCAGTGACCAGTGACCAGTGACCAGTGACCAGTGACCAGCGAAAGTGACCAGTGACCAGTGACCAGTGACCAGTGACGAGCGAAAGTGACCAGTGACCAGTGACCAGTGACCAGCGAAATTGACCAGTGACCAGTGACCAGAGACCAGTGACTAGCCAAATTGACCAGTGACCAGTGACCAGTGACCAGCGAAAGTGACCAGTGACCACTGACCAGTCACCAGTGACCAGCGACCAGTGACCAGTGACCAGTGACCGGGGACCAGTGGCCAGCGAAAGTGACCAGCGACCAGTGACCAGTGACCAGTGACCAGTGACTAGCCAAATTGAGCAGTGAGCAGTGACCAGTGACCAGTGACCAGTGACCAGTGACCAGTGACCAGCGAAATTGACCAGCGACCATTGACCAGTGACCAGCGAAAGTGACCAGTGACGAGTGACCTGTGACAAGTGACCAGTGACCAGCGACCAGTGACCAGCGAAAGTGACCAGTGACCAGTGACCAGTGACCAGCGACCAGTGACCAGTGACCAGTGACCAGTGACCAGCAAAATTGACCAGCAAAATTGACCAGTGACCAGTGACCAGTGACCAGTGACCAGTGACCAGTGACCAGTGACAAGTGACCAGTGACCAGTGACCAGTGACCAGTGACCAGTGACCAGTGCCAACGACCAGTGACCAGCGAAAGTGACCAGGGACCAGTGACCAGTGACCAGCGAAATTGACCAGTGACCAGTGACCAGAGACCAGTGACTAGCCAAATTGACCAGTGACCAGTGACCAGTGGGCAGCGGTAGTGACCAGTGACCAGTGACCAGTCATCAGTGACCAGTGAACAGTGACCAGTGACCAGTGACCAGTGACCAGTGACCAGCGAAAGTGGCCAGTGAACAGTGACCAGGGACCAGTGACCAGTGACGAGTGACCAGTGACGAGCGAAAGTGAACAGTGAGCAGTGACCAGTGACCAGTGACCAGCGAAAGTGACCAGTGACCAGTGACCAGTGACCAGTGACCAGTGACCAGTGACCAGTGACCAGCCAAAGTGACCAGTGACCAGTGACCAGTGACCAGTGACCAGCGAAAGTGACCAGTGACCAGTGACCAGTGACCAGCGAAATTGACCAGTGACCAGTGACCAGAGACCAGTGACTAGCCAAATTGACCAGTGACCAGTGACCAGTGGCCAGCGGTAGTGACCAGTGACCAGTGACCAGTCATCAGTGACCAGTGAACAGTGACCAGTGACCAGTGGCCAGTGACCAGTGACCAGTGACCAGCGAAAGTGACCAGTGACCAGTGACCAGTGACCAGTGACCAGTGACCAGTGACAAGTGACCTGGGACCAGTGAAAGTGACCAGTGACCAGTGAACAGTGACCAGCGAAATTGACCAGTTTCCAGTAACCAGTGATAAGTGACCAGTGACCAGTGACCAGCGAAAGTGACCAGTGAACAGTGACCAGGGACCAGTGACCAGTGACGAGTGACCAGTGACCAGCGAAAGTGAACAGTGAGCAGTGACCAGTGACCAGTGACCAGTGACCAGTGACCAGCGAAATTGACCAGTGACCAGTGACCAGTGAACAGTGACAAGTGACCAGTGACAAGTGAACAACGAAATTGACCAGTGAACAGTGATCAGCGAAATTGACCAGTGACCATTAACCAGTGACCAGCGAAAGTGACCAGTGACGAGTGACCAGTGACAAGTGACCAGTGACAAGTGACCAGTGACCACTGACAAGTGACCAGTGACCAGTGACCAGCGACCAGTGACCAGTGACCAGCAAAAATGACCAGTGACCAGTGACCAGTGACCAGTGACCAGTGACCAGTGACCAGCGAAAGTGACAAGTGACAAGTGACCTGGGACCAGTGACCAGTGACCAGTGACCAGTGACCAGTGATCAGCGAAATTGACCAGTGACCATTGACCAGTGACCAGTGACCAGTGACCAGTGACAAGTGACCAGTGACCAGTGACCAGCGACCAGTGACCAGTGACCATTGACCAGTGACCAGTGACCAGCAAAAATGACCAGTGACCAGTGACAAGTGACCAGTGACCAGCGAAAGTGACCAGTGACCAGTGACAAGTGACCTGGGACCAGTGACCAGTGACCAGTGACCAGCGACAGTGACCAGTGACCAGTGACCAGTGACCAGTGACAAGTGACCTGGGACCAGTGACCAGTGACCAGTGACCAGTGACCAGTGAGCAGTGACCAGTGACCAGTGACCAGCGAAAGTGACCAGTGACGAGTGACCAGTGACAAGTGAACAGTGACCAGTGACCAGTGACCAGTGACCAGTGACCAGTGACCAGTGACCAGTGACGAGTGACCAGAGATCAGCGAAAGTGAACAGTGACCAGTGACCAGTGACCAGTGACCAGTGACCAGCGAAAGTGACCAGTGACCAGTGACCAGTGACCAGTGACTAGTGACCAGCAACCAGTGACCAGTGACCAGTGACCAGTGACCAGCAAAATTGACCAGCAAAATTGACCAGTGCCCAGTGACCAGTGACCAATGACGAGTGACCAGTGACCAGTGACCAGTGACAAGTGACCAGTGACCAGTGACCAGTGCCAACGACCAGTGACCAGTGACAAGTGACCAGTGACCAGTGACCAGTGATCAGTGACCAGTGAACAGTGACCAGTGACCAGTGACCAGTGACCAGCGAAAATGACCAGTGACGAGTGACCAGTGACCAGCGAAAGTGAACAGTGAGCAGTGACCAGTGACCAGTGACCAGCGAAAGTGACCAGTGACCAGTGACCAGTGACCAGTGACCAGTGACCAGTGACCAGTGACCAGTGACAAGTGACCTGGGACCAGTGACCAGTGACCAGTGACCAGTGACCAGCGAAATTGACCAGTGACCAGTGACCAGTGACCAGTCACCAGTGACCAGCGACCAGTGACCAGAGACCAGTACCCAGTGACCAGTGACCAGTGACCACTGACCAGTGACCAGCGAAAGTGACCAGTGACCAGTGACCAGTGACCAGTGACCAGTGACCAGTGACCAGTGACCAGTGACAAGTGACCAGTGACCAGCGACCAGTGACCAGTGACCAGTGACCAGTGACCAGTGACCAGCGAAGGTGACCAGTGACCAGGGACCAGTGACCAGTGACCAGCGAAATTGACCAGTGACCAGTGACCAGTGACCAGTGACAAGTGACCAGTGACCAGTGACCAGTGACCAGTGACCAGTGACCAGTGACCAGCCAAAGTGACCAGTGACCAGTGACCAGTGACCAGTGACCAGCGAAAGTGACCAGTGACCAGTGACCAGTGACCAGCGAAATTGACCAGTGACCAGTGACCAGAGACCAGTGACTAGCCAAATTGACCAGTGACCAGTGACCAGTGGCCAGCGGTAGTGACCAGTGACCAGTGACCAGTCATCAGTGACCAGTGAACAGTGACCAGTGACCAGTGACCAGTGACCAGTGACCAGTGACCAGCGAAAGTGACCAGTGACCAGTGACCAGTGACCAGTGACCAGTGACCAGTGACAAGTGACCTGGGACCAGTGAAAGTGACCAGTGACCAGTGAACAGTGACCAGCGAAATTGACCAGTTTCCAGTAACCAGTGATAAGTGACCAGTGACCAGTGACCAGCGAAAGTGACCAGTGAACAGTGACCAGGGACCAGTGACCAGTGACGAGTGACCAGTGACCAGCGAAAGTGAACAGTGAGCAGTGACCAGTGACCAGTGACCAGTGACCAGTGACCAGCGAAATTGACCAGTGACCAGTGACCAGTGAACAGTGACAAGTGACCAGTGACAAGTGAACAACGAAATTGACCAGTGAACAGTGATCAGCGAAATTGACCAGTGACCATTAACCAGTGACCAGCGAAAGTGACCAGTGACGAGTGACCAGTGACAAGTGACCAGTGACAAGTGACCAGTGACCACTGACAAGTGACCAGTGACCAGTGACCAGCGACCAGTGACCAGTGACCAGCAAAAATGACCAGTGACCAGTGACCAGTGACCAGTGACCAGTGACCAGTGACCAGCGAAAGTGACAAGTGACAAGTGACCTGGGACCAGTGACCAGTGACCAGTGACCAGTGACCAGTGACCAGCGAAATTGACCAGTGACCATTGACCAGTGACCAGTGACCAGTGACCAGTGACAAGTGACCAGTGACCAGTGACCAGCGACCAGTGACCAGTGACCATTGACCAGTGACCAGTGACCAGCAAAAATGACCAGTGACCAGTGACAAGTGACCAGTGACCAGCGAAAGTGACCAGTGACCACTGACCAGTGACCAGTGACCAGTGACAAGTGACCTGGGACCAGTGACCAGTGACCAGTGACCAGCGACAGTGACCAGTGACCAGTGACCAGTGACCAGTGACAAGTGACCTGGGACCAGTGACCAGTGACCAGTGACCAGTGACCAGTGAGCAGTGACCAGTGACCAGTGACCAGCGAAAGTGACCAGTGACGAGTGACCAGTGACAAGTGACCAGTGACCAGTGACCAGTGACCAGTGACCAGTGACCAGTGACCAGTGACCAGTGACGAGTGACCAGTGATCAGCGAAAGTGAACAGTGACCAGTGACCAGTGACCAGTGACCAGTGACCAGCGAAAGTGACCAGTGACCAGTGACCAGTGACCAGTGACTAGTGACCAGCAACCAGTGACCAGTGACCAGTGACCAGTGACCAGCAAAATTGACCAGCAAAATTGACCAGTGCCCAGTGACCAGTGCCAACGACCAGTGACCAGTGACAAGTGACCAGTGACCAGTGACCAGTGATCAGTGACCAGTGAACAGTGACCAGTGACCAGTGACCAGTGACCAGCGAAAATGACCAGTGACCAGTGACCAGTGACCAGCGAAATTGACCAGTGACCAGTGACCAGTGAACAGTGGCAAGTGACCAGTGACAAGTGACCAACGAAAGTGACCAGTGAACAGTGACCAGTGACAAGTGTCCAGTGACAAGTGACCAACGAAAGTGGCCAGTGAACAGTGACCAGGGACCAGTGACCAGTGACGAGTGACCAGTGACCAGCGAAAGTGAACAGTGAGCAGTGACCAGTGACCAGTGACCAGCGAAAGTGACCAGTGACCAGTGACCAGTGACCAGTGACCAGTGACCAGTGACCAGTGACCAGTGACCAGTGACAAGTGACCTGGGACCAGTGACCAGTGACCAGTGACCAGTGACCAGTGACCAGCGAAATTGACCAGTGACCAGTGACCAGTGACCAGTCACCAGTGACCAGCGACCAGTGACCAGAGACCAGTACCCAGTGACCAGTGACCAGTGACCACTGACCAGCGAAAGTGACCAGTGAACAGTGACCAGTGACCAGTGACCAGTGACCTGTGACCAGTGACCAGTGACCAGTGTCCAGTGACCAGTGACCAGCGAAAGTGACCAGTGACGAGTGACCAGTGACAAGTGACCAGTGACCAGTGACCAGTGACCAGTGACCAGTGACTAGTGACCAGCAACCAGTGACCAGTGACCAGTGACCAGTGACCAGCAAAATTGACCAGCAAAATTGACCAGTGACCAGTGACCAGTGACAAGTGACCAGTGACCAGTGACCAGTGACCAGTGACCAGTGACCAGTGACCAGTGACCAGTGACCAGTGACCAGTGACAAGTGACCAGTGACCAGCGACCAGTGACCAGTGACCAGTGACCAGTGACCAGCGAAAGTGACCAGTGACCAGTGACCAGTGACCAGTGACCAGCGAAAGTGAACAGTGAGCAGTGACCAGTGACCAGTGACCAGTGACCAGTGACCAGCGAAATTGACCAGTGACCAGTGACCAGTGAACAGTGACAAGTGACCAGTGACAAGTGAACAACGAAATTGACCAGTGAACAGTGATCAGCGAAATTGACCAGTGACCATTAACCAGTGACCAGCGAAAGTGACCAGTGACGAGTGACCAGTGACAAGTGACCAGTGACAAGTGACCAGTGACCACTGACAAGTGACCAGTGACGAGTGACCAGCGACCAGTGACCAGTGACCAGCAAAAATGACCAGTGACCAGTGACCAGTGACCAGTGACCAGTGACCAGTGACCAGCGAAAGTGACAAGTGACAAGTGACCTGGGACCAGTGACCAGTGACCAGTGACCAGTGACCAGTGACCAGTGACCAGCGAAATTGACCAGTGACCAGTGACCAGTGACCAGTGACCAGTGACCAGTGACAAGTGACCAGTGACCAGTGACCAGCGACCAGTGACCAGTGACCATTGACCAGTGACCAGTGACCAGCAAAAATGACCAGTGACCAGTGACAAGTGACCAGTGACCAGCGAAAGTGACCAGTGACCACTGACCAGTGACCAGTGACCAGTGACAAGTGACCTGGGACCAGTGACCAGTGACCAGTGACCAGCGACAGTGACCAGTGACCAGTGACCAGTGACCAGTGACAAGTGACCTGGGACCAGTGACCAGTGACCAGTGACCACTGACCAGTGAGCAGTGACCAGTGACCAGTGACCAGCGAAAGTGACCAGTGACGAGTGACCAGTGACAAGTGACCAGTGACCAGTGACCAGTGACCAGTGACCAGTGACCAGTGACAAGTGACCAGTGACGAGTGACCAGTGATCAGCGAAAGTGAACAGTGACCAGTGACCAGTGACCAGTGACCAGTGACCAGCGAAAGTGACCAGTGACCAGTGACCAGTGACCAGTGACTAGTGACCAGCAACCAGTGACCAGTGACCAGTGACCAGTGACAAGCAAAATTGACCAGCAAAATTGACCAGTGCCCAGTGACCAGTGACCAATGACCAGTGACCAGTGACCAGTGACCAGTGACAAGTGACCAGTGACCAGTGACCAGTGCCAACGACCAGTGACCAGTGACAAGTGACCAGTGACCAGTGACCAGTGATCAGTGACCAGTGAACAGTGACCAGTGACCAGTGACCAGTGACCAGCGAAAATGACCAGTGACCAGTGACCAGTGACCAGCGAAATTGACCAGTGACCAGTGACCAGTGAACAGTGACAAGTGACCAGTGACAAGTGACCAACGAAAGTGACCAGTGAACAGTGACCAGTGACAAGTGACCAGTGACAAGTGACCAACGAAAGTGGCCAGTGAACAGTGACCAGGGACCAGTGACCAGTGACGAGTGACCAGTGACCAGCGAAAGTGAACAGTGAGCAGTGAGCAGTGACCAGTGACCAGCGAAAGTGACCAGTGACCAGTGACCAGTGACCAGTGACCAGTGACCAGTGACCAGTGACCAGTGACAAGTGACCTGGGACCAGTGACCAGTGACCAGTGACCAGTGACCAGCGAAATTGACCAGTGACCAGTGACCAGTGACCAGTCACCAGTGACCAGCGACCAGTGACCAGAGACCAGTACCCAGTGACCAGTGAAAAGTGACCACTGACCAGCGAAAGTGACCAGTGAACAGTGACCAGTGACCAGTGACCAGTGACCTGTGACCAGTGACCAGTGTCCAGTGACCAGTGACCAGCGAAAGTGACCAGTGACGAGTGACCAGTGACAAGTGACCAGTGACCAGTGACCAGTGACCAGTGACCAGTGACTAGTGACCAGCAACCAGTGACCAGTGACCAGTGACCAGTGACCAGCAAAATTGACCAGCAAAATTGACCAGTGACAAGTGACCAGTGACCAGTGACCAGTGACCAGTGACCAGTGACCAGTGACCGGTGACCAGTGACCAGTGACCAGTGACCAGTGACCAGTGACCAGTGACCAGTGACCAGTGACCAGTGACAAGTGACCAGTGACCAGCTGCCAGTGACCAGTGACCAGTGACCAGTGACCAGTGACTAGCGAAAGTGACCAGTGACCAGTGACCAGTGACCAGTGACCAGTGACCAGTGACCAGTGACCAGTGACAAGTGACCAGTGACCAGCGACCAGTGACCAGTGACCAGTGACCAGTGACCAGCGAAAGTGACCAGTGACCAGTGACCAGTGACCAGTGACCAGTGACCAGTGACCAGTGACCAGTGACCAGTGACCAGCGAAAGTGACCAGTGACCAGGGACCAGTGACCAGTGACCAGCGAAATTGACCAGTGACCAGTGACCAGTGACCAGTGACAAGTGACCAGTGACCAGTGACCAGTGACCAGTGACCAGTGACCAGTGACCAGTGACCAGTGACCAGCGAAAGTGACCAGTGACCAGTGACCAGTGACCAGTGACGAGCGAAAGTGACCAGTGACCAGTGACCAGTGACCAGCGAAATTGACCAGTGACCAGTGACCAGAGACCAGTGACTAGCCAAATTGACCAGTGACCAGTGACCAGTGACCAGCGAAAGTGACCAGTGACCACTGACCAGTCACCAGTGACCAGCGACCAGTGACCAGTGACCAGTGACCGGGGACCAGTGGCCAGCGAAAGTGACCAGCGACCAGTGACCAGTGACCAGTGACCAGTGACTAGCCAAATTGAGCAGTGAGCAGTGACCAGTGACCAGTGACCAGTGACCAGTGACCAGTGACCAGCGAAATTGACCAGCGACCATTGACCAGTGACCAGCGAAAGTGACCAGTGACGAGTGACCTGTGACAAGTGACCAGTGACCAGCGACCAGTGACCAGCGAAAGTGACCAGTGACCAGTGACCAGTGACCAGCGACCAGTGACCAGTGACCAGTGACCAGTGACCAGCAAAATTGACCAGCAAAATTGACCAGTGACCAGTGACCAGTGACCAGTGACCAGTGACCAGTGACAAGTGACCAGTGACCAGTGACCAGTGACCAGTGACCAGTGACCAGTGCCAACGACCAGTGACCAGCGAAAGTGACCAGGGACCAGTGACCAGTGACCAGCGAAATTGACCAGTGACCAGTGACCAGAGACCAGTGACTAGCCAAATTGACCAGTGACCAGTGACCAGTGGCCAGCGGTAGTGACCAGTGACCAGTGACCAGTCATCAGTGACCAGTGAACAGTGACCAGTGACCAGTGACCAGTGACCAGTGACCAGCGAAAGTGGCCAGTGAACAGTGACCAGGGACCAGTGACCAGTGACGAGTGACCAGTGACGAGCGAAAGTGAACAGTGAGCAGTGACCAGTGACCAGTGACCAGCGAAAGTGACCAGTGACCAGTGACCAGTGACCAGTGACCAGTGACCAGTGACCAGTGACCAGCCAAAGTGACCAGTGACCAGTGACCAGTGACCAGTGACCAGCGAAAGTGACCAGTGACCAGTGACCAGTGACCAGCGAAATTGACCAGTGACCAGTGACCAGAGACCAGTGACTAGCCAAATTGACCAGTGACCAGTGACCAGTGGCCAGCGGTAGTGACCAGTGACCAGTGACCAGTCATCAGTGACCAGTGAACAGTGACCAGTGACCAGTGGCCAGTGACCAGTGACCAGTGACCAGCGAAAGTGACCAGTGACCAGTGACCAGTGACCAGTGACCAGTGACCAGTGACAAGTGACCTGGGACCAGTGAAAGTGACCAGTGACCAGTGAACAGTGACCAGCGAAATTGACCAGTTTCCAGTAACCAGTGATAAGTGACCAGTGACCAGTGACCAGCGAAAGTGACCAGTGAACAGTGACCAGGGACCAGTGACCAGTGACGAGTGACCAGTGACCAGCGAAAGTGAACAGTGAGCAGTGACCAGTGACCAGTGACCAGTGACCAGTGACCAGCGAAATTGACCAGTGACCAGTGACCAGTGAACAGTGACAAGTGACCAGTGACAAGTGAACAACGAAATTGACCAGTGAACAGTGATCAGCGAAATTGACCAGTGACCATTAACCAGTGACCAGCGAAAGTGACCAGTGACGAGTGACCAGTGACAAGTGACCAGTGACAAGTGACCAGTGACCACTGACAAGTGACCAGTGACCAGTGACCAGCGACCAGTGACCAGTGACCAGCAAAAATGACCAGTGACCAGTGACCAGTGACCAGTGACCAGTGACCAGTGACCAGCGAAAGTGACAAGTGACAAGTGACCTGGGACCAGTGACCAGTGACCAGTGACCAGTGACCAGTGATCAGCGAAATTGACCAGTGACCATTGACCAGTGACCAGTGACCAGTGACCAGTGACAAGTGACCAGTGACCAGTGACCAGCGACCAGTGACCAGTGACCATTGACCAGTGACCAGTGACCAGCAAAAATGACCAGTGACCAGTGACAAGTGACCAGTGACCAGCGAAAGTGACCAGTGACCAGTGACAAGTGACCTGGGACCAGTGACCAGTGACCAGTGACCAGCGACAGTGACCAGTGACCAGTGACCAGTGACCAGTGACAAGTGACCTGCGACCAGTGACCAGTGACCAGTGACCAGTGACCAGTGAGCAGTGACCAGTGACCAGTGACCAGCGAAAGTGACCAGTGACGAGTGACCAGTGACAAGTGAACAGTGACCAGTGACCAGTGACCAGTGACCAGTGACCAGTGACCAGTGACCAGTGACGAGTGACCAGAGATCAGCGAAAGTGAACAGTGACCAGTGACCAGTGACCAGTGACCAGTGACCAGCGAAAGTGACCAGTGACCAGTGACCAGTGACCAGTGACTAGTGACCAGCAACCAGTGACCAGTGACCAGTGACCAGTGACCAGCAAAATTGACCAGCAAAATTGACCAGTGCCCAGTGACCAGTGACCAATGACCAGTGACCAGTGACCAGTGACCAGTGACAAGTGACCAGTGACCAGTGACCAGTGCCAACGACCAGTGACCAGTGACAAGTGACCAGTGACCAGTGACCAGTGATCAGTGACCAGTGAACAGTGACCAGTGACCAGTGACCAGTGACCAGCGAAAATGACCAGTGACCAGTGACCAGTGACCAGCGAAATTGACCAGTGACCAGTGACCAGTGAACAGTGACAAGTGACCAGTGACAAGTGACCAACGAAAGTGACCAGTGAACAGTGACCAGTGACAAGTGTCCAGTGACAAGTGACCAACGAAAGTGGCCAGTGAACAGTGACCAGGGACCAGTGACCAGTGACGAGTGACCAGTGACCAGCGAAAGTGAACAGTGAGCAGTGACCAGTGACCAGTGACCAGCGAAAGTGACCAGTGACCAGTGACCAGTGACCAGTGACCAGTGACAAGTGACCTGGGACCAGTGACCAGTGACCAGTGACCAGTGACCAGTGACCAGCGAAATTGACCAGTGACCAGTGACCAGTGACCAGTCACCAGTGACCAGCGACCAGTGACCAGAGACCAGTACCCAGTGACCAGTGACCAGTGACCACTGACCAGCGAAAGTGACCAGTGAACAGTGACCAGTGACCAGTGACCAGTGACCTGTGACCAGTGACCAGTGACCAGTGTCCAGTGACCAGTGACCAGCGAAAGTGACCAGTGACGAGTGACCAGTGACAAGTGACCAGTGACCAGTGACCAGTGACCAGTGACCAGTGACTAGTGACCAGCAACCAGTGACCAGTGACCAGTGACCAGTGACCAGCAAAATTGACCAGCAAAATTGACCAGTGACCAGTGACCAGTGACAAGTGACCAGTGACCAGTGACCAGTGACCAGTGACCAGTGACCGGTGACCAGTGACCAGTGACCAGTGACCAGTGACCAGTGACCAGTGACCAGTGACCAGTGACCAGTGACCAGTGACCAGTGACAAGTGACCAGTGACCAGCTGCCAGTGACCAGTGACCAGTGACCAGTGACCAGTGACTAGCGAAAGTGACCAGTGACCAGTGACCAGTGACCAGTGACCAGTGACCAGTGACCAGTGACCAGTGACAAGTGACCAGTGACCAGCGACCAGTGACCAGTGACCAGTGACCAGTGACCAGCGAAAGTGACCAGTGACCAGTGACCAGTGACCAGTGACCAGTGACCAGTGACCAGTGACCAGTGACCAGTGACCAGCGAAAGTGACCAGTGACCAGGGACCAGTGACCAGTGACCAGCGAAATTGACCAGTGACCAGTGACCAGTGACCAGTGACAAGTGACCAGTGACCAGTGACCAGTGACCAGTGACCAGTGACCAGTGACCAGCGAAAGTGACCAGTGACCAGTGACCAGTGACCAGTGACCAGCGAAAGTGACCAGTGACCAGTGACCAGTGACCAGCGAAATTGACCAGTGACCAGTGACCAGAGACCAGTGACTAGCCAAATTGACCAGTGACCAGTGACCAGTGACCAGCGAAAGTGACCAGTGACCACTGACCAGTGACCAGTGACCAGCGACCAGTGACCAGTGACCAGTGACCAGCGAAAGTGACCAGTGACCAGTGACCAGTGACCAGTGACCAGCGAAATTGACCAGTGACCAGTGACCAGTGACCAGTCACCAGTGACCAGCGACCAGTGACCAGAGACCAGTACCCAGTGACCAGTGACCAGTGACCACTGACCAGTGACCAGCGAAAGTGACCAGTGACCAGTGACCAGTGACCAGTGACCAGTGACCAGTGACCAGTGACCAGTGACAAGTGACCAGTGACCAGCGACCAGTGACCAGTGACCAGTGACCAGTGACCAGTGACCAGCGAAGGTGACCAGTGACCAGGGACCAGTGACCAGTGACCAGCGAAATTGACCAGTGACCAGTGACCAGTGACCAGTGACAAGTGACCAGTGACCAGTGACCAGTGACCAGTGACCAGTGACCAGTGACCAGCCAAAGTGACCAGTGACCAGTGACCAGTGACCAGTGACCAGCGAAAGTGACCAGTGACCAGTGACCAGTGACCAGCGAAATTGACCAGTGACCAGTGACCAGAGACCAGTGACTAGCCAAATTGACCAGTGACCAGTGACCAGTGGCCAGCGGTAGTGACCAGTGACCAGTGACCAGTCATCAGTGACCAGTGAACAGTGACCAGTGACCAGTGACCAGTGACCAGTGACCAGTGACCAGCGAAAGTGACCAGTGACCAGTGACCAGTGACCAGTGACCAGTGACCAGTGACAAGTGACCTGGGACCAGTGAAAGTGACCAGTGACCAGTGAACAGTGACCAGCGAAATTGACCAGTTTCCAGTAACCAGTGATAAGTGACCAGTGACCAGTGACCAGCGAAAGTGACCAGTGAACAGTGACCAGGGACCAGTGACCAGTGACGAGTGACCAGTGACCAGCGAAAGTGAACAGTGAGCAGTGACCAGTGACCAGTGACCAGTGACCAGTGACCAGCGAAATTGACCAGTGACCAGTGACCAGTGAACAGTGACAAGTGACCAGTGACAAGTGAACAACGAAATTGACCAGTGAACAGTGATCAGCGAAATTGACCAGTGACCATTAACCAGTGACCAGCGAAAGTGACCAGTGACGAGTGACCAGTGACAAGTGACCAGTGACAAGTGACCAGTGACCACTGACAAGTGACCAGTGACCAGTGACCAGCGACCAGTGACCAGTGACCAGCAAAAATGACCAGTGACCAGTGACCAGTGACCAGTGACCAGTGACCAGTGACCAGCGAAAGTGACAAGTGACAAGTGACCTGGGACCAGTGACCAGTGACCAGTGACCAGTGACCAGTGACCAGCGAAATTGACCAGTGACCATTGACCAGTGACCAGTGACCAGTGACCAGTGACAAGTGACCAGTGACCAGTGACAAGTGACCTGGGACCAGTGACCAGTGACCAGTGACCAGCGACAGTGACCAGTGACCAGTGACCAGTGACCAGTGACAAGTGACCTGGGACCAGTGACCAGTGACCAGTGACCAGTGACCAGTGAGCAGTGACCAGTGACCAGTGACCAGCGAAAGTGACCAGTGACGAGTGACCAGTGACAAGTGACCAGTGACCAGTGACCAGTGACCAGTGACCAGTGACCAGTGACCAGTGACCAGTGACCAGTGACCAGTGACGAGTGACCAGTGATCAGCGAAAGTGAACAGTGACCAGTGACCAGTGACCAGTGACCAGTGACCAGCGAAAGTGACCAGTGACCAGTGACCAGTGACCAGTGACTAGTGACCAGCAACCAGTGACCAGTGACCAGTGACCAGTGACCAGCAAAATTGACCAGCAAAATTGACCAGTGCCCAGTGACCAGTGCCAACGACCAGTGACCAGTGACAAGTGACCAGTGACCAGTGACCAGTGATCAGTGACCAGTGAACAGTGACCAGTGACCAGTGACCAGTGACCAGCGAAAATGACCAGTGACCAGTGACCAGTGACCAGCGAAATTGACCAGTGACCAGTGACCAGTGAACAGTGACAAGTGACCAGTGACAAGTGACCAACGAAAGTGACCAGTGAACAGTGACCAGTGACAAGTGTCCAGTGACAAGTGACCAACGAAAGTGGCCAGTGAACAGTGACCAGGGACCAGTGACCAGTGACGAGTGACCAGTGACCAGCGAAAGTGAACAGTGAGCAGTGACCAGTGACCAGTGACCAGCGAAAGTGACCAGTGACCAGTGACCAGTGACCAGTGACCAGTGACCAGTGACCAGTGACCAGTGACAAGTGACCTGGGACCAGTGACCAGTGACCAGTGACCAGTGACCAGCGAAATTGACCAGTGACCAGTGACCAGTGACCAGTCACCAGTGACCAGCGACCAGTGACCAGAGACCAGTACCCAGTGACCAGTGACCAGTGACCACTGACCAGCGAAAGTGACCAGTGAACAGTGACCAGTGACCAGTGACCAGTGACCTGTGACCAGTGACCAGTGACCAGTGTCCAGTGACCAGTGACCAGCGAAAGTGACCAGTGACGAGTGACCAGTGACAAGTGACCAGTGACCAGTGACCAGTGACCAGTGACCAGTGACTAGTGACCAGCAACCAGTGACCAGTGACCAGTGACCAGTGACCAGCAAAATTGACCAGCAAAATTGACCAGTGACCAGTGACCAGTGACAAGTGACCAGTGACCAGTGACCAGTGACCAGTGACCAGTGACCGGTGACCAGTGACCAGTGACCAGTGACCAGTGACCAGTGACCAGTGACCAGTGACCAGTGACCAGTGACCAGTGACCAGTGACAAGTGACCAGTGACCAGCTGCCAGTGACCAGTGACCAGTGACCAGTGACCAGTGACTAGCGAAAGTGACCAGTGACCAGTGACCAGTGACCAGTGACCAGTGACCAGTGACCAGTGACCAGTGACAAGTGACCAGTGACCAGCGACCAGTGACCAGTGACCAGTGACCAGTGACCAGCGAAAGTGACCAGTGACCAGTGACCAGTGACCAGTGACCAGTGACCAGTGACCAGTGACCAGTGACCAGTGACCAGCGAAAGTGACCAGTGACCAGGGACCAGTGACCAGTGACCAGCGAAATTGACCAGTGACCAGTGACCAGTGACCAGTGACCAGTGACAAGTGACCAGTGACCAGTGACCTGGGACCAGTGACCAGTGACCAGTGACCAGTGACCAGTGATCAGCGAAATTGACCAGTGACCATTGACCAGTGACCAGTGACCAGTGACCAGTGACAAGTGACCAGTGACCAGTGACCAGCGACCAGTGACCAGTGACCATTGACCAGTGACCAGTGACCAGCAAAAATGACCAGTGACCAGTGACAAGTGACCAGTGACCAGCGAAAGTGACCAGTGACCAGTGACAAGTGACCTGGGACCAGTGACCAGTGACCAGTGACCAGCGACAGTGACCAGTGACCAGTGACCAGTGACCAGTGACAAGTGACCTGGGACCAGTGACCAGTGACCAGTGACCAGTGACCAGTGAGCAGTGACCAGTGACCAGTGACCAGCGAAAGTGACCAGTGACGAGTGACCAGTGACAAGTGAACAGTGACCAGTGACCAGTGACCAGTGACCAGTGACCAGTGACCAGTGACCAGTGACGAGTGACCAGAGATCAGCGAAAGTGAACAGTGACCAGTGACCAGTGACCAGTGACCAGTGACCAGCGAAAGTGACCAGTGACCAGTGACCAGTGACCAGTGACTAGTGACCAGCAACCAGTGACCAGTGACCAGTGACCAGTGACCAGCAAAATTGACCAGCAAAATTGACCAGTGCCCAGTGACCAGTGACCAATGACGAGTGACCAGTGACCAGTGACCAGTGACAAGTGACCAGTGACCAGTGACCAGTGCCAACGACCAGTGACCAGTGACAAGTGACCAGTGACCAGTGACCAGTGATCAGTGACCAGTGAACAGTGACCAGTGACCAGTGACCAGTGACCAGCGAAAATGACCAGTGACGAGTGACCAGTGACCAGCGAAAGTGAACAGTGAGCAGTGACCAGTGACCAGTGACCAGCGAAAGTGACCAGTGACCAGTGACCAGTGACCAGTGACCAGTGACCAGTGACCAGTGACCAGTGACAAGTGACCTGGGACCAGTGACCAGTGACCAGTGACCAGTGACCAGCGAAATTGACCAGTGACCAGTGACCAGTGACCAGTCACCAGTGACCAGCGACCAGTGACCAGAGACCAGTACCCAGTGACCAGTGACCAGTGACCACTGACCAGTGACCAGCGAAAGTGACCAGTGACCAGTGACCAGTGACCAGTGACCAGTGACCAGTGACCAGTGACCAGTGACAAGTGACCAGTGACCAGCGACCAGTGACCAGTGACCAGTGACCAGTGACCAGTGACCAGCGAAGGTGACCAGTGACCAGGGACCAGTGACCAGTGACCAGCGAAATTGACCAGTGACCAGTGACCAGTGACCAGTGACAAGTGACCAGTGACCAGTGACCAGTGACCAGTGACCAGTGACCAGTGACCAGCCAAAGTGACCAGTGACCAGTGACCAGTGACCAGTGACCAGCGAAAGTGACCAGTGACCAGTGACCAGTGACCAGCGAAATTGACCAGTGACCAGTGACCAGAGACCAGTGACTAGCCAAATTGACCAGTGACCAGTGACCAGTGGCCAGCGGTAGTGACCAGTGACCAGTGACCAGTCATCAGTGACCAGTGAACAGTGACCAGTGACCAGTGACCAGTGACCAGTGACCAGTGACCAGCGAAAGTGACCAGTGACCAGTGACCAGTGACCAGTGACCAGTGACCAGTGACAAGTGACCTGGGACCAGTGAAAGTGACCAGTGACCAGTGAACAGTGACCAGCGAAATTGACCAGTTTCCAGTAACCAGTGATAAGTGACCAGTGACCAGTGACCAGCGAAAGTGACCAGTGAACAGTGACCAGGGACCAGTGACCAGTGACGAGTGACCAGTGACCAGCGAAAGTGAACAGTGAGCAGTGACCAGTGACCAGTGACCAGTGACCAGTGACCAGCGAAATTGACCAGTGACCAGTGACCAGTGAACAGTGACAAGTGACCAGTGACAAGTGAACAACGAAATTGACCAGTGAACAGTGATCAGCGAAATTGACCAGTGACCATTAACCAGTGACCAGCGAAAGTGACCAGTGACGAGTGACCAGTGACAAGTGACCAGTGACAAGTGACCAGTGACCACTGACAAGTGACCAGTGACCAGTGACCAGCGACCAGTGACCAGTGACCAGCAAAAATGACCAGTGACCAGTGACCAGTGACCAGTGACCAGTGACCAGTGACCAGCGAAAGTGACAAGTGACAAGTGACCTGGGACCAGTGACCAGTGACCAGTGACCAGTGACCAGTGACCAGCGAAATTGACCAGTGACCATTGACCAGTGACCAGTGACCAGTGACCAGTGACAAGTGACCAGTGACCAGTGACCAGCGACCAGTGACCAGTGACCATTGACCAGTGACCAGTGACCAGCAAAAATGACCAGTGACCAGTGACAAGTGACCAGTGACCAGCGAAAGTGACCAGTGACCACTGACCAGTGACCAGTGACCAGTGACAAGTGACCTGGGACCAGTGACCAGTGACCAGTGACCAGCGACAGTGACCAGTGACCAGTGACCAGTGACCAGTGACAAGTGACCTGGGACCAGTGACCAGTGACCAGTGACCAGTGACCAGTGAGCAGTGACCAGTGACCAGTGACCAGCGAAAGTGACCAGTGACGAGTGACCAGTGACAAGTGACCAGTGACCAGTGACCAGTGACCAGTGACCAGTGACCAGTGACCAGTGACGAGTGACCAGTGATCAGCGAAAGTGAACAGTGACCAGTGACCAGTGACCAGTGACCAGTGACCAGCGAAAGTGACCAGTGACCAGTGACCAGTGACCAGTGACTAGTGACCAGCAACCAGTGACCAGTGACCAGTGACCAGTGACCAGCAAAATTGACCAGCAAAATTGACCAGTGCCCAGTGACCAGTGCCAACGACCAGTGACCAGTGACAAGTGACCAGTGACCAGTGACCAGTGATCAGTGACCAGTGAACAGTGACCAGTGACCAGTGACCAGTGACCAGCGAAAATGACCAGTGACCAGTGACCAGTGACCAGCGAAATTGACCAGTGACCAGTGACCAGTGAACAGTGACAAGTGACCAGTGACAAGTGACCAACGAAAGTGACCAGTGAACAGTGACCAGTGACAAGTGTCCAGTGACAAGTGACCAACGAAAGTGGCCAGTGAACAGTGACCAGGGACCAGTGACCAGTGACGAGTGACCAGTGACCAGCGAAAGTGAACAGTGAGCAGTGACCAGTGACCAGTGACCAGCGAAAGTGACCAGTGACCAGTGACCAGTGACCAGTGACCAGTGACCAGTGACCAGTGACCAGTGACAAGTGACCTGGGACCAGTGACCAGTGACCAGTGACCAGTGACCAGTGACCAGCGAAATTGACCAGTGACCAGTGACCAGTGACCAGTCACCAGTGACCAGCGACCAGTGACCAGAGACCAGTACCCAGTGACCAGTGACCAGTGACCACTGACCAGCGAAAGTGACCAGTGAACAGTGACCAGTGACCAGTGACCAGTGACCTGTGACCAGTGACCAGTGACCAGTGTCCAGTGACCAGTGACCAGCGAAAGTGACCAGTGACGAGTGACCAGTGACAAGTGACCAGTGACCAGTGACCAGTGACCAGTGACCAGTGACTAGTGACCAGCAACCAGTGACCAGTGACCAGTGACCAGTGACCAGCAAAATTGACCAGCAAAATTGACCAGTGACCAGTGACCAGTGACAAGTGACCAGTGACCAGTGACCAGTGACCAGTGACCAGTGACCGGTGACCAGTGACCAGTGACCAGTGACCAGTGACCAGTGACCAGTGACCAGTGACCAGTGACCAGTGACCAGTGACCAGTGACAAGTGACCAGTGACCAGCTGCCAGTGACCAGTGACCAGTGACCAGTGACCAGTGACTAGCGAAAGTGACCAGTGACCAGTGACCAGTGACCAGTGACCAGTGACCAGTGACCAGTGACCAGTGACAAGTGACCAGTGACCAGCGACCAGTGACCAGTGACCAGTGACCAGTGACCAGCGAAAGTGACCAGTGACCAGTGACCAGTGACCAGTGACCAGCGAAAGTGAACAGTGAGCAGTGACCAGTGACCAGTGACCAGTGACCAGTGACCAGCGAAATTGACCAGTGACCAGTGACCAGTGAACAGTGACAAGTGACCAGTGACAAGTGAACAACGAAATTGACCAGTGAACAGTGATCAGCGAAATTGACCAGTGACCATTAACCAGTGACCAGCGAAAGTGACCAGTGACGAGTGACCAGTGACAAGTGACCAGTGACAAGTGACCAGTGACCACTGACAAGTGACCAGTGACGAGTGACCAGCGACCAGTGACCAGTGACCAGCAAAAATGACCAGTGACCAGTGACCAGTGACCAGTGACCAGTGACCAGTGACCAGCGAAAGTGACAAGTGACAAGTGACCTGGGACCAGTGACCAGTGACCAGTGACCAGTGACCAGTGACCAGTGACCAGCGAAATTGACCAGTGACCAGTGACCAGTGACCAGTGACCAGTGACCAGTGACAAGTGACCAGTGACCAGTGACCAGCGACCAGTGACCAGTGACCATTGACCAGTGACCAGTGACCAGCAAAAATGACCAGTGACCAGTGACAAGTGACCAGTGACCAGCGAAAGTGACCAGTGACCACTGACCAGTGACCAGTGACCAGTGACAAGTGACCTGGGACCAGTGACCAGTGACCAGTGACCAGCGACAGTGACCAGTGACCAGTGACCAGTGACCAGTGACAAGTGACCTGGGACCAGTGACCAGTGACCAGTGACCAGTGACCAGTGAGCAGTGACCAGTGACCAGCGAAAGTGACCAGTGACGAGTGACCAGTGACAAGTGACCAGTGACCAGTGACCAGTGACCAGTGACCAGTGACCAGTGACAAGTGACCAGTGACGAGTGACCAGTGATCAGCGAAAGTGAACAGTGACCAGTGACCAGTGACCAGTGACCAGTGACCAGCGAAAGTGACCAGTGACCAGTGACCAGTGACCAGTGACTAGTGACCAGCAACCAGTGACCAGTGACCAGTGACCAGTGACAAGCAAAATTGACCAGCAAAATTGACCAGTGCCCAGTGACCAGTGACCAATGACCAGTGACCAGTGACCAGTGACCAGTGACAAGTGACCAGTGACCAGTGACCAGTGCCAACGACCAGTGACCAGTGACAAGTGACCAGTGACCAGTGACCAGTGATCAGTGACCAGTGAACAGTGACCAGTGACCAGTGACCAGTGACCAGCGAAAATGACCAGTGACCAGTGACCAGTGACCAGCGAAATTGACCAGTGACCAGTGACCAGTGAACAGTGACAAGTGACCAGTGACAAGTGACCAGTGACCAGTGACCAGCAAAATTGACCAGCAAAATTGACCAGTGACCAGTGACCAGTGACAAGTGACCAGTGACCAGTGACCAGTGACCAGTGACCAGTGACCGGTGACCAGTGACCAGTGACCAGTGACCAGTGACCAGTGACCAGTGACCAGTGACCAGTGACCAGTGACCAGTGACCAGTGACAAGTGACCAGTGACCAGCTGCCAGTGACCAGTGACCAGTGACCAGTGACCAGTGACTAGCGAAAGTGACCAGTGACCAGTGACCAGTGACCAGTGACCAGTGACCAGTGACCAGTGACCAGTGACAAGTGACCAGTGACCAGCGACCAGTGACCAGTGACCAGTGACCAGTGACCAGCGAAAGTGACCAGTGACCAGTGACCAGTGACCAGTGACCAGTGACCAGTGACCAGTGACCAGTGACCAGTGACCAGCGAAAGTGACCAGTGACCAGGGACCAGTGACCAGTGACCAGCGAAATTGACCAGTGACCAGTGACCAGTGACCAGTGACCAGTGACAAGTGACCAGTGACCAGTGACCAGTGACCAGTGACCAGTGACCAGTGACCAGTGACCAGTGACCAGCGAAAGTGACCAGTGACCAGTGACCAGTGACCAGTGACCAGCGAAAGTGACCAGTGACCAGTGACCAGTGACCAGCGAAATTGACCAGTGACCAGTGACCAGAGACCAGTGACTAGCCAAATTGACCAGTGACCAGTGACCAGTGGCCAGCGGTAGTGACCAGTGACCAGTGACCAGTCATCAGTGACCAGTGAACAGAGACCAGTGACCAGTGACCAGTGACCAGTGACCAGCGAAAGTGACCAGTGACCAGTGACCAGTGACCAGTGACCAGTGAGCAGTGACCAGTGACCAGTGACAAGTGACCAGTGACCAGCGACCAGTGACCAGTGACCAGTGACCAGTGACCAGTGACCAGCGAAGGTGACCAGTGACCAGGGACCAGTGACCAGTGACCAGCGAAATTGACCAGTGACCAGTGACCAGTGACCAGTGACAAGTGACCAGTGACCAGTGACCAGTGACCAGTGACCAGTGACCAGTGACCAGTGACCAGTGACCAGCCAAAGTGACCAGTGACCAGTGACCAGTGACCAGTGACCAGCGAAAGTGACCAGTGACCAGTGACCAGTGACCAGCGAAATTGACCAGTGACCAGTGACCAGAGACCAGTGACTAGCCAAATTGACCAGTGACCAGTGACCAGTGGCCAGCGGTAGTGACCAGTGACCAGTGACCAGTCATCAGTGACCAGTGAACAGTGACCAGTGACCAGTGACCAGTGACCAGTGACCAGTGACCAGCGAAAGTGACCAGTGACCAGTGACCAGTGACCAGTGACCAGTGACCAGTGACCAGTGACAAGTGACCTGGGACCAGTGAAAGTGACCAGTGACCAGTGAACAGTGACCAGCGAAATTGACCAGTTTCCAGTAACCAGTGATAAGTGACCAGTGACCAGTGACCAGCGAAAGTGACCAGTGAACAGTGACCAGGGACCAGTGACCAGTGACGAGTGACCAGTGACCAGCGAAAGTGAACAGTGAGCAGTGACCAGTGACCAGTGACCAGTGACCAGTGACCAGCGAAATTGACCAGTGACCAGTGACCAGTGAACAGTGACAAGTGACCAGTGACAAGTGAACAACGAAAGTGACCAGTGAACAGTGACCAGGGACCAGTGACCAGTGACGAGTGACCAGTGACCAGCGAAAGTGAACAGTGAGCAGTGACCAGTGACCAGTGACCAGTGACCAGTGACCAGCGAAAGTGACCAGCGAAAGTGACCAGTGACCAGTGACCAGTGACCAGTGACCAGTGACAAGTGACCTGGGACCAGTGACCAGTGACCAGTGACCAGCGAAAGTGACCAGTGACCAGTGACCAGTGACCAGTGACCAGTGACCAGTGACCAGTGACCAGCGAAATTGACCAGTGACCATTGACCAGTGACCAGTGACCAGTGACCAGTGACAAGTGACCAGTGACCAGTGACCAGCGACCAGTGACCAGTGACCAGCAAAAATGACCAGTGACCAGTGACCAGTGACCAGTGACCAGTGACCAGTGACCAGCGAAAGTGACAAGTGACAAGTGACCTGGGACCAGTGACCAGTGACCAGTGACCAGTGACCAGTGACCAGCGAAATTGACCAGTGACCATTGACCAGTGACCAGTGACCAGTGACCAGTGACAAGTGACCAGTGACCAGTGACCAGCGACCAGTGACCAGTGACCATTGACCAGTGACCAGTGACCAGCAAAAATGACCAGTGACCAGTGACAAGTGACCAGTGACCAGCGAAAGTGACCAGTGACCAGTGACCAGTGACCAGTGACGAGTGACCAGTGACCAGCGAAAGTGAACAGTGAGCAGTGACCAGTGACCAGTGACCAGTGACCAGTGACCAGCGAAAGTGACCAGTGACCAGTGACCAGTGACCAGTGACCAGTGACCAGTGACCAGTGACCAGTGACAAGTGACCTGGGACCAGTGACCAGTGACCAGTGACCAGTGACCAGCGAAATTGACCAGTGACCAGTGACCAGTGACCAGTCACCAGTGACCAGCGACCAGTGACCAGAGACCAGTACCCAGTGACCAGTGACCAGTGACCAGCGAAATTGACCAGTGACCAGTGACCAGAGACCAGTACCCAGTGACCAGTGACCAGTGACCACTGACCAGCGAAAGTGACCAGTGAACAGTGACCAGTGACCAGTGACCAGTGACCTGAGACCAGTGACCAGTGACCAGTGACCAGTGACCAGTGACCAGCGAAAGTGACCAGTGACGAGTGACCAGTGACAAGTGACCAGTGACCAGTGACCAGTGACCAGTGACCAGTGACTAGTGACCAGCAACCAGTGACCAGTGACCAGTGACCAGTGACCAGCAAAATTGACCAGCAAAATTGACCAGTGACCAGTGACCAGTGACAAGTGACCAGCAAAATTGACCAGCAAAATTGACCAGTGACCAGTGACCAGTGACAAGTGACCAGTGACCAGTGACCAGTGACCAGTGACCAGTGACCAGTGACCAGTGACCAGTGACCAGTGACCAGTGACAAGTGACCAGTGACCAGCTGCCAGTGACCAGTGACCAGTGACCAGTGACCAGAGACTAGCGAAAGTGACCAGTGACCAGTGACCAGTGACCAGTGACCAGTGACCAGTGACCAGTGACCAGTGACAAGTGACCAGTGACCAGCGACCAGTGACCAGTGACCAGTGACCAGTGACCAGCGAAAGTGACCAGTGACCAGTGACCAGTGACCAGTGACCAGTGACCAGTGACCAGTGACCAGTGACCAGTGACCAGCGAAAGTGACCAGTGACCAGGGACCAGTGACCAGTGACCAGCGAAATTGACCAGTGACCAGTGACCAGTGACCAGTGACAAGTGACCAGTGACCAGTGACCAGTGACCAGTGACCAGTGACCAGTGACCAGTGACCAGTGACCAGCGAAAGTGACCAGTGACCAGTGACCAGTGACCAGTGACCAGCGAAAGTGACCAGTGACCAGTGACCAGTGACCAGCGAAATTGAACAGTGACCAGTGACCAGAGACCAGTGACTATCCAAATTGACCAGTGACCAGTGACCAGTGACCAGCGAAAGTGACCAGTGACCACTGACCAGTGACCAGTGACCAGCGACCAGTGACCAGTGACCAGTGACCGGGGACCAGTGGCCAGCGAAAGTGACCAGCGACCAGTGACCAGTGACCAGTGACCAGTGACTAGCCAAATTGAGCAGTGAGCAGTGACCAGTGACCAGTGACCAGTGACCAGTGACCAGTGACCAGCGAAATTGACCAGCGACCATTGACCAGTGACCAGCGAAAGTGACCAGTGACGAGTGACCTGTGACAAGTGACCAGTGACCAGCGACCAGTGACCAGCGAAAGTGACCAGTGACCAGTGACCAGTGACCAGCGACCAGTGACCAGTGACCAGTGACCAGTGACCAGCAAAATTGACCAGCAAAATTGACCAGTGACCAGTGACCAGTGACCCGTGACCAGTGACCAGTGACAAGTGACCAGTGACCAGTGACCAGTGACCAGTGACCAGTGACCAGTGCCAACGACCAGTGACCAGTGACCATTGACCAGTGACCAGCGAAAGTGACCAGGGACCAGTGACCAGTGACCAGCGAAATTGACCAGTGACCAGTGACCAGAGACCAGTGACTAGCCAAATTGACCAGTGACCAGTGACCAGTGGCCAGCGGTAGTGACCAGTGACCAGTGACCAGTCATCAGTGACCAGTGAACAGTGACCAGTGACCAGTGACCAGTGACCAGTGACCAGCGAAAGTGACCAGTGACCAGTGACCAGTGACCAGTGACCTGTGACCAGTGACCAGTGACCAGTGACAAGTGACCAGTGACCAGCGACCAGTGACCAGTGACCAGTGACCAGTGACCAGTGACCAGCGAAGGTGACCAGTGACCAGGGACCAGTGACCAGTGACCAGCGAAATTGACCAGTGACCAGTGACCAGTGACCAGTGACAAGTGACCAGTGACCAGTGACCAGTGACCAGTGACCAGTGACCAGTGACCAGTGACCAGTGACCAGCCAAAGTGACCAGTGACCAGTGACCAGTGACCAGTGACCAGCGAAAGTGACCAGTGACCAGTGACCAGTGACCAGCGAAATTGACCAGTGACCAGTGACCAGAGACCAGTGACTAGCCAAATTGACCAGTGACCAGTGACCAGTGGCCAGCGGTAGTGACCAGTGACCAGTGACCAGTCATCAGTGACCAGTGAACAGTGACCAGTGACCAGTGACCAGTGACCAGTGACCAGTGACCAGCGAAATTGACCAGTGACCAGTGACCAGTGAACAGTGACAAGTGACCAGTGACAAGTGAACAACGAAAGTGACCAGTGAACAGTGACCAGGGACCAGTGACCAGTGACGAGTGACCAGTGACCAGCGAAAGTGAACAGTGAGCAGTGACCAGTGACCAGTGACCAGTGACCAGTGACCAGCGAAAGTGACCAGTGACCAGTGACCAGTGACCAGTGACCAGTGACCAGTGACAAGTGACCTGGGACCAGTGACCAGTGACCAGTGACCAGTGACCAGTGACCAGTGACCAGTGACCAGTGACCAGTGACCAGTGACCAGTGACCAGTGACAAGTGACCAGTGACCAGTGACCAGCGAAATTGACCAGTGACCATTGACCAGTGACCAGTGACCAGTGACCAGTGACAAGTGACCAGTGACCAGTGACCAGCGACCAGTGACCAGTGACCATTGACCAGTGACCAGTGACCAGCAAAAATGACCAGTGACCAGTGACAAGTGACCAGTGACCAGCGAAAGTGACCAGTGACCAGTGACCAGTGACCAGTGACCAGTGACAAGTGACCTGGGACCAGTGACCAGTGACCAGTGACCAGCGAAAGTGACCAGTGACCAGTGACCAGTGACCAGTGACAAGTGCCCTGGGACCAGTGACCAGTGACCAGTGACCAGTGACCAGTGAGCAGTGACCAGTGACCAGTGACCAGCGAAAGTGACCAGTGACGAGTGACCAGTGATCAGCGAAAGTGAACAGTGACCAGTGACCAGTGACCAGTGACCAGTGACCAGCGAAAGTGACCAGTGACCAGTGACTAGTGACCAGCAACCAGTGACCAGTGACCAGTGACCAGTGACCAGCAAAATTGACCAGCAAAATTGACCAGTGCCCAGTGACCAGTGACCAATGACCAGTGACGAGTGACCAGTGACCAGTGACAAGTGACCAGTGACCAGTGACCAGTGCCAACGACCAGTGACCAGTGACAAGTGACCAGTGACCAGTGACCAGTGATCAGTGACCAGTGAACAGTGACCAGTGACCAGTGACCAGTGTCCAGCGAAAATGACCAGTGACCAGTGACCAGTGACCAGCGAAATTGACCAGTGACCAGTGACCAGTGAACAGTGACAAGTGACCAGTGACAAGTGACCAACGAAAGTGACCAGTGAACAGTGACCAGGGACCAGTGACCAGTGACGAGTGACCAGTGACCAGCGAAAGTGAACAGTGAGCAGTGACCAGTGACCAGTGACCAGTGACCAGTGACCAGCGAAAGTGACCAGTGACCAGTGACAAGTGACCTGGGACCAGTGACCAGTGACCAGTGACCAGTGACCAGTGACCAGTGACCAGTGACCAGTGACCAGTGACCAGCGAAAGTGACCAGTGACGAGTGACCAGTGACAAGTGACCAGTGACCAGTGACCAGTGACCAGTGACCAGTGACCAGTGACCAGTGACCAGTGACGAGTGACCAGTGATCAGCGAAAGTGAACAGTGACCAGTGACCAGTGACCAGTGACCAGTGACCAGCGAAAGTGACCAGTGACCAGTGACCAGTGACCAGTGACCAGTGACAAGTGACCTGGGACCAGTGACCAGTGACCAGTGACCAGCGAAAGTGACCAGTGATCAGCGACCAGTGACCAGTGACCAGTGACCAGTGACCAGTGACCAGCAAAATTGACCAGCAAAATTGACCAGTGACCAGTGACCAGTGACCAGTGACAAGTGACCAGTGACCAGTGACCAGTGACCAGTGACCAGTGACCAGTGCCAACGACCAGTGACCAGTGACCATTGACCAGTGACCAGCGAAAGTGACCAGGGACCAGTGACCAGTGACCAGTGACCAGTGACCAGTGACCAGTGACAAGTGACCAGTGACCAGTGACCAGCGACCAGTGACAAGTGACCACTGACCAGTGACCAGTGATCAGTGACCAGTGAACAGTGACCAGTGACCAGTGACCAGTGACCAGCGAAAATGACCAGTGACCAGTGACCAGTGACCAGCGAAATTGACCAGTGACCAGTGACCAGTGAACAGTGACAAGTGACCAGTGACAAGTGACCAACGAAAGTGACCAGTGAACAGTGACCAGGGACCAGTGACCAGTGACGAGTGACCAGTGACCAGCGAAAGTGAACAGTGAGCAGTGACCAGTGACCAGTGACCAGTGACCAGTGACCAGCGAAAGTGACCAGTGACCAGTGACCAGTGACCAGTGACCAGTGACCAGTGACCAGTGACAAGTGACCTGGGACCAGTGACCAGTGACCAGTGACCAGTGACCAGCGAAATTGACCAGTGACCAGTGACCAGTGACCAGTCACCAGTGACCAGCGACCAGTGACCAGAGACCAGTAACCAGTGACAAGTGACCAGTGACCACTGACCAGCGAAAGTGAGCAGTGAACAGTGACCAGTGACCAGTGACCAGTGACCTGTGACCAGTGACCAGTGACCAGTGACCAGCGAAAGTGACCAGTGACGAGTGACCAGTGACAAGTGACCAGTGACCAGTGACCAGTGACCAGTGACCAGTGACCAGTGACCAGTGACCAGTGACCAGTGCCAACGACCAATGACCAGTGACCATTGACCAGTGACCAGCGAAAGTGACCAGGGACCAGTGACCAGTGACCAGTGACCAGTGACCAGTGACCAGTGACCAGTGACCAGTGACCAGTGACCAGTGACAAGTGACCAGTGACCAGTGACCAGTGATCAGTGACCAGTGAACAGTGAACAGTGACCAGTGACCAGTGACCAGTGACCAGCGAAAATGACCAGTGACCAGTGACCAGTGACCAGCGAAATTGACCAGTGACCAGTGACCAGTGAACAGTGACAAGTGACCAGTGACAAGTGACCAACGAAAGTGACCAGTGAACAGTGACCAGGGACCAGTGACCAGTGACGAGTGACCAGTGACCAGCGAAAGTGAACAGTGAGCAGTGACCAGTGACCAGTGACCAGTGACCAGTGACCAGTGACCAGTGACCAGTGACCAGTGACCAGTGACCAGTGAGCAGTGACCAGCGAAATTGACCGGTTTCCAGTGACCAGTGACAAGTGACCAGTGACCAGTGACCAGCGAAAGTGACCAGTGACGAGTGACCAGTGACAAGTGACCAGTGACAAGTGACCAGTGACCACTGACCAGTGACCAGTAACCAGCGACCAGTGCCAACGACCAGTGACCAGTGACCATTGACCAGTGACCAGCGAAAGTGACCAGGGACCAGTGACCAGTGACCAGTGACCAGTGACAAGTGACCAGTGACCAGTGACCAGTGACCAGTGACCAGTGACCAGTGACCAGTGACAAGTGACCAGTGACCAGTGACCAGTGATCAGTGACCAGTGAACAGTGACCAGTGACCAGTGACCAGTGACCAGCGAAAATGACCAGTGACCAGTGACCAGTGACCAGCGAAATTGACCAGTGATCAGTGACCAGTGAACAGTGACAAGTGACCAGTGACAAGTGACCAACGAAAGTGACCAGTGAACAGTGACCAGGGACCAGTGACCAGTGACGAGTGACCAGTGACCAGCGAAAGTGAACAGTGAGCAGTGACCAGTGACCAGTGACCAGTGACCAGTGACCAGTGACCAGTGACCAGTGACCAGTGACCAGTGACCAGTGACCAGTGACCAGCGAAATTGACCGGTTTCCAGTGACCAGTGACAAGTGACCAGTGACCAGTGACCAGCGAAAGTGACCAGTGACGAGTGACCAGTGACAAGTGACCAGTGACAAGTGACCAGTGACCACTGACCAGTGACCAGTGACCAGCGACCAGTGACCAGTGACCAGTGACCAGGGACCAGTGACCAGCGAAAGTGACCAGTGACCAGTGACCAGTGACCAGTGAACAGCGAAAGTGACCAGTGACCAGTGACCAGTGACCAGTGACCAGTGACCAGTGACCAGTGACGAGCGAAATGGACCAGTGACCAGTGTCCAGTGACCAGTGACCAGTGATAAGTGACCAGTGACCAGTGACCAGTGACCATTGACCAGTGACCAGTGACCAGTGACCAGCGAATGTGACCAGGGACAAGCGACCAGTGACCAGTGACCAGTGACCAGTGACCAGTGACCAGTGACCAGTGACCAGTGACCAGTGACCAGTGACCAGTGACCAGTGACCAGTGACCAGTGACCAGTGACCAGCGACCAGTGACCAGTGACCAGCGACCAGTGACCAGTGACCAGTGACCAGTGACCAGTGACCACTGACCAGCGAAAGTGACCAGTGACCAGGGACCAGTGACCAGCAAAATTGACCAGTGACCAGTGACCAGTGACCAGTGACCAGTGACCAATGACCAGTGACCGGTGACCAGTGACCAGTGACCAGTGACCAGTGACCAGTGACCAGTGACCAGTGACCAGTGACCAGTGACCAGTGACCAGCGAAAGTGACCAGTGACCAGTGACCAGTGACCAGTGACCAGTGACAAGTGACCAGTGACCAGCGACCAGTGACCAGTGACCAGTGACCAGTGACCAGTGACCAGCGAAAGTGACCAGTGACCAAGGACCAGTGACCAGTGACCAGCGAAATTGACCAGTGACCAGTGACCAGTGACCAGTGACAAGTGACCAGTGACCAGTGACCAGTGACCAGTGACCAGTGACCAGTGCCAACGACCAGTGACCAGTGACCATTGACCAGTGACCAGCGAAAGTGACCAGGGACCAGTGACCAGTGACCAGTGACCAGTGACCAGTGACCAGTGACCAGTGACCAGTGACCAGTGACCAGTGACCAGTGACCAGTGACCAGTGACCAGTGACCAGTGACAAGTGACCAGTGACCAGTGACCAGTGATCAGTGACCAGTGAACAGTGACCAGTGACCAGTGACCAGTGACCAGCGAAAATGACCAGTGACCAGTGACCAGTGACCAGCGAAATTGACCAGTGACCAGTGACCAGTGAACAGTGACAAGTGACCAGTGACAAGTGACCAACGAAAGTGACCAGTGAACAGTGACCAGGGACCAGTGACCAGTGACGAGTGACCAGTGACCAGCGAAAGTGAACAGTGAGCAGTGACCAGTGACCAGTGACCAGTGACCAGTGACCAGTGACCAGTGACCAGCGAAAGTGACCAGTGACCAGTGACCAGTGACCAGTGACCAGTGACCAGTGACCAGTGACAAGTGACCTGGGACCAGTGACCAGTGACCAGTGACCAGTGACCAGCGAAATTGACCAGTGACCAGTGACCAGTGACCAGTCACCAGTGACCAGCGACCAGTGACCAGAGACCAGTAACCAGTGACAAGTGACCAGTGACCACTGACCAGCGAAAGTGAGCAGTGAACAGTGACCAGTGACCAGTGACCAGTGACCTGTGACCAGTGACCAGTGACCAGTGACCAGCGAAAGTGACCAGTGACGAGTGACCAGTGACAAGTGACCAGTGACCAGTGACCAGTGACCAGTGACCAGTGACCAGTGACCAGTGACCAGTGACCAGTGCCAACGACCAATGACCAGTGACCATTGACCAGTGACCAGCGAAAGTGACCAGGGACCAGTGACCAGTGACCAGTGACCAGTGACCAGTGACCAGTGACCAGTGACCAGTGACCAGTGACCAGTGACAAGTGACCAGTGACCAGTGACCAGTGATCAGTGACCAGTGAACAGTGAACAGTGACCAGTGACCAGTGACCAGTGACCAGCGAAAATGACCAGTGACCAGTGACCAGTGACCAGCGAAATTGACCAGTGACCAGTGACCAGTGAACAGTGACAAGTGACCAGTGACAAGTGACCAACGAAAGTGACCAGTGAACAGTGACCAGGGACCAGTGACCAGTGACGAGTGACCAGTGACCAGCGAAAGTGAACAGTGAGCAGTGACCAGTGACCAGTGACCAGTGACCAGTGACCAGTGACCAGTGACCAGTGACCAGTGACCAGTGAGCAGTGACCAGCGAAATTGACCGGTTTCCAGTGACCAGTGACAAGTGACCAGTGACCAGTGACCAGCGAAAGTGACCAGTGACGAGTGACCAGTGACAAGTGACCAGTGACAAGTGACCAGTGACCACTGACCAGTGACCAGTAACCAGCGACCAGTGCCAACGACCAGTGACCAGTGACCATTGACCAGTGACCAGCGAAAGTGACCAGGGACCAGTGACCAGTGACCAGTGACCAGTGACAAGTGACCAGTGACCAGTGACCAGTGACCAGTGACCAGTGACCAGTGACCAGTGACAAGTGACCAGTGACCAGTGACCAGTGATCAGTGACCAGTGAACAGTGACCAGTGACCAGTGACCAGTGACCAGCGAAAATGACCAGTGACCAGTGACCAGTGACCAGCGAAATTGACCAGTGATCAGTGACCAGTGAACAGTGACAAGTGACCAGTGACAAGTGACCAACGAAAGTGACCAGTGAACAGTGACCAGGGACCAGTGACCAGTGACGAGTGACCAGTGACCAGCGAAAGTGAACAGTGAGCAGTGACCAGTGACCAGTGACCAGTGACCAGTGACCAGTGACCAGTGACCAGTGACCAGTGACCAGTGACCAGTGACCAGCGAAATTGACCGGTTTCCAGTGACCAGTGACAAGTGACCAGTGACCAGTGACCAGCGAAAGTGACCAGTGACGAGTGACCAGTGACAAGTGACCAGTGACAAGTGACCAGTGACCACTGACCAGTGACCAGTGACCAGCGACCAGTGACCAGTGACCAGTGACCAGGGACCAGTGACCAGCGAAAGTGACCAGTGACCAGTGACCAGTGACCAGTGAACAGCGAAAGTGACCAGTGACCAGTGACCAGTGACCAGTGACCAGTGACCAGTGACCAGTGACGAGCGAAATGGACCAGTGACCAGTGTCCAGTGACCAGTGACCAGTGATAAGTGACCAGTGACCAGTGACCAGTGACCATTGACCAGTGACCAGTGACCAGTGACCAGCGAATGTGACCAGGGACAAGCGACCAGTGACCAGTGACCAGTGACCAGTGACCAGTGACCAGTGACCAGTGACCAGTGACCAGTGACCAGTGACCAGTGACCAGTGACCAGTGACCAGTGACCAGTGACCAGCGACCAGTGACCAGTGACCAGCGACCAGTGACCAGTGACCAGTGACCAGTGACCAGTGACCACTGACCAGCGAAAGTGACCAGTGACCAGGGACCAGTGACCAGCAAAATTGACCAGTGACCAGTGACCAGTGACCAGTGACCAGTGACCAATGACCAGTGACCGGTGACCAGTGACCAGTGACCAGTGACCAGTGACCAGTGACCAGTGACCAGTGACCAGTGACCAGTGACCAGTGACCAGCGAAAGTGACCAGTGACCAGTGACCAGTGACCAGTGACCAGTGACAAGTGACCAGTGACCAGCGACCAGTGACCAGTGACCAGTGACCAGTGACCAGTGACCAGCGAAAGTGACCAGTGACCAAGGACCAGTGACCAGTGACCAGCGAAATTGACCAGTGACCAGTGACCAGTGACCAGTGACAAGTGACCAGTGACCAGTGACCAGTGACCAGTGACCAGTGACCAGTGCCAACGACCAGTGACCAGTGACCATTGACCAGTGACCAGCGAAAGTGACCAGGGACCAGTGACCAGTGACCAGTGACCAGTGACCAGTGACCAGTGACCAGTGACCAGTGACCAGTGACCAGTGACCAGTGACCAGTGACCAGTGACCAGTGACCAGTGACCAGTGACAAGTGACCAGTGACCAGTGACCAGTGATCAGTGACCAGTGAACAGTGACCAGTGACCAGTGACCAGTGACCAGCGAAAATGACCAGTGACCAGTGACCAGTGACCAGCGAAATTGACCAGTGACCAGTGACCAGTGAACAGTGACAAGTGACCAGTGACAAGTGACCAACGAAAGTGACCAGTGAACAGTGACCAGGGACCAGTGACCAGTGACGAGTGACCAGTGACCAGCGAAAGTGAACAGTGAGCAGTGACCAGTGACCAGTGACCAGTGACCAGTGACCAGCGAAAGTGACCAGTGACCAGTGACCAGTGACCAGTGACCAGTGACCAGTGACAAGTGACCTGGGACCAGTGACCAGTGACCAGTGACCAGTGACCAGCGAAATTGACCAGTGACCAGTGACCAGTGACCAGTCACCAGTGACCAGCGACCAGTGACCAGAGACCAGTAACCAGTGACCAGTGACCAGTGACCACTGACCAGCGAAAGTGACCAGTGAACAGTGACCAGTGACCAGTGACCAGTGACCTGTGACCAGTGACCAGTGACCAGTGACCAGTGACCAGTGACCAGCGAAAGTGACCAGTGACGAGTGACCAGTGACAAGTGACCAGTGACCAGTGACCAGTGACCAGTGACTAGTAACCAGCAACCAGTGACCAGTGACCAGTGACCAGTGACCAGCAAAATTGACCAGTGACCAGTGACCAGTGACCAATGACCAGTGACCAGTGACCAGTGACCAGTGACCAGTGACCAGCGAAAGTGACCAGTGACCAGTGACCAGTGACCAGTGACCAGTGACCAGTGACCAGTGACAAGTGACCTGGGACCAGTGAAAGTGACCAGTGACCAGTGAACAGTGACCAGCGAAATTGACCAGTGAACAGTGATCAGCGAAATTGACCAGTGACCATTAACCAGTGACCAGCGAAAGTGACCAGTGACGAGTGACCAGTGACAAGTGACCAGTGACAAGTGACCAGTGACCACTGACCAGTGACCAGTGACCAGCGACCAGTGACCAGTGACCAGTGACCGGGGACCAGTGGCCAGCGAAAGTGACCAGCGACCAGTGACCAGTGACCAGTGACCAGTGACTAGCCAAATTGAGCAGTGAGCAGTGACCAGTGACCAGTGACCAGTGACCAGTGACCAGTGACCAGCGAAATTGACCAGCGACCATTGACCAGTGACCAGCGAAAGTGACCAGTGACGCGTGACCTGTGACAAGTGACCAGTGACCAGCGACCAGTGACCAGCGAAAGTGACCAGTGACCAGCGACCAGTGACCAGTGACCAGTGACCAGTGACCAGCAAAATTGACCAGCAAAATTGACCAGTGACCAGTGACCAGTGACCAGTGACCAGTGACCAGTGACAAGTGACCAGTGACCAGTGACCAGTGACCAGTGACCAGTGACCAGTGCCAACGACCAGTGACCAGTGACCATTGACCAGTGACCAGTGACCAGCGAAATTGACCAGTGACCAGTGACCAGAGACCAGTGACTAGCCAAATTGACCAGTGACCAGTGACCAGTGGCCAGCGGTAGTGACCAGTGACCAGTGACCAGTCATCAGTGACCAGTGAACAGTGACCAGTGACCAGTGACCAGTGACCAGTGACCAGTGACCAGCGAAAGTGACCAGTGACCAGTGACCAGTGACCAGTGACCAGTGACAAGTGACCTGGGACCAGTGAAAGTGACCAGTGACCAGTGAACAGTGACCAGCGAAATTGACCAGTTTCCAGTAACCAGTGATAAGTGACCAGTGACCAGTGACCAGCGAAAGTGACCAGTGAACAGTGACCAGGGACCAGTGACCAGTGACGAGTGACAAGTGACCAGTGACAAGTGACCAGTGACCAGTGACCAGTGACCGGTGACCAGTGACCAGTGACCAGTGACCAGTGACCAGTGACCAGTGACCAGTGACCAGTGACCAGTGACCAGTGACCAGTGACCAGCGACCAGTGACCAGTGACCAGTGACCAGTGACCAGTGACCAGTGACCAGTGACAAGTGACCAGTGACCAGCTGCCAGTGACCAGTGACCAGCGAAAGTGACCAGTGACCAGTGACCAGTGACCAGTGACCAGTGACCAGTGACCAGTGACAAGTGACCAGTGACCAGCGACCAGTGACCAGTGACCAGTGACCAGTGACCAGTGACCAGTGACCAGCGAAGGTGACCAGTGACCAGGGACCAGTGACCAGTGACCAGCGAAATTGACCAGTGACCAGTGACCAGTGACCAGTGACAAGTGACCAGTGACCAGTGACCAGTGACCAGTGACCAGTGACCAGTGACCAGTGACCAGTGACCAGTGACAAGTGACCAGTGACCAGCGACCAGTGACCAGTGACCAGTGACCAGTGACCAGTGACCAGCGAAAGTGACCAGTGACCAAGGACCAGTGACCAGTGACCAGCGAAATTGACCAGTGACCAGTGACCAGTGACCAGTGACAAGTGACCAGTGACCAGTGACCAGTGACCAGTGACCAGTGACCAGTGCCAACGACCAGTGACCAGTGACCATTGACCAGTGACCAGCGAAAGTGACCAGGGACCAGTGACCAGTGACCAGTGACCAGTGACCAGTGACCAGTGACCAGTGACCAGTGACCAGTGACCAGTGACCAGTGACCAGTGACCAGTGACCAGTGACCAGTGACAAGTGACCAGTGACCAGTGACCAGTGATCAGTGACCAGTGAACAGTGACCAGTGACCAGTGACCAGTGACCAGCGAAAATGACCAGTGACCAGTGACCAGTGACCAGCGAAATTGACCAGTGACCAGTGACCAGTGAACAGTGACAAGTGACCAGTGACAAGTGACCAACGAAAGTGACCAGTGAACAGTGACCAGGGACCAGTGACCAGTGACGAGTGACCAGTGACCAGCGAAAGTGAACAGTGAGCAGTGACCAGTGACCAGTGACCAGTGACCAGTGACCAGCGAAAGTGACCAGTGACCAGTGACCAGTGACCAGTGACCAGTGACCAGTGACAAGTGACCTGGGACCAGTGACCAGTGACCAGTGACCAGTGACCAGCGAAATTGACCAGTGACCAGTGACCAGTGACCAGTCACCAGTGACCAGCGACCAGTGACCAGAGACCAGTAACCAGTGACCAGTGACCAGTGACCACTGACCAGCGAAAGTGACCAGTGAACAGTGACCAGTGACCAGTGACCAGTGACCTGTGACCAGTGACCAGTGACCAGTGACCAGTGACCAGTGACCAGCGAAAGTGACCAGTGACGAGTGACCAGTGACAAGTGACCAGTGACCAGTGACCAGTGACCAGTGACTAGTAACCAGCAACCAGTGACCAGTGACCAGTGACCAGTGACCAGCAAAATTGACCAGTGACCAGTGACCAGTGACCAATGACCAGTGACCAGTGACCAGTGACCAGTGACCAGTGACCAGCGAAAGTGACCAGTGACCAGTGACCAGTGACCAGTGACCAGTGACCAGTGACCAGTGACAAGTGACCTGGGACCAGTGAAAGTGACCAGTGACCAGTGAACAGTGACCAGCGAAATTGACCAGTGAACAGTGATCAGCGAAATTGACCAGTGACCATTAACCAGTGACCAGCGAAAGTGACCAGTGACGAGTGACCAGTGACAAGTGACCAGTGACAAGTGACCAGTGACCACTGACCAGTGACCAGTGACCAGCGACCAGTGACCAGTGACCAGTGACCGGGGACCAGTGGCCAGCGAAAGTGACCAGCGACCAGTGACCAGTGACCAGTGACCAGTGACTAGCCAAATTGAGCAGTGAGCAGTGACCAGTGACCAGTGACCAGTGACCAGTGACCAGTGACCAGCGAAATTGACCAGCGACCATTGACCAGTGACCAGCGAAAGTGACCAGTGACGCGTGACCTGTGACAAGTGACCAGTGACCAGCGACCAGTGACCAGCGAAAGTGACCAGTGACCAGCGACCAGTGACCAGTGACCAGTGACCAGTGACCAGCAAAATTGACCAGCAAAATTGACCAGTGACCAGTGACCAGTGACCAGTGACCAGTGACCAGTGACAAGTGACCAGTGACCAGTGACCAGTGACCAGTGACCAGTGACCAGTGCCAACGACCAGTGACCAGTGACCATTGACCAGTGACCAGTGACCAGCGAAATTGACCAGTGACCAGTGACCAGAGACCAGTGACTAGCCAAATTGACCAGTGACCAGTGACCAGTGGCCAGCGGTAGTGACCAGTGACCAGTGACCAGTCATCAGTGACCAGTGAACAGTGACCAGTGACCAGTGACCAGTGACCAGTGACCAGTGACCAGCGAAAGTGACCAGTGACCAGTGACCAGTGACCAGTGACCAGTGACAAGTGACCTGGGACCAGTGAAAGTGACCAGTGACCAGTGAACAGTGACCAGCGAAATTGACCAGTTTCCAGTAACCAGTGATAAGTGACCAGTGACCAGTGACCAGCGAAAGTGACCAGTGAACAGTGACCAGGGACCAGTGACCAGTGACGAGTGACAAGTGACCAGTGACAAGTGACCAGTGACCAGTGACCAGTGACCGGTGACCAGTGACCAGTGACCAGTGACCAGTGACCAGTGACCAGTGACCAGTGACCAGTGACCAGTGACCAGTGACCAGTGACCAGCGACCAGTGACCAGTGACCAGTGACCAGTGACCAGTGACCAGTGACCAGTGACAAGTGACCAGTGACCAGCTGCCAGTGACCAGTGACCAGCGAAAGTGACCAGTGACCAGTGACCAGTGACCAGTGACCAGTGACCAGTGACCAGTGACAAGTGACCAGTGACCAGCGACCAGTGACCAGTGACCAGTGACCAGTGACCAGTGACCAGTGACCAGCGAAGGTGACCAGTGACCAGGGACCAGTGACCAGTGACCAGCGAAATTGACCAGTGACCAGTGACCAGTGACCAGTGACAAGTGACCAGTGACCAGTGACCAGTGACCAGTGACCAGTGACCAGTGACCAGTGACCAGTGACCAGTGACCAGCCAAAGTGACCAGTGACCAGTGACCAGTGACCAGTGACCAGCGAAAGTGACCAGTGACCAGTGACCAGTGACCAGCGAAATTGACCAGTGACCAGTGACCAGAGACCAGTGACTAGCCAAATTGACCAGTGACCAGTGACCAGTGGCCAGCGGTAGTGACCAGTGACCAGTGACCAGTCATCAGTGACCAGTGGACAGTGACCAGTGACCAGTGACCAGTGACCAGTGACCAGCGAAAGTGACCAGTGACCAGTGACCAGTGACCAGTGACCAGTGACCAGCGAAATTGACCAGTGACCAGTGACCAGTGAACAGTGACAAGTGACCAGTGACAAGTGAACAACGAAAGTGACCAGTGAACAGTGACCAGGGACCAGTGACCAGTGACGAGTGACCAGTGACCAGCGAAAGTGAACAGTGAGCAGTGACCAGTGACCAGTGACCAGTGACCAGTGACCAGCGAAAGTGACCAGTGACCAGTGACCAGTGACCAGTGACCAGTGACCAGTGACAAGTGACCTGGGACCAGTGACCAGTGACCAGTGACCAGTGACCAGTGACCAGTGACCAGTGACCAGTGACCAGCGAAAGTGACCAGTGACGAGTGACCAGTGACAAGTGACCAGTGACCAGTGACCAGTGACCAGTGACCAGTGACCAGTGACCAGTGACGAGTGACCAGTGATCAGCGAAAGTGAACAGTGACCAGTGACCAGTGACCAGTGACCAGTGACCAGCGAAAGTGACCAGTGACCAGTGACCAGTGACCAGTGACCAGTGACAATTGACCTGGGACCAGTGACCAGTGACCAGTGACCAGCGAAAGTGACCAGTGACCAGTGACCAGTGACCAGTGACCAGTGACCAGTGACCAGTGACCAGCGAAATTGACCAGTGACCATTGACCAGTGACCAGTGACCAGTGACCAGTGACAAGTGACCAGTGACCAGTGACCAGCGACCAGTGACCAGTGACCAGCAAAAATGACCAGTGACCAGTGACCAGTGACCAGTGACCAGTGACCAGTGACCAGCGAAAGTGACAAGTGACAAGTGACCTGGGACCAGTGACCAGTGACCAGTGACCAGTGACCAGTGACCAGCGAAATTGACCAGTGACCATTGACCAGTGACCAGTGACCAGTGACCAGTGACAAGTGACCAGTGACCAGTGACCAGCGACCAGTGACCAGTGACCATTGACCAGTGACCAGTGACCAGCAAAAATGACCAGTGACCAGTGACAAGTGACCAGTGACCAGCGAAAGTGACCAGTGACCACTGACCAGTGACCAGTGACCAGTGACAAGTGACCTGGGACCAGTGACCAGTGACCAGTGACCAGCGAAAGTGACCAGTGACCAGTGACCAGTGACCAGTGACAAGTGACCTGGGACCAGTGACCAGTGACCAGTGACCAGTGACCAGTGAGCAGTGACCAGTGACCAGTGACCAGCGAAAGTGACCAGTGACGAGTGACCAGTGACAAGTGACCAGTGACCAGTGACCAGTGACCAGTGACCAGTGACCAGTGACCAGTGACGAGTGACCAGTGATCAGCGAAAGTGAACAGTGACCAGTGACCAGTGACCAGTGACCAGTGACCAGCGAAAGTGACCAGTGACCAGTGACCAGTGACCAGTGACTAGTGACCAGCAACCAGTGACCAGTGACCAGTGACCAGTGACCAGCAAAATTGACCAGCAAAATTGACCAGTGCCCAGTGACCAGTGACCAATGACCAGTGACCAGTGACCAGTGACCAGTGACAAGTGACCAGTGACCAGTGACCAGTGCCAACGACCAGTGACCAGTGACAAGTGACCAGTGACCAGTGACCAGTGATCAGTGACCAGTGAACAGTGACCAGTGACCAATGACCAGTGACCAGTGACCAGTGACCAGCGAAATTGACCAGTGACCAGTGACCAGTGAACAGTGACAAGTGACCAGTGACAAGTGACCAACGAAAGTGACCAGTGAACAGTGACCAGTGACAAGTGACCAGTGACAAGTGACCAACGAAAGTGGCCAGTGAACAGTGACCAGGGACCAGTGACCAGTGACGAGTGACCAGTGACCAGCGAAAGTGAACAGTGAGCAGTGACCAGTGACCAGTGACCAGCGAAAGTGACCAGTGACCAGTGACCAGTGACCAGTGACCAGTGACCAGTGACCAGTGACAAGTGACCTGGGACCAGTGACCAGTGACCAGTGACCAGTGACCAGCGAAATTGACCAGTGACCAGTGACCAGTGACCAGTCACCAGTGACCAGCGACCAGTGACCAGAGACCAGTACCCAGTGACCAGTGACCAGTGACCACTGACCAGCGAAAGTGACCAGTGAACAGTGACCAGTGACCAGTGACCAGTGACCTGTGACCAGTGACCAGTGACCAGTGTCCAGTGACCAGTGACCAGCGAAAGTGACCAGTGACGAGTGACCAGTGACAAGTGACCAGTGACCAGTGACCAGTGACCAGTGACCAGTGACTAGTGACCAGCAACCAGTGACCTGTGACCAGTGACCAGTGACCAGCAAAATTGACCAGCAAAATTGACCAGTGACCAGTGACCAGCGACCAATGACCAGTGACCAGTGACCAGTGACCAGTGACAAGTGACCAGTGACCAGTGACCAGTGACCAGTGACCAGTGACCGGTGACCAGTGACCAGTGACCAGTGACCAGTGACCAGTGACCAGTGACCAGTGACCAGTGACCAGTGACCAGTGACCAGTGACAAGTGACCAGTGACCAGCTGCCAGTGACCAGTGACCAGTGACCAGTGACCAGTGACTAGCGAAAGTGACCAGTGACCAGTGACCAGTGACCAGTGACCAGTGACCAGTGACCAGTGACCAGTGACAAGTGACCAGTGACCAGCGACCAGTGACCAGTGACCAGTGACCAGTGACCAGCGAAAGTGACCAGTGACCAGTGACCAGTGACCAGTGACAAGTGACCAGTGACCAGCGACCAGTGACCAGTGACCTGTGACCAGTGACCAGTGACCAGCGAAAGTGACCAGTGACCAGGGACCAGTGACCAGTGACCAGCGAAATTGACCAGTGACCAGTGACCAGTGACCAGTGACAAGTGACCAGTGACCAGTGACCAGTGACCAGTGACCAGTGACCAGTGACCAGTGACCAGTGACCAGCGAAAGTGACCAGTGACCAGTGACCAGTGACCAGTGACCAGCGAAAGTGACCAGTGACCAGTGACCAGTGACCAGCGAAATTGACCAGTGACCAGTGACCAGAGACCAGTGACTAGCCAAATTGACCAGTGACCAGTGACCAGTGACCAGCGAAAGTGACCAGTGACCAGTGACCAGTGACCAGTGACCAGTGACAAGTGACCTGGGACCAGTGAAAGTGACCAGTGACCAGTGAACAGTGACCAGCGAAATTGACCAGTTTCCAGTAACCAGTGATAAGTGACCAGTGACCAGTGACCAGCGAAAGTGACCAGTGAACAGTGACCAGGGACCAGTGACCAGTGACGAGTGACCAGTGACCAGCGAAAGTGAACAGTGAGCAGTGACCAGTGACCAGTGACCAGTGACCAGTGACCAGCGAAATTGACCAGTGACCAGTGACCAGTGAACAGTGACAAGTGACCAGTGACAAGTGAACAACGAAAGTGACCAGTGAACAGTGACCAGGGACCAGTGACCAGTGACGAGTGACCAGTGACCAGCGAAAGTGAACAGTGAGCAGTGACCAGTGACCAGTGACCAGTGACCAGTGACCAGCGAAAGTGACCAGTGACCAGTGACCAGTGACCAGTGACCAGTGACCAGTGACAAGTGACCTGGGACCAGTGACCAGTGACCAGTGACCAGTGACCAGTGACCAGTGACCAGTGACCAGTGACCAGTGACCAGCGAAAGTGACCAGTGACGAGTGACCAGTGACAAGTGACCAGTGACCAGTGACCAGTGACCAGTGACCAGTGACCAGTGACCAGTGACGAGTGACCAGTGATCAGCGAAAGTGAACAGTGACCAGTGACCAGTGACCAGTGACCAGTGACCAGCGAAAGTGACCAGTAACCAGTGACCAGTGACCAGTGACCAGTGACAAGTGACCTGGGACCAGTGACCAGTGACCAGTGACCAGCGAAAGTGACCAGTGACCAGTGACCAGTGACCAGTGACCAGTGACCAGTGACCAGCGGTAGTGACCAGTGACCAGTGACCAGTCATCAGTGACCAGTGAACAGTGACCAGTGACCAGTGACTAGTAACCAGCAACCAGTGACCAGTGACCAGTGACCAGTGACCAGCAAAATTGACCAGCAAAATTGACCAGTGACCAGTGACCAGTGACCAATGACCAGTGACCAGTGACCAGTGACCAGTGACAAGTGACCAGTGACCAGTGACCAGTGACCAGTGACCAGTGACCAGTGCCAACGACCAGTGACCAGTGACAAGTGACCAGTGACCAGTGACCAGTGATCAGTGACCAGTGAACAGTGACCAGTGACCAGTGACCAGTGACCAGCGAAAATGACCAGTGACCAGTGACCAGTGACCAGCGAAATTGACCAGTGACCAGTGACCAGTGAACAGTGACAAGTGACCAGTGACAAGTGACCAACGAAAGTGACCAGTGAACAGTGACCAGGGACCAGTGACCAGTGACGAGTGACCAGTGACCAGCGAAAGTGAACAGTGAGCAGTGACCAGTGACCAGTGACCAGTGACCAGTGACCAGCGAAAGTGATCAGTGACCAGTGACCAGTGACCAGTGACCAGTGACAAGTGACCAGTGACCAGCGACCAGTGACCAGTGACCAGTGACCAGTGACCAGTGACCAGCGAAAGTGACCAGTGACCAGCGAAAGTGACCAGGGACCAGTGACCAGTGACCAGTGAGCTGTGACCAGTGACCAGTGACCAGTGAACTGTGACCAGTGACCAGTGACCAGCGAAAGTGACCAGTGACCAGTGACCAGCGAAAGTGACCAGTGACCAGTGACCAGTGACCAGTGTCCAGTGTCCAGTGACCAGTGACCAGTGATAAGTGACCAGTGACCAGTGACCAGTGACCAGCGACCAGTGACCAGTGACCAGTGAATAGTGACCAGTGACCAGTGAACAGCGAAAGTGACCAGTGACCAGTGACCTGTGACCTGTGACCAGTGACCAGTGACCAGTGACCAGTGACCAGTGACGAGCGAAATGGACCAGTGACCAGTAACTAGTGACCAGCGATCAATGACCAGTGACCACTGACCAGCGAAAGTGACCAGTGACCAGTGACCAGTGACCAGCGAAATTGACCAGTCACCAGTGACCAGTGGCCAGTGACCAGCGACCAGTGACCAATGACCAGTGACCAGTGACCAGTGACCAGTGACAAGTGACCAGTGACCAGTGACCGGCGAAAGTGACCAGTGAACAGTGACCAGTGACCAGTGACCAGTGAATAGTGACCAGTGACCAGTGAACAGCGAAAGTGACCAGTGACCAGTGACCTGTGACCAGTGACCAGTGACCAGTGACCATTGACCAGTGACCAGTGACCAGTGACCAGCGAAAGTGACCAGGGACAAGCGTCCAGTGACCAGTGACCAGTGACCAGTGACCAGCGAAAGTGACCAGTGACCAGTGACCAGTGACCAGTGACCAGTGACCAGTGACCAGTGACAAGTGACCTGGGACCAGTGAAAGTGACCAGTGACCAGTGAACAGTGACCAGAGAAATTGACCAGTGAACAGTGATCAGCGAAATTGACCAGTGACCATTAACCAGTGACCAGCGAAAGTGACCAGTGACGAGTGACCAGTGACAAGTGACCAGTGACAAGTGACCAGTGACCACTGACCAGTGACCAGTGACCAGCGACCAGTGACCAGTGACCAGTGACCGGGGACCAGTGGCCAGCGAAAGTGACCAGCGACCAGTGACCAGTGACCAGTGACCAGTGACTAGCCAAATTGAGCAGTGAGCAGTGACCAGTGACCAGTGACCAGTGACCAGTGACCAGTGACCAGCGAAATTGACCAGCGACCATTGACCAGTGACCAGCGAAAGTGACCAGTGACGAGTGACCTGTGACAAGTGACCAGTGACCAGCGACCAGTGACCAGCGAAAGTGACCAGTGACCAGTGACCAGTGACCAGCGACCAGTGACCAGTGACCAGTGACCAGTGACCAGCAAAATTGACCAGCAAAATTGACCAGTGACCAGTGACCAGTGACCAGTGACCAGTGACCAGTGACCAGTGACCAGTGACCAGCGAAAGTGACCAGTGACCAGTGACCAGTGACCAGTGACCAGCGAAAGTGACCAGTGAACAGTGACCAGGGACCAGTGACCAGTGACGAGTGACCAGTGACCAGCGAAAGTGAACAGTGAGCAGTGACCAGTGAACAGTGACAAGTGACCAGTGACAAGTGAACAACGAAAGTGACCAGTGAACAGTGACCAGGGACCAGTGACCAGTGACGAGTGACCAGTGACCAGCGAAAGTGAACAGTGAGCAGTGACCAGTGACCAGTGACCAGTGACCAGTGACCAGCGAAAGTGACCAGTGACCAGTGACCAGTGACCAGTGACCAGTGACCAGTGACCATTGACCAGTGACCAGTGACCAGTGACCAGCGAAAGTGACCAGGGACAAGCGTCCAGTGACCAGTGACCAGTGACCAGTGACCAGCGAAAGTGACCAGTGACCAGTGACCAGTGACCAGTGACCAGTGACCAGTGACCAGTGACAAGTGACCTGGGACCAGTGAAAGTGACCAGTGACCAGTGAACAGTGACCAGCGAAATTGACCAGTTTCCAGTGACCAGTGATAAGTGACCAGTGACCAGTGACCAGCGAAAGTGACCAGTGAACAGTGATCAGCGAAATTGACCAGTGACCATTAACCAGTGACCAGCGAAAGTGACCAGTGACGAGTGACCAGTGACAAGTGACCAGTGACAAGTGACCAGTGACCACTGACCAGTGACCAGTGACCAGCGACCAGTGACCAGTGACCAGTGACCGGGGACCAGTGACCAGTGACCAGTGACCAGTGACCAGTGACCAGTGACCAGTGACAAGTGACCAGTGACCAGCTGCCAGTGACCAGTGACCAGTGACCAGTGACCAGTGACTAGCGAAAGTGACCAGTGACCAGTGACCAGTGACCAGTGACCAGTGACCAGTGACCAGTGACCAGTGACCAGTGACAAGTGACCAGTGACCAGCGACCAGTGACCAGTGACCAGTGACCAGTGACCAGTGATAAGTGACCAGTGACCAGTGACCAGTGACCAGCGACCAGTGACCAGTGACCAGTGAATAGTGACCAGTGACCAGTGAACAGCGAAAGTGACCAGTGACCAGTGACCTGTGACCTGTGACCAGTGACCAGTGACCAGTGACCAGTGACCAGTGACGAGCGAAATGGACCAGTGACCAGTGACTAGTGACCAGCGATCAATGACCAGTGACCACTGACCAGCGAAAGTGACCAGTGACCAGTGACCAGTGACCAGCGAAACTGACCAGTCACCAGTGACCAGTGGCCAGTGACCAGCGACCAGTGACCAATGACCAGTGACCAGTGACCAGTGACCAGTGGCAAGTGACCAGTGACCAGTGACCGGCGAAAGTGACCAGTGAACAGTGACCAGTGACCAGTGACCAGTGAATAGTGACCAGTGACCAGTGAACAGCGAAAGTGACCAGTGACCAGTGACCAGTGACCAGTGACCAGTGACCAGCCAAAGTGACCAGTGACCAGTGACCAGTGACCAGTGACCAGCGAAAGTGACCAGTGACCAGTGACCAGTGACCAGCGAAATTGACCAGTGACCAGTGACCAGAGACCAGTGACTAGCCAAATTGACCAGTGACCAGTGACCAGTGGCCAGCGGTAGTGACCAGTGACCAGTGACCAGTCATCAGTGACCAGTGAACAGTGACCAGTGACCAGTGACCAGTGACCAGTGACCAGTGACCAGCGAAAGTGACCAGTGACCAGTGACCAGTGACCAGTGACCAGTGACCAGTGACCAGTGACAAGTGACCTGGGACCAGTGAAAGTGACCAGTGACCAGTGAACAGTGACCAGCGAAATTGACCAGTTTCCAGTAACCAGTGATAAGTGACCAGTGACCAGTGACCAGCGAAAGTGACCAGTGAACAGTGACCAGGGACCAGTGACCAGTGACGAGTGACCAGTGACCAGCGAAAGTGAACAGTGAGCAGTGACCAGTGACCAGTGACCAGTGACCAGTGACCAGCGAAATTGACCAGTGACCAGTGACCAGTGAACAGTGACAAGTGACCAGTGACAAGTGAACAACGAAATTGACCAGTGAACAGTGATCAGCGAAATTGACCAGTGACCATTAACCAGTGACCAGCGAAAGTGACCAGTGACGAGTGACCAGTGACAAGTGACCAGTGACAAGTGACCAGTGACCACTGACAAGTGACCAGTGACGAGTGACCAGCGACCAGTGACCAGTGACCAGCAAAAATGACCAGTGACCAGTGACCAGTGACCAGTGACCAGTGACCAGTGACCAGCGAAAGTGACAAGTGACAAGTGACCTGGGACCAGTGACCAGTGACCAGTGACCAGTGACCAGTGACCAGCGAAATTGACCAGTGACCAGTGACCAGTGACCAGTGACCAGTGACCAGCGAAATTGACCAGCGACCATTGACCAGTGACCAGTGACCAGTGACCAGTGACAAGTGACCAGTGACCAGTGACCAGCGACCAGTGACCAGTGACCATTGACCAGTGACCAGTGACCAGCAAAAATGACCAGTGACCAGTGACAAGTGACCAGTGACCAGCGAAAGTGACCAGTGACCACTGACCAGTGACCAGTGACCAGTGACAAGTGACCTGGGACCAGTGACCAGTGACCAGTGACCAGCGACAGTGACCAGTGACCAGTGACCAGTGACCAGTGACAAGTGACCTGGGACCAGTGACCAGTGACCAGTGACCAGTGACCAGTGAGCAGTGACCAGTGACCAGTGACCAGCGAAAGTGACCAGTGACGAGTGACCAGTGACAAGTGACCAGTGACCAGTGACCAGTGACCAGTGACCAGTGACCAGTGACCAGTGACCAGTGACGAGTGACCAGTGATCAGCGAAAGTGAACAGTGACCAGTGACCAGTGACCAGTGACCAGTGACCAGCGAAAGTGACCAGTGACCAGTGACCAGTGACCAGTGACTAGTGACCAGCAACCAGTGACCAGTGACCAGTGACCAGTGACAAGCAAAATTGACCAGCAAAATTGACCAGTGCCCAGTGACCAGTGACCAATGACCAGTGACCAGTGACCAGTGACCAGTGACAAGTGACCAGTGACCAGTGACCAGTGCCAACGACCAGTGACCAGTGACAAGTGACCAGTGACCAGTGACCAGTGATCAGTGACCAGTGAACAGTGACCAGTGACCAGTGACCAGTGACCAGCGAAAATGACCAGTGACCAGTGACCAGTGACCAGCGAAATTGACCAGTGACCAGTGACCAGTGAACAGTGACAAGTGACCAGTGACAAGTGACCAACGAAAGTGACCAGTGAACAGTGACCAGTGACAAGTGACCAGTGACAAGTGACCAACGAAAGTGGCCAGTGAACAGTGACCAGGGACCAGTGACCAGTGACGAGTGACCAGTGACCAGCGAAAGTGAACAGTGAGCAGTGACCAGTGACCAGTGACCAGCGAAAGTGACCAGTGACCAGTGACCAGTGACCAGTGACCAGTGACCAGTGACCAGTGACCAGTGACAAGTGACCTGGGACCAGTGACCAGTGACCAGTGACCAGTGACCAGCGAAATTGACCAGTGACCAGTGACCAGTGACCAGTCACCAGTGACCAGCGACCAGTGACCAGAGACCAGTACCCAGTGACCAGTGAAAAGTGACCACTGACCAGCGAAAGTGACCAGTGAACAGTGACCAGTGACCAGTGACCAGTGACCTGTGACCAGTGACCAGTGTCCAGTGACCAGTGACCAGCGAAAGTGACCAGTGACGAGTGACCAGTGACAAGTGACCAGTGACCAGTGACCAGTGACCAGTGACCAGTGACTAGTGACCAGCAACCAGTGACCAGTGACCAGTGACCAGTGACCAGCAAAATTGACCAGCAAAATTGACCAGTGACAAGTGACCAGTGACCAGTGACCAGTGACCAGTGACCAGTGACCGGTGACCAGTGACCAGTGACCAGTGACCAGTGACCAGTGACCAGTGACCAGTGACCAGTGACCAGTGACAAGTGACCAGTGACCAGCTGCCAGTGACCAGTGACCAGTGACCAGTGACCAGTGACTAGCGAAAGTGACCAGTGACCAGTGACCAGTGACCAGTGACCAGTGACCAGTGACCAGTGACCAGTGACAAGTGACCAGTGACCAGCGACCAGTGACCAGTGACCAGTGACCAGTGACCAGCGAAAGTGACCAGTGACCAGTGACCAGTGACCAGTGACCAGTGACCAGTGACCAGTGACCAGTGACCAGTGACCAGCGAAAGTGACCAGTGACCAGGGACCAGTGACCAGTGACCAGCGAAATTGACCAGTGACCAGTGACCAGTGACCAGTGACAAGTGACCAGTGACCAGTGACCAGTGACCAGTGACCAGTGACCAGTGACCAGTGACCAGTGACCAGCGAAAGTGACCAGTGACCAGTGACCAGTGACCAGTGACGAGCGAAAGTGACCAGTGACCAGTGACCAGTGACCAGTGACCAGTGACCAGTGACCAGTGACCAGTGACCAGTGACCAGCGAAAGTGACCAGTGACCAGTGACCAGTGACCAGTGACGAGCGAAAGTGACCAGTGACCAGTGACCAGTGACCAGCGAAATTGACCAGTGACCAGTGACCAGAGACCAGTGACTAGCCAAATTGACCAGTGACCAGTGACCAGTGACCAGCGAAAGTGACCAGTGACCACTGACCAGTCACCAGTGACCAGCGACCAGTGACCAGTGACCAGTGACCGGGGACCAGTGGCCAGCGAAAGTGACCAGCGACCAGTGACCAGTGACCAGTGACCAGTGACTAGCCAAATTGAGCAGTGAGCAGTGACCAGTGACCAGTGACCAGTGACCAGTGACCAGTGACCAGCGAAATTGACCAGCGACCATTGACCAGTGACCAGCGAAAGTGACCAGTGACGAGTGACCTGTGACAAGTGACCAGTGACCAGCGACCAGTGACCAGCGAAAGTGACCAGTGACCAGTGACCAGTGACCAGCGACCAGTGACCAGTGACCAGTGACCAGTGACCAGCAAAATTGACCAGCAAAATTGACCAGTGACCAGTGACCAGTGACCAGTGACCAGTGACCAGTGACAAGTGACCAGTGACCAGTGACCAGTGACCAGTGACCAGTGACCAGTGCCAACGACCAGTGACCAGCGAAAGTGACCAGGGACCAGTGACCAGTGACCAGCGAAATTGACCAGTGACCAGTGACCAGAGACCAGTGACTAGCCAAATTGACCAGTGACCAGTGACCAGTGGCCAGCGGTAGTGACCAGTGACCAGTGACCAGTCATCAGTGACCAGTGAACAGTGACCAGTGACCAGTGACCAGTGACCAGTGACCAGCGAAAGTGGCCAGTGAACAGTGACCAGGGACCAGTGACCAGTGACGAGTGACCAGTGACGAGCGAAAGTGAACAGTGAGCAGTGACCAGTGACCAGTGACCAACGAAAGTGACCAGTGACCAGTGACCAGTGACCAGTGACCAGTGACCAGTGACCAGTGACCAGCCAAAGTGACCAGTGACCAGTGACCAGTGACCAGTGACCAGCGAAAGTGACCAGTGACCAGTGACCAGTGACCAGCGAAATTGACCAGTGACCAGTGACCAGAGACCAGTGACTAGCCAAATTGACCAGTGACCAGTGACCAGTGGCCAGCGGTAGTGACCAGTGACCAGTGACCAGTCATCAGTGACCAGTGAACAGTGACCAGTGACCAGTGGCCAGTGACCAGTGACCAGTGACCAGCGAAAGTGACCAGTGACCAGTGACCAGTGACCAGTGACCAGTGACCAGTGACAAGTGACCTGGGACCAGTGAAAGTGACCAGTGACCAGTGAACAGTGACCAGCGAAATTGACCAGTTTCCAGTAACCAGTGATAAGTGACCAGTGACCAGTGACCAGCGAAAGTGACCAGTGAACAGTGACCAGGGACCAGTGACCAGTGACGAGTGACCAGTGACCAGCGAAAGTGAACAGTGAGCAGTGACCAGTGACCAGTGACCAGTGACCAGTGACCAGCGAAATTGACCAGTGACCAGTGACCAGTGAACAGTGACAAGTGACCAGTGACAAGTGAACAACGAAATTGACCAGTGAACAGTGATCAGCGAAATTGACCAGTGACCATTAACCAGTGACCAGCGAAAGTGACCAGTGACGAGTGACCAGTGACAAGTGACCAGTGACAAGTGACCAGTGACCACTGACAAGTGACCAGTGACCAGTGACCAGCGACCAGTGACCAGTGACCAGCAAAAATGACCAGTGACCAGTGACCAGTGACCAGTGACCAGTGACCAGTGACCAGCGAAAGTGACCAGTGACCAGTGACCAGTGACCAGTGACCAGTGACCAGTGACCAGTGACAAGTGACCTGGGACCAGTGAAAGTGACCAGTGACCAGTGAACAGTGACCAGCGAAATTGACCAGTTTCCAGTAACCAGTGATAAGTGACCAGTGACCAGTGACCAGCGAAAGTGACCAGTGAACAGTGACCAGGGACCAGTGACCAGTGACGAGTGACCAGTGACCAGCGAAAGTGAACAGTGAGCAGTGACCAGTGACCAGTGACCAGTGACCAGTGACCAGCGAAATTGACCAGTGACCAGTGACCAGTGAACAGTGACAAGTGACCAGTGACAAGTGAACAACGAAATTGACCAGTGAACAGTGATCAGCGAAATTGACCAGTGACCATTAACCAGTGACCAGCGAAAGTGACCAGTGACGAGTGACCAGTGACAAGTGACCAGTGACAAGTGACCAGTGACCACTGACAAGTGACCAGTGACGAGTGACCAGCGACCAGTGACCAGTGACCAGCAAAAATGACCAGTGACCAGTGACCAGTGACCAGTGACCAGTGACCAGTGACCAGCGAAAGTGACAAGTGACAAGTGACCTGGGACCAGTGACCAGTGACCAGTGACCAGTGACCAGTGACCAGCGAAATTGACCAGTGACCAGTGACCAGTGACCAGTGACCAGTGACCAGCGAAATTGACCAGCGACCATTGACCAGTGACCAGTGACCAGTGACCAGTGACAAGTGACCAGTGACCAGTGACCAGCGACCAGTGACCAGTGACCATTGACCAGTGACCAGTGACCAGCAAAAATGACCAGTGACCAGTGACAAGTGACCAGTGACCAGCGAAAGTGACCAGTGACCACTGACCAGTAACCAGTGACCAGTGACAAGTGACCTGGGACCAGTGACCAGTGACCAGTGACCAGCGACAGTGACCAGTGACCAGTGACCAGTGACCAGTGACAAGTGACCTGGGACCAGTGACCAGTGACCAGTGACCAGTGACCAGTGAGCAGTGACCAGTGACCAGTGACCAGCGAAAGTGACCAGTGACGAGTGACCAGTGACAAGTGACCAGTGACCAGTGACCAGTGACCAGTGACCAGTGACCAGTGACCAGTGACCAGTGACGAGTGACCAGTGATCAGCGAAAGTGAACAGTGACCAGTGACCAGTGACCAGTGACCAGTGACCAGCGAAAGTGACCAGTGACCAGTGACCAGTGACCAGTGACTAGTGACCAGCAACCAGTGACCAGTGACCAGTGACCAGTGACAAGCAAAATTGACCAGCAAAATTGACCAGTGCCCAGTGACCAGTGACCAATGACCAGTGACCAGTGACCAGTGACCAGTGACAAGTGACCAGTGACCAGTGACCAGTGCCAACGACCAGTGACCAGTGACAAGTGACCAGTGACCAGTGACCAGTGATCAGTGACCAGTGAACAGTGACCAGTGACCAGTGACCAGTGACCAGCGAAAATGACCAGTGACCAGTGACCAGTGACCAGCGAAATTGACCAGTGACCAGTGACCAGTGAACAGTGACAAGTGACCAGTGACAAGTGACCAACGAAAGTGACCAGTGAACAGTGACCAGTGACAAGTGACCAGTGACAAGTGACCAACGAAAGTGGCCAGTGAACAGTGACCAGGGACCAGTGACCAGTGACGAGTGACCAGTGACCAGCGAAAGTGAACAGTGAGCAGTGACCAGTGACCAGTGACCAGCGAAAGTGACCAGTGACCAGTGACCAGTGACCAGTGACCAGTGACCAGTGACCAGTGACCAGTGACAAGTGACCTGGGACCAGTGACCAGTGACCAGTGACCAGTGACCAGCGAAATTGACCAGTGACCAGTGACCAGTGACCAGTCACCAGTGACCAGCGACCAGTGACCAGAGACCAGTACCCAGTGACCAGTGAAAAGTGACCACTGACCAGCGAAAGTGACCAGTGAACAGTGACCAGTGACCAGTGACCAGTGACCTGTGACCAGTGACCAGTGTCCAGTGACCAGTGACCAGCGAAAGTGACCAGTGACGAGTGACCAGTGACAAGTGACCAGTGACCAGTGACCAGTGACCAGTGACCAGTGACTAGTGACCAGCAACCAGTGACCAGTGACCAGTGACCAGTGACCAGCAAAATTGACCAGCAAAATTGACCAGTGACAAGTGACCAGTGACCAGTGACCAGTGACCAGTGACCAGTGACCGGTGACCAGTGACCAGTGACCAGTGACCAGTGACCAGTGACCAGTGACCAGTGACCAGTGACCAGTGACAAGTGACCAGTGACCAGCTGCCAGTGACCAGTGACCAGTGACCAGTGACCAGTGACTAGCGAAAGTGACCAGTGACCAGTGACCAGTGACCAGTGACCAGTGACCAGTGACCAGTGACCAGTGACAAGTGACCAGTGACCAGCGACCAGTGACCAGTGACCAGTGACCAGTGACCAGCGAAAGTGACCAGTGACCAGTGACCAGTGACCAGTGACCAGTGACCAGTGACCAGTGACCAGTGACCAGTGACCAGCGAAAGTGACCAGTGACCAGGGACCAGTGACCAGTGACCAGCGAAATTGACCAGTGACCAGTGACCAGTGACCAGTGACAAGTGACCAGTGACCAGTGACCAGTGACCAGTGACCAGTGACCAGTGACCAGTGACCAGTGACCAGCGAAAGTGACCAGTGACCAGTGACCAGTGACCAGTGACGAGCGAAAGTGACCAGTGACCAGTGACCAGTGACCAGCGAAATTGACCAGTGACCAGTGACCAGAGACCAGTGACTAGCCAAATTGACCAGTGACCAGTGACCAGTGACCAGCGAAAGTGACCAGTGACCACTGACCAGTCACCAGTGACCAGCGACCAGTGACCAGTGACCAGTGACCGGGGACCAGTGGCCAGCGAAAGTGACCAGCGACCAGTGACCAGTGACCAGTGACCAGTGACTAGCCAAATTGAGCAGTGAGCAGTGACCAGTGACCAGTGACCAGTGACCAGTGACCAGTGACCAGCGAAATTGACCAGCGACCATTGACCAGTGACCAGCGAAAGTGACCAGTGACGAGTGACCTGTGACAAGTGACCAGTGACCAGCGACCAGTGACCAGCGAAAGTGACCAGTGACCAGTGACCAGTGACCAGCGACCAGTGACCAGTGACCAGTGACCAGTGACCAGCAAAATTGACCAGCAAAATTGACCAGTGACCAGTGACCAGTGACCAGTGACCAGTGACCAGTGACAAGTGACCAGTGACCAGTGACCAGTGACCAGTGACCAGTGACCAGTGCCAACGACCAGTGACCAGCGAAAGTGACCAGGGACCAGTGACCAGTGACCAGCGAAATTGACCAGTGACCAGTGACCAGAGACCAGTGACTAGCCAAATTGACCAGTGACCAGTGACCAGTGGCCAGCGGTAGTCACCAGTGACCAGTGACCAGTCATCAGTGACCAGTGAACAGTGACCAGTGACCAGTGACCAGTGACCAGTGACCAGCGAAAGTGGCCAGTGAACAGTGACCAGGGACCAGTGACCAGTGACGAGTGACCAGTGACGAGCGAAAGTGAACAGTGAGCAGTGACCAGTGACCAGTGACCAGCGAAAGTGACCAGTGACCAGTGACCAGTGACCAGTGACCAGTGACCAGTGACCAGTGACCAGCCAAAGTGACCAGTGACCAGTGACCAGTGACCAGTGACCAGCGAAAGTGACCAGTGACCAGTGACCAGTGACCAGCGAAATTGACCAGTGACCAGTGACCAGAGACCAGTGACTAGCCAAATTGACCAGTGACCAGTGACCAGTGGCCAGCGGTAGTGACCAGTGACCAGTGACCAGTCATCAGTGACCAGTGAACAGTGACCAGTGACCAGTGGCCAGTGACCAGTGACCAGTGACCAGCGAAAGTGACCAGTGACCAGTGACCAGTGACCAGTGACCAGTGACCAGTGACAAGTGACCTGGGACCAGTGAAAGTGACCAGTGACCAGTGAACAGTGACCAGCGAAATTGACCAGTTTCCAGTAACCAGTGATAAGTGACCAGTGACCAGTGACCAGCGAAAGTGACCAGTGAACAGTGACCAGGGACCAGTGACCAGTGACGAGTGACCAGTGACCAGCGAAAGTGAACAGTGAGCAGTGACCAGTGACCAGTGACCAGTGACCAGTGACCAGCGAAATTGACCAGTGACCAGTGACCAGTGAACAGTGACAAGTGACCAGTGACAAGTGAACAACGAAATTGACCAGTGAACAGTGATCAGCGAAATTGACCAGTGACCATTAACCAGTGACCAGCGAAAGTGACCAGTGACGAGTGACCAGTGACAAGTGACCAGTGACAAGTGACCAGTGACCACTGACAAGTGACCAGTGACCAGTGACCAGCGACCAGTGACCAGTGACCAGCAAAAATGACCAGTGACCAGTGACCAGTGACCAGTGACCAGTGACCAGTGACCAGCGAAAGTGACAAGTGACAAGTGACCTGGGACCAGTGACCAGTGACCAGTGACCAGTGACCAGTGATCAGCGAAATTGACCAGTGACCATTGACCAGTGACCAGTGACCAGTGACCAGTGACAAGTGACCAGTGACCAGTGACCAGCGACCAGTGACCAGTGACCATTGACCAGTGACCAGTGACCAGCAAAAATGACCAGTGACCAGTGACAAGTGACCAGTGACCAGCGAAAGTGACCAGTGACCAGTGACAAGTGACCTGGGACCAGTGACCAGTGACCAGTGACCAGCGACAGTGACCAGTGACCAGTGACCAGTGACCAGTGACAAGTGACCTGGGACCAGTGACCAGTGACCAGTGACCAGTGACCAGTGAGCAGTGACCAGTGACCAGTGACCAGCGAAAGTGACCAGTGACGAGTGACCAGTGACAAGTGAACAGTGACCAGTGACCAGTGACCAGTGACCAGTGACCAGTGACCAGTGACCAGTGACGAGTGACCAGAGATCAGCGAAAGTGAACAGTGACCAGTGACCAGTGACCAGTGACCAGTGACCAGCGAAAGTGACCAGTGACCAGTGACCAGTGACCAGTGACTAGTGACCAGCAACCAGTGACCAGTGACCAGTGACCAGTGACCAGCAAAATTGACCAGCAAAATTGACCAGTGCCCAGTGACCAGTGACCAATGACCAGTGACCAGTGACCAGTGACCAGTGACAAGTGACCAGTGACCAGTGACCAGTGCCAACGACCAGTGACCAGTGACAAGTGACCAGTGACCAGTGACCAGTGATCAGTGACCAGTGAACAGTGACCAGTGACCAGTGACCAGTGACCAGCGAAAATGACCAGTGACCAGTGACCAGTGACCAGCGAAATTGACCAGTGACCAGTGACCAGTGAACAGTGACAAGTGACCAGTGACAAGTGACCAACGAAAGTGACCAGTGAACAGTGACCAGTGACAAGTGACCAGTGACAAGTGACCAACGAAAGTGGCCAGTGAACAGTGACCAGGGACCAGTGACCAGTGACGAGTGACCAGTGACCAGCGAAAGTGAACAGTGAGCAGTGACCAGTGACCAGTGACCAGCGAAAGTGACCAGTGACCAGTGACCAGTGACCAGTGACCAGTGACCAGTGACCAGTGACCAGTGACAAGTGACCTGGGACCAGTGACCAGTGACCAGTGACCAGTGACCAGCGAAATTGACCAGTGACCAGTGACCAGTGACCAGTCACCAGTGACCAGCGACCAGTGACCAGAGACCAGTACCCAGTGACCAGTGACCAGTGACCACTGACCAGTGACCAGCGAAAGTGACCAGTGACCAGTGACCAGTGACCAGTGACCAGTGACCAGTGACCAGTGACCAGTGACAAGTGACCAGTGACCAGCGACCAGTGACCAGTGACCAGTGACCAGTGACCAGTGACCAGCGAAGGTGACCAGTGACCAGGGACCAGTGACCAGTGACCAGCGAAATTGACCAGTGACCAGTGACCAGTGACCAGTGACAAGTGACCAGTGACCAGTGACCAGTGACCAGTGACCAGTGACCAGTGACCAGCCAAAGTGACCAGTGACCAGTGACCAGTGACCAGTGACCAGCGAAAGTGACCAGTGACCAGTGACCAGTGACCAGCGAAATTGACCAGTGACCAGTGACCAGAGACCAGTGACTAGCCAAATTGACCAGTGACCAGTGACCAGTGGCCAGCGGTAGTGACCAGTGACCAGTGACCAGTCATCAGTGACCAGTGAACAGTGACCAGTGACCAGTGACCAGTGACCAGTGACCAGTGACCAGCGAAAGTGACCAGTGACCAGTGACCAGTGACCAGTGACCAGTGACCAGTGACAAGTGACCTGGGACCAGTGAAAGTGACCAGTGACCAGTGAACAGTGACCAGCGAAATTGACCAGTTTCCAGTAACCAGTGATAAGTGACCAGTGACCAGTGACCAGCGAAAGTGACCAGTGAACAGTGACCAGGGACCAGTGACCAGTGACGAGTGACCAGTGACCAGCGAAAGTGAACAGTGAGCAGTGACCAGTGACCAGTGACCAGTGACCAGTGACCAGCGAAATTGACCAGTGACCAGTGACCAGTGAACAGTGACAAGTGACCAGTGACAAGTGAACAACGAAATTGACCAGTGAACAGTGATCAGCGAAATTGACCAGTGACCATTAACCAGTGACCAGCGAAAGTGACCAGTGACGAGTGACCAGTGACAAGTGACCAGTGACAAGTGACCAGTGACCACTGACAAGTGACCAGTGACCAGTGACCAGCGACCAGTGACCAGTGACCAGCAAAAATGACCAGTGACCAGTGACCAGTGACCAGTGACCAGTGACCAGTGACCAGCGAAAGTGACAAGTGACAAGTGACCTGGGACCAGTGACCAGTGACCAGTGACCAGTGACCAGTGACCAGCGAAATTGACCAGTGACCATTGACCAGTGACCAGTGACCAGTGACCAGTGACAAGTGACCAGTGACCAGTGACCAGCGACCAGTGACCAGTGACCATTGACCAGTGACCAGTGACCAGCAAAAATGACCAGTGACCAGTGACAAGTGACCAGTGACCAGCGAAAGTGACCAGTGACCACTGACCAGTGACCAGTGACCAGTGACAAGTGACCTGGGACCAGTGACCAGTGACCAGTGACCAGCGACAGTGACCAGTGACCAGTGACCAGTGACCAGTGACAAGTGACCTGGGACCAGTGACCAGTGACCAGTGACCAGTGACCAGTGAGCAGTGACCAGTGACCAGTGACCAGCGAAAGTGACCAGTGACGAGTGACCAGTGACAAGTGACCAGTGACCAGTGACCAGTGACCAGTGACCAGTGACCAGTGACCAGTGACGAGTGACCAGTGATCAGCGAAAGTGAACAGTGACCAGTGACCAGTGACCAGTGACCAGTGACCAGCGAAAGTGACCAGTGACCAGTGACCAGTGACCAGTGACTAGTGACCAGCAACCAGTGACCAGTGACCAGTGACCAGTGACCAGCAAAATTGACCAGCAAAATTGACCAGTGCCCAGTGACCAGTGCCAACGACCAGTGACCAGTGACAAGTGACCAGTGACCAGTGACCAGTGATCAGTGACCAGTGAACAGTGACCAGTGACCAGTGACCAGTGACCAGCGAAAATGACCAGTGACCAGTGACCAGTGACCAGCGAAATTGACCAGTGACCAGTGACCAGTGAACAGTGACAAGTGACCAGTGACAAGTGACCAACGAAAGTGACCAGTGAACAGTGACCAGTGACAAGTGTCCAGTGACAAGTGACCAACGAAAGTGGCCAGTGAACAGTGACCAGGGACCAGTGACCAGTGACGAGTGACCAGTGACCAGCGAAAGTGAACAGTGAGCAGTGACCAGTGACCAGTGACCAGCGAAAGTGACCAGTGACCAGTGACCAGTGACCAGTGACCAGTGACCAGTGACCAGTGACCAGTGACAAGTGACCTGGGACCAGTGACCAGTGACCAGTGACCAGTGACCAGTGACCAGCGAAATTGACCAGTGACCAGTGACCAGTGACCAGTCACCAGTGACCAGCGACCAGTGACCAGAGACCAGTACCCAGTGACCAGTGACCAGTGACCACTGACCAGCGAAAGTGACCAGTGAACAGTGACCAGTGACCAGTGACCAGTGACCTGTGACCAGTGACCAGTGACCAGTGTCCAGTGACCAGTGACCAGCGAAAGTGACCAGTGACGAGTGACCAGTGACAAGTGACCAGTGACCAGTGACCAGTGACCAGTGACCAGTGACTAGTGACCAGCAACCAGTGACCAGTGACCAGTGACCAGTGACCAGCAAAATTGACCAGCAAAATTGACCAGTGACCAGTGACCAGTGACAAGTGACCAGTGACCAGTGACCAGTGACCAGTGACCAGTGACCAGTGACCGGTGACCAGTGACCAGTGACCAGTGACCAGTGACCAGTGACCAGTGACCAGTGACCAGTGACCAGTGACCAGTGACCAGTGACAAGTGACCAGTGACCAGCTGCCAGTGACCAGTGACCAGTGACCAGTGACCAGTGACTAGCGAAAGTGACCAGTGACCAGTGACCAGTGACCAGTGACCAGTGACCAGTGACCAGTGACCAGTGACAAGTGACCAGTGACCAGCGACCAGTGACCAGTGACCAGTGACCAGTGACCAGCGAAAGTGACCAGTGACCAGTGACCAGTGACCAGTGACCAGCGAAAGTGAACAGTGAGCAGTGACCAGTGACCAGTGACCAGTGACCAGTGACCAGCGAAATTGACCAGTGACCAGTGACCAGTGAACAGTGACAAGTGACCAGTGACAAGTGAACAACGAAATTGACCAGTGAACAGTGATCAGCGAAATTGACCAGTGACCATTAACCAGTGACCAGCGAAAGTGACCAGTGACGAGTGACCAGTGACAAGTGACCAGTGACAAGTGACCAGTGACCACTGACAAGTGACCAGTGACGAGTGACCAGCGACCAGTGACCAGTGACCAGCAAAAATGACCAGTGACCAGTGACCAGTGACCAGTGACCAGTGACCAGTGACCAGCGAAAGTGACAAGTGACAAGTGACCTGGGACCAGTGACCAGTGACCAGTGACCAGTGACCAGTGACCAGTGACCAGCGAAATTGACCAGTGACCAGTGACCAGTGACCAGTGACCAGTGACCAGTGACAAGTGACCAGTGACCAGTGACCAGCGACCAGTGACCAGTGACCATTGACCAGTGACCAGTGACCAGCAAAAATGACCAGTGACCAGTGACAAGTGACCAGTGACCAGCGAAAGTGACCAGTGACCACTGACCAGTGACCAGTGACCAGTGACAAGTGACCTGGGACCAGTGACCAGTGACCAGTGACCAGCGACAGTGACCAGTGACCAGTGACCAGTGACCAGTGACAAGTGACCTGGGACCAGTGACCAGTGACCAGTGACCAGTGACCAGTGAGCAGTGACCAGTGACCAGTGACCAGCGAAAGTGACCAGTGACGAGTGACCAGTGACAAGTGACCAGTGACCAGTGACCAGTGACCAGTGACCAGTGACCAGTGACAAGTGACCAGTGACGAGTGACCAGTGATCAGCGAAAGTGAACAGTGACCAGTGACCAGTGACCAGTGACCAGTGACCAGCGAAAGTGACCAGTGACCAGTGACCAGTGACCAGTGACTAGTGACCAGCAACCAGTGACCAGTGACCAGTGACCAGTGACAAGCAAAATTGACCAGCAAAATTGACCAGTGCCCAGTGACCAGTGACCAATGACCAGTGACCAGTGACCAGTGACCAGTGACAAGTGACCAGTGACCAGTGACCAGTGCCAACGACCAGTGACCAGTGACAAGTGACCAGTGACCAGTGACCAGTGATCAGTGACCAGTGAACAGTGACCAGTGACCAGTGACCAGTGACCAGCGAAAATGACCAGTGACCAGTGACCAGTGACCAGCGAAATTGACCAGTGACCAGTGACCAGTGAACAGTGACAAGTGACCAGTGACAAGTGACCAACGAAAGTGACCAGTGAACAGTGACCAGTGACAAGTGACCAGTGACAAGTGACCAACGAAAGTGGCCAGTGAACAGTGACCAGGGACCAGTGACCAGTGACGAGTGACCAGTGACCAGCGAAAGTGAACAGTGAGCAGTGACCAGTGACCAGTGACCAGCGAAAGTGACCAGTGACCAGTGACCAGTGACCAGTGACCAGTGACCAGTGACCAGTGACCAGTGACAAGTGACCTGGGACCAGTGACCAGTGACCAGTGACCAGTGACCAGCGAAATTGACCAGTGACCAGTGACCAGTCACCAGTCACCAGTGACCAGCGACCAGTGACCAGAGACCAGTACCCAGTGACCAGTGAAAAGTGACCACTGACCAGCGAAAGTGACCAGTGAACAGTGACCAGTGACCAGTGACCAGTGACCTGTGACCAGTGACCAGTGTCCAGTGACCAGTGACCAGCGAAAGTGACCAGTGACGAGTGACCAGTGACAAGTGACCAGTGACCAGTGACCAGTGACCAGTGACCAGTGACTAGTGACCAGCAACCAGTGACCAGTGACCAGTGACCAGTGACCAGCAAAATTGACCAGCAAAATTGACCAGTGACAAGTGACCAGTGACCAGTGACCAGTGACCAGTGACCAGTGACCGGTGACCAGTGACCAGTGACCAGTGACCAGTGACCAGTGACCAGTGACCAGTGACCAGTGACCAGTGACAAGTGACCAGTGACCAGCTGCCAGTGACCAGTGACCAGTGACCAGTGACCAGTGACTAGCGAAAGTGACCAGTGACCAGTGACCAGTGACCAGTGACCAGTGACCAGTGACCAGTGACCAGTGACAAGTGACCAGTGACCAGCGACCAGTGACCAGTGACCAGTGACCAGTGACCAGCGAAAGTGACCAGTGACCAGTGACCAGTGACCAGTGACCAGTGACCAGTGACCAGTGACCAGTGACCAGTGACCAGCGAAAGTGACCAGTGACCAGGGACCAGTGACCAGTGACCAGCGAAATTGACCAGTGACCAGTGACCAGTGACCAGTGACAAGTGACCAGTGACCAGTGACCAGTGACCAGTGACCAGTGACCAGTGACCAGTGACCAGTGACCAGCGAAAGTGACCAGTGACCAGTGACCAGTGACCAGTGACGAGCGAAAGTGACCAGTGACCAGTGACCAGTGACCAGCGAAATTGACCAGTGACCAGTGACCAGAGACCAGTGACTAGCCAAATTGACCAGTGACCAGTGACCAGTGACCAGCGAAAGTGACCAGTGACCACTGACCAGTCACCAGTGACCAGCGACCAGTGACCAGTGACCAGTGACCGGGGACCAGTGGCCAGCGAAAGTGACCAGCGACCAGTGACCAGTGACCAGTGACCAGTGACTAGCCAAATTGAGCAGTGAGCAGTGACCAGTGACCAGTGACCAGTGACCAGTGACCAGTGACCAGCGAAATTGACCAGCGACCATTGACCAGTGACCAGCGAAAGTGACCAGTGACGAGTGACCTGTGACAAGTGACCAGTGACCAGCGACCAGTGACCAGCGAAAGTGACCAGTGACCAGTGACCAGTGACCAGCGACCAGTGACCAGTGACCAGTGACCAGTGACCAGCAAAATTGACCAGCAAAATTGACCAGTGACCAGTGACCAGTGACCAGTGACCAGTGACCAGTGACAAGTGACCAGTGACCAGTGACCAGTGACCAGTGACCAGTGACCAGTGCCAACGACCAGTGACCAGCGAAAGTGACCAGGGACCAGTGACCAGTGACCAGCGAAATTGACCAGTGACCAGTGACCAGAGACCAGTGACTAGCCAAATTGACCAGTGACCAGTGACCAGTGGCCAGCGGTAGTGACCAGTGACCAGTGACCAGTCATCAGTGACCAGTGAACAGTGACCAGTGACCAGTGACCAGTGACCAGTGACCAGCGAAAGTGGCCAGTGAACAGTGACCAGGGACCAGTGACCAGTGACGAGTGACCAGTGACGAGCGAAAGTGAACAGTGAGCAGTGACCAGTGACCAGTGACCAGCGAAAGTGACCAGTGACCAGTGACCAGTGACCAGTGACCAGTGACCAGTGACCAGTGACCAGCCAAAGTGACCAGTGACCAGTGACCAGTGACCAGTGACCAGCGAAAGTGACCAGTGACCAGTGACCAGTGACCAGCGAAATTGACCAGTGACCAGTGACCAGAGACCAGTGACTAGCCAAATTGACCAGTGACCAGTGACCAGTGGCCAGCGGTAGTGACCAGTGACCAGTGACCAGTCATCAGTGACCAGTGAACAGTGACCAGTGACCAGTGGCCAGTGACCAGTGACCAGTGACCAGCGAAAGTGACCAGTGACCAGTGACCAGTGACCAGTGACCAGTGACCAGTGACCAGTGACAAGTGACCTGGGACCAGTGAAAGTGACCAGTGACCAGTGAACAGTGACCAGCGAAATTGACCAGTTTCCAGTAACCAGTGATAAGTGACCAGTGACCAGTGACCAGCGAAAGTGACCAGTGAACAGTGACCAGGGACCAGTGACCAGTGACGAGTGACCAGTGACCAGCGAAAGTGAACAGTGAGCAGTGACCAGTGACCAGTGACCAGTGACCAGTGACCAGCGAAATTGACCAGTGACCAGTGACCAGTGAACAGTGACAAGTGACCAGTGACAAGTGAACAACGAAATTGACCAGTGAACAGTGATCAGCGAAATTGACCAGTGACCATTAACCAGTGACCAGCGAAAGTGACCAGTGACGAGTGACCAGTGACAAGTGACCAGTGACAAGTGACCAGTGACCACTGACAAGTGACCAGTGACCAGTGACCAGCGACCAGTGACCAGTGACCAGCAAAAATGACCAGTGACCAGTGACCAGTGACCAGTGACCAGTGACCAGTGACCAGTGACCAGCGAAAGTGACAAGTGACAAGTGACCTGGGACCAGTGACCAGTGACCAGTGACCAGTGACCAGTGATCAGCGAAATTGACCAGTGACCATTGACCAGTGACCAGTGACCAGTGACCAGTGACAAGTGACCAGTGACCAGTGACCAGCGACCAGTGACCAGTGACCATTGACCAGTGACCAGTGACCAGCAAAAATGACCAGTGACCAGTGACAAGTGACCAGTGACCAGCGAAAGTGACCAGTGACCAGTGACAAGTGACCTGGGACCAGTGACCAGTGACCAGTGACCAGCGACAGTGACCAGTGACCAGTGACCAGTGACCAGTGACAAGTGACCTGGGACCAGTGACCAGTGACCAGTGACCAGTGACCAGTGAGCAGTGACCAGTGACCAGTGACCAGCGAAAGTGACCAGTGACGAGTGACCAGTGACAAGTGAACAGTGACCAGTGACCAGTGACCAGTGACCAGTGACCAGTGACCAGTGACCAGTGACGAGTGACCAGAGATCAGCGAAAGTGAACAGTGACCAGTGACCAGTGACCAGTGACCAGTGACCAGCGAAAGTGACCAGTGACCAGTGACCAGTGACCAGTGACTAGTGACCAGCAACCAGTGACCAGTGACCAGTGACCAGTGACCAGCAAAATTGACCAGCAAAATTGACCAGTGCCCAGTGACCAGTGACCAATGACCAGTGACCAGTGACCAGTGACCAGTGACAAGTGACCAGTGACCAGTGACCAGTGCCAACGACCAGTGACCAGTGACAAGTGACCAGTGACCAGTGACCAGTGATCAGTGACCAGTGAACAGTGACCAGTGACCAGTGACCAGTGACCAGCGAAAATGACCAGTGACCAGTGACCAGTGACCAGCGAAATTGACCAGTGACCAGTGACCAGTGAACAGTGACAAGTGACCAGTGACAAGTGACCAACGAAAGTGACCAGTGAACAGTGACCAGTGACAAGTGACCAGTGACAAGTGACCAACGAAAGTGGCCAGTGAACAGTGACCAGGGACCAGTGACCAGTGACGAGTGACCAGTGACCAGCGAAAGTGAACAGTGAGCAGTGACCAGTGACCAGTGACCAGCGAAAGTGACCAGTGACCAGTGACCAGTGACCAGTGACCAGTGACCAGTGACCAGTGACCAGTGACAAGTGACCTGGGACCAGTGACCAGTGACCAGTGACCAGTGACCAGCGAAATTGACCAGTGACCAGTGACCAGTGACCAGTCACCAGTGACCAGCGACCAGTGACCAAAGACCAGTACCCAGTGACCAGTGACCAGTGACCACTGACCAGTGACCAGCGAAAGTGACCAGTGACCAGTGACCAGTGACCAGTGACCAGTGACCAGTGACCAGTGACCAGTGACAAGTGACCAGTGACCAGCGACCAGTGACCAGTGACCAGTGACCAGTGACCAGTGACCAGCGAAGGTGACCAGTGACCAGGGACCAGTGACCAGTGACCAGCGAAATTGACCAGTGACCAGTGACCAGTGACCAGTGACAAGTGACCAGTGACCAGTGACCAGTGACCAGTGACCAGTGACCAGTGACCAGCCAAAGTGACCAGTGACCAGTGACCAGTGACCAGTGACCAGCGAAAGTGACCAGTGACCAGTGACCAGTGACCAGCGAAATTGACCAGTGACCAGTGACCAGAGACCAGTGACTAGCCAAATTGACCAGTGACCAGTGACCAGTGGCCAGCGGTAGTGACCAGTGACCAGTGACCAGTCATCAGTGACCAGTGAACAGTGACCAGTGACCAGTGACCAGTGACCAGTGACCAGTGACCAGCGAAAGTGACCAGTGACCAGTGACCAGTGACCAGTGACCAGTGACCAGTGACAAGTGACCTGGGACCAGTGAAAGTGACCAGTGACCAGTGAACAGTGACCAGCGAAATTGACCAGTTTCCAGTAACCAGTGATAAGTGACCAGTGACCAGTGACCAGCGAAAGTGACCAGTGAACAGTGACCAGGGACCAGTGACCAGTGACGAGTGACCAGTGACCAGCGAAAGTGAACAGTGAGCAGTGACCAGTGACCAGTGACCAGTGACCAGTGACCAGCGAAATTGACCAGTGACCAGTGACCAGTGAACAGTGACAAGTGACCAGTGACAAGTGAACAACGAAATTGACCAGTGAACAGTGATCAGCGAAATTGACCAGTGACCATTAACCAGTGACCAGCGAAAGTGACCAGTGACGAGTGACCAGTGACAAGTGACCAGTGACAAGTGACCAGTGACCACTGACAAGTGACCAGTGACCAGTGACCAGCGACCAGTGACCAGTGACCAGCAAAAATGACCAGTGACCAGTGACCAGTGACCAGTGACCAGTGACCAGTGACCAGCGAAAGTGACAAGTGACAAGTGACCTGGGACCAGTGACCAGTGACCAGTGACCAGTGACCAGTGACCAGCGAAATTGACCAGTGACCATTGACCAGTGACCAGTGACCAGTGACCAGTGACAAGTGACCAGTGACCAGTGACCAGCGACCAGTGACCAGTGACCATTGACCAGTGACCAGTGACCAGCAAAAATGACCAGTGACCAGTGACAAGTGACCAGTGACCAGCGAAAGTGACCAGTGACCACTGACCAGTGACCAGTGACCAGTGACAAGTGACCTGGGACCAGTGACCAGTGACCAGTGACCAGCGACAGTGACCAGTGACCAGTGACCAGTGACCAGTGACAAGTGACCTGGGACCAGTGACCAGTGACCAGTGACCAGTGACCAGTGAGCAGTGACCAGTGACCAGTGACCAGCGAAAGTGACCAGTGACGAGTGACCAGTGACAAGTGACCAGTGACCAGTGACCAGTGACCAGTGACCAGTGACCAGTGACCAGTGACCAGTGACCAGTGACCAGTGACGAGTGACCAGTGATCAGCGAAAGTGAACAGTGACCAGTGACCAGTGACCAGTGACCAGTGACCAGCGAAAGTGACCAGTGACCAGTGACCAGTGACCAGTGACTAGTGACCAGCAACCAGTGACCAGTGACCAGTGACCAGTGACCAGCAAAATTGACCAGCAAAATTGACCAGTGCCCAGTGACCAGTGCCAACGACCAGTGACCAGTGACAAGTGACCAGTGACCAGTGACCAGTGATCAGTGACCAGTGAACAGTGACCAGTGACCAGTGACCAGTGACCAGCGAAAATGACCAGTGACCAGTGACCAGTGACCAGCGAAATTGACCAGTGACCAGTGACCAGTGAACAGTGACAAGTGACCAGTGACAAGTGACCAACGAAAGTGACCAGTGAACAGTGACCAGTGACAAGTGTCCAGTGACAAGTGACCAACGAAAGTGGCCAGTGAACAGTGACCAGGGACCAGTGACCAGTGACGAGTGACCAGTGACCAGCGAAAGTGAACAGTGAGCAGTGACCAGTGACCAGTGACCAGCGAAAGTGACCAGTGACCAGTGACCAGTGACCAGTGACCAGTGACCAGTGACCAGTGACCAGTGACCAGTGACAAGTGACCTGGGACCAGTGACCAGTGACCAGTGACCAGTGACCAGTGACCAGCGAAATTGACCAGTGACCAGTGACCAGTGACCAGTCACCAGTGACCAGCGACCAGTGACCAGAGACCAGTACCCAGTGACCAGTGACCAGTGACCACTGACCAGCGAAAGTGACCAGTGAACAGTGACCAGTGACCAGTGACCAGTGACCTGTGACCAGTGACCAGTGACCAGTGTCCAGTGACCAGTGACCAGCGAAAGTGACCAGTGACGAGTGACCAGTGACAAGTGACCAGTGACCAGTGACCAGTGACCAGTGACCAGTGACTAGTGACCAGCAACCAGTGACCAGTGACCAGTGACCAGTGACCAGCAAAATTGACCAGCAAAATTGACCAGTGACCAGTGACCAGTGACAAGTGACCAGTGACCAGTGACCAGTGACCAGTGACCAGTGACCGGTGACCAGTGACCAGTGACCAGTGACCAGTGACCAGTGACCAGTGACCAGTGACCAGTGACAAGTGACCAGTGACCAGCTGCCAGTGACCAGTGACCAGTGACCAGTGACCAGTGACTAGCGAAAGTGACCAGTGACCAGTGACCAGTGACCAGTGACCAGTGACCAGTGACCAGTGACCAGTGACAAGTGACCAGTGACCAGCGACCAGTGACCAGTGACCAGTGACCAGTGACCAGCGAAAGTGACCAGTGACCAGTGACCAGTGACCAGTGACCAGTGACCAGTGACCAGTGACCAGTGACCAGTGACCAGCGAAAGTGACCAGTGACCAGGGACCAGTGACCAGTGACCAGCGAAATTGACCAGTGACCAGTGACCAGTGACCAGTGACAAGTGACCAGTGACCAGTGACCAGTGACCAGTGACCAGTGACCAGTGACCAGCGAAAGTGACCAGTGACCAGTGACCAGTGACCAGTGACCAGCGAAAGTGACCAGTGACCAGTGACCAGCGAAATTGACCAGTGACCAGTGACCAGAGACCAGTGACTAGCCAAATTGACCAGTGACCAGTGACCAGTGACCAGCGAAAGTGACCAGTGACCACTGACCAGTGACCAGTGACCAGCGACCAGTGACCAGTGACCAGTGACCAGCGAAAGTGACCAGTGACCAGTGACCAGTGACCAGTGACCAGCGAAATTGACCAGTGACCAGTGACCAGTGACCAGTCACCAGTGACCAGCGACCAGTGACCAGAGACCAGTACCCAGTGACCAGTGACCAGTGACCACTGACCAGTGACCAGCGAAAGTGACCAGTGACCAGTGACCAGTGACCAGTGACCAGTGACCAGTGACCAGTGACCAGTGACAAGTGACCAGTGACCAGCGACCAGTGACCAGCGAAGGTGACCAGTGACCAGGGACCAGTGACCAGTGACCAGCGAAATTGACCAGTGACCAGTGACCAGTGACCAGTGACAAGTGACCAGTGACCAGTGACCAGTGACCAGTGACCAGTGACCAGTGACCAGCCAAAGTGACCAGTGACCAGTGACCAGTGACCAGTGACCAGCGAAAGTGACCAGTGACCAGTGACCAGTGACCAGCGAAATTGACCAGTGACCAGTGACCAGAGACCAGTGACTAGCCAAATTGACCAGTGACCAGTGACCAGTGGCCAGCGGTAGTGACCAGTGACCAGTGACCAGTCATCAGTGACCAGTGAACAGTGACCAGTGACCAGTGACCAGTGACCAGTGACCAGTGACCAGCGAAAGTGACCAGTGACCAGTGACCAGTGACCAGTGACCAGTGACCAGTGACAAGTGACCTGGGACCAGTGAAAGTGACCAGTGACCAGTGAACAGTGACCAGCGAAATTGACCAGTTTCCAGTAACCAGTGATAAGTGACCAGTGACCAGTGACCAGCGAAAGTGACCAGTGAACAGTGACCAGGGACCAGTGACCAGTGACGAGTGACCAGTGACCAGCGAAAGTGAACAGTGAGCAGTGACCAGTGACCAGTGACCAGTGACCAGTGACCAGCGAAATTGACCAGTGACCAGTGACCAGTGAACAGTGACAAGTGACCAGTGACAAGTGAACAACGAAATTGACCAGTGAACAGTGATCAGCGAAATTGACCAGTGACCATTAACCAGTGACCAGCGAAAGTGACCAGTGACGAGTGACCAGTGACAAGTGACCAGTGACAAGTGACCAGTGACCACTGACAAGTGACCAGTGACCAGTGACCAGCGACCAGTGACCAGTGACCAGCAAAAATGACCAGTGACCAGTGACCAGTGACCAGTGACCAGTGTCCAGTGACCAGCGAAAGTGACAAGTGACAAGTGACCTGGGACCAGTGACCAGTGACCAGTGACCAGTGACCAGTGACCAGTGACCAGTGACCAGTGACCAGCGAAAGTGACCAGTAACCAGTGACCAGTGACCAGTGACCAGTGACAAGTGACCTGGGACCAGTGACCAGTGACCAGTGACCAGCGAAAGTGACCAGTGACCAGTGACCAGTGACCAGTGACCAGTGACCAGTGACCAGCGGTAGTGACCAGTGACCAGTGACCAGTCATCAGTGACCAGTGAACAGTGACCAGTGACCAGTGACTAGTAACCAGCAACCAGTGACCAGTGACCAGTGACCAGTGACCAGCAAAATTGACCAGCAAAATTGACCAGTGACCAGTGACCAGTGACCAATGACCAGTGACCAGTGACCAGTGACCAGTGACAAGTGACCAGTGACCAGTGACCAGTGACCAGTGACCAGTGACCAGTGCCAACGACCAGTGACCAGTGACAAGTGACCAGTGACCAGTGACCAGTGATCAGTGACCAGTGAACAGTGACCAGTGACCAGTGACCAGTGACCAGCGAAAATGACCAGTGACCAGTGACCAGTGACCAGCGAAATTGACCAGTGACCAGTGACCAGTGAACAGTGACAAGTGACCAGTGACAAGTGACCAACGAAAGTGACCAGTGAACAGTGACCAGGGACCAGTGACCAGTGACGAGTGACCAGTGACCAGCGAAAGTGAACAGTGAGCAGTGACCAGTGACCAGTGACCAGTGACCAGTGACCAGCGAAAGTGATCAGTGACCAGTGACCAGTGACCAGTGACCAGTGACAAGTGACCAGTGACCAGCGACCAGTGACCAGTGACCAGTGACCAGTGACCAGTGACCAGCGAAAGTGACCAGTGACCAGCGAAAGTGACCAGGGACCAGTGACCAGTGACCAGTGAGCTGTGACCAGTGACCAGTGACCAGTGAACTGTGACCAGTGACCAGTGACCAGCGAAAGTGACCAGTGACCAGTGACCAGCGAAAGTGACCAGTGACCAGTGACCAGTGACCAGTGTCCAGTGTCCAGTGACCAGTGACCAGTGATAAGTGACCAGTGACCAGTGACCAGTGACCAGCGACCAGTGACCAGTGACCAGTGAATAGTGACCAGTGACCAGTGAACAGCGAAAGTGACCAGTGACCAGTGACCTGTGACCTGTGACCAGTGACCAGTGACCAGTGACCAGTGACCAGTGACGAGCGAAATGGACCAGTGACCAGTAACTAGTGACCAGCGATCAATGACCAGTGACCACTGACCAGCGAAAGTGACCAGTGACCAGTGACCAGTGACCAGCGAAATTGACCAGTCACCAGTGACCAGTGGCCAGTGACCAGCGACCAGTGACCAATGACCAGTGACCAGTGACCAGTGACCAGTGACAAGTGACCAGTGACCAGTGACCGGCGAAAGTGACCAGTGAACAGTGACCAGTGACCAGTGACCAGTGAATAGTGACCAGTGACCAGTGAACAGCGAAAGTGACCAGTGACCAGTGACCTGTGACCAGTGACCAGTGACCAGTGACCATTGACCAGTGACCAGTGACCAGTGACCAGCGAAAGTGACCAGGGACAAGCGTCCAGTGACCAGTGACCAGTGACCAGTGACCAGCGAAAGTGACCAGTGACCAGTGACCAGTGACCAGTGACCAGTGACCAGTGACCAGTGACAAGTGACCTGGGACCAGTGAAAGTGACCAGTGACCAGTGAACAGTGACCAGAGAAATTGACCAGTGAACAGTGATCAGCGAAATTGACCAGTGACCATTAACCAGTGACCAGCGAAAGTGACCAGTGACGAGTGACCAGTGACAAGTGACCAGTGACAAGTGACCAGTGACCACTGACCAGTGACCAGTGACCAGCGACCAGTGACCAGTGACCAGTGACCGGGGACCAGTGGCCAGCGAAAGTGACCAGCGACCAGTGACCAGTGACCAGTGACCAGTGACTAGCCAAATTGAGCAGTGAGCAGTGACCAGTGACCAGTGACCAGTGACCAGTGACCAGTGACCAGCGAAATTGACCAGCGACCATTGACCAGTGACCAGCGAAAGTGACCAGTGACGAGTGACCTGTGACAAGTGACCAGTGACCAGCGACCAGTGACCAGCGAAAGTGACCAGTGACCAGTGACCAGTGACCAGCGACCAGTGACCAGTGACCAGTGACCAGTGACCAGCAAAATTGACCAGCAAAATTGACCAGTGACCAGTGACCAGTGACCAGTGACCAGTGACCAGTGACCAGTGACCAGTGACCAGCGAAAGTGACCAGTGACCAGTGACCAGTGACCAGTGACCAGTGACCAGTGACAAGTGACCTGGGACCAGTGAAAGTGACCAGTGACCAGTGAACAGTGACCAGCGAAATTGACCAGTTTCCAGTAACCAGTGATAAGTGACCAGTGACCAGTGACCAGCGAAAGTGACCAGTGAACAGTGACCAGGGACCAGTGACCAGTGACGAGTGACCAGTGACCAGCGAAAGTGAACAGTGAGCAGTGACCAGTGAACAGTGACAAGTGACCAGTGACAAGTGAACAACGAAAGTGACCAGTGAACAGTGACCAGGGACCAGTGACCAGTGACGAGTGACCAGTGACCAGCGAAAGTGAACAGTGAGCAGTGACCAGTGACCAGTGACCAGTGACCAGTGACCAGCGACCAGTGACCAGTGACCAGTGACCAGTGACCAGTGACCAGTGACCATTGACCAGTGACCAGTGACCAGTGACCAGCGAAAGTGACCAGGGACAAGCGTCCAGTGACCAGTGACCAGTGACCAGTGACCAGCGAAAGTGACCAGTGACCAGTGACCAGTGACCAGTGACCAGTGACCAGTGACCAGTGACAAGTGACCTGGGACCAGTGAAAGTGACCAGTGACCAGTGAACAGTGACCAGCGAAATTGACCAGTTTCCAGTGACCAGTGATAAGTGACCAGTGACCAGTGACCAGCGAAAGTGACCAGTGAACAGTGATCAGCGAAATTGACCAGTGACCATTAACCAGTGACCAGCGAAAGTGACCAGTGACGAGTGACCAGTGACAAGTGACCAGTGACAAGTGACCAGTGACCACTGACCAGTGACCAGTGACCAGCGACCAGTGACCAGTGACCAGTGACCGGGGACCAGTGACCAGTGACCAGTGACCAGTGACCAGTGACCAGTGACCAGTGACAAGTGACCAGTGACCAGCTGCCAGTGACCAGTGACCAGTGACCAGTGACCAGTGACTAGCGAAAGTGACCAGTGACCAGTGACCAGTGACCAGTGACCAGTGACCAGTGACCAGTGACCAGTGACCAGTGACAAGTGACCAGTGACCAGCGACCAGTGACCAGTGACCAGTGACCAGTGACCAGTGATAAGTGACCAGTGACCAGTGACCAGTGACCAGCGACCAGTGACCAGTGACCAGTGAATAGTGACCAGTGACCAGTGAACAGCGAAAGTGACCAGTGACCAGTGACCTGTGACCTGTGACCAGTGACCAGTGACCAGTGACCAGTGACCAGTGACGAGCGAAATGGACCAGTGACCAGTGACTAGTGACCAGCGATCAATGACCAGTGACCACTGACCAGCGAAAGTGACCAGTGACCAGTGACCAGTGACCAGCGAAACTGACCAGTCACCAGTGACCAGTGGCCAGTGACCAGCGACCAGTGACCAATGACCAGTGACCAGTGACCAGTGACCAGTGGCAAGTGACCAGTGACCAGTGACCGGCGAAAGTGACCAGTGAACAGTGACCAGTGACCAGTGACCAGTGAATAGTGACCAGTGACCAGTGAACAGCGAAAGTGACCAGTGACCAGTGACCAGTGACCAGTGACCAGTGACCAGCCAAAGTGACCAGTGACCAGTGACCAGTGACCAGTGACCAGCGAAAGTGACCAGTGACCAGTGACCAGTGACCAGCGAAATTGACCAGTGACCAGTGACCAGAGACCAGTGACTAGCCAAATTGACCAGTGACCAGTGACCAGTGGCCAGCGGTAGTGACCAGTGACCAGTGACCAGTCATCAGTGACCAGTGAACAGTGACCAGTGACCAGTGACCAGTGACCAGTGACCAGTGACCAGCGAAAGTGACCAGTGACCAGTGACCAGTGACCAGTGACCAGTGACCAGTGACCAGTGACAAGTGACCTGGGACCAGTGAAAGTGACCAGTGACCAGTGAACAGTGACCAGCGAAATTGACCAGTTTCCAGTAACCAGTGATAAGTGACCAGTGACCAGTGACCAGCGAAAGTGACCAGTGAACAGTGACCAGGGACCAGTGACCAGTGACGAGTGACCAGTGACCAGCGAAAGTGAACAGTGAGCAGTGACCAGTGACCAGTGACCAGTGACCAGTGACCAGCGAAATTGACCAGTGACCAGTGACCAGTGAACAGTGACAAGTGACCAGTGACAAGTGAACAACGAAATTGACCAGTGAACAGTGATCAGCGAAATTGACCAGTGACCATTAACCAGTGACCAGCGAAAGTGACCAGTGACGAGTGACCAGTGACAAGTGACCAGTGACAAGTGACCAGTGACCACTGACAAGTGACCAGTGACGAGTGACCAGCGACCAGTGACCAGTGACCAGCAAAAATGACCAGTGACCAGTGACCAGTGACCAGTGACCAGTGACCAGTGACCAGCGAAAGTGACAAGTGACAAGTGACCTGGGACCAGTGACCAGTGACCAGTGACCAGTGACCAGTGACCAGCGAAATTGACCAGTGACCAGTGACCAGTGACCAGTGACCAGTGACCAGCGAAATTGACCAGCGACCATTGACCAGTGACCAGTGACCAGTGACCAGTGACAAGTGACCAGTGACCAGTGACCAGCGACCAGTGACCAGTGACCATTGACCAGTGACCAGTGACCAGCAAAAATGACCAGTGACCAGTGACAAGTGACCAGTGACCAGCGAAAGTGACCAGTGACCACTGACCAGTGACCAGTGACCAGTGACAAGTGACCTGGGACCAGTGACCAGTGACCAGTGACCAGCGACAGTGACCAGTGACCAGTGACCAGTGACCAGTGACAAGTGACCTGGGACCAGTGACCAGTGACCAGTGACCAGTGACCAGTGAGCAGTGACCAGTGACCAGTGACCAGCGAAAGTGACCAGTGACGAGTGACCAGTGACAAGTGACCAGTGACCAGTGACCAGTGACCAGTGACCAGTGACCAGTGACCAGTGACCAGTGACGAGTGACCAGTGATCAGCGAAAGTGAACAGTGACCAGTGACCAGTGACCAGTGACCAGTGACCAGCGAAAGTGACCAGTGACCAGTGACCAGTGACCAGTGACTAGTGACCAGCAACCAGTGACCAGTGACCAGTGACCAGTGACAAGCAAAATTGACCAGCAAAATTGACCAGTGCCCAGTGACCAGTGACCAATGACCAGTGACCAGTGACCAGTGACCAGTGACAAGTGACCAGTGACCAGTGACCAGTGCCAACGACCAGTGACCAGTGACAAGTGACCAGTGACCAGTGACCAGTGATCAGTGACCAGTGAACAGTGACCAGTGACCAGTGACCAGTGACCAGCGAAAATGACCAGTGACCAGTGACCAGTGACCAGCGAAATTGACCAGTGACCAGTGACCAGTGAACAGTGACAAGTGACCAGTGACAAGTGACCAACGAAAGTGACCAGTGAACAGTGACCAGTGACAAGTGACCAGTGACAAGTGACCAACGAAAGTGGCCAGTGAACAGTGACCAGGGACCAGTGACCAGTGACGAGTGACCAGTGACCAGCGAAAGTGAACAGTGAGCAGTGACCAGTGACCAGTGACCAGCGAAAGTGACCAGTGACCAGTGACCAGTGACCAGTGACCAGTGACCAGTGACCAGTGACCAGTGACAAGTGACCTGGGACCAGTGACCAGTGACCAGTGACCAGTGACCAGCGAAATTGACCAGTGACCAGTGACCAGTGACCAGTCACCAGTGACCAGCGACCAGTGACCAGAGACCAGTACCCAGTGACCAGTGAAAAGTGACCACTGACCAGCGAAAGTGACCAGTGAACAGTGACCAGTGACCAGTGACCAGTGACCTGTGACCAGTGACCAGTGTCCAGTGACCAGTGACCAGCGAAAGTGACCAGTGACGAGTGACCAGTGACAAGTGACCAGTGACCAGTGACCAGTGACCAGTGACCAGTGACTAGTGACCAGCAACCAGTGACCAGTGACCAGTGACCAGTGACCAGCAAAATTGACCAGCAAAATTGACCAGTGACAAGTGACCAGTGACCAGTGACCAGTGACCAGTGACCAGTGACCGGTGACCAGTGACCAGTGACCAGTGACCAGTGACCAGTGACCAGTGACCAGTGACCAGTGACCAGTGACAAGTGACCAGTGACCAGCTGCCAGTGACCAGTGACCAGTGACCAGTGACCAGTGACTAGCGAAAGTGACCAGTGACCAGTGACCAGTGACCAGTGACCAGTGACCAGTGACAAGTGACCAGTGACCAGCGACCAGTGACCAGTGACCAGTGACCAGTGACCAGCGAAAGTGACCAGTGACCAGTGACCAGTGACCAGTGACCAGTGACCAGTGACCAGTGACCAGTGACCAGTGACCAGCGAAAGTGACCAGTGACCAGGGACCAGTGACCAGTGACCAGTGACCAGTGACCAGTGACCAGTGACCAGTGACCAGTGACCAGCGAAAGTGACCAGTGACCAGTGACCAGTGACCAGTGACGAGCGAAAGTGACCAGTGACCAGTGACCAGTGACCAGCGAAATTGACCAGTGACCAGTGACCAGAGACCAGTGACTAGCCAAATTGACCAGTGACCAGTGACCAGTGACCAGCGAAAGTGACCAGTGACCACTGACCAGTCACCAGTGACCAGCGACCAGTGACCAGTGACCAGTGACCGGGGACCAGTGGCCAGCGAAAGTGACCAGCGACCAGTGACCAGTGACCAGTGACCAGTGACTAGCCAAATTGAGCAGTGAGCAGTGACCAGTGACCAGTGACCAGTGACCAGTGACCAGTGACCAGCGAAATTGACCAGCGACCATTGACCAGTGACCAGCGAAAGTGACCAGTGACGAGTGACCTGTGACAAGTGACCAGTGACCAGCGACCAGTGACCAGCGAAAGTGACCAGTGACCAGTGACCAGTGACCAGCGACCAGTGACCAGTGACCAGTGACCAGTGACCAGCAAAATTGACCAGCAAAATTGACCAGTGACCAGTGACCAGTGACCAGTGACCAGTGACCAGTGACAAGTGACCAGTGACCAGTGACCAGTGACCAGTGACCAGTGACCAGTGCCAACGACCAGTGACCAGCGAAAGTGACCAGGGACCAGTGACCAGTGACCAGCGAAATTGACCAGTGACCAGTGACCAGAGACCAGTGACTAGCCAAATTGACCAGTGACCAGTGACCAGTGGCCAGCGGTAGTGACCAGTGACCAGTGACCAGTCATCAGTGACCAGTGAACAGTGACCAGTGACCAGTGACCAGTGACCAGTGACCAGCGAAAGTGGCCAGTGAACAGTGACCAGGGACCAGTGACCAGTGACGAGTGACCAGTGACGAGCGAAAGTGAACAGTGAGCAGTGACCAGTGACCAGTGACCAGCGAAAGTGACCAGTGACCAGTGACCAGTGACCAGTGACCAGTGACCAGTGACCAGTGACCAGCCAAAGTGACCAGTGACCAGTGACCAGTGACCAGTGACCAGCGAAAGTGACCAGTGACCAGTGACCAGTGACCAGCGAAATTGACCAGTGACCAGTGACCAGAGACCAGTGACTAGCCAAATTGACCAGTGACCAGTGACCAGTGGCCAGCGGTAGTGACCAGTGACCAGTGACCAGTCATCAGTGACCAGTGAACAGTGACCAGTGACCAGTGGCCAGTGACCAGTGACCAGTGACCAGCGAAAGTGACCAGTGACCAGTGACCAGTGACCAGTGACCAGTGACCAGTGACAAGTGACCTGGGACCAGTGAAAGTGACCAGTGACCAGTGAACAGTGACCAGCGAAATTGACCAGTTTCCAGTAACCAGTGATAAGTGACCAGTGACCAGTGACCAGCGAAAGTGACCAGTGAACAGTGACCAGGGACCAGTGACCAGTGACCAGTGACGAGTGACCAGTGACCAGCGAAAGTGAACAGTGAGCAGTGACCAGTGACCAGTGACCAGTGACCAGTGACCAGCGAAATTGACCAGTGACCAGTGACCAGTGAACAGTGACAAGTGACCAGTGACAAGTGAACAACGAAATTGACCAGTGAACAGTGATCAGCGAAATTGACCAGTGACCATTAACCAGTGACCAGCGAAAGTGACCAGTGACGAGTGACCAGTGACAAGTGACCAGTGACAAGTGACCAGTGACCACTGACAAGTGACCAGTGACCAGTGACCAGCGACCAGTGACCAGTGACCATCAAAAATGACCAGTGACCAGTGACCAGTGACCAGTGACCAGTGACCAGTGACCAGCGAAAGTGACAAGTGACAAGTGACCTGGGACCAGTGACCAGTGACCAGTGACCAGTGACCAGTGATCAGCGAAATTGACCAGTGACCATTGACCAGTGACCCGTGACCAGTGACCAGTGACAAGTGACCAGTGACCAGTGACCAGCGACCAGTGACCAGTGACCATTGACCAGTGACCAGTGACCAGCAAAAATGACCAGTGACCAGTGACAAGTGACCAGTGACCAGCGAAAGTGACCAGTGACCAGTGACAAGTGACCTGGGACCAGTGACCAGTGACCAGTGACCAGCGACAGTGACCAGTGACCAGTGACCAGTGACCAGTGACAAGTGACCTGGGACCAGTGACCAGTGACCAGTGACCAGTGACCAGTGAGCAGTGACCAGTGACCAGTGACCAGCGAAAGTGACCAGTGACGAGTGACCAGTGACAAGTGAACAGTGACCAGTGACCAGTGACCAGTGACCAGTGACCAGTGACCAGTGACCAGTGACGAGTGACCAGAGATCAGCGAAAGTGAACAGTGACCAGTGACCAGTGACCAGTGACCAGTGACCAGCGAAAGTGACCAGTGACCAGTGACCAGTGACCAGTGACTAGTGACCAGCAACCAGTGACCAGTGACCAGTGACCAGTGACCAGCAAAATTGACCAGCAAAATTGACCAGTGCCCAGTGACCAGTGACCAATGACCAGTGACCAGTGACCAGTGACCAGTGACAAGTGACCAGTGACCAGTGACCAGTGCCAACGACCAGTGACCAGTGACAAGTGACCAGTGACCAGTGACCAGTGATCAGTGACCAGTGAACAGTGACCAGTGACCAGTGACCAGTGACCAGCGAAAATGACCAGTGACCAGTGACCAGTGACCAGCGAAATTGACCAGTGACCAGTGACCAGTGAACAGTGACAAGTGACCAGTGACAAGTGACCAACGAAAGTGACCAGTGAACAGTGACCAGTGACAAGTGACCAGTGACAAGTGACCAACGAAAGTGGCCAGTGAACAGTGACCAGGGACCAGTGACCAGTGACGAGTGACCAGTGACCAGCGAAAGTGAACAGTGAGCAGTGACCAGTGACCAGTGACCAGCGAAAGTGACCAGTGACCAGTGACCAGTGACCAGTGACCAGTGACCAGTGACCAGTGACCAGTGACAAGTGACCTGGGACCAGTGACCAGTGACCAGTGACCAGTGACCAGCGAAATTGACCAGTGACCAGTGACCAGTGACCAGTCACCAGTGACCAGCGACCAGTGACCAGAGACCAGTACCCAGTGACCAGTGACCAGTGACCACTGACCAGTGACCAGCGAAAGTGACCAGTGACCAGTGACCAGTGACCAGTGACCAGTGACCAGTGACCAGTGACCAGTGACAAGTGACCAGTGACCAGCGACCAGTGACCAGTGACCAGTGACCAGTGACCAGTGACCAGCGAAGGTGACCAGTGACCAGGGACCAGTGACCAGTGACCAGCGAAATTGACCAGTGACCAGTGACCAGTGACCAGTGACAAGTGACCAGTGACCAGTGACCAGTGACCAGTGACCAGTGACCAGTGACCAGCCAAAGTGACCAGTGACCAGTGACCAGTGACCAGTGACCAGCGAAAGTGACCAGTGACCAGTGACCAGTGACCAGCGAAATTGACCAGTGACCAGTGACCAGAGACCAGTGACTAGCCAAATTGACCAGTGACCAGTGACCAGTGGCCAGCGGTAGTGACCAGTGACCAGTGACCAGTCATCAGTGACCAGTGAACAGTGACCAGTGACCAGTGACCAGTGACCAGTGACCAGTGACCAGCGAAAGTGACCAGTGACCAGTGACCAGTGACCAGTGAAAGTGACCAGTGACGAGTGACCAGTGACAAGTGACCAGTGACAAGTGACCAGTGACCACTGACAAGTGACCAGTGACCAGTGACCAGCGACCAGTGACCAGTGACCATCAAAAATGACCAGTGACCAGTGACCAGTGACCAGTGACCAGTGACCAGTGACCAGCGAAAGTGACAAGTGACAAGTGACCTGGGACCAGTGACCAGTGACCAGTGACCAGTGACCAGTGATCAGCGAAATTGACCAGTGACCATTGACCAGTGACCCGTGACCAGTGACCAGTGACAAGTGACCAGTGACCAGTGACCAGCGACCAGTGACCAGTGACCATTGACCAGTGACCAGTGACCAGCAAAAATGACCAGTGACCAGTGACAAGTGACCAGTGACCAGCGAAAGTGACCAGTGACCAGTGACAAGTGACCTGGGACCAGTGACCAGTGACCAGTGACCAGCGACAGTGACCAGTGACCAGTGACCAGTGACCAGTGACAAGTGACCTGGGACCAGTGACCAGTGACCAGTGACCAGTGACCAGTGAGCAGTGACCAGTGACCAGTGACCAGCGAAAGTGACCAGTGACGAGTGACCAGTGACAAGTGAACAGTGACCAGTGACCAGTGACCAGTGACCAGTGACCAGTGACCAGTGACCAGTGACGAGTGACCAGAGATCAGCGAAAGTGAACAGTGACCAGTGACCAGTGACCAGTGACCAGTGACCAGCGAAAGTGACCAGTGACCAGTGACCAGTGACCAGTGACTAGTGACCAGCAACCAGTGACCAGTGACCAGTGACCAGTGACCAGCAAAATTGACCAGCAAAATTGACCAGTGCCCAGTGACCAGTGACCAATGACCAGTGACCAGTGACCAGTGACCAGTGACAAGTGACCAGTGACCAGTGACCAGTGCCAACGACCAGTGACCAGTGACAAGTGACCAGTGACCAGTGACCAGTGATCAGTGACCAGTGAACAGTGACCAGTGACCAGTGACCAGTGACCAGCGAAAATGACCAGTGACCAGTGACCAGTGACCAGCGAAATTGACCAGTGACCAGTGACCAGTGAACAGTGACAAGTGACCAGTGACAAGTGACCAACGAAAGTGACCAGTGAACAGTGACCAGTGACAAGTGACCAGTGACAAGTGACCAACGAAAGTGGCCAGTGAACAGTGACCAGGGACCAGTGACCAGTGACGAGTGACCAGTGACCAGCGAAAGTGAACAGTGAGCAGTGACCAGTGACCAGTGACCAGCGAAAGTGACCAGTGACCAGTGACCAGTGACCAGTGACCAGTGACCAGTGACCAGTGACCAGTGACAAGTGACCTGGGACCAGTGACCAGTGACCAGTGACCAGTGACCAGCGAAATTGACCAGTGACCAGTGACCAGTGACCAGTCACCAGTGACCAGCGACCAGTGACCAGAGACCAGTACCCAGTGACCAGTGACCAGTGACCACTGACCAGTGACCAGCGAAAGTGACCAGTGACCAGTGACCAGTGACCAGTGACCAGTGACCAGTGACCAGTGACCAGTGACAAGTGACCAGTGACCAGCGACCAGTGACCAGTGACCAGTGACCAGTGACCAGTGACCAGCGAAGGTGACCAGTGACCAGGGACCAGTGACCAGTGACCAGCGAAATTGACCAGTGACCAGTGACCAGTGACCAGTGACAAGTGACCAGTGACCAGTGACCAGTGACCAGTGACCAGTGACCAGTGACCAGCCAAAGTGACCAGTGACCAGTGACCAGTGACCAGTGACCAGCGAAAGTGACCAGTGACCAGTGACCAGTGACCAGCGAAATTGACCAGTGACCAGTGACCAGAGACCAGTGACTAGCCAAATTGACCAGTGACCAGTGACCAGTGGCCAGCGGTAGTGACCAGTGACCAGTGACCAGTCATCAGTGACCAGTGAACAGTGACCAGTGACCAGTGACCAGTGACCAGTGACCAGTGACCAGCGAAAGTGACCAGTGACCAGTGACCAGTGACCAGTGACCAGTGACCAGTGACAAGTGACCTGGGACCAGTGAAAGTGACCAGTGACCAGTGAACAGTGACCAGCGAATTTGACCAGTTTCCAGTAACCAGTGATAAGTGACCAGTGACCAGTGACCAGCGAAAGTGACCAGTGAACAGTGACCAGGGACCAGTGACCAGTGACGAGTGACCAGTGACCAGCGAAAGTGAACAGTGAGCAGTGACCAGTGACCAGTGACCAGTGAAATTGACCAGTGACCAGTGACCAGTGAACAGTGACAAGTGACCAGTGACAAGTGAACAACGAAATTGACCAGTGAACAGTGATCAGCGAAATTGACCAGTGACCATTAACCAGTGACCAGCGAAAGTGACCAGTGACGAGTGACCAGTGACAAGTGACCAGTGACAAGTGACCAGTGACCACTGACAAGTGACCAGTGACCAGTGACCAGCGACCAGTGACCAGTGACCAGCAAAAATGACCAGTGACCAGTGACCAGTGACCAGTGACCAGTGACCAGTGACCAGCGAAAGTGACAAGTGACAAGTGACCTGGGACCAGTGACCAGTGACCAGTGACCAGTGACCAGTGACCAGCGAAATTGACCAGTGACCATTGACCAGTGACCAGTGACCAGTGACCAGTGACAAGTGACCAGTGACCAGTGACCAGCGACCAGTGACCAGTGACCATTGACCAGTGACCAGTGACCAGCAAAAATGACCAGTGACCAGTGACAAGTGACCAGTGACCAGCGAAAGTGACCAGTGACCACTGACCAGTGACCAGTGACCAGTGACAAGTGACCTGGGACCAGTGACCAGTGACCAGTGACCAGCGACAGTGACCAGTGACCAGTGACCAGTGACCAGTGACAAGTGACCTGGGACCAGTGACCAGTGACCAGTGACCAGTGACCAGTGAGCAGTGACCAGTGACCAGTGACCAGCGAAAGTGACCAGTGACGAGTGACCAGTGACAAGTGACCAGTGACCAGTGACCAGTGACCAGTGACCAGTGACCAGTGACCAGTGACGAGTGACCAGTGATCAGCGAAAGTGAACAGTGACCAGTGACCAGTGACCAGTGACCAGTGACCAGCGAAAGTGACCAGTGACCAGTGACCAGTGACCAGTGACTAGTGACCAGCAACCAGTGACCAGTGACCAGTGACCAGTGACCAGCAAAATTGACCAGCAAAATTGACCAGTGCCCAGTGACCAGTGCCAACGACCAGTGACCAGTGACAAGTGACCAGTGACCAGTGACCAGTGATCAGTGACCAGTGAACAGTGACCAGTGACCAGTGACCAGTGACCAGCGAAAATGACCAGTGACCAGTGACCAGTGACCAGCGAAATTGACCAGTGACCAGTGACCAGTGAACAGTGACAAGTGACCAGTGACAAGTGACCAACGAAAGTGACCAGTGAACAGTGACCAGTGACAAGTGTCCAGTGACAAGTGACCAACGAAAGTGGCCAGTGAACAGTGACCAGGGACCAGTGACCAGTGACGAGTGACCAGTGACCAGCGAAAGTGAACAGTGAGCAGTGACCAGTGACCAGTGACCAGCGAAAGTGACCAGTGACCAGTGACCAGTGACCAGTGACCAGTGACCAGAGACCAGTGACCAGTGACAAGTGACCTGGGACCAGTGACCAGTGACCAGTGACCAGTGACCAGTGACCAGCGAAATTGACCAGTGACCAGTGACCAGTGACCAGTCACCAGTGACCAGCGACCAGTGACCAGAGACCAGTACCCAGTGACCAGTGACCAGTGACCACTGACCAGCGAAAGTGACCAGTGAACAGTGACCAGTGACCAGTGACCAGTGACCTGTGACCAGTGACCAGTGACCAGTGTCCAGTGACCAGTGACCAGCGAAAGTGACCAGTGACGAGTGACCAGTGACAAGTGACCAGTGACCAGTGACCAGTGACCAGTGACCAGTGACTAGTGACCAGCAACCAGTGACCAGTGACCAGTGACCAGTGACCAGCAAAATTGACCAGCAAAATTGACCAGTGACCAGTGACCAGTGACAAGTGACCAGTGACCAGTGACCAGTGACCAGTGACCAGTGACCAGTGACCGGTGACCAGTGACCAGTGACCAGTGACCAGTGACCAGTGACCAGTGACCAGTGACCAGTGACCAGTGACCAGTGACCAGTGACAAGTGACCAGTGACCAGCTGCCAGTGACCAGTGACCAGTGACCAGTGACCAGTGACTAGCGAAAGTGACCAGTGACCAGTGACCAGTGACCAGTGACCAGTGACCAGTGACCAGTGACCAGTGACAAGTGACCAGTGACCAGCGACCAGTGACCAGTGACCAGTGACCAGTGACCAGCGAAAGTGACCAGTGACCAGTGACCAGTGACCAGTGACCAGCGAAAGTGAACAGTGAGCAGTGACCAGTGACCAGTGACCAGTGACCAGTGACCAGCGAAATTGACCAGTGACCAGTGACCAGTGAACAGTGACAAGTGACCAGTGACAAGTGAACAACGAAATTGACCAGTGAACAGTGATCAGCGAAATTGACCAGTGACCATTAACCAGTGACCAGCGAAAGTGACCAGTGACGAGTGACCAGTGACAAGTGACCAGTGACAAGTGACCAGTGACCACTGACAAGTGACCAGTGACGAGTGACCAGCGACCAGTGACCAGTGACCAGCAAAAATGACCAGTGACCAGTGACCAGTGACCAGTGACCAGTGACCAGTGACCAGCGAAAGTGACAAGTGACAAGTGACCTGGGACCAGTGACCAGTGACCAGTGACCAGTGACCAGTGACCAGTGACCAGCGAAATTGACCAGTGACCAGTGACCAGTGACCAGTGACCAGTGACCAGTGACAAGTGACCAGTGACCAGTGACCAGCGACCAGTGACCAGTGACCATTGACCAGTGACCAGTGACCAGCAAAAATGACCAGTGACCAGTGACAAGTGACCAGTGACCAGCGAAAGTGACCAGTGACCACTGACCAGTGACCAGTGACCAGTGACAAGTGACCTGGGACCAGTGACCAGTGACCAGTGACCAGCGACAGTGACCAGTGACCAGTGACCAGTGACCAGTGACAAGTGACCTGGGACCAGTGACCAGTGACCAGTGACCAGTGACCAGTGAGCAGTGACCAGTGACCAGTGACCAGCGAAAGTGACCAGTGACGAGTGACCAGTGACAAGTGACCAGTGACCAGTGACCAGTGACCAGTGACCAGTGACCAGTGACAAGTGACCAGTGACGAGTGACCAGTGATCAGCGAAAGTGAACAGTGACCAGTGACCAGTGACCAGTGACCAGTGACCAGCGAAAGTGACCAGTGACCAGTGACCAGTGACCAGTGACTAGTGACCAGCAACCAGTGACCAGTGACCAGTGACCAGTGACAAGCAAAATTGACCAGCAAAATTGACCAGTGCCCAGTGACCAGTGACCAATGACCAGTGACCAGTGACCAGTGACCAGTGACAAGTGACCAGTGACCAGTGACCAGTGCCAACGACCAGTGACCAGTGACAAGTGACCAGTGACCAGTGACCAGTGATCAGTGACCAGTGAACAGTGACCAGTGACCAGTGACCAGTGACCAGCGAAAATGACCAGTGACCAGTGACCAGTGACCAGCGAAATTGACCAGTGACCAGTGACCAGTGAACAGTGACAAGTGACCAGTGACAAGTGACCAACGAAAGTGACCAGTGAACAGTGACCAGTGACAAGTGACCAGTGACAAGTGACCAACGAAAGTGGCCAGTGAACAGTGACCAGGGACCAGTGACCAGTGACGAGTGACCAGTGACCAGCGAAAGTGAACAGTGAGCAGTGACCAGTGACCAGTGACCAGCGAAAGTGACCAGTGACCAGTGACCAGTGACCAGTGACCAGTGACCAGTGACCAGTGACCAGTGACAAGTGACCTGGGACCAGTGACCAGTGACCAGTGACCAGTGACCAGCGAAATTGACCAGTGACCAGTGACCAGTGACCAGTCACCAGTGACCAGCGACCAGTGACCAGAGACCAGTACCCAGTGACCAGTGAAAAGTGACCACTGACCAGCGAAAGTGACCAGTGAACAGTGACCAGTGACCAGTGACCAGTGACCTGTGACCAGTGACCAGTGTCCAGTGACCAGTGACCAGCGAAAGTGACCAGTGACGAGTGACCAGTGACAAGTGACCAGTGACCAGTGACCAGTGACCAGTGACCAGTGACTAGTGACCAGCAACCAGTGACCAGTGACCAGTGACCAGTGACCAGCAAAATTGACCAGCAAAATTGACCAGTGACAAGTGACCAGTGACCAGTGACCAGTGACCAGTGACCAGTGACCGGTGACCAGTGACCAGTGACCAGTGACCAGTGACCAGTGACCAGTGACCAGTGACCAGTGACAAGTGACCAGTGACCAGCTGCCAGTGACCAGTGACCAGTGACCAGTGACCAGTGACTAGCGAAAGTGACCAGTGACCAGTGACCAGTGACCAGTGACCAGTGACCAGTGACCAGTGACCAGTGACAAGTGACCAGTGACCAGCGACCAGTGACCAGTGACCAGTGACCAGTGACCAGCGAAAGTGACCAGTGACCAGTGACCAGTGACCAGTGACCAGTGACCAGTGACCAGTGACCAGTGACCAGTGACCAGCGAAAGTGACCAGTGACCAGGGACCAGTGACCAGTGACCAGCGAAATTGACCAGTGACCAGTGACCAGTGACCAGTGACAAGTGACCAGTGACCAGTGACCAGTGACCAGTGACCAGTGACCAGTGACCAGTGACCAGTGACCAGCGAAAGTGACCAGTGACCAGTGACCAGTGACCAGTGACGAGCGAAAGTGACCAGTGACCAGTGACCAGTGACCAGCGAAATTGACCAGTGACCAGTGACCAGAGACCAGTGACTAGCCAAATTGACCAGTGACCAGTGACCAGTGACCAGCGAAAGTGACCAGTGACCACTGACCAGTCACCAGTGACCAGCGACCAGTGACCAGTGACCAGTGACCGGGGACCAGTGGCCAGCGAAAGTGACCAGCGACCAGTGACCAGTGACCAGTGACCAGTGACTAGCCAAATTGAGCAGTGAGCAGTGACCAGTGACCAGTGACCAGTGACCAGTGACCAGTGACCAGCGAAATTGACCAGCGACCATTGACCAGTGACCAGCGAAAGTGACCAGTGACGAGTGACCTGTGACAAGTGACCAGTGACCAGCGACCAGTGACCAGCGAAAGTGACCAGTGACCAGTGACCAGTGACCAGCGACCAGTGACCAGTGACCAGTGACCAGTGACCAGCAAAATTGACCAGCAAAATTGACCAGTGACCAGTGACCAGTGACCAGTGACCAGTGACCAGTGACAAGTGACCAGTGACCAGTGACCAGTGACCAGTGACCAGTGACCAGTGCCAACGACCAGTGACCAGCGAAAGTGACCAGGGACCAGTGACCAGTGACCAGCGAAATTGACCAGTGACCAGTGACCAGAGACCAGTGACTAGCCAAATTGACCAGTGACCAGTGACCAGTGGCCAGCGGTAGTGACCAGTGACCAGTGACCAGTCATCAGTGACCAGTGAACAGTGACCAGTGACCAGTGACCAGTGACCAGTGACCAGCGAAATTGACCAGTGACCAGTGACCAGAGACCAGTGACTAGCCAAATTGACCAGTGACCAGTGACCAGTGGCCAGCGGTAGTGACCAGTGACCAGTGACCAGTCATCAGTGACCAGTGAACAGTGACCAGTGACCAGTGGCCAGTGACCAGTGACCAGTGACCAGCGAAAGTGACCAGTGACCAGTGACCAGTGACCAGTGACCAGTGACCAGTGACAAGTGACCTGGGACCAGTGAAAGTGACCAGTGACCAGTGAACAGTGACCAGCGAAATTGACCAGTTTCCAGTAACCAGTGATAAGTGACCAGTGACCAGTGACCAGCGAAAGTGACCAGTGAACAGTGACCAGGGACCAGTGACCAGTGACGAGTGACCAGTGACCAGCGAAAGTGAACAGTGAGCAGTGACCAGTGACCAGTGACCAGTGACCAGTGACCAGCGAAATTGACCAGTGACCAGTGACCAGTGAACAGTGACAAGTGACCAGTGACAAGTGAACAACGAAATTGACCAGTGAACAGTGATCAGCGAAATTGACCAGTGACCATTAACCAGTGACCAGCGAAAGTGACCAGTGACGAGTGACCAGTGACAAGTGACCAGTGACAAGTGACCAGTGACCACTGACAAGTGACCAGTGACCAGTGACCAGCGACCAGTGACCAGTGACCAGCAAAAATGACCAGTGACCAGTGACCAGTGACCAGTGACCAGTGACCAGTGACCAGCGAAAGTGACAAGTGACAAGTGACCTGGGACCAGTGACCAGTGACCAGTGACCAGTGACCAGTGATCAGCGAAATTGACCAGTGACCATTGACCAGTGACCAGTGACCAGTGACCAGTGACAAGTGACCAGTGACCAGCGACCAGTGACCAGTGACCATTGACCAGTGACCAGTGACCAGCAAAAATGACCAGTGACCAGTGACAAGTGACCAGTGACCAGCGAAAGTGACCAGTGACCAGTGACAAGTGACCTGGGACCAGTGACCAGTGACCAGTGACCAGCGACAGTGACCAGTGACCAGTGACCAGTGACCAGTGACAAGTGACCTGGGACCAGTGACCAGTGACCAGTGACCAGTGACCAGTGAGCAGTGACCAGTGACCAGTGACCAGCGAAAGTGACCAGTGACGAGTGACCAGTGACAAGTGAACAGTGACCAGTGACCAGTGACCAGTGACCAGTGACCAGTGACCAGTGACCAGTGACGAGTGACCAGAGATCAGCGAAAGTGAACAGTGACCAGTGACCAGTGACCAGTGACCAGTGACCAGCGAAAGTGACCAGTGACCAGTGACCAGTGACCAGTGACTAGTGACCAGCAACCAGTGACCAGTGACCAGTGACCAGTGACCAGCAAAATTGACCAGCAAAATTGACCAGTGCCCAGTGACCAGTGACCAATGACCAGTGACCAGTGACCAGTGACCAGTGACAAGTGACCAGTGACCAGTGACCAGTGCCAACGACCAGTGACCAGTGACAAGTGACCAGTGACCAGTGACCAGTGATCAGTGACCAGTGAACAGTGACCAGTGACCAGTGACCAGTGACCAGCGAAAATGACCAGTGACCAGTGACCAGTGACCAGCGAAATTGACCAGTGACCAGTGACCAGTGAACAGTGACAAGTGACCAGTGACAAGTGACCAACGAAAGTGACCAGTGAACAGTGACCAGTGACAAGTGACCAGTGACAAGTGACCAACGAAAGTGGCCAGTGAACAGTGACCAGGGACCAGTGACCAGTGACGAGTGACCAGTGACCAGCAAAAGTGAACAGTGAGCAGTGACCAGTGACCAGTGACCAGCGAAAGTGACCAGTGACCAGTGACCAGTGACCAGTGACCAGTGACCAGTGACCAGTGACCAGTGACAAGTGACCTGGGACCAGTGAACAGTGACCAGTGACCAGTGACCAGCGAAATTGACCAGTGACCAGTGACCAGTGACCAGTCACCAGTGACCAGCGACCAGTGACCAGAGACCAGTACCCAGTGACCAGTGACCAGTGACCACTGACCAGTGACCAGCGAAAGTGACCAGTGACCAGTGACCAGTGACCAGTGACCAGTGACCAGTGACCAGTGACCAGTGACCAGTGACAAGTGACCAGTGACCAGCGACCAGTGACCAGTGACCAGTGACCAGTGACCAGTGACCAGCGAAGGTGACCAGTGACCAGGGACCAGTGACCAGTGACCAGCGAAATTGACCAGTGACCAGTGACCAGTGACCAGTGACAAGTGACCAGTGACCAGTGACCAGTGACCAGTGACCAGTGACCAGTGACCAGCCAAAGTGACCAGTGACCAGTGACCAGTGACCAGTGACCAGCGAAAGTGACCAGTGACCAGTGACCAGTGACCAGCGAAATTGACCAGTGACCAGTGACCAGAGACCAGTGACTAGCCAAATTGACCAGTGACCAGTGACCAGTGGCCAGCGGTAGTGACCAGTGACCAGTGACCAGTCATCAGTGACCAGTGAACAGTGACCAGTGACCAGTGACCAGTGACCAGTGACCAGTGACCAGCGAAAGTGACCAGTGACCAGTGACCAGTGACCAGTGACCAGTGACCAGTGACAAGTGACCTGGGACCAGTGAAAGTGACCAGTGACCAGTGAACAGTGACCAGCGAAATTGACCAGTTTCCAGTAACCAGTGATAAGTGACCAGTGACCAGTGACCAGCGAAAGTGACCAGTGAACAGTGACCAGGGACCAGTGACCAGTGACGAGTGACCAGTGACCAGCGAAAGTGAACAGTGAGCAGTGACCAGTGACCAGTGACCAGTGACCAGTGACCAGCGAAATTGACCAGTGACCAGTGACCAGTGAACAGTGACAAGTGACCAGTGACAAGTGAACAACGAAATTGACCAGTGAACAGTGATCAGCGAAATTGACCAGTGACCATTAACCAGTGACCAGCGAAAGTGACCAGTGACGAGTGACCAGTGACAAGTGACCAGTGACAAGTGACCAGTGACCACTGACAAGTGACCAGTGACCAGTGACCAGCGACCAGTGACCAGTGACCAGCAAAAATGACCAGTGACCAGTGACCAGTGACCAGTGACCAGTGACCAGTGACCAGCGAAAGTGACAAGTGACAAGTGACCTGGGACCAGTGACCAGTGACCAGTGACCAGTGACCAGTGACCAGCGAAATTGACCAGTGACCATTGACCAGTGACCAGTGACCAGTGACCAGTGACAAGTGACCAGTGACCAGTGACCAGCGACCAGTGACCAGTGACCATTGACCAGTGACCAGTGACCAGCAAAAATGACCAGTGACCAGTGACAAGTGACCAGTGACCAGCGAAAGTGACCAGTGACCACTGACCAGTGACCAGTGACCAGTGACAAGTGACCTGGGACCAGTGACCAGTGACCAGTGACCAGCGACAGTGACCAGTGACCAGTGACCAGTGACCAGTGACAAGTGACCTGGGACCAGTGACCAGTGACCAGTGACCAGTGACCAGTGAGCAGTGACCAGTGACCAGTGACCAGCGAAAGTGACCAGTGACGAGTGACCAGTGACAAGTGACCAGTGACCAGTGACCAGTGACCAGTGACCAGTGACCAGTGACCAGTGACCAGTGACCAGTGACGAGTGACCAGTGATCAGCGAAAGTGAACAGTGACCAGTGACCAGTGACCAGTGACCAGTGACCAGCGAAAGTGACCAGTGACCAGTGACCAGTGACCAGTGACTAGTGACCAGCAACCAGTGACCAGTGACCAGTGACCAGTGACCAGCAAAATTGACCAGCAAAATTGACCAGTGCCCAGTGACCAGTGCCAACGACCAGTGACCAGTGACAAGTGACCAGTGACCAGTGACCAGTGATCAGTGACCAGTGAACAGTGACCAGTGACCAGTGACCAGTGACCAGCGAAAATGACCAGTGACCAGTGACCAGTGACCAGCGAAATTGACCAGTGACCAGTGACCAGTGAACAGTGACAAGTGACCAGTGACAAGTGACCAACGAAAGTGACCAGTGAACAGTGACCAGTGACAAGTGTCCAGTGACAAGTGACCAACGAAAGTGGCCAGTGAACAGTGACCAGGGACCAGTGACCAGTGACGAGTGACCAGTGACCAGCGAAAGTGAACAGTGAGCAGTGACCAGTGACCAGTGACCAGCGAAAGTGACCAGTGACCAGTGACCAGTGACCAGTGACCAGTGACCAGTGACCAGTGACCAGTGACAAGTGACCTGGGACCAGTGACCAGTGACCAGTGACCAGTGACCAGTGACCAGCGAAATTGACCAGTGACCAGTGACCAGTGACCAGTCACCAGTGACCAGCGACCAGTGACCAGAGACCAGTACCCAGTGACCAGTGACCAGTGACCACTGACCAGCGAAAGTGACCAGTGAACAGTGACCAGTGACCAGTGACCAGTGACCTGTGACCAGTGACCAGTGACCAGTGTCCAGTGACCAGTGACCAGCGAAAGTGACCAGTGACGAGTGACCAGTGACAAGTGACCAGTGACCAGTGACCAGTGACCAGTGACCAGTGACTAGTGACCAGCAACCAGTGACCAGTGACCAGTGACCAGTGACCAGCAAAATTGACCAGCAAAATTGACCAGTGACCAGTGACCAGTGACAAGTGACCAGTGACCAGTGACCAGTGACCAGTGACCAGTGACCGGTGACCAGTGACCAGTGACCAGTGACCAGTGACCAGTGACCAGTGACCAGTGACCAGTGACCAGTGACCAGTGACCAGTGACCAGTGACAAGTGACCAGTGACCAGCTGCCAGTGACCAGTGACCAGTGACCAGTGACCAGTGACTAGCGAAAGTGACCAGTGACCAGTGACCAGTGACCAGTGACCAGTGACCAGTGACCAGTGACCAGTGACCAGTGACAAGTGACCAGTGACCAGCGACCAGTGACCAGTGACCAGTGACCAGTGACCAGCGAAAGTGACCAGTGACCAGTGACCAGTGACCAGTGACCAGTGACCAGTGACCAGTGACCAGTGACCAGTGACCAGCGAAAGTGACCAGTGACCAGGGACCAGTGACCAGTGACCAGCGAAATTGACCAGTGACCAGTGACCAGTGACCAGTGACAAGTGACCAGTGACCAGTGACCAGTGACCAGTGACCAGTGACCAGTGACCAGTGACCAGCGAAAGTGACCAGTGACCAGTGACCAGTGACCAGTGACCAGCGAAAGTGACCAGTGACCAGTGAACAGTGACCAGCGAAATTGACCAGTGACCAGTGACCAGAGACCAGTGACTAGCCAAATTGACCAGTGACCAGTGACCAGTGACCAGCGAAAGTGACCAGTGACCACTGACCAGTGACCAGTGACCAGCGACCAGTGACCAGTGACCAGTGACCAGCGAAAGTGACCAGTGACCAGTGACCAGTGACCAGTGACCAGCGAAATTGACCAGTGACCAGTGACCAGTGACCAGTCACCAGTGACCAGCGACCAGTGACCAGAGACCAGTACCCAGTGACCAGTGACCAGTGACCACTGACCAGTGACCAGCGAAAGTGACCAGTGACCAGTGACCAGTGACCAGTGACCAGTGACCAGTGACCAGTGACCAGTGACCAGTGACAAGTGACCAGTGACCAGCGACCAGTGACCAGTGACCAGTGACCAGTGACCAGTGACCAGCGAAGGTGACCAGTGACCAGGGACCAGTGACCAGTGACCAGCGAAATTGACCAGTGACCAGTGACCAGTGACCAGTGACAAGTGACCAGTGACCAGTGACCAGTGACCAGTGACCAGTGACCAGTGACCAGCCAAAGTGACCAGTGACCAGTGACCAGTGACCAGTGACCAGCGAAAGTGACCAGTGACCAGTGACCAGTGACCAGCGAAATTGACCAGTGACCAGTGACCAGAGACCAGTGACTAGCCAAATTGACCAGTGACCAGTGACCAGTGGCCAGCGGTAGTGACCAGTGACCAGTGACCAGTCATCAGTGACCAGTGAACAGTGACCAGTGACCAGTGACCAGTGACCAGTGACCAGTGACCAGCGAAAGTGACCAGTGACCAGTGACCAGTGACCAGTGACCAGTGACCAGTGACAAGTGACCTGGGACCAGTGAAAGTGACCAGTGACCAGTGAACAGTGACCAGCGAAATTGACCAGTTTCCAGTAACCAGTGATAAGTGACCAGTGACCAGTGACCAGCGAAAGTGACCAGTGAACAGTGACCAGGGACCAGTGACCAGTGACGAGTGACCAGTGACCAGCGAAAGTGAACAGTGAGCAGTGACCAGTGACCAGTGACCAGTGACCAGTGACCAGCGAAATTGACCAGTGACCAGTGACCAGTGAACAGTGACAAGTGACCAGTGACAAGTGAACAACGAAATTGACCAGTGAACAGTGATCAGCGAAATTGACCAGTGACCATTAACCAGTGACCAGCGAAAGTGACCAGTGACGAGTGACCAGTGACAAGTGACCAGTGACAAGTGACCAGTGACCACTGACAAGTGACCAGTGACCAGTGACCAGCGACCAGTGACCAGTGACCAGCAAAAATGACCAGTGACCAGTGACCAGTGACCAGTGACCAGTGACCAGTGACCAGCGAAAGTGACAAGTGACAAGTGACCTGGGACCAGTGACCAGTGACCAGTGACCAGTGACCAGTGACCAGCGAAATTGACCAGTGACCATTGACCAGTGACCAGTGACCAGTGACCAGTGACAAGTGACCAGTGACCAGTGACCAGCGACCAGTGACCAGTGACCATTGACCAGTGACCAGTGACCAGCAAAAATGACCAGTGACCAGTGACAAGTGACCAGTGACCAGCGAAAGTGACCAGTGACCACTGACCAGTGACCAGTGACCAGTGACAAGTGACCTGGGACCAGTGACCAGTGACCAGTGACCAGCGACAGTGACCAGTGACCAGTGACCAGTGACCAGTGACAAGTGACCTGGGACCAGTGACCAGTGACCAGTGACCAGTGACCAGTGAGCAGTGACCAGTGACCAGTGACCAGCGAAAGTGACCAGTGACGAGTGACCAGTGACAAGTGACCAGTGACCAGTGACCAGTGACCAGTGACCAGTGACCAGTGACCAGTGACCAGTGACCAGTGACGAGTGACCAGTGATCAGCGAAAGTGAACAGTGACCAGTGACCAGTGACCAGTGACCAGTGACCAGCGAAAGTGACCAGTGACCAGTGACCAGTGACCAGTGACTAGTGACCAGCAACCAGTGACCAGTGACCAGTGACCAGTGACCAGCAAAATTGACCAGCAAAATTGACCAGTGCCCAGTGACCAGTGCCAACGACCAGTGACCAGTGACAAGTGACCAGTGACCAGTGACCAGTGATCAGTGACCAGTGAACAGTGACCAGTGACCAGTGACCAGTGACCAGCGAAAATGACCAGTGACCAGTGACCAGTGACCAGCGAAATTGACCAGTGACCAGTGACCAGTGAACAGTGACAAGTGACCAGTGACAAGTGACCAACGAAAGTGACCAGTGAACAGTGACCAGTGACAAGTGTCCAGTGACAAGTGACCAACGAAAGTGGCCAGTGAACAGTGACCAGGGACCAGTGACCAGTGACGAGTGACCAGTGACCAGCGAAAGTGAACAGTGAGCAGTGACCAGTGACCAGTGACCAGCGAAAGTGACCAGTGACCAGTGACCAGTGACCAGTGACCAGTGACCAGCGAAATTGACCAGTGACCAGTGACCAGAGACCAGTGACTAGCCAAATTGACCAGTGACCAGTGACCAGTGGCCAGCGGTAGTGACCAGTGACCAGTGACCAGTCATCAGTGACCAGTGGACAGTGACCAGTGACCAGTGACCAGTGACCAGTGACCAGCGAAAGTGACCAGTGACCAGTGACCAGTGACCAGTGACCAGTGACCAGTGACCAGCGAAATTGACCAGTGACCAGTGACCAGTGAACAGTGACAAGTGACCAGTGACAAGTGAACAACGAAAGTGACCAGTGAACAGTGACCAGGGACCAGTGACCAGTGACGAGTGACCAGTGACCAGCGAAAGTGAACAGTGAGCAGTGACCAGTGACCAGTGACCAGTGACCAGTGACCAGCGAAAGTGACCAGTGACCAGTGACCAGTGACCAGTGACCAGTGACCAGTGACAAGTGACCTGGGACCAGTGACCAGTGACCAGTGACCAGTGACCAGTGACCAGTGACCAGTGACCAGTGACCAGCGAAAGTGACCAGTGACGAGTGACCAGTGACAAGTGACCAGTGACCAGTGACCAGTGACCAGTGACCAGTGACCAGTGACCAGTGACGAGTGACCAGTGATCAGCGAAAGTGAACAGTGACCAGTGACCAGTGACCAGTGACCAGTGACCAGCGAAAGTGACCAGTGACCAGTGACCAGTGACCAGTGACCAGTGACAATTGACCTGGGACCAGTGACCAGTGACCAGTGACCAGCGAAAGTGACCAGTGACCAGTGACCAGTGACCAGTGACCAGTGACCAGTGACCAGTGACCAGCGAAATTGACCAGTGACCATTGACCAGTGACCAGTGACCAGTGACCAGTGACAAGTGACCAGTGACCAGTGACCAGCGACCAGTGACCAGTGACCAGCAAAAATGACCAGTGACCAGTGACCAGTGACCAGTGACCAGTGACCAGTGACCAGCGAAAGTGACAAGTGACAAGTGACCTGGGACCAGTGACCAGTGACCAGTGACCAGTGACCAGTGACCAGCGAAATTGACCAGTGACCATTGACCAGTGACCAGTGACCAGTGACCAGTGACAAGTGACCAGTGACCAGTGACCATTGACCAGTGACCAGTGACCAGCAAAAATGACCAGTGACCAGTGACAAGTGACCAGTGACCAGCGAAAGTGACCAGTGACCACTGACCAGTGACCAGTGACCAGTGACAAGTGACCTGGGACCAGTGACCAGTGACCAGTGACCAGCGAAAGTGACCAGTGACCAGTGACCAGTGACCAGTGACAAGTGACCTGGGACCAGTGACCAGTGACCAGTGACCAGTGACCAGTGAGCAGTGACCAGTGACCAGTGACCAGCGAAAGTGACCAGTGACGAGTGACCAGTGACAAGTGACCAGTGACCAGTGACCAGTGACCAGTGACCAGTGACCAGTGACCAGTGACGAGTGACCAGTGATCAGCGAAAGTGAACAGTGACCAGTGACCAGTGACCAGTGACCAGTGACCAGCGAAAGTGACCAGTGACCAGTGACCAGTGACCAGTGACTAGTGACCAGCAACCAGTGACCAGTGACCAGTGACCAGTGACCAGCAAAATTGACCAGCAAAATTGACCAGTGCCCAGTGACCAGTGACCAATGACCAGTGACCAGTGACCAGTGACCAGTGACAAGTGACCAGTGACCAGTGACCAGTGCCAACGACCAGTGACCAGTGACAAGTGACCAGTGACCAGTGACCAGTGATCAGTGACCAGTGAACAGTGACCAGTGACCAATGACCAGTGACCAGTGACCAGTGACCAGCGAAATTGACCAGTGACCAGTGACCAGTGACCAGTGACTAGTGACCAGCAACCAGTGACCAGTGACCAGTGACCAGTGACCAGCAAAATTGACCAGCAAAATTGACCAGTGCCCAGTGACCAGTGACCAATGACCAGTGACGAGTGACCAGTGACCAGTGACAAGTGACCAGTGACCAGTGACCAGTGCCAACGACCAGTGACCAGTGACAAGTGACCAGTGACCAGTGACCAGTGATCAGTGACCAGTGAACAGTGACCAGTGACCAGTGACCAGTGACCAGCGAAAATGACCAGTGACCAGTGACCAGTGACCAGCGAAATTGACCAGTGACCAGTGACCAGTGAACAGTGACAAGTGACCAGTGACAAGTGACCAACGAAAGTGACCAGTGAACAGTGACCAGGGACCAGTGACCAGTGACGAGTGACCAGTGACCAGCGAAAGTGAACAGTGAGCAGTGACCAGTGACCAGTGACCAGTGACCAGTGACCAGCGAAAGTGACCAGTGACCAGTGACAAGTGACCTGGGACCAGTGACCAGTGACCAGTGACCAGTGACCAGTGACCAGTGACCAGTGACCAGTGACCAGTGACCAGCGAAAGTGACCAGTGACGAGTGACCAGTGACAAGTGACCAGTGACCAGTGACCAGTGACCAGTGACCAGTGACCAGTGACCAGTGACCAGTGACGAGTGACCAGTGATCAGCGAAAGTGAACAGTGACCAGTGACCAGTGACCAGTGACCAGTGACCAGCGAAAGTGACCAGTGACCAGTGACCAGTGACCAGTGACCAGTGACAAGTGACCTGGGACCAGTGACCAGTGACCAGTGACCAGCGAAAGTGACCAGTGATCAGCGACCAGTGACCAGTGACCAGTGACCAGTGACCAGTGACCAGCAAAATTGACCAGCAAAATTGACCAGTGACCAGTGACCAGTGACCAGTGACAAGTGACCAGTGACCAGTGACCAGTGACCAGTGACCAGTGACCAGTGCCAACGACCAGTGACCAGTGACCATTGACCAGTGACCAGCGAAAGTGACCAGGGACCAGTGACCAGTGACCAGTGACCAGTGACCAGTGACCAGTGACAAGTGACCAGTGACCAGTGACCAGCGACCAGTGACAAGTGACCACTGACCAGTGACCAGTGATCAGTGACCAGTGAACAGTGACCAGTGACCAGTGACCAGTGACCAGCGAAAATGACCAGTGACCAGTGACCAGTGACCAGTGACCAGCGAAATTGACCAGTGACCAGTGAACAGTGACAAGTGACCAGTGACAAGTGACCAACGAAAGTGACCAGTGAACAGTGACCAGGGACCAGTGACCAGTGACGAGTGACCAGTGACCAGCGAAAGTGAACAGTGAGCAGTGACCAGTGACCAGTGACCAGTGACCAGTGACCAGCGAAAGTGACCAGTGACCAGTGACCAGTGACCAGTGACCAGTGACCAGTGACCAGTGACAAGTGACCTGGGACCAGTGACCAGTGACCAGTGACCAGTGACCAGCGAAATTGACCAGTGACCAGTGACCAGTGACCAGTCACCAGTGACCAGCGACCAGTGACCAGAGACCAGTAACCAGTGACAAGTGACCAGTGACCACTGACCAGCGAAAGTGAGCAGTGAACAGTGACCAGTGACCAGTGACCAGTGACCAGTGACCAGTGACCAGCGAAAGTGACCAGTGACGAGTGACCAGTGACAAGTGACCAGTGACCAGTGACCAGTGACCAGTGACCAGTGACCAGTGACCAGTGACCAGTGACCAGTGCCAACGACCAATGACCAGTGACCATTGACCAGTGACCAGCGAAAGTGACCAGGGACCAGTGACCAGTGACCAGTGACCAGTGACCAGTGACCAGTGACCAGTGACCAGTGACCAGTGACCAGTGACAAGTGACCAGTGACCAGTGACCAGTGATCAGTGACCAGTGAACAGTGAACAGTGACCAGTGACCAGTGACCAGTGACCAGCGAAAATGACCAGTGACCAGTGACCAGTGACCAGCGAAATTGACCAGTGACCAGTGACCAGTGAACAGTGACAAGTGACCAGTGACAAGTGACCAACGAAAGTGACCAGTGAACAGTGACCAGGGACCAGTGACCAGTGACGAGTGACCAGTGACCAGCGAAAGTGAACAGTGAGCAGTGACCAGTGACCAGTGACCAGTGACCAGTGACCAGTGACCAGTGACCAGTGACCAGTGACCAGTGAGCAGTGACCAGCGAAATTGACCGGTTTCCAGTGACCAGTGACAAGTGACCAGTGACCAGTGACCAGCGAAAGTGACCAGTGACGAGTGACCAGTGACAAGTGACCAGTGACAAGTGACCAGTGACCACTGACCAGTGACCAGTAACCAGCGACCAGTGCCAACGACCAGTGACCAGTGACCATTGACCAGTGACCAGCGAAAGTGACCAGGGACCAGTGACCAGTGACCAGTGACCAGTGACAAGTGACCAGTGACCAGTGACCAGTGACCAGTGACCAGTGACCAGTGACCAGTGACAAGTGACCAGTGACCAGTGACCAGTGATCAGTGACCAGTGAACAGTGACCAGTGACCAGTGACCAGTGACCAGCGAAAATGACCAGTGACCAGTGACCAGTGACCAGCGAAATTGACCAGTGATCAGTGACCAGTGAACAGTGACAAGTGACCAGTGACAAGTGACCAACGAAAGTGACCAGTGAACAGTGACCAGGGACCAGTGACCAGTGACGAGTGACCAGTGACCAGCGAAAGTGAACAGTGAGCAGTGACCAGTGACCAGTGACCAGTGACCAGTGACCAGTGACCAGTGACCAGTGACCAGTGACCAGTGACCAGTGACCAGCGAAATTGACCGGTTTCCAGTGACCAGTGACAAGTGACCAGTGACCAGTGACCAGCGAAAGTGACCAGTGACGAGTGACCAGTGACAAGTGACCAGTGACAAGTGACCAGTGACCACTGACCAGTGACCAGTGACCAGCGACCAGTGACCAGTGACCAGTGACCAGGGACCAGTGACCAGCGAAAGTGACCAGTGACCAGTGACCAGTGACCAGTGAACAGCGAAAGTGACCAGTGACCAGTGACCAGTGACCAGTGACCAGTGACCAGTGACCAGTGACGAGCGAAATGGACCAGTGACCAGTGTCCAGTGACCAGTGACCAGTGATAAGTGACCAGTGACCAGTGACCAGTGACCATTGACCAGTGACCAGTGACCAGTGACCAGCGAATGTGACCAGGGACAAGCGACCAGTGACCAGTGACCAGTGACCAGTGACCAGTGACCAGTGACCAGTGACCAGTGACCAGTGACCAGTGACCAGTGACCAGTGACCAGTGACCAGTGACCAGTGACCAGCGACCAGTGACCAGTGACCAGCGACCAGTGACCAGTGACCAGTGACCAGTGACCAGTGACCACTGACCAGCGAAAGTGACCAGTGACCAGCAAAATTGACCAGTGACCAGTGACCAGTGACCAGTGACCAGTGACCAATGACCAGTGACCGGTGACCAGTGACCAGTGACCAGTGACCAGTGACCAGTGACCAGTGACCAGTGACCAGCGAAAGTGACCAGTGACCAGTGACCAGTGACCAGTGACCAGTGACAAGTGACCAGTGACCAGCGACCAGTGACCAGTGACCAGTGACCAGTGACCAGTGACCAGCGAAAGTGACCAGTGACCAAGGACCAGTGACCAGTGACCAGCGAAATTGACCAGTGACCAGTGACCAGTGACCAGTGACAAGTGACCAGTGACCAGTGACCAGTGACCAGTGACCAGTGACCAGTGCCAACGACCAGTGACCAGTGACCATTGACCAGTGACCAGCGAAAGTGACCAGGGACCAGTGACCAGTGACCAGTGACCAGTGACCAGTGACCAGTGACCAGTGACCAGTGACCAGTGACCAGTGACCAGTGACCAGTGACCAGTGACCAGTGACCAGTGACAAGTGACCAGTGACCAGTGACCAGTGATCAGTGACCAGTGAACAGTGACCAGTGACCAGTGACCAGTGACCAGCGAAAATGACCAGTGACCAGTGACCAGTGACCAGCGAAATTGACCAGTGACCAGTGACCAGTGAACAGTGACAAGTGACCAGTGACAAGTGACCAACGAAAGTGACCAGTGAACAGTGACCAGGGACCAGTGACCAGTGACGAGTGACCAGTGACCAGCGAAAGTGAACAGTGAGCAGTGACCAGTGACCAGTGACCAGTGACCAGTGACCAGTGACCAGTGACCAGTGACTAGTGACCAGCAACCAGTGACCTGTGACCAGTGACCAGTGACCAGCAAAATTGACCAGCAAAATTGACCAGTGACCAGTGACCAGCGACCAATGACCAGTGACCAGTGACCAGTGACCAGTGACAAGTGACCAGTGACCAGTGACCAGTGACCAGTGACCAGTGACCGGTGACCAGTGACCAGTGACCAGTGACCAGTGACCAGTGACCAGTGACCAGTGACCAGTGACCAGTGACCAGTGACCAGTGACCAGTGACCAGTGACCAGTGACAAGTGACCAGTGACCAGCTGCCAGTGACCAGTGACCAGTGACCAGTGACCAGTGACTAGCGAAAGTGACCAGTGACCAGTGACCAGTGACCAGTGACCAGTGACCAGTGACAAGTGACCAGTGACCAGCGACCAGTGACCAGTGACCAGTGACCAGTGACCAGCGAAAGTGACCAGTGACCAGTGACCAGTGACCAGTGACAAGTGACCAGTGACCAGCGACCAGTGACCAGTGACCTGTGACCAGTGACCAGTGACCAGCGAAAGTGACCAGTGACCAGGGACCAGTGACCAGTGACCAGCGAAATTGACCAGTGACCAGTGACCAGTGACCAGTGACAAGTGACCAGTGACCAGTGACCAGTGACCAGTGACCAGTGACCAGTGACCAGTGACCAGTGACCAGCGAAAGTGACCAGTGACCAGTGACCAGTGACCAGTGACCAGCGAAAGTGACCAGTGACCAGTGACCAGTGACCAGCGAAATTGACCAGTGACCAGTGACCAGAGACCAGTGACTAGCCAAATTGACCAGTGACCAGTGACCAGTGACCAGCGAAAGTGACCAGTGACCAGTGACCAGTGACCAGTGACAAGTGACCTGGGACCAGTGAAAGTGACCAGTGACCAGTGAACAGTGACCAGCGAAATTGACCAGTTTCCAGTAACCAGTGATAAGTGACCAGTGACCAGTGACCAGCGAAAGTGACCAGTGAACAGTGACCAGGGACCAGTGACCAGTGACGAGTGACCAGTGACCAGCGAAAGTGAACAGTGAGCAGTGACCAGTGACCAGTGACCAGTGACCAGTGACCAGCGAAATTGACCAGTGACCAGTGACCAGTGAACAGTGACAAGTGACCAGTGACAAGTGAACAACGAAAGTGACCAGTGAACAGTGACCAGGGACCAGTGACCAGTGACGAGTGACCAGTGACCAGCGAAAGTGAACAGTGAGCAGTGACCAGTGACCAGTGACCAGTGACCAGTGACCAGCGAAAGTGACCAGTGACCAGTGACCAGTGACCAGTGACCAGTGACCAGTGACAAGTGACCTGGGACCAGTGACCAGTGACCAGTGACCAGTGACCAGTGACCAGTGACCAGTGACCAGTGACCAGTGACCAGCGAAAGTGACCAGTGACGAGTGACCAGTGACAAGTGACCAGTGACCAGTGACCAGTGACCAGTGACCAGTGACCAGTGACCAGTGACGAGTGACCAGTGATCAGCGAAAGTGAACAGTGACCAGTGACCAGTGACCAGTGACCAGTGACCAGCGAAAGTGACCAGTAACCAGTGACCAGTGACCAGTGACCAGTGACAAGTGACCTGGGACCAGTGACCAGTGACCAGTGACCAGCGAAAGTGACCAGTGACCAGTGACCAGTGACCAGTGACCAGTGACCAGTGACCAGCGGTAGTGACCAGTGACCAGTGACCAGTCATCAGTGACCAGTGAACAGTGACCAGTGACCAGTGACTAGTAACCAGCAACCAGTGACCAGTGACCAGTGACCAGTGACCAGCAAAATTGACCAGCAAAATTGACCAGTGACCAGTGACCAGTGACCAATGACCAGTGACCAGTGACCAGTGACCAGTGACAAGTGACCAGTGACCAGTGACCAGTGACCAGTGACCAGTGACCAGTGCCAACGACCAGTGACCAGTGACAAGTGACCAGTGACCAGTGACCAGTGATCAGTGACCAGTGAACAGTGACCAGTGACCAGTGACCAGTGACCAGCGAAAATGACCAGTGACCAGTGACCAGTGACCAGCGAAATTGACCAGTGACCAGTGACCAGTGAACAGTGACAAGTGACCAGTGACAAGTGACCAACGAAAGTGACCAGTGAACAGTGACCAGGGACCAGTGACCAGTGACGAGTGACCAGTGACCAGCGAAAGTGAACAGTGAGCAGTGACCAGTGACCAGTGACCAGTGACCAGTGACCAGCGAAAGTGATCAGTGACCAGTGACCAGTGACCAGTGACCAGTGACCAGTGACAAGTGACCAGTGACCAGCGACCAGTGACCAGTGACCAGTGACCAGTGACCAGTGACCAGCGAAAGTGACCAGTGACCAGCGAAAGTGACCAGGGACCAGTGACCAGTGACCAGTGAGCTGTGACCAGTGACCAGTGACCAGTGAACTGTGACCAGTGACCAGTGACCAGCGAAAGTGACCAGTGACCAGTGACCAGCGAAAGTGACCAGTGACCAGTGACCAGTGACCAGTGTCCAGTGTCCAGTGACCAGTGACCAGTGATAAGTGACCAGTGACCAGTGACCAGTGACCAGCGACCAGTGACCAGTGACCAGTGAATAGTGACCAGTGACCAGTGAACAGCGAAAGTGACCAGTGACCAGTGACCTGTGACCTGTGACCAGTGACCAGTGACCAGTGACCAGTGACCAGTGACGAGCGAAATGGACCAGTGACCAGTAACTAGTGACCAGCGATCAATGACCAGTGACCACTGACCAGCGAAAGTGACCAGTGACCAGTGACCAGTGACCAGCGAAATTGACCAGTCACCAGTGACCAGTGGCCAGTGACCAGCGACCAGTGACCAATGACCAGTGACCAGTGACCAGTGACCAGTGACAAGTGACCAGTGACCAGTGACCGGCGAAAGTGACCAGTGAACAGTGACCAGTGACCAGTGACCAGTGAATAGTGACCAGTGACCAGTGAACAGCGAAAGTGACCAGTGACCAGTGACCTGTGACCAGTGACCAGTGACCAGTGACCATTGACCAGTGACCAGTGACCAGTGACCAGCGAAAGTGACCAGGGACAAGCGTCCAGTGACCAGTGACCAGTGACCAGTGACCAGCGAAAGTGACCAGTGACCAGTGACCAGTGACCAGTGACCAGTGACCAGTGACCAGTGACAAGTGACCTGGGACCAGTGAAAGTGACCAGTGACCAGTGAACAGTGACCAGAGAAATTGACCAGTGAACAGTGATCAGCGAAATTGACCAGTGACCATTAACCAGTGACCAGCGAAAGTGACCAGTGACGAGTGACCAGTGACAAGTGACCAGTGACAAGTGACCAGTGACCACTGACCAGTGACCAGTGACCAGCGACCAGTGACCAGTGACCAGTGACCGGGGACCAGTGGCCAGCGAAAGTGACCAGCGACCAGTGACCAGTGACCAGTGACCAGTGACTAGCCAAATTGAGCAGTGAGCAGTGACCAGTGACCAGTGACCAGTGACCAGTGACCAGTGACCAGCGAAATTGACCAGCGACCATTGACCAGTGACCAGCGAAAGTGACCAGTGACGAGTGACCTGTGACAAGTGACCAGTGACCAGCGACCAGTGACCAGCGAAAGTGACCAGTGACCAGTGACCAGTGACCAGCGACCAGTGACCAGTGACCAGTGACCAGTGACCAGCAAAATTGACCAGCAAAATTGACCAGTGACCAGTGACCAGTGACCAGTGACCAGTGACCAGTGACCAGTGACCAGTGACCAGCGAAAGTGACCAGTGACCAGTGACCAGTGACCAGTGACCAGTGACCAGTGACAAGTGACCTGGGACCAGTGAAAGTGACCAGTGACCAGTGAACAGTGACCAGCGAAATTGACCAGTTTCCAGTAACCAGTGATAAGTGACCAGTGACCAGTGACCAGCGAAAGTGACCAGTGAACAGTGACCAGGGACCAGTGACCAGTGACGAGTGACCAGTGACCAGCGAAAGTGAACAGTGAGCAGTGACCAGTGAACAGTGACAAGTGACCAGTGACAAGTGAACAACGAAAGTGACCAGTGAACAGTGACCAGGGACCAGTGACCAGTGACGAGTGACCAGTGACCAGCGAAAGTGAACAGTGAGCAGTGACCAGTGACCAGTGACCAGTGACCAGTGACCAGCGAAAGTGACCAGTGACCAGTGACCAGTGACCAGTGACCAGTGACCATTGACCAGTGACCAGTGACCAGTGACCAGCGAAAGTGACCAGGGACAAGCGTCCAGTGACCAGTGACCAGTGACCAGTGACCAGCGAAAGTGACCAGTGACCAGTGACCAGTGACCAGTGACCAGTGACCAGTGACCAGTGACAAGTGACCTGGGACCAGTGAAAGTGACCAGTGACCAGTGAACAGTGACCAGCGAAATTGACCAGTTTCCAGTGACCAGTGATAAGTGACCAGTGACCAGTGACCAGCGAAAGTGACCAGTGAACAGTGATCAGCGAAATTGACCAGTGACCATTAACCAGTGACCAGCGAAAGTGACCAGTGACGAGTGACCAGTGACAAGTGACCAGTGACAAGTGACCAGTGACCACTGACCAGTGACCAGTGACCAGCGACCAGTGACCAGTGACCAGTGACCGGGGACCAGTGACCAGTGACCAGTGACCAGTGACCAGTGACCAGTGACCAGTGACAAGTGACCAGTGACCAGCTGCCAGTGACCAGTGACCAGTGACCAGTGACCAGTGACTAGCGAAAGTGACCAGTGACCAGTGACCAGTGACCAGTGACCAGTGACCAGTGACCAGTGACCAGTGACCAGTGACAAGTGACCAGTGACCAGCGACCAGTGACCAGTGACCAGTGACCAGTGACCAGTGATAAGTGACCAGTGACCAGTGACCAGTGACCAGCGACCAGTGACCAGTGACCAGTGAATAGTGACCAGTGACCAGTGAACAGCGAAAGTGACCAGTGACCAGTGACCTGTGACCTGTGACCAGTGACCAGTGACCAGTGACCAGTGACCAGTGACGAGCGAAATGGACCAGTGACCAGTGACTAGTGACCAGCGATCAATGACCAGTGACCACTGACCAGCGAAAGTGACCAGTGACCAGTGACCAGTGACCAGCGAAACTGACCAGTCACCAGTGACCAGTGGCCAGTGACCAGCGACCAGTGACCAATGACCAGTGACCAGTGACCAGTGACCAGTGGCAAGTGACCAGTGACCAGTGACCGGCGAAAGTGACCAGTGAACAGTGACCAGTGACCAGTGACCAGTGAATAGTGACCAGTGACCAGTGAACAGCGAAAGTGACCAGTGACCAGTGACCAGTGACCAGTGACCAGTGACCAGCCAAAGTGACCAGTGACCAGTGACCAGTGACCAGTGACCAGCGAAAGTGACCAGTGACCAGTGACCAGTGACCAGCGAAATTGACCAGTGACCAGTGACCAGAGACCAGTGACTAGCCAAATTGACCAGTGACCAGTGACCAGTGGCCAGCGGTAGTGACCAGTGACCAGTGACCAGTCATCAGTGACCAGTGAACAGTGACCAGTGACCAGTGACCAGTGACCAGTGACCAGTGACCAGCGAAAGTGACCAGTGACCAGTGACCAGTGACCAGTGACCAGTGACGAGTGACCAGTGACCAGCGAAAGTGAACAGTGAGCAGTGACCAGTGACCAGTGACCAGTGACCAGTGACCAGCGAAATTGACCAGTGACCAGTGACCAGTGAAAGTGACCAGTGACCAGTGAACAGTGACCAGCGAAATTGACCAGTTTCCAGTAACCAGTGATAAGTGACCAGTGACCAGTGACCAGCGAAAGTGACCAGTGAACAGTGACCAGGGACCAGTGACCAGTGACGAGTGACCAGTGACCAGCGAAAGTGAACAGTGAGCAGTGACCAGTGACCAGTGACCAGTGACCAGTGACCAGCGAAATTGACCAGTGACCAGTGACCAGTGAACAGTGACAAGTGACCAGTGACAAGTGAACAACGAAATTGACCAGTGAACAGTGATCAGCGAAATTGACCAGTGACCATTAACCAGTGACCAGCGAAAGTGACCAGTGACGAGTGACCAGTGACAAGTGACCAGTGACAAGTGACCAGTGACCACTGACAAGTGACCAGTGACGAGTGACCAGCGACCAGTGACCAGTGACCAGCAAAAATGACCAGTGACCAGTGACCAGTGACCAGTGACCAGTGACCAGTGACCAGCGAAAGTGACAAGTGACAAGTGACCTGGGACCAGTGACCAGTGACCAGTGACCAGTGACCAGTGACCAGCGAAATTGACCAGTGACCAGTGACCAGTGACCAGTGACCAGTGACCAGCGAAATTGACCAGCGACCATTGACCAGTGACCAGTGACCAGTGACCAGTGACAAGTGACCAGTGACCAGTGACCAGCGACCAGTGACCAGTGACCATTGACCAGTGACCAGTGACCAGCAAAAATGACCAGTGACCAGTGACAAGTGACCAGTGACCAGCGAAAGTGACCAGTGACCACTGACCAGTGACCAGTGACCAGTGACAAGTGACCTGGGACCAGTGACCAGTGACCAGTGACCAGCGACAGTGACCAGTGACCAGTGACCAGTGACCAGTGACAAGTGACCTGGGACCAGTGACCAGTGACCAGTGACCAGTGACCAGTGAGCAGTGACCAGTGACCAGTGACCAGCGAAAGTGACCAGTGACGAGTGACCAGTGACAAGTGACCAGTGACCAGTGACCAGTGACCAGTGACCAGTGACCAGTGACCAGTGACCAGTGACGAGTGACCAGTGATCAGCGAAAGTGAACAGTGACCCGTGACCAGTGACCAGTGACCAGTGACCAGCGAAAGTGACCAGTGACCAGTGACCAGTGACCAGTGACTAGTGACCAGCAACCAGTGACCAGTGACCAGTGACCAGTGACAAGCAAAATTGACCAGCAAAATTGACCAGTGCCCAGTGACCAGTGACCAATGACCAGTGACCAGTGACCAGTGACCAGTGACAAGTGACCAGTGACCAGTGACCAGTGCCAACGACCAGTGACCCGTGACAAGTGACCAGTGACCAGTGACCAGTGATCAGTGACCAGTGAACAGTGACCAGTGACCAGTGACCAGTGACCAGCGAAAATGACCAGTGACCAGTGACCAGTGACCAGCGAAATTGACCAGTGACCAGTGACCAGTGAACAGTGACAAGTGACCAGTGACAAGTGACCAACGAAAGTGACCAGTGAACAGTGACCAGTGACAAGTGACCAGTGACAAGTGACCAACGAAAGTGGCCAGTGAACAGTGACCAGGGACCAGTGACCAGTGACGAGTGACCAGTGACCAGCGAAAGTGAACAGTGAGCAGTGACCAGTGACCAGTGACCAGCGAAAGTGACCAGTGACCAGTGACCAGTGACCAGTGACCAGTGACCAGTGACCAGTGACCAGTGACAAGTGACCTGGGACCAGTGACCAGTGACCAGTGACCAGTGACCAGCGAAATTGACCAGTGACCAGTGACCAGTGACCAGTCACCAGTGACCAGCGACCAGTGACCAGAGACCAGTACCCAGTGACCAGTGAAAAGTGACCACTGACCAGCGAAAGTGACCAGTGAACAGTGACCAGTGACCAGTGACCAGTGACCTGTGACCAGTGACCAGTGTCCAGTGACCAGTGACCAGCGAAAGTGACCAGTGACGAGTGACCAGTGACAAGTGACCAGTGACCAGTGACCAGTGACCAGTGACCAGTGACTAGTGACCAGCAACCAGTGACCAGTGACCAGTGACCAGTGACCAGCAAAATTGACCAGCAAAATTGACCAGTGACAAGTGACCAGTGACCAGTGACCAGTGACCAGTGACCAGTGACCGGTGACCAGTGACCAGTGACCAGTGACCAGTGACCAGTGACCAGTGACCAGTGACCAGTGACCAGTGACAAGTGACCAGTGACCAGCTGCCAGTGACCAGTGACCAGTGACCAGTGACCAGTGACTAGCGAAAGTGACCAGTGACCAGTGACCAGTGACCAGTGACCAGTGACCAGTGACCAGTGACCAGTGACAAGTGACCAGTGACCAGCGACCAGTGACCAGTGACCAGTGACCAGTGACCAGCGAAAGTGACCAGTGACCAGTGACCAGTGACCAGTGACCAGTGACCAGTGACCAGTGACCAGCGAAAGTGACCAGTGACCAGGGACCAGTGACCAGTGACCAGCGAAATTGACCAGTGACCAGTGACCAGTGACCAGTGACAAGTGACCAGTGACCAGTGACCAGTGACCAGTGACCAGTGACCAGTGACCAGTGACCAGTGACCAGCGAAAGTGACCAGTGACCAGTGACCAGTGACCAGTGACGAGCGAAAGTGACCAGTGACCAGTGACCAGTGACCAGCGAAATTGACCAGTGACCAGTGACCAGAGACCAGTGACTAGCCAAATTGACCAGTGACCAGTGACCAGTGACCAGCGAAAGTGACCAGTGACCACTGACCAGTCACCAGTGACCAGCGACCAGTGACCAGTGACCAGTGACCGGGGACCAGTGGCCAGCGAAAGTGACCAGCGACCAGTGACCAGTGACCAGTGACCAGTGACTAGCCAAATTGAGCAGTGAGCAGTGACCAGTGACCAGTGACCAGTGACCAGTGACCAGTGACCAGCGAAATTGACCAGCGACCATTGACCAGTGACCAGCGAAAGTGACCAGTGACGAGTGACCTGTGACAAGTGACCAGTGACCAGCGACCAGTGACCAGCGAAAGTGACCAGTGACCAGTGACCAGTGACCAGCGACCAGTGACCAGTGACCAGTGACCAGTGACCAGCAAAATTGACCAGCAAAATTGACCAGTGACCAGTGACCAGTGACCAGTGACCAGTGACCAGTGACAAGTGACCAGTGACCAGTGACCAGTGACCAGTGACCAGTGACCAGTGCCAACGACCAGTGACCAGCGAAAGTGACCAGGGACCAGTGACCAGTGACCAGCGAAATTGACCAGTGACCAGTGACCAGAGACCAGTGACTAGCCAAATTGACCAGTGACCAGTGACCAGTGGCCAGCGGTAGTGACCAGTGACCAGTGACCAGTCATCAGTGACCAGTGAACAGTGACCAGTGACCAGTGACCAGTGACCAGTGACCAGCGAAAGTGGCCAGTGAACAGTGACCAGGGACCAGTGACCAGTGACGAGTGACCAGTGACGAGCGAAAGTGAACAGTGAGCAGTGACCAGTGACCAGTGACCAGCGAAAGTGACCAGTGACCAGTGACCAGTGACCAGTGACCAGTGACCAGTGACCAGTGACCAGCCAAAGTGACCAGTGACCAGTGACCAGTGACCAGTGACCAGCGAAAGTGACCAGTGACCAGTGACCAGTGACCAGCGAAATTGACCAGTGACCAGTGACCAGAGACCAGTGACTAGCCAAATTGACCAGTGACCAGTGACCAGTGGCCAGCGGTAGTGACCAGTGACCAGTGACCAGTCATCAGTGACCAGTGAACAGTGACCAGTGACCAGTGGCCAGTGACCAGTGACCAGTGACCAGCGAAAGTGACCAGTGACCAGTGACCAGTGACCAGTGACCAGTGACCAGTGACAAGTGACCTGGGACCAGTGAAAGTGACCAGTGACCAGTGAACAGTGACCAGCGAAATTGACCAGTTTCCAGTAACCAGTGATAAGTGACCAGTGACCAGTGACCAGCGAAAGTGACCAGTGAACAGTGACCAGGGACCAGTGACCAGTGACGAGTGACCAGTGACCAGCGAAAGTGAACAGTGAGCAGTGACCAGTGACCAGTGACCAGTGACCAGTGACCAGCGAAATTGACCAGTGACCAGTGACCAGTGAACAGTGACAAGTGACCAGTGACAAGTGAACAACGAAATTGACCAGTGAACAGTGATCAGCGAAATTGACCAGTGACCATTAACCAGTGACCAGCGAAAGTGACCAGTGACGAGTGACCAGTGACAAGTGACCAGTGACAAGTGACCAGTGACCACTGACAAGTGACCAGTGACCAGTGACCAGCGACCAGTGACCAGTGACCAGCAAAAATGACCAGTGACCAGTGACCAGTGACCAGTGACCAGTGACCAGTGACCAGCGAAAGTGACAAGTGACAAGTGACCTGGGACCAGTGACCAGTGACCAGTGACCAGTGACCAGTGATCAGCGAAATTGACCAGTGACCATTGACCAGTGACCAGTGACCAGTGACCAGTGACAAGTGACCAGTGACCAGTGACCAGCGACCAGTGACCAGTGACCATTGACCAGTGACCAGTGACCAGCAAAAATGACCAGTGACCAGTGACAAGTGACCAGTGACCAGCGAAAGTGACCAGTGACCAGTGACAAGTGACCTGGGACCAGTGACCAGTGACCAGTGACCAGCGACAGTGACCAGTGACCAGTGACCAGTGACCAGTGACAAGTGACCTGGGACCAGTGACCAGTGACCAGTGACCAGTGACCAGTGAGCAGTGACCAGTGACCAGTGACCAGCGAAAGTGACCAGTGACGAGTGACCAGTGACAAGTGAACAGTGACCAGTGACCAGTGACCAGTGACCAGTGACCAGTGACCAGTGACCAGTGACGAGTGACCAGAGATCAGCGAAAGTGAACAGTGACCAGTGACCAGTGACCAGTGACCAGTGACCAGCGAAAGTGACCAGTGACCAGTGACCAGTGACCAGTGACTAGTGACCAGCAACCAGTGACCAGTGACCAGTGACCAGTGACCAGCAAAATTGACCAGCAAAATTGACCAGTGCCCAGTGACCAGTGACCAATGACCAGTGACCAGTGACCAGTGACCAGTGACAAGTGACCAGTGACCAGTGACCAGTGCCAACGACCAGTGACCAGTGACAAGTGACCAGTGACCAGTGACCAGTGATCAGTGACCAGTGAACAGTGACCAGTGACCAGTGACCAGTGACCAGCGAAAATGACCAGTGACCAGTGACCAGTGACCAGCGAAATTGACCAGTGACCAGTGACCAGTGAACAGTGACAAGTGACCAGTGACAAGTGACCAACGAAAGTGACCAGTGAACAGTGACCAGTGACAAGTGACCAGTGACAAGTGACCAACGAAAGTGGCCAGTGAACAGTGACCAGGGACCAGTGACCAGTGACGAGTGACCAGTGACCAGCGAAAGTGAACAGTGAGCAGTGACCAGTGACCAGTGACCAGCGAAAGTGACCAGTGACCAGTGACCAGTGACCAGTGACCAGTGACCAGTGACCAGTGACCAGTGACAAGTGACCTGGGACCAGTGACCAGTGACCAGTGACCAGTGACCAGCGAAATTGACCAGTGACCAGTGACCAGTGACCAGTCACCAGTGACCAGCGACCAGTGACCAGAGACCAGTACCCAGTGACCAGTGACCAGTGACCACTGACCAGTGACCAGCGAAAGTGACCAGTGACCAGTGACCAGTGACCAGTGACCAGTGACCAGTGACCAGTGACCAGTGACAAGTGACCAGTGACCAGCGACCAGTGACCAGTGACCAGTGACCAGTGACCAGTGACCAGCGAAGGTGACCAGTGACCAGGGACCAGTGACCAGTGACCAGCGAAATTGACCAGTGACCAGTGACCAGTGACCAGTGACAAGTGACCAGTGACCAGTGACCAGTGACCAGTGACCAGTGACCAGTGACCAGCCAAAGTGACCAGTGACCAGTGACCAGTGACCAGTGACCAGCGAAAGTGACCAGTGACCAGTGACCAGTGACCAGCGAAATTGACCAGTGACCAGTGACCAGAGACCAGTGACTAGCCAAATTGACCAGTGACCAGTGACCAGTGGCCAGCGGTAGTGACCAGTGACCAGTGACCAGTCATCAGTGACCAGTGAACAGTGACCAGTGACCAGTGACCAGTGACCAGTGACCAGTGACCAGCGAAAGTGACCAGTGACCAGTGACCAGTGACCAGTGACCAGTGACCAGTGACAAGTGACCTGGGACCAGTGAAAGTGACCAGTGACCAGTGAACAGTGACCAGCGAAATTGACCAGTTTCCAGTAACCAGTGATAAGTGACCAGTGACCAGTGACCAGCGAAAGTGACCAGTGAACAGTGACCAGGGACCAGTGACCAGTGACGAGTGACCAGTGACCAGCGAAAGTGAACAGTGAGCAGTGACCAGTGACCAGTGACCAGTGACCAGTGACCAGCGAAATTGACCAGTGACCAGTGACCAGTGAACAGTGACAAGTGACCAGTGACAAGTGAACAACGAAATTGACCAGTGAACAGTGATCAGCGAAATTGACCAGTGACCATTAACCAGTGACCAGCGAAAGTGACCAGTGACGAGTGACCAGTGACAAGTGACCAGTGACAAGTGACCAGTGACCACTGACAAGTGACCAGTGACCAGTGACCAGCGACCAGTGACCAGTGACCAGCAAAAATGACCAGTGACCAGTGACCAGTGACCAGTGACCAGTGACCAGTGACCAGCGAAAGTGACAAGTGACAAGTGACCTGGGACCAGTGACCAGTGACCAGTGACCAGTGACCAGTGACCAGCGAAATTGACCAGTGACCATTGACCAGTGACCAGTGACCAGTGACCAGTGACAAGTGACCAGTGACCAGTGACCAGCGACCAGTGACCAGTGACCATTGACCAGTGACCAGTGACCAGCAAAAATGACCAGTGACCAGTGACAAGTGACCAGTGACCAGCGAAAGTGACCAGTGACCACTGACCACTGACCAGTGACCAGTGACCAGTGACAAGTGACCTGGGACCAGTGACCAGTGACCAGTGACCAGCGACAGTGACCAGTGACCAGTGACCAGTGACCAGTGACAAGTGACCTGGGACCAGTGACCAGTGACCAGTGACCAGTGACCAGTGAGCAGTGACCAGTGACCAGTGACCAGCGAAAGTGACCAGTGACGAGTGACCAGTGACAAGTGACCAGTGACCAGTGACCAGTGACCAGTGACCAGTGACCAGTGACCAGTGACGAGTGACCAGTGATCAGCGAAAGTGAACAGTGACCAGTGACCAGTGACCAGTGACCAGTGACCAGCGAAAGTGACCAGTGACCAGTGACCAGTGACCAGTGACTAGTGACCAGCAACCAGTGACCAGTGACCAGTGACCAGTGACCAGCAAATTTGACCAGCAAAATTGACCAGTGCCCAGTGACCAGTGCCAACGACCAGTGACCAGTGACAAGTGACCAGTGACCAGTGACCAGTGATCAGTGACCAGTGAACAGTGACCAGTGACCAGTGACCAGTGACCAGCGAAAATGACCAGTGACCAGTGACCAGTGACCAGCGAAATTGACCAGTGACCAGTGACCAGTGAACAGTGACAAGTGACCAGTGACAAGTGACCAACGAAAGTGACCAGTGAACAGTGACCAGTGACAAGTGTCCAGTGACAAGTGACCAACGAAAGTGGCCAGTGAACAGTGACCAGGGACCAGTGACCAGTGACGAGTGACCAGTGACCAGCGAAAGTGAACAGTGAGCAGTGACCAGTGACCAGTGACCAGCGAAAGTGACCAGTGACCAGTGACCAGTGACCAGTGACCAGTGACCAGTGACCAGTGACCAGTGACAAGTGACCTGGGACCAGTGACCAGTGACCAGTGACCAGTGACCAGTGACCAGCGAAATTGACCAGTGACCAGTGACCAGTGACCAGTCACCAGTGACCAGCGACCAGTGACCAGAGACCAGTACCCAGTGACCAGTGACCAGTGACCACTGACCAGCGAAAGTGACCAGTGAACAGTGACCAGTGACCAGTGACCAGTGACCTGTGACCAGTGACCAGTGACCAGTGTCCAGTGACCAGTGACCAGCGAAAGTGACCAGTGACGAGTGACCAGTGACAAGTGACCAGTGACCAGTGACCAGTGACCAGTGACCAGTGACTAGTGACCAGCAACCAGTGACCAGTGACCAGTGACCAGTGACCAGCAAAATTGACCAGCAAAATTGACCAGTGACCAGTGACCAGTGACAAGTGACCAGTGACCAGTGACCAGTGACCAGTGACCAGTGACCAGTGACCGGTGACCAGTGACCAGTGACCAGTGACCAGTGACCAGTGACCAGTGACCAGTGACCAGTGACCAGTGACCAGTGACCAGTGACAAGTGACCAGTGACCAGCTGCCAGTGACCAGTGACCAGTGACCAGTGACCAGTGACTAGCGAAAGTGACCAGTGACCAGTGACCAGTGACCAGTGACCAGTGACCAGTGACCAGTGACCAGTGACAAGTGACCAGTGACCAGCGACCAGTGACCAGTGACCAGTGACCAGTGACCAGCGAAAGTGACCAGTGACCAGTGACCAGTGACCAGTGACCAGCGAAAGTGAACAGTGAGCAGTGACCAGTGACCAGTGACCAGTGACCAGTGACCAGCGAAATTGACCAGTGACCAGTGACCAGTGAACAGTGACAAGTGACCAGTGACAAGTGAACAACGAAATTGACCAGTGAACAGTGATCAGCGAAATTGACCAGTGACCATTAACCAGTGACCAGCGAAAGTGACCAGTGACGAGTGACCAGTGACAAGTGACCAGTGACAAGTGACCAGTGACCACTGACAAGTGACCAGTGACGAGTGACCAGCGACCAGTGACCAGTGACCAGCAAAAATGACCAGTGACCAGTGACCAGTGACCAGTGACCAGTGACCAGTGACCAGCGAAAGTGACAAGTGACAAGTGACCTGGGACCAGTGACCAGTGACCAGTGACCAGTGACCAGTGACCAGTGACCAGCGAAATTGACCAGTGACCAGTGACCAGTGACCAGTGACCAGTGACCAGTGACAAGTGACCAGTGACCAGTGACCAGCGACCAGTGACCAGTGACCATTGACCAGTGACCAGTGACCAGCAAAAATGACCAGTGACCAGTGACAAGTGACCAGTGACCAGCGAAAGTGACCAGTGACCACTGACCAGTGACCAGTGACCAGTGACAAGTGACCTGGGACCAGTGACCAGTGACCAGTGACCAGCGACAGTGACCAGTGACCAGTGACCAGTGACCAGTGACAAGTGACCTGGGACCAGTGACCAGTGACCAGTGACCAGTGACCAGTGAGCAGTGACCAGTGACCAGTGACCAGCGAAAGTGACCAGTGACGAGTGACCAGTGACAAGTGACCAGTGACCAGTGACCAGTGACCAGTGACCAGTGACCAGTGACAAGTGACCAGTGACGAGTGACCAGTGATCAGCGAAAGTGAACAGTGACCAGTGACCAGTGACCAGTGACCAGTGACCAGCGAAAGTGACCAGTGACCAGTGACCAGTGACCAGTGACTAGTGACCAGCAACCAGTGACCAGTGACCAGTGACCAGTGACAAGCAAAATTGACCAGCAAAATTGACCAGTGCCCAGTGACCAGTGACCAATGACCAGTGACCAGTGACCAGTGACCAGTGACCAGTGACCAGTGCCAACGACCAGTGACCAGTGACAAGTGACCAGTGACCAGTGACCAGTGATCAGTGACCAGTGAACAGTGACCAGTGACCAGTGACCAGTGACCAGCGAAAATGACCAGTGACCAGTGACCAGTGACCAGCGAAATTGACCAGTGACCAGTGACCAGTGAACAGTGACAAGTGACCAGTGACAAGTGACCAACGAAAGTGACCAGTGAACAGTGACCAGTGACAAGTGACCAGTGACAAGTGACCAACGAAAGTGGCCAGTGAACAGTGACCAGGGACCAGTGACCAGTGACGAGTGACCAGTGACCAGCGAAAGTGAACAGTGAGCAGTGACCAGTGACCAGTGACCAGCGAAAGTGACCAGTGACCAGTGACCAGTGACCAGTGACCAGTGACCAGTGACCAGTGACCAGTGACAAGTGACCTGGGACCAGTGACCAGTGACCAGTGACCAGTGACCAGCGAAATTGACCAGTGACCAGTGACCAGTGACCAGTCACCAGTGACCAGCGACCAGTGACCAGAGACCAGTACCCAGTGACCAGTGAAAAGTGACCACTGACCAGCGAAAGTGACCAGTGAACAGTGACCAGTGACCAGTGACCAGTGACCTGTGACCAGTGACCAGTGTCCAGTGACCAGTGACCAGCGAAAGTGACCAGTGACGAGTGACCAGTGACAAGTGACCAGTGACCAGTGACCAGTGACCAGTGACCAGTGACTAGTGACCAGCAACCAGTGACCAGTGACCAGTGACCAGTGACCAGCAAAATTGACCAGCAAAATTGACCAGTGACAAGTGACCAGTGACCAGTGACCAGTGACCAGTGACCAGTGACCGGTGACCAGTGACCAGTGACCAGTGACCAGTGACCAGTGACCAGTGACCAGTGACCAGTGACCAGTGACAAGTGACCAGTGACCAGCTGCCAGTGACCAGTGACCAGTGACCAGTGACCAGTGACTAGCGAAAGTGACCAGTGACCAGTGACCAGTGACCAGTGACCAGTGACCAGTGACCAGTGACCAGTGACAAGTGACCAGTGACCAGCGACCAGTGACCAGTGACCAGTGACCAGTGACCAGCGAAAGTGACCAGTGACCAGTGACCAGTGACCAGTGACCAGTGACCAGTGACCAGTGACCAGTGACCAGTGACCAGCGAAAGTGACCAGTGACCAGGGACCAGTGACCAGTGACCAGCGAAATTGACCAGTGACCAGTGACCAGTGACCAGTGACAAGTGACCAGTGACCAGTGACCAGTGACCAGTGACCAGTGACCAGTGACCAGTGACCAGTGACCAGCGAAAGTGACCAGTGACCAGTGACCAGTGACCAGTGACGAGCGAAAGTGACCAGTGACCAGTGACCAGTGACCAGCGAAATTGACCAGTGACCAGTGACCAGAGACCAGTGACTAGCCAAATTGACCAGTGACCAGTGACCAGTGACCAGCGAAAGTGACCAGTGACCACTGACCAGTCACCAGTGACCAGCGACCAGTGACCAGTGACCAGTGACCGGGGACCAGTGGCCAGCGAAAGTGACCAGCGACCAGTGACCAGTGACCAGTGACCAGTGACTAGCCAAATTGAGCAGTGAGCAGTGACCAGTGACCAGTGACCAGTGACCAGTGACCAGTGACCAGCGAAATTGACCAGCGACCATTGACCAGTGACCAGCGAAAGTGACCAGTGACGAGTGACCTGTGACAAGTGACCAGTGACCAGCGACCAGTGACCAGCGAAAGTGACCAGTGACCAGTGACCAGTGACCAGCGACCAGTGACCAGTGACCAGTGACCAGTGACCAGCAAAATTGACCAGCAAAATTGACCAGTGACCAGTGACCAGTGACCAGTGACCAGTGACCAGTGACAAGTGACCAGTGACCAGTGACCAGTGACCAGTGACCAGTGACCAGTGCCAACGACCAGTGACCAGCGAAAGTGACCAGGGACCAGTGACCAGTGACCAGCGAAATTGACCAGTGACCAGTGACCAGAGACCAGTGACTAGCCAAATTGACCAGTGACCAGTGACCAGTGGCCAGCGGTAGTGACCAGTGACCAGTGACCAGTCATCAGTGACCAGTGAACAGTGACCAGTGACCAGTGACCAGTGACCAGTGACCAGCGAAAGTGGCCAGTGAACAGTGACCAGGGACCAGTGACCAGTGACGAGTGACCAGTGACGAGCGAAAGTGAACAGTGAGCAGTGACCAGTGACCAGTGACCAGCGAAAGTGACCAGTGACCAGTGACCAGTGACCAGTGACCAGTGACCAGTGACCAGTGACCAGCCAAAGTGACCAGTGACCAGTGACCAGTGACCAGTGACCAGCGAAAGTGACCAGTGACCAGTGACCAGTGACCAGCGAAATTGACCAGTGACCAGTGACCAGAGACCAGTGACTAGCCAAATTGACCAGTGACCAGTGACCAGTGGCCAGCGGTAGTGACCAGTGACCAGTGACCAGTCATCAGTGACCAGTGAACAGTGACCAGTGACCAGTGGCCAGTGACCAGTGACCAGTGACCAGCGAAAGTGACCAGTGACCAGTGACCAGTGACCAGTGACCAGTGACCAGTGACAAGTGACCTGGGACCAGTGAAAGTGACCAGTGACCAGTGAACAGTGACCAGCGAAATTGACCAGTTTCCAGTAACCAGTGATAAGTGACCAGTGACCAGTGACCAGCGAAAGTGACCAGTGAACAGTGACCAGGGACCAGTGACCAGTGACGAGTGACCAGTGACCAGCGAAAGTGAACAGTGAGCAGTGACCAGTGACCAGTGACCAGTGACCAGTGACCAGCGAAATTGACCAGTGACCAGTGACCAGTGAACAGTGACAAGTGACCAGTGACAAGTGAACAACGAAATTGACCAGTGAACAGTGATCAGCGAAATTGACCAGTGACCATTAACCAGTGACCAGCGAAAGTGACCAGTGACGAGTGACCAGTGACAAGTGACCAGTGACAAGTGACCAGTGACCACTGACAAGTGACCAGTGACCAGTGACCAGCGACCAGTGACCAGTGACCAGCAAAAATGACCAGTGACCAGTGACCAGTGACCAGTGACCAGTGACCAGTGACCAGCGAAAGTGACAAGTGACAAGTGACCTGGGACCAGTGACCAGTGACCAGTGACCAGTGACCAGTGATCAGCGAAATTGACCAGTGACCATTGACCAGTGACCAGTGACCAGTGACCAGTGACAAGTGACCAGTGACCAGTGACCAGCGACCAGTGACCAGTGACCATTGACCAGTGACCAGTGACCAGCAAAAATGACCAGTGACCAGTGACAAGTGACCAGTGACCAGCGAAAGTGACCAGTGACCAGTGACAAGTGACCTGGGACCAGTGACCAGTGACCAGTGACCAGCGACAGTGACCAGTGACCAGTGACCAGTGACCAGTGACAAGTGACCTGGGACCAGTGACCAGTGACCAGTGACCAGTGACCAGTGAGCAGTGACCAGTGACCAGTGACCAGCGAAAGTGACCAGTGACGAGTGACCAGTGACAAGTGAACAGTGACCAGTGACCAGTGACCAGTGACCAGTGACCAGTGACCAGTGACCAGTGACGAGTGACCAGAGATCAGCGAAAGTGAACAGTGACCAGTGACCAGTGACCAGTGACCAGTGACCAGCGAAAGTGACCAGTGACCAGTGACCAGTGACCAGTGACTAGTGACCAGCAACCAGTGACCAGTGACCAGTGACCAGTGACCAGCAAAATTGACCAGCAAAATTGACCAGTGCCCAGTGACCAGTGACCAATGACCAGTGACCAGTGACCAGTGACCAGTGACAAGTGACCAGTGACCAGTGACCAGTGCCAACGACCAGTGACCAGTGACAAGTGACCAGTGACCAGTGACCAGTGATCAGTGACCAGTGAACAGTGACCAGTGACCAGTGACCAGTGACCAGCGAAAATGACCAGTGACCAGTGACCAGTGACCAGCGAAATTGACCAGTGACCAGTGACCAGTGAACAGTGACAAGTGACCAGTGACAAGTGACCAACGAAAGTGACCAGTGAACAGTGACCAGTGACAAGTGACCAGTGACAAGTGACCAACGAAAGTGGCCAGTGAACAGTGACCAGGGACCAGTGACCAGTGACGAGTGACCAGTGACCAGCGAAAGTGAACAGTGAGCAGTGACCAGTGACCAGTGACCAGCGAAAGTGACCAGTGACCAGTGACCAGTGACCAGTGACCAGTGACCAGTGACCAGTGACCAGTGACAAGTGACCTGGGACCAGTGACCAGTGACCAGTGACCAGTGACCAGCGAAATTGACCAGTGACCAGTGACCAGTGACCAGTCACCAGTGACCAGCGACCAGTGACCAGAGACCAGTACCCAGTGACCAGTGACCAGTGACCACTGACCAGTGACCAGCGAAAGTGACCAGTGACCAGTGACCAGTGACCAGTGACCAGTGACCAGTGACCAGTGACCAGTGACAAGTGACCAGTGACCAGCGACCAGTGACCAGTGACCAGTGACCAGTGACCAGTGACCAGCGAAGGTGACCAGTGACCAGGGACCAGTGACCAGTGACCAGCGAAATTGACCAGTGACCAGTGACCAGTGACCAGTGACAAGTGACCAGTGACCAGTGACCAGTGACCAGTGACCAGTGACCAGTGACCAGCCAAAGTGACCAGTGACCAGTGACCAGTGACCAGTGACCAGCGAAAGTGACCAGTGACCAGTGACCAGTGACCAGCGAAATTGACCAGTGACCAGTGACCAGAGACCAGTGACTAGCCAAATTGACCAGTGACCAGTGACCAGTGGCCAGCGGTAGTGACCAGTGACCAGTGACCAGTCATCAGTGACCAGTGAACAGTGACCAGTGACCAGTGACCAGTGACCAGTGACCAGTGACCAGCGAAAGTGACCAGTGACCAGTGACCAGTGACCAGTGACCAGTGACCAGTGACAAGTGACCTGGGACCAGTGAAAGTGACCAGTGACCAGTGAACAGTGACCAGCGAAATTGACCAGTTTCCAGTAACCAGTGATAAGTGACCAGTGACCAGTGACCAGCGAAAGTGACCAGTGAACAGTGACCAGGGACCAGTGACCAGTGACGAGTGACCAGTGACCAGCGAAAGTGAACAGTGAGCAGTGACCAGTGACCAGTGACCAGTGACCAGTGACCAGCGAAATTGACCAGTGACCAGTGACCAGTGAACAGTGACAAGTGACCAGTGACAAGTGAACAACGAAATTGACCAGTGAACAGTGATCAGCGAAATTGACCAGTGACCATTAACCAGTGACCAGCGAAAGTGACCAGTGACGAGTGACCAGTGACAAGTGACCAGTGACAAGTGACCAGTGACCACTGACAAGTGACCAGTGACCAGTGACCAGCGACCAGTGACCAGTGACCAGCAAAAATGACCAGTGACCAGTGACCAGTGACCAGTGACCAGTCACCAGTGACCAGCGAAAGTGACAAGTGACAAGTGACCTGGGACCAGTGACCAGTGACCAGTGACCAGTGACCAGTGACCAGCGAAATTGACCAGTGACCATTGACCAGTGACCAGTGACCAGTGACCAGTGACAAGTGACCAGTGACCAGTGACCAGCGACCAGTGACCAGTGACCATTGACCAGTGACCAGTGACCAGCAAAAATGACCAGTGACCAGTGACAAGTGACCAGTGACCAGCGAAAGTGACCAGTGACCACTGACCAGTGACCAGTGACCAGTGACAAGTGACCTGGGACCAGTGACCAGTGACCAGTGACCAGCGACAGTGACCAGTGACCAGTGACCAGTGACCAGTGACAAGTGACCTGGGACCAGTGACCAGTGACCAGTGACCAGTGACCAGTGAGCAGTGACCAGTGACCAGTGACCAGCGAAAGTGACCAGTGACGAGTGACCAGTGACAAGTGACCAGTGACCAGTGACCAGTGACCAGTGACCAGTGACCAGTGACCAGTGACCAGTGACCAGTGACCAGTGACGAGTGACCAGTGATCAGCGAAAGTGAACAGTGACCAGTGACCAGTGACCAGTGACCAGTGACCAGCGAAAGTGACCAGTGACCAGTGACCAGTGACCAGTGACTAGTGACCAGCAACCAGTGACCAGTGACCAGTGACCAGTGACCAGCAAAATTGACCAGCAAAATTGACCAGTGCCCAGTGACCAGTGCCAACGACCAGTGACCAGTGACAAGTGACCAGTGACCAGTGACCAGTGATCAGTGACCAGTGAACAGTGACCAGTGACCAGTGACCAGTGACCAGCGAAAATGACCAGTGACCAGTGACCAGTGACCAGCGAAATTGACCAGTGACCAGTGACCAGTGAACAGTGACAAGTGACCAGTGACAAGTGACCAACGAAAGTGACCAGTGAACAGTGACCAGTGACAAGTGTCCAGTGACAAGTGACCAACGAAAGTGGCCAGTGAACAGTGACCAGGGACCAGTGACCAGTGACGAGTGACCAGTGACCAGCGAAAGTGAACAGTGAGCAGTGACCAGCGAAAGTGACCAGTGACCAGTGACCAGTGACCAGTGACCAGTGACCAGTGACCAGTGACCAGTGACCAGTGACAAGTGACCTGGGACCAGTGACCAGTGACCAGTGACCAGTGACCAGTGACCAGCGAAATTGACCAGTGACCAGTCACCAGTGACCAGTCACCAGTGACCAGCGACCAGTGACCAGAGACCAGTACCCAGTGACCAGTGACCAGTGACCACTGACCAGCGAAAGTGACCAGTGAACAGTGACCAGTGACCAGTGACCAGTGACCTGTGACCAGTGACCAGTGACCAGTGTCCAGTGACCAGTGACCAGCGAAAGTGACCAGTGACGAGTGACCAGTGACAAGTGACCAGTGACCAGTGACCAGTGACCAGTGACCAGTGACTAGTGACCAGCAACCAGTGACCAGTGACCAGTGACCAGTGACCAGCAAAATTGACCAGCAAAATTGACCAGTGACCAGTGACCAGTGACAAGTGACCAGTGACCAGTGACCAGTGACCAGTGACCAGTGACCGGTGACCAGTGACCAGTGACCAGTGACCAGTGACCAGTGACCAGTGACCAGTGACCAGTGACAAGTGACCAGTGACCAGCTGCCAGTGACCAGTGACCAGTGACCAGTGACCAGTGACTAGCGAAAGTGACCAGTGACCAGTGACCAGTGACCAGTGACCAGTGACCAGTGACCAGTGACCAGTGACAAGTGACCAGTGACCAGCGACCAGTGACCAGTGACCAGTGACCAGTGACCAGCGAAAGTGACCAGTGACCAGTGACCAGTGACCAGTGACCAGTGACCAGTGACCAGTGACCAGTGACCAGTGACCAGCGAAAGTGACCAGTGACCAGGGACCAGTGACCAGTGACCAGCGAAATTGACCAGTGACCAGTGACCAGTGACCAGTGACAAGTGACCAGTGACCAGTGACCAGTGACCAGTGACCAGTGACCAGTGACCAGCGAAAGTGACCAGTGACCAGTGACCAGTGACCAGTGACCAGCGAAAGTGACCAGTGACCAGTGACCAGTGACCAGCGAAATTGACCAGTGACCAGTGACCAGAGACCAGTGACTAGCCAAATTGACCAGTGACCAGTGACCAGTGACCAGCGAAAGTGACCAGTGACCACTGACCAGTGACCAGTGACCAGCGACCAGTGACCAGTGACCAGTGACCAGCGAAAGTGACCAGTGACCAGTGACCAGTGACCAGTGACCAGCGAAATTGACCAGTGACCAGTGACCAGTGACCAGTCACCAGTGACCAGCGACCAGTGACCAGAGACCAGTACCCAGTGACCAGTGACCAGTGACCACTGACCAGTGACCAGCGAAAGTGACCAGTGACCAGTGACCAGTGACCAGTGACCAGTGACCAGTGACCAGTGACCAGTGACAAGTGACCAGTGACCAGCGACCAGTGACCAGTGACCAGTGACCAGTGACCAGTGACCAGCGAAGGTGACCAGTGACCAGGGACCAGTGACCAGTGACCAGCGAAATTGACCAGTGACCAGTGACCAGTGACCAGTGACAAGTGACCAGTGACCAGTGACCAGTGACCAGTGACCAGTGACCAGTGACCAGCCAAAGTGACCAGTGACCAGTGACCAGTGACCAGTGACCAGCGAAAGTGACCAGTGACCAGTGACCAGTGACCAGCGAAATTGACCAGTGACCAGTGACCAGAGACCAGTGACTAGCCAAATTGACCAGTGACCAGTGACCAGTGGCCAGCGGTAGTGACCAGTGACCAGTGACCAGTCATCAGTGACCAGTGAACAGTGACCAGTGACCAGTGACCAGTGACCAGTGACCAGTGACCAGCGAAAGTGACCAGTGACCAGTGACCAGTGACCAGTGACCAGTGACCAGTGACAAGTGACCTGGGACCAGTGAAAGTGACCAGTGACCAGTGAACAGTGACCAGCGAAATTGACCAGTTTCCAGTAACCAGTGATAAGTGACCAGTGACCAGTGACCAGCGAAAGTGACCAGTGAACAGTGACCAGGGACCAGTGACCAGTGACGAGTGACCAGTGACCAGCGAAAGTGAACAGTGAGCAGTGACCAGTGACCAGTGACCAGTGACCAGTGACCAGCGAAATTGACCAGTGACCAGTGACCAGTGAACAGTGACAAGTGACCAGTGACAAGTGAACAACGAAATTGACCAGTGAACAGTGATCAGCGAAATTGACCAGTGACCATTAACCAGTGACCAGCGAAAGTGACCAGTGACGAGTGACCAGTGACAAGTGACCAGTGACAAGTGACCAGTGACCACTGACAAGTGACCAGTGACCAGTGACCAGCGACCAGTGACCAGTGACCAGCAAAAATGACCAGTGACCAGTGACCAGTGACCAGTGACCAGTGACCAGTGACCAGCGAAAGTGACAAGTGACAAGTGACCTGGGACCAGTGACCAGTGACCAGTGACCAGTGACCAGTGACCAGTGACCAGTGACCAGTGACCAGCGAAAGTGACCAGTAACCAGTGACCAGTGACCAGTGACCAGTGACAAGTGACCTGGGACCAGTGACCAGTGACCAGTGACCAGCGAAAGTGACCAGTGACCAGTGACCAGTGACCAGTGACCAGTGACCAGTGACCAGCGGTAGTGACCAGTGACCAGTGACCAGTCATCAGTGACCAGTGAACAGTGACCAGTGACCAGTGACTAGTAACCAGCAACCAGTGACCAGTGACCAGTGACCAGTGACCAGCAAAATTGACCAGCAAAATTGACCAGTGACCAGTGACCAGTGACCAATGACCAGTGACCAGTGACCAGTGACCAGTGACAAGTGACCAGTGACCAGTGACCAGTGACCAGTGACCAGTGACCAGTGCCAACGACCAGTGACCAGTGACAAGTGACCAGTGACCAGTGACCAGTGATCAGTGACCAGTGAACAGTGACCAGTGACCAGTGACCAGTGACCAGCGAAAATGACCAGTGACCAGTGACCAGTGACCAGCGAAATTGACCAGTGACCAGTGACCAGTGAACAGTGACAAGTGACCAGTGACAAGTGACCAACGAAAGTGACCAGTGAACAGTGACCAGGGACCAGTGACCAGTGACGAGTGACCAGTGACCAGCGAAAGTGAACAGTGAGCAGTGACCAGTGACCAGTGACCAGTGACCAGTGACCAGCGAAAGTGATCAGTGACCAGTGACCAGTGACCAGTGACCAGTGACAAGTGACCAGTGACCAGCGACCAGTGACCAGTGACCAGTGACCAGTGACCAGTGACCAGCGAAAGTGACCAGTGACCAGCGAAAGTGACCAGGGACCAGTGACCAGTGACCAGTGAGCTGTGACCAGTGACCAGTGACCAGTGAACTGTGACCAGTGACCAGTGACCAGCGAAAGTGACCAGTGACCAGTGACCAGCGAAAGTGACCAGTGACCAGTGACCAGTGACCAGTGTCCAGTGTCCAGTGACCAGTGACCAGTGATAAGTGACCAGTGACCAGTGACCAGTGACCAGCGACCAGTGACCAGTGACCAGTGAATAGTGACCAGTGACCAGTGAACAGCGAAAGTGACCAGTGACCAGTGACCCGTGACCTGTGACCAGTGACCAGTGACCAGTGACCAGTGACCAGTGACGAGCGAAATGGACCAGTGACCAGTAACTAGTGACCAGCGATCAATGACCAGTGACCACTGACCAGCGAAAGTGACCAGTGACCAGTGACCAGTGACCAGCGAAATTGACCAGTCACCAGTGACCAGTGGCCAGTGACCAGCGACCAGTGACCAATGACCAGTGACCAGTGACCAGTGACCAGTGACAAGTGACCAGTGACCAGTGACCGGCGAAAGTGACCAGTGAACAGTGACCAGTGACCAGTGACCAGTGAATAGTGACCAGTGACCAGTGAACAGCGAAAGTGACCAGTGACCAGTGACCTGTGACCAGTGACCAGTGACCAGTGACCATTGACCAGTGACCAGTGACCAGTGACCAGCGAAAGTGACCAGGGACAAGGGTCCAGTGACCAGTGACCAGTGACCAGTGACCAGCGAAAGTGACCAGTGACCAGTGACCAGTGACCAGTGACCAGTGACCAGTGACCAGTGACAAGTGACCTGGGACCAGTGAAAGTGACCAGTGACCAGTGAACAGTGACCAGAGAAATTGACCAGTGAACAGTGATCAGCGAAATTGACCAGTGACCATTAACCAGTGACCAGCGAAAGTGACCAGTGACGAGTGACCAGTGACAAGTGACCAGTGACAAGTGACCAGTGACCACTGACCAGTGACCAGTGACCAGCGACCAGTGACCAGTGACCAGTGACCGGGGACCAGTGGCCAGCGAAAGTGACCAGCGACCAGTGACCAGTGACCAGTGACCAGTGACTAGCCAAATTGAGCAGTGAGCAGTGACCAGTGACCAGTGACCAGTGACCAGTGACCAGTGACCAGCGAAATTGACCAGCGACCATTGACCAGTGACCAGCGAAAGTGACCAGTGACGAGTGACCTGTGACAAGTGACCAGTGACCAGCGACCAGTGACCAGCGAAAGTGACCAGTGACCAGTGACCAGTGACCAGCGACCAGTGACCAGTGACCAGTGACCAGTGACCAGCAAAATTGACCAGCAAAATTGACCAGTGACCAGTGACCAGTGACCAGTGACCAGTGACCAGTGACCAGTGACCAGCGAAAGTGACCAGTGACCAGTGACCAGTGACCAGTGACCAGTGACCAGTGACAAGTGACCTGGGACCAGTGAAAGTGACCAGTGACCAGTGAACAGTGACCAGCGAAATTGACCAGTTTCCAGTAACCAGTGATAAGTGACCAGTGACCAGTGACCAGCGAAAGTGACCAGTGAACAGTGACCAGGGACCAGTGACCAGTGACGAGTGACCAGTGACCAGCGAAAGTGAACAGTGAGCAGTGACCAGTGAACAGTGACAAGTGACCAGTGACAAGTGAACAACGAAAGTGACCAGTGAACAGTGACCAGGGACCAGTGACCAGTGACGAGTGACCAGTGACCAGCGAAAGTGAACAGTGAGCAGTGACCAGTGACCAGTGACCAGTGACCAGTGACCAGCGAAAGTGACCAGTGACCAGTGACCAGTGACCAGTGACCAGTGACCAGTGACCATTGACCAGTGACCAGTGACCAGTGACCAGCGAAAGTGACCAGGGACAAGCGTCCAGTGACCAGTGACCAGTGACCAGTGACCAGCGAAAGTGACCAGTGACCAGTGACCAGTGACCAGTGACCAGTGACCAGTGACCAGTGACAAGTGACCTGGGACCAGTGAAAGTGACCAGTGACCAGTGAACAGTGACCAGCGAAATTGACCAGTTTCCAGTGACCAGTGATAAGTGACCAGTGACCAGTGACCAGCGAAAGTGACCAGTGAACAGTGATCAGCGAAATTGACCAGTGACCATTAACCAGTGACCAGCGAAAGTGACCAGTGACGAGTGACCAGTGACAAGTGACCAGTGACAAGTGACCAGTGACCACTGACCAGTGACCAGTGACCAGCGACCAGTGACCAGTGACCAGTGACCGGGGACCAGTGACCAGTGACCAGTGACCAGTGACCAGTGACCAGTGACCAGTGACAAGTGACCAGTGACCAGCTGCCAGTGACCAGTGACCAGTGACCAGTGACCAGTGACTAGCGAAAGTGACCAGTGACCAGTGACCAGTGACCAGTGACCAGTGACCAGTGACCAGTGACCAGTGACCAGTGACAAGTGACCAGTGACCAGCGACCAGTGACCAGTGACCAGTGATAAGTGACCAGTGACCAGTGACCAGTGACCAGCGACCAGTGACCAGTGACCAGTGAATAGTGACCAGTGACCAGTGAACAGCGAAAGTGACCAGTGACCAGTGACCTGTGACCTGTGACCAGTGACCAGTGACCAGTGACCAGTGACCAGTGACGAGCGAAATGGACCAGTGACCAGTGACTAGTGACCAGCGATCAATGACCAGTGACCACTGACCAGCGAAAGTGACCAGTGACCAGTGACCAGTGACCAGCGAAACTGACCAGTCACCAGTGACCAGTGGCCAGTGACCAGCGACCAGTGACCAATGACCAGTGACCAGTGACCAGTGACCAGTGGCAAGTGACCAGTGACCAGTGACCGGCGAAAGTGACCAGTGAACAGTGACCAGTGACCAGTGACCAGTGAATAGTGACCAGTGACCAGTGAACAGCGAAAGTGACCAGTGACCAGTGACCAGTGACCAGTGACCAGTGACCAGCCAAAGTGACCAGTGACCAGTGACCAGTGACCAGTGACCAGCGAAAGTGACCAGTGACCAGTGACCAGTGACCAGCGAAATTGACCAGTGACCAGTGACCAGAGACCAGTGACTAGCCAAATTGACCAGTGACCAGTGACCAGTGGCCAGCGGTAGTGACCAGTGACCAGTGACCAGTCATCAGTGACCAGTGAACAGTGACCAGTGACCAGTGACCAGTGACCAGTGACCAGTGACCAGCGAAAGTGACCAGTGACCAGTGACCAGTGACCAGTGACCAGTGACCAGTGACCAGTGACAAGTGACCTGGGACCAGTGAAAGTGACCAGTGACCAGTGAACAGTGACCAGCGAAATTGACCAGTTTCCAGTAACCAGTGATAAGTGACCAGTGACCAGTGACCAGCGAAAGTGACCAGTGAACAGTGACCAGGGACCAGTGACCAGTGACGAGTGACCAGTGACCAGCGAAAGTGAACAGTGAGCAGTGACCAGTGACCAGTGACCAGTGACCAGTGACCAGCGAAATTGACCAGTGACCAGTGACCAGTGAACAGTGACAAGTGACCAGTGACAAGTGAACAACGAAATTGACCAGTGAACAGTGATCAGCGAAATTGACCAGTGACCATTAACCAGTGACCAGCGAAAGTGACCAGTGACGAGTGACCAGTGACAAGTGACCAGTGACAAGTGACCAGTGACCACTGACAAGTGACCAGTGACCAGTGACCAGCGACCAGTGACCAGTGACCAGCAAAAATGACCAGTGACCAGTGACCAGTGACCAGTGACCAGTGACCAGTGACCAGCGAAAGTGACAAGTGACAAGTGACCTGGGACCAGTGACCAGTGACCAGTGACCAGTGACCAGTGACCAGCGAAATTGACCAGTGACCATTGACCAGTGACCAGTGACCAGTGACCAGTGACAAGTGACCAGTGACCAGTGACCAGCGACCAGTGACCAGTGACCATTGACCAGTGACCAGTGACCAGTGACCAGCGACCAGTGACCAGTGACCATTGACCAGTGACCAGTGACCAGCAAAAATGACCAGTGACCAGTGACAAGTGACCAGTGACCAGCGAAAGTGACCAGTGACCACTGACCAGTGACCAGTGACCAGTGACAAGTGACCTGGGACCAGTGACCAGCGAAAGTGACCAGTGACCAGTGACCAGTGACCAGTGACTAGTGACCAGCAACCAGTGACCAGTGACCAGTGACCAGTGACAAGCAAAATTGACCAGCAAAATTGACCAGTGCCCAGTGACCAGTGACCAATGACCAGTGACCAGTGACCAGTGACCAGTGACAAGTGACCAGTGACCAGTGACCAGTGCCAACGACCAGTGACCAGTGACAAGTGACCAGTGACCAGTGACCAGTGATCAGTGACCAGTGAACAGTGACCAGTGACCAGTGACCAGTGACCAGCGAAAATGACCAGTGACCAGTGACCAGTGACCAGTGACCAGTGAACAGTGACAAGTGACCAGTGACAAGTGACCAACGAAAGTGACCAGTGAACAGTGACCAGTGACAAGTGACCAGTGACAAGTGACCAACGAAAGTGGCCAGTGAACAGTGACCAGGGACCAGTGACCAGTGACGAGTGACCAGTGACCAGCGAAAGTGAACAGTGAGCAGTGACCAGTGACCAGTGACCAGCGAAAGTGACCAGTGACCAGTGACCAGTGACCAGTGACCAGTGACCAGTGACCAGTGACCAGTGACAAGTGACCTGGGACCAGTGACCAGTGACCAGTGACCAGTGACCAGCGAAATTGACCAGTGACCAGTGACCAGTGACCAGTCACCAGTGACCAGCGACCAGTGACCAGAGACCAGTACCCAGTGACCAGTGAAAAGTGACCACTGACCAGCGAAAGTGACCAGTGAACAGTGACCAGTGACCAGTGACCAGTGACCTGTGACCAGTGACCAGTGTCCAGTGACCAGTGACCAGCGAAAGTGACCAGTGACGAGTGACCAGTGACAAGTGACCAGTGACCAGTGACCAGTGACCAGTGACCAGTGACTAGTGACCAGCAACCAGTGACCAGTGACCAGTGACCAGTGACCAGCAAAATTGACCAGCAAAATTGACCAGTGACAAGTGACCAGTGACCAGTGACCAGTGACCAGTGACCAGTGACCGGTGACCAGTGACCAGTGACCAGTGACCAGTGACCAGTGACCAGTGACCAGTGACCAGTGACCAGTGACAAGTGACCAGTGACCAGCTGCCAGTGACCAGTGACCAGTGACCAGTGACCAGTGACTAGCGAAAGTGACCAGTGACCAGTGACCAGTGACCAGTGACCAGTGACCAGTGACCAGTGACCAGTGACAAGTGACCAGTGACCAGCGACCAGTGACCAGTGACCAGTGACCAGTGACCAGCGAAAGTGACCAGTGACCAGTGACCAGTGACCAGTGACCAGTGACCAGTGACCAGTGACCAGTGACCAGTGACCAGCGAAAGTGACCAGTGACCAGGGACCAGTGACCAGTGACCAGTGACCAGTGACCAGTGACCAGTGACCAGTGACCAGTGACCAGCGAAAGTGACCAGTGACCAGTGACCAGTGACCAGTGACGAGCGAAAGTGACCAGTGACCAGTGACCAGTGACCAGCGAAATTGACCAGTGACCAGTGACCAGAGACCAGTGACTAGCCAAATTGACCAGTGACCAGTGACCAGTGACCAGCGAAAGTGACCAGTGACCACTGACCAGTCACCAGTGACCAGCGACCAGTGACCAGTGACCAGTGACCGGGGACCAGTGGCCAGCGAAAGTGACCAGCGACCAGTGACCAGTGACCAGTGACCAGTGACTAGCCAAATTGAGCAGTGAGCAGTGACCAGTGACCAGTGACCAGTGACCAGTGACCAGTGACCAGCGAAATTGACCAGCGACCATTGACCAGTGACCAGCGAAAGTGACCAGTGACGAGTGACCTGTGACAAGTGACCAGTGACCAGCGACCAGTGACCAGCGAAAGTGACCAGTGACCAGTGACCAGTGACCAGCGACCAGTGACCAGTGACCAGTGACCAGTGACCAGCAAAATTGACCAGCAAAATTGACCAGTGACCAGTGACCAGTGACCAGTGACCAGTGACCAGTGACAAGTGACCAGTGACCAGTGACCAGTGACCAGTGACCAGTGACCAGTGCCAACGACCAGTGACCAGCGAAAGTGACCAGGGACCAGTGACCAGTGACCAGCGAAATTGACCAGTGACCAGTGACCAGAGACCAGTGACTAGCCAAATTGACCAGTGACCAGTGACCAGTGGCCAGCGGTAGTGACCAGTGACCAGTGACCAGTCATCAGTGACCAGTGAACAGTGACCAGTGACCAGTGACCAGTGACCAGTGACCAGCGAAAGTGGCCAGTGAACAGTGACCAGGGACCAGTGACCAGTGACGAGTGACCAGTGACGAGCGAAAGTGAACAGTGAGCAGTGACCAGTGACCAGTGACCAGCGAAAGTGACCAGTGACCAGTGACCAGTGACCAGTGACCAGTGACCAGTGACCAGTGACCAGCCAAAGTGACCAGTGACCAGTGACCAGTGACCAGTGACCAGTGACCAGTGACAAGTGACCTGGGACCAGTGAAAGTGACCAGTGACCAGTGAACAGTGACCAGCGAAATTGACCAGTTTCCAGTAACCAGTGATAAGTGACCAGTGACCAGTGACCAGCGAAAGTGACCAGTGAACAGTGACCAGGGACCAGTGACCAGTGACCAGTGACGAGTGACCAGTGACCAGCGAAAGTGAACAGTGAGCAGTGACCAGTGACCAGTGACCAGTGACCAGTGACCAGCGAAATTGACCAGTGACCAGTGACCAGTGAACAGTGACAAGTGACCAGTGACAAGTGAACAACGAAATTGACCAGTGAACAGTGATCAGCGAAATTGACCAGTGACCATTAACCAGTGACCAGCGAAAGTGACCAGTGACGAGTGACCAGTGACAAGTGACCAGTGACAAGTGACCAGTGACCACTGACAAGTGACCAGTGACCAGTGACCAGCGACCAGTGACCAGTGACCAGCAAAAATGACCAGTGACCAGTGACCAGTGACCAGTGACCAGTGACCAGTGACCAGCGAAAGTGACAAGTGACAAGTGACCTGGGACCAGTGACCAGTGACCAGTGACCAGTGACCAGTGATCAGCGAAATTGACCAGTGACCATTGACCAGTGACCCGTGACCAGTGACCAGTGACAAGTGACCAGTGACCAGTGACCAGCGACCAGTGACCAGTGACCATTGACCAGTGACCAGTGACCAGCAAAAATGACCAGTGACCAGTGACAAGTGACCAGTGACCAGCGAAAGTGACCAGTGACCAGTGACAAGTGACCTGGGACCAGTGACCAGTGACCAGTGACCAGCGACAGTGACCAGTGACCAGTGACCAGTGACCAGTGACAAGTGACCTGGGACCAGTGACCAGTGACCAGTGACCAGTGACCAGTGAGCAGTGACCAGTGACCAGTGACCAGCGAAAGTGACCAGTGACGAGTGACCAGTGACAAGTGAACAGTGACCAGTGACCAGTGACCAGTGACCAGTGACCAGTGACCAGTGACCAGTGACGAGTGACCAGAGATCAGCGAAAGTGAACAGTGACCAGTGACCAGTGACCAGTGACCAGTGACCAGCGAAAGTGACCAGTGACCAGTGACCAGTGACCAGTGACTAGTGACCAGCAACCAGTGACCAGTGACCAGTGACCAGTGACCAGCAAAATTGACCAGCAAAATTGACCAGTGCCCAGTGACCAGTGACCAATGACCAGTGACCAGTGACCAGTGACCAGTGACAAGTGACCAGTGACCAGTGACCAGTGCCAACGACCAGTGACCAGTGACAAGTGACCAGTGACCAGTGACCAGTGATCAGTGACCAGTGAACAGTGACCAGTGACCAGTGACCAGTGACCAGCGAAAATGACCAGTGACCAGTGACCAGTGACCAGCGAAATTGACCAGTGACCAGTGACCAGTGAACAGTGACAAGTGACCAGTGACAAGTGACCAACGAAAGTGACCAGTGAACAGTGAACAGTGAGCAGTGACCAGTGACCAGTGACCAGCGAAAGTGACCAGTGACCAGTGACCAGTGACCAGTGACCAGTGACCAGTGACCAGTGACCAGTGACAAGTGACCTGGGACCAGTGACCAGTGACCAGTGACCAGTGACCAGCGAAATTGACCAGTGACCAGTGACCAGTGACCAGTCACCAGTGACCAGCGACCAGTGACCAGAGACCAGTACCCAGTGACCAGTGACCAGTGACCACTGACCAGTGACCAGCGAAAGTGACCAGTGACCAGTGACCAGTGACCAGTGACCAGTGACCAGTGACCAGTGACCAGTGACAAGTGACCAGTGACCAGCGACCAGTGACCAGTGACCAGTGACCAGTGACCAGTGACCAGCGAAGGTGACCAGTGACCAGGGACCAGTGACCAGTGACCAGCGAAATTGACCAGTGACCAGTGACCAGTGACCAGTGACAAGTGACCAGTGACCAGTGACCAGTGACCAGTGACCAGTGACCAGTGACCAGCCAAAGTGACCAGTGACCAGTGACCAGTGACCAGTGACCAGCGAAAGTGACCAGTGACCAGTGACCAGTGACCAGCGAAATTGACCAGTGACCAGTGACCAGAGACCAGTGACTAGCCAAATTGACCAGTGACCAGTGACCAGTGGCCAGCGGTAGTGACCAGTGACCAGTGACCAGTCATCAGTGACCAGTGAACAGTGACCAGTGACCAGTGACCAGTGACCAGTGACCAGTGACCAGCGAAAGTGACCAGTGACCAGTGACCAGTGACCAGTGACCAGTGACCAGTGACAAGTGACCTGGGACCAGTGAAAGTGACCAGTGACCAGTGAACAGTGACCAGCGAAATTGACCAGTTTCCAGTAACCAGTGATAAGTGACCAGTGACCAGTGACCAGCGAAAGTGACCAGTGAACAGTGACCAGGGACCAGTGACCAGTGACGAGTGACCAGTGACCAGCGAAAGTGAACAGTGAGCAGTGACCAGTGACCAGTGACCAGTGAAATTGACCAGTGACCAGTGACCAGTGAACAGTGACAAGTGACCAGTGAACAGTGACCAGCGAAATTGACCAGTTTCCAGTAACCAGTGATAAGTGACCAGTGACGAGTGACCAGTGACAAGTGACCAGTGACAAGTGACCAGTGACCACTGACAAGTGACCAGTGACCAGTGACCAGCGACCAGTGACCAGTGACCAGCAAAAATGACCAGTGACCAGTGACCAGTGACCAGTGACCAGTGACCAGTGACCAGCGAAAGTGACAAGTGACAAGTGACCTGGGACCAGTGACCAGTGACCAGTGACCAGTGACCAGTGACCAGCGAAATTGACCAGTGACCATTGACCAGTGACCAGTGACCAGTGACCAGTGACAAGTGACCAGTGACCAGTGACCAGCGACCAGTGACCAGTGACCATTGACCAGTGACCAGTGACCAGCAAAAATGACCAGTGACCAGTGACAAGTGACCAGTGACCAGCGAAAGTGACCAGTGACCACTGACCAGTGACCAGTGACCAGTGACAAGTGACCTGGGACCAGTGACCAGTGACCAGTGACCAGCGACAGTGACCAGTGACCAGTGACCAGTGACCAGTGACAAGTGACCTGGGACCAGTGACCAGTGACCAGTGACCAGTGACCAGTGAGCAGTGACCAGTGACCAGTGACCAGCGAAAGTGACCAGTGACGAGTGACCAGTGACAAGTGACCAGTGACCAGTGACCAGTGACCAGTGACCAGTGACCAGTGACCAGTGACGAGTGACCAGTGATCAGCGAAAGTGAACAGTGACCAGTGACCAGTGACCAGTGACCAGTGACCAGCGAAAGTGACCAGTGACCAGTGACCAGTGACCAGTGACTAGTGACCAGCAACCAGTGACCAGTGACCAGTGACCAGTGACCAGCAAAATTGACCAGCAAAATTGACCAGTGCCCAGTGAACAGTGCCAACGACCAGTGACCAGTGACAAGTGACCAGTGACCAGTGACCAGTGATCAGTGACCAGTGAACAGTGACCAGTGACCAGTGACCAGTGACCAGCGAAAATGACCAGTGACCAGTGACCAGTGACCAGCGAAATTGACCAGTGACCAGTGACCAGTGAACAGTGACAAGTGACCAGTGACAAGTGACCAACGAAAGTGACCAGTGAACAGTGACCAGTGACAAGTGTCCAGTGACAAGTGACCAACGAAAGTGGCCAGTGAACAGTGACCAGGGACCAGTGACCAGTGACGAGTGACCAGTGACCAGCGAAAGTGAACAGTGAGCAGTGACCAGTGACCAGTGACCAGCGAAAGTGACCAGTGACCAGTGACCAGTGACCAGTGACCAGTGACCAGAGACCAGTGACCAGTGACAAGTGACCTGGGACCAGTGACCAGTGACCAGTGACCAGTGACCAGTGACCAGCGAAATTGACCAGTGACCAGTGACCAGTGACCAGTCACCAGTGACCAGCGACCAGTGACCAGAGACCAGTACCCAGTGACCAGTGACCAGTGACCACTGACCAGCGAAAGTGACCAGTGAACAGTGACCAGTGACCAGTGACCAGTGACCTGTGACCAGTGACCAGTGACCAGTGTCCAGTGACCAGTGACCAGCGAAAGTGACCAGTGACGAGTGACCAGTGACAAGTGACCAGTGACCAGTGACCAGTGACCAGTGACCAGTGACTAGTGACCAGCAACCAGTGACCAGTGACCAGTGACCAGTGACCAGCAAAATTGACCAGCAAAATTGACCAGTGACCAGTGACCAGTGACAAGTGACCAGTGACCAGTGACCAGTGACCAGTGACCAGTGACCGGTGACCAGTGACCAGTGACCAGTGACCAGTGACCAGTGACCAGTGACCAGTGACCAGTGACCAGTGACCAGTGACCAGTGACAAGTGACCAGTGACCAGCTGCCAGTGACCAGTGACCAGTGACCAGTGACCAGTGACTAGCGAAAGTGACCAGTGACCAGTGACCAGTGACCAGTGACCAGTGACCAGTGACCAGTGACCAGTGACAAGTGACCAGTGACCAGCGACCAGTGACCAGTGACCAGTGACCAGTGACCAGCGAAAGTGACCAGTGACCAGTGACCAGTGACCAGTGACCAGCGAAAGTGAACAGTGAGCAGTGACCAGTGACCAGTGACCAGTGACCAGTGACCAGCGAAATTGACCAGTGACCAGTGACCAGTGAACAGTGACAAGTGACCAGTGACAAGTGAACAACGAAATTGACCAGTGAACAGTGATCAGCGAAATTGACCAGTGACCATTAACCAGTGACCAGCGAAAGTGACCAGTGACGAGTGACCAGTGACAAGTGACCAGTGACAAGTGACCAGTGACCACTGACAAGTGACCAGTGACGAGTGACCAGCGACCAGTGACCAGTGACCAGCAAAAATGACCAGTGACCAGTGACCAGTGACCAGTGACCAGTGACCAGTGACCAGCGAAAGTGACAAGTGACAAGTGACCTGGGACCAGTGACCAGTGACCAGTGACCAGTGACCAGTGACCAGTGACCAGCGAAATTGACCAGTGACCAGTGACCAGTGACCAGTGACCAGTGACCAGTGACAAGTGACCAGTGACCAGTGACCAGCGACCAGTGACCAGTGACCATTGACCAGTGACCAGTGACCAGCAAAAATGACCAGTGACCAGTGACAAGTGACCAGTGACCAGCGAAAGTGACCAGTGACCACTGACCAGTGACCAGTGACCAGTGACAAGTGACCTGGGACCAGTGACCAGTGACCAGTGACCAGCGACAGTGACCAGTGACCAGTGACCAGTGACCAGTGACAAGTGACCTGGGACCAGTGACCAGTGACCAGTGACCAGTGACCAGTGAGCAGTGACCAGTGACCAGTGACCAGCGAAAGTGACCAGTGACGAGTGACCAGTGACAAGTGACCAGTGACCAGTGACCAGTGACCAGTGACCAGTGACCAGTGACAAGTGACCAGTGACGAGTGACCAGTGATCAGCGAAAGTGAACAGTGACCAGTGACCAGTGACCAGTGACCAGTGACCAGCGAAAGTGACCAGTGACCAGTGACCAGTGACCAGTGACTAGTGACCAGCAACCAGTGACCAGTGACCAGTGACCAGTGACAAGCAAAATTGACCAGCAAAATTGACCAGTGCCCAGTGACCAGTGACCAATGACCAGTGACCAGTGACCAGTGACCAGTGACAAGTGACCAGTGACCAGTGACCAGTGCCAACGACCAGTGACCAGTGACAAGTGACCAGTGACCAGTGACCAGTGATCAGTGACCAGTGAACAGTGACCAGTGACCAGTGACCAGTGACCAGCGAAAATGACCAGTGACCAGTGACCAGTGACCAGCGAAATTGACCAGTGACCAGTGACCAGTGAACAGTGACAAGTGACCAGTGACAAGTGACCAACGAAAGTGACCAGTGAACAGTGACCAGTGACAAGTGACCAGTGACAAGTGACCAACGAAAGTGGCCAGTGAACAGTGACCAGGGACCAGTGACCAGTGACGAGTGACCAGTGACCAGCGAAAGTGAACAGTGAGCAGTGACCAGTGACCAGTGACCAGCGAAAGTGACCAGTGACCAGTGACCAGTGACCAGTGACCAGTGACCAGTGACCAGTGACCAGTGACAAGTGACCTGGGACCAGTGACCAGTGACCAGTGACCAGTGACCAGCGAAATTGACCAGTGACCAGTGACCAGTGACCAGTCACCAGTGACCAGCGACCAGTGACCAGAGACCAGTACCCAGTGACCAGTGAAAAGTGACCACTGACCAGCGAAAGTGACCAGTGAACAGTGACCAGTGACCAGTGACCAGTGACCTGTGACCAGTGACCAGTGTCCAGTGACCAGTGACCAGCGAAAGTGACCAGTGACGAGTGACCAGTGACAAGTGACCAGTGACCAGTGACCAGTGACCAGTGACCAGTGACTAGTGACCAGCAACCAGTGACCAGTGACCAGTGACCAGTGACCAGCAAAATTGACCAGCAAAATTGACCAGTGACAAGTGACCAGTGACCAGTGACCAGTGACCAGTGACCAGTGACCGGTGACCAGTGACCAGTGACCAGTGACCAGTGACCAGTGACCAGTGACCAGTGACCAGTGACAAGTGACCAGTGACCAGCTGCCAGTGACCAGTGACCAGTGACCAGTGACCAGTGACTAGCGAAAGTGACCAGTGACCAGTGACCAGTGACCAGTGACCAGTGACCAGTGACCAGTGACCAGTGACAAGTGACCAGTGACCAGCGACCAGTGACCAGTGACCAGTGACCAGTGACCAGCGAAAGTGACCAGTGACCAGTGACCAGTGACCAGTGACCAGTGACCAGTGACCAGTGACCAGTGACCAGTGACCAGCGAAAGTGACCAGTGACCAGGGACCAGTGACCAGTGACCAGCGAAATTGACCATTGACCAGTGACCAGTGACCAGTGACAAGTGACCAGTGACCAGTGACCAGTGACCAGTGACCAGTGACCAGTGACCAGTGACCAGTGACCAGTGACCAGCGAAAGTGACCAGTGACCAGTGACCAGTGACCAGTGACGAGCGAAAGTGACCAGTGACCAGTGACCAGTGACCAGCGAAATTGACCAGTGACCAGTGACCAGAGACCAGTGACTAGCCAAATTGACCAGTGACCAGTGACCAGTGACCAGCGAAAGTGACCAGTGACCACTGACCAGTCACCAGTGACCAGCGACCAGTGACCAGTGACCAGTGACCGGGGACCAGTGGCCAGCGAAAGTGACCAGCGACCAGTGACCAGTGACCAGTGACCAGTGACTAGCCAAATTGAGCAGTGAGCAGTGACCAGTGACCAGTGACCAGTGACCAGTGACCAGTGACCAGCGAAATTGACCAGCGACCATTGACCAGTGACCAGCGAAAGTGACCAGTGACGAGTGACCTGTGACAAGTGACCAGTGACCAGCGACCAGTGACCAGCGAAAGTGACCAGTGACCAGTGACCAGTGACCAGCGACCAGTGACCAGTGACCAGTGACCAGTGACCAGCAAAATTGACCAGCAAAATTGACCAGTGACCAGTGACCAGTGACCAGTGACCAGTGACCAGTGACAAGTGACCAGTGACCAGTGACCAGTGACCAGTGACCAGTGACCAGTGCCAACGACCAGTGACCAGCGAAAGTGACCAGGGACCAGTGACCAGTGACCAGCGAAATTGACCAGTGACCAGTGACCAGAGACCAGTGACTAGCCAAATTGACCAGTGACCAGTGACCAGTGGCCAGCGGTAGTGACCAGTGACCAGTGACCAGTCATCAGTGACCAGTGAACAGTGACCAGTGACCAGTGACCAGTGACCAGTGGCCAGCGAAATTGACCAGTGACCAGTGACCAGAGACCAGTGACTAGCCAAATTGACCAGTGACCAGTGACCAGTGGCCAGCGGTAGTGACCAGTGACCAGTGACCAGTCATCAGTGACCAGTGAACAGTGACCAGTGACCAGTGGCCAGTGACCAGTGACCAGTGACCAGTGACCAGCGAAAGTGACCAGTGACCAGTGACCAGTGACCAGTGACCAGTGACCAGTGACAAGTGACCTGGGACCAGTGAAAGTGACCAGTGACCAGTGAACAGTGACCAGCGAAATTGACCAGTTTCCAGTAACCAGTGATAAGTGACCAGTGACCAGTGACCAGCGAAAGTGACCAGTGAACAGTGACCAGGGACCAGTGACCAGTGACGAGTGACCAGTGACCAGCGAAAGTGAACAGTGAGCAGTGACCAGTGACCAGTGACCAGTGACCAGTGACCAGCGAAATTGACCAGTGACCAGTGACCAGTGAACAGTGACAAGTGACCAGTGACAAGTGAACAACGAAATTGACCAGTGAACAGTGATCAGCGAAATTGACCAGTGACCATTAACCAGTGACCAGCGAAAGTGACCAGTGACGAGTGACCAGTGACAAGTGACCAGTGACAAGTGACCAGTGACCACTGACAAGTGACCAGTGACCAGTGACCAGCGACCAGTGACCAGTGACCAGCAAAAATGACCAGTGACCAGTGACCAGTGACCAGTGACCAGTGACCAGTGACCAGCGAAAGTGACAAGTGACAAGTGACCTGGGACCAGTGACCAGTGACCAGTGACCAGTGACCAGTGATCAGCGAAATTGACCAGTGACCATTGACCAGTGACCAGTGACCAGTGACCAGTGACAAGTGACCAGTGACCAGTGACCAGCGACCAGTGACCAGTGACCATTGACCAGTGACCAGTGACCAGCAAAAATGACCAGTGACCAGTGACAAGTGACCAGTGACCAGCGAAAGTGACCAGTGACCAGTGACAAGTGACCTGGGACCAGTGACCAGTGACCAGTGACCAGCGACAGTGACCAGTGACCAGTGACCAGTGACCAGTGACAAGTGACCTGGGACCAGTGACCAGTGACCAGTGACCAGTGACCAGTGAGCAGTGACCAGTGACCAGTGACCAGCGAAAGTGACCAGTGACGAGTGACCAGTGACAAGTGAACAGTGACCAGTGACCAGTGACCAGTGACCAGTGACCAGTGACCAGTGACCAGTGACGAGTGACCAGAGATCAGCGAAAGTGAACAGTGACCAGTGACCAGTGACCAGTGACCAGTGACCAGCGAAAGTGACCAGTGACCAGTGACCAGTGACCAGTGACTAGTGACCAGCAACCAGTGACCAGTGACCAGTGACCAGTGACCAGCAAAATTGACCAGCAAAATTGACCAGTGCCCAGTGACCAGTGACCAATGACCAGTGACCAGTGACCAGTGACCAGTGACAAGTGACCAGTGACCAGTGACCAGTGCCAACGACCAGTGACCAGTGACAAGTGACCAGTGACCAGTGACCAGTGATCAGTGACCAGTGAACAGTGACCAGTGACCAGTGACCAGTGACCAGCGAAAATGACCAGTGACCAGTGACCAGTGACCAGCGAAATTGACCAGTGACCAGTGACCAGTGAACAGTGACAAGTGACCAGTGACAAGTGACCAACGAAAGTGACCAGTGAACAGTGACCAGTGACAAGTGACCAGTGACAAGTGACCAACGAAAGTGGCCAGTGAACAGTGACCAGGGACCAGTGACCAGTGACGAGTGACCAGTGACCAGCGAAAGTGAACAGTGAGCAGTGACCAGTGACCAGTGACCAGCGAAAGTGACCAGTGACCAGTGACCAGTGACCAGTGACCAGTGACCAGTGACCAGTGACCAGTGACAAGTGACCTGGGACCAGTGACCAGTGACCAGTGACCAGTGACCAGCGAAATTGACCAGTGACCAGTGACCAGTGACCAGTCACCAGTGACCAGCGACCAGTGACCAGAGACCAGTACCCAGTGACCAGTGACCAGTGACCACTGACCAGTGACCAGCGAAAGTGACCAGTGACCAGTGACCAGTGACCAGTGACCAGTGACCAGTGACCAGTGACCAGTGACAAGTGACCAGTGACCAGCGACCAGTGACCAGTGACCAGTGACCAGTGACCAGTGACCAGCGAAGGTGACCAGTGACCAGGGACCAGTGACCAGTGACCAGCGAAATTGACCAGTGACCAGTGACCAGTGACCAGTGACAAGTGACCAGTGACCAGTGACCAGTGACCAGTGACCAGTGACCAGTGACCAGCCAAAGTGACCAGTGACCAGTGACCAGTGACCAGTGACCAGCGAAAGTGACCAGTGACCAGTGACCAGTGACCAGCGAAATTGACCAGTGACCAGTGACCAGAGACCAGTGACTAGCCAAATTGACCAGTGACCAGTGACCAGTGGCCAGCGGTAGTGACCAGTGACCAGTGACCAGTCATCAGTGACCAGTGAACAGTGACCAGTGACCAGTGACCAGTGACCAGTGACCAGTGACCAGCGAAAGTGACCAGTGACCAGTGACCAGTGACCAGTGACCAGTGACCAGTGACAAGTGACCTGGGACCAGTGAAAGTGACCAGTGACCAGTGAACAGTGACCAGCGAAATTGACCAGTTTCCAGTAACCAGTGATAAGTGACCAGTGACCAGTGACCAGCGAAAGTGACCAGTGAACAGTGACCAGGGACCAGTGACCAGTGACGAGTGACCAGTGACCAGCGAAAGTGAACAGTGAGCAGTGACCAGTGACCAGTGACCAGTGACCAGTGACCAGCGAAATTGACCAGTGACCAGTGACCAGTGAACAGTGACAAGTGACCAGTGACAAGTGAACAACGAAATTGACCAGTGAACAGTGATCAGCGAAATTGACCAGTGACCATTAACCAGTGACCAGCGAAAGTGACCAGTGACGAGTGACCAGTGACAAGTGACCAGTGACAAGTGACCAGTGACCACTGACAAGTGACCAGTGACCAGTGACCAGCGACCAGTGACCAGTGACCAGCAAAAATGACCAGTGACCAGTGACCAGTGACCAGTGACCAGTGACCAGTGACCAGCGAAAGTGACAAGTGACAAGTGACCTGGGACCAGTGACCAGTGACCAGTGACCAGTGACCAGTGACCAGCGAAATTGACCAGTGACCATTGACCAGTGACCAGTGACCAGTGACCAGTGACAAGTGACCAGTGACCAGTGACCAGCGACCAGTGACCAGTGACCATTGACCAGTGACCAGTGACCAGCAAAAATGACCAGTGACCAGTGACAAGTAACCAGTGACCAGCGAAAGTGACCAGTGACCACTGACCAGTGACCAGTGACCAGTGACAAGTGACCTGGGACCAGTGACCAGTGACCAGTGACCAGCGACAGTGACCAGTGACCAGTGACCAGTGACCAGTGACAAGTGACCTGGGACCAGTGACCAGTGACCAGTGACCAGTGACCAGTGAGCAGTGACCAGTGACCAGTGACCAGCGAAAGTGACCAGTGACGAGTGACCAGTGACAAGTGACCAGTGACCAGTGACCAGTGACCAGTGACCAGTGACCAGTGACCAGTGACCAGTGACCAGTGACGAGTGACCAGTGATCAGCGAAAGTGAACAGTGACCAGTGACCAGTGACCAGTGACCAGTGACCAGCGAAAGTGACCAGTGACCAGTGACCAGTGACCAGTGACTAGTGACCAGCAACCAGTGACCAGTGACCAGTGACCAGTGACCAGCAAAATTGACCAGCAAAATTGACCAGTGCCCAGTGACCAGTGCCAACGACCAGTGACCAGTGACAAGTGACCAGTGACCAGTGACCAGTGATCAGTGACCAGTGAACAGTGACCAGTGACCAGTGACCAGTGACCAGCGAAAATGACCAGTGACCAGTGACCAGTGACCAGCGAAATTGACCAGTGACCAGTGACCAGTGAACAGTGACAAGTGACCAGTGACAAGTGACCAACGAAAGTGACCAGTGAACAGTGACCAGTGACAAGTGTCCAGTGACAAGTGACCAACGAAAGTGGCCAGTGAACAGTGACCAGGGACCAGTGACCAGTGACGAGTGACCAGTGACCAGCGAAAGTGAACAGTGAGCAGTGACCAGTGACCAGTGACCAGCGAAAGTGACCAGTGACCAGTGACCAGTGACCAGTGACCAGTGACCAGTGACCAGTGACCAGTGACAAGTGACCTGGGACCAGTGACCAGTGACCAGTGACCAGTGACCAGTGACCAGCGAAATTGACCAGTGACCAGTGACCAGTGACCAGTCACCAGTGACCAGCGACCAGTGACCAGAGACCAGTACCCAGTGACCAGTGACCAGTGACCACTGACCAGCGAAAGTGACCAGTGAACAGTGACCAGTGACCAGTGACCAGTGACCTGTGACCAGTGACCAGTGACCAGTGTCCAGTGACCAGTGACCAGCGAAAGTGACCAGTGACGAGTGACCAGTGACAAGTGACCAGTGACCAGTGACCAGTGACCAGTGACCAGTGACCAGTGACTAGTGACCAGCAACCAGTGACCAGTGACCAGTGACCAGTGACCAGCAAAATTGACCAGCAAAATTGACCAGTGACCAGTGACCAGTGACAAGTGACCAGTGACCAGTGACCAGTGACCAGTGACCAGTGACCGGTGACCAGTGACCAGTGACCAGTGACCAGTGACCAGTGACCAGTGACCAGTGACCAGTGACCAGTGACCAGTGACCAGTGACAAGTGACCAGTGACCAGCTGCCAGTGACCAGTGACCAGTGACCAGTGACCAGTGACTAGCGAAAGTGACCAGTGACCAGTGACCAGTGACCAGTGACCAGTGACCAGTGACCAGTGACCAGTGACAAGTGACCAGTGACCAGCGACCAGTGACCAGTGACCAGTGACCAGTGACCAGCGAAAGTGACCAGTGACCAGTGACCAGTGACCAGTGACCAGTGACCAGTGACCAGTGACCAGTGACCAGTGACCAGCGAAAGTGACCAGTGACCAGGGACCAGTGACCAGTGACCAGCGAAATTGACCAGTGACCAGTGACCAGTGACCAGTGACAAGTGACCAGTGACCAGTGACCAGTGACCAGTGACCAGTGACCAGTGACCAGTGACCAGCGAAAGTGACCAGTGACCAGTGACCAGTGACCAGTGACCAGCGAAAGTGACCAGTGACCAGTGAACAGTGACCAGCGAAATTGACCAGTGACCAGTGACCAGAGACCAGTGACTAGCCAAATTGACCAGTGACCAGTGACCAGTGACCAGCGAAAGTGACCAGTGACCACTGACCAGTGACCAGTGACCAGCGACCAGTGACCAGTGACCAGTGACCAGCGAAAGTGACCAGTGACCAGTGACCAGTGACCAGTGACCAGCGAAATTGACCAGTGACCAGTGACCAGTGACCAGTCACCAGTGACCAGCGACCAGTGACCAGAGACCAGTACCCAGTGACCAGTGACCAGTGACCACTGACCAGTGACCAGCGAAAGTGACCAGTGACCAGTGACCAGTGACCAGTGACCAGTGACCAGTGACCAGTGACCAGTGACAAGTGACCAGTGACCAGCGACCAGTGACCAGTGACCAGTGACCAGTGACCAGTGACCAGCGAAGGTGACCAGTGACCAGGGACCAGTGACCAGTGACCAGCGAAATTGACCAGTGACCAGTGACCAGTGACCAGTGACAAGTGACCAGTGACCAGTGACCAGTGACCAGTGACCAGTGACCAGTGACCAGCCAAAGTGACCAGTGACCAGTGACCAGTGACCAGTGACCAGCGAAAGTGACCAGTGACCAGTGACCAGTGACCAGCGAAATTGACCAGTGACCAGTGACCAGAGACCAGTGACTAGCCAAATTGACCAGTGACCAGTGACCAGTGGCCAGCGGTAGTGACCAGTGACCAGTGACCAGTCATCAGTGACCAGTGAACAGTGACCAGTGACCAGTGACCAGTGACCAGTGACCAGTGACCAGCGAAAGTGACCAGTGACCAGTGACCAGTGACCAGTGACCAGTGACCAGTGACAAGTGACCTGGGACCAGTGAAAGTGACCAGTGACCAGTGAACAGTGACCAGCGAAATTGACCAGTTTCCAGTAACCAGTGATAAGTGACCAGTGACCAGTGACCAGCGAAAGTGACCAGTGAACAGTGACCAGGGACCAGTGACCAGTGACGAGTGACCAGTGACCAGCGAAAGTGAACAGTGAGCAGTGACCAGTGACCAGTGACCAGTGACCAGTGACCAGCGAAATTGACCAGTGACCAGTGACCAGTGAACAGTGACAAGTGACCAGTGACAAGTGAACAACGAAATTGACCAGTGAACAGTGATCAGCGAAATTGACCAGTGACCATTAACCAGTGACCAGCGAAAGTGACCAGTGACGAGTGACCAGTGACAAGTGACCAGTGACAAGTGACCAGTGACCACTGACAAGTGACCAGTGACCAGTGACCAGCGACCAGTGACCAGTGACCAGCAAAAATGACCAGTGACCAGTGACCAGTGACCAGTGACCAGTGACCAGTGACCAGCGAAAGTGACAAGTGACAAGTGACCTGGGACCAGTGACCAGTGACCAGTGACCAGTGACCAGTGACCAGCGAAATTGACCAGTGACCATTGACCAGTGACCAGTGACCAGTGACCAGTGACAAGTGACCAGTGACCAGTGACCAGCGACCAGTGACCAGTGACCATTGACCAGTGACCAGTGACCAGCAAAAATGACCAGTGACCAGTGACAAGTGACCAGTGACCAGCGAAAGTGACCAGTGACCACTGACCTGTGACCAGTGACCAGTGACAAGTGACCTGGGACCAGTGACCAGTGACCAGTGACCAGCGACAGTGACCAGTGACCAGTGACCAGTGACCAGTGACAAGTGACCTGGGACCAGTGACCAGTGACCAGTGACCAGTGACCAGTGAGCAGTGACCAGTGACCAGTGACCAGCGAAAGTGACCAGTGACGAGTGACCAGTGACAAGTGACCAGTGACCAGTGACCAGTGACCAGTGACCAGTGACCAGTGACCAGTGACCAGTGACCAGTGACGAGTGACCAGTGATCAGCGAAAGTGAACAGTGACCAGTGACCAGTGACCAGTGACCAGTGACCAGCGAAAGTGACCAGTGACCAGTGACCAGTGACCAGTGACTAGTGACCAGCAACCAGTGACCAGTGACCAGTGACCAGTGACCAGCAAAATTGACCAGCAAAATTGACCAGTGCCCAGTGACCAGTGCCAACGACCAGTGACCAGTGACAAGTGACCAGTGACCAGTGACCAGTGATCAGTGACCAGTGAACAGTGACCAGTGACCAGTGACCAGTGACCAGCGAAAATGACCAGTGACCAGTGACCAGTGACCAGCGAAATTGACCAGTGACCAGTGACCAGTGAACAGTGACAAGTGACCAGTGACAAGTGACCAACGAAAGTGACCAGTGAACAGTGACCAGTGACAAGTGTCCAGTGACAAGTGACCAACGAAAGTGGCCAGTGAACAGTGACCAGGGACCAGTGACCAGTGACGAGTGACCAGTGACCAGCGAAAGTGAACAGTGAGCAGTGACCAGTGACCAGTGACCAGCGAAAGTGACCAGTGACCAGTGACCAGTGACCAGTGACCAGTGACCAGTGACCAGTGACCAGTGACAAGTGACCTGGGACCAGTGACCAGTGACCAGTGACCAGTGACCAGCGAAATTGACCAGTGACCAGTGACCAGTGACCAGTCACCAGTGACCAGCGACCAGTGACCAGAGACCAGTACCCAGTGACCAGTGACCAGTGACCACTGACCAGCGAAAGTGACCAGTGAACAGTGACCAGTGACCAGTGACCAGTGACCTGTGACCAGTGACCAGTGACCAGTGTCCAGTGACCAGTGACCAGCGAAAGTGACCAGTGACGAGTGACCAGTGACAAGTGACCAGTGACCAGTGACCAGTGACCAGTGACCAGTGACTAGTGACCAGCAACCAGTGACCAGTGACCAGTGACCAGTGACCAGCAAAATTGACCAGCAAAATTGACCAGTGACCAGTGACCAGTGACAAGTGACCAGTGACCAGTGACCAGTGACCAGTGACCAGTGACCGGTGACCAGTGACCAGTGACCAGTGACCAGTGACCAGTGACCAGTGACCAGTGACCAGTGACCAGTGACCAGTGACCAGTGACAAGTGACCAGTGACCAGCTGCCAGTGACCAGTGACCAGTGACCAGTGACCAGTGACTAGCGAAAGTGACCAGTGACCAGTGACCAGTGACCAGTGACCAGTGACCAGTGACCAGTGACCAGTGACAAGTGACCAGTGACCAGCGACCAGTGACCAGTGACCAGTGACCAGTGACCAGCGAAAGTGACCAGTGACCAGTGACCAGTGACCAGTGACCAGTGACCAGTGACCAGTGACCAGTGACCAGTGACCAGTGACCAGCGAAAGTGACCAGTGACCAGGGACCAGTGACCAGTGACCAGCGAAATTGACCAGTGACCAGTGACCAGTGACCAGTGACAAGTGACCAGTGACCAGTGACCAGTGACCAGTGACCAGTGACCAGTGACCAGTGACCAGTGACCAGCGAAAGTGACCAGTGACCAGTGACCAGTGACCAGTGACCAGCGAAAGTGACCAGTGACCAGTGACCAGTGACCAGCGAAATTGACCAGTGACCAGTGACCAGAGACCAGTGACTAGCCAAATTGACCAGTGACCAGTGACCAGTGGCCAGCGGTAGTGACCAGTGACCAGTGACCAGTCATCAGTGACCAGTGAACAGAGACCAGTGACCAGTGACCAGTGACCAGTGACCAGCGAAAGTGACCAGTGACCAGTGACCAGTGACCAGTGACCAGTGACCAGTGACCAGTGACCAGTGACAAGTGACCAGTGACCAGCGACCAGTGACCAGTGACCAGTGACCAGTGACCAGTGACCAGCGAAGGTGACCAGTGACCAGGGACCAGTGACCAGTGACCAGCGAAATTGACCAGTGACCAGTGACCAGTGACCAGTGACAAGTGACCAGTGACCAGTGACCAGTGACCAGTGACCAGTGACCAGTGACCAGTGACCAGTGACCAGCCAAAGTGACCAGTGACCAGTGACCAGTGACCAGTGACCAGCGAAAGTGACCAGTGACCAGTGACCAGTGACCAGCGAAATTGACCAGTGACCAGTGACCAGAGACCAGTGACTAGCCAAATTGACCAGTGACCAGTGACCAGTGGCCAGCGGTAGTGACCAGTGACCAGTGACCAGTCATCAGTGACCAGTGAACAGTGACCAGTGACCAGTGACCAGTGACCAGTGACCAGTGACCAGCGAAAGTGACCAGTGACCAGTGACCAGTGACCAGTGACCAGTGACCAGTGACCAGTGACAAGTGACCTGGGACCAGTGAAAGTGACCAGTGACCAGTGAACAGTGACCAGCGAAATTGACCAGTTTCCAGTAACCAGTGATAAGTGACCAGTGACCAGTGACCAGCGAAAGTGACCAGTGAACAGTGACCAGGGACCAGTGACCAGTGACGAGTGACCAGTGACCAGTGACCAGAGACCAGTGACTAGCCAAATTGACCAGTGACCAGTGACCAGTGGCCAGCGGTAGTGACCAGTGACCAGTGACCAGTCATCAGTGACCAGTGAACAGAGACCAGTGACCAGTGACCAGTGACCAGTGACCAGCGAAAGTGACCAGTGACCAGTGACCAGTGACCAGTGACCAGTGACCAGTGACCAGTGACCAGTGACAAGTGACCAGTGACCAGCGACCAGTGACCAGTGACCAGTGACCAGTGACCAGTGACCAGCGAAGGTGACCAGTGAGCAGTGACCAGTGACCAGTGACCAGTGACCAGTGACCAGCGAAATTGACCAGTGACCAGTGACCAGTGAACAGTGACAAGTGACCAGTGACAAGTGAACAACGAAAGTGGCCAGTGAACAGTGACCAGGGACCAGTGACCAGTGACGAGTGACCAGTGACCAGCGAAAGTGAACAGTGAGCAGTGACCAGTGACCAGTGACCAGTGACCAGTGACCAGCGAAAGTGACCAGTGACCAGTGACCAGTGACCAGTGACCAGTGACCAGTGACAAGTGACCTGGGACCAGTGACCAGTGACCAGTGACCAGTGACCAGTGACCAGTGACCAGTGACCAGTGACCAGCGAAAGTGACCAGTGACGAGTGACCAGTGACAAGTGACCAGTGACCAGTGACCAGTGACCAGTGACCAGTGTCCAGTGACCAGTGACGAGTGACCAGTGATCGGCGAAAGTGAACAGTGACCAGTGACCAGTGACCAGTGACCAGTGACCAGCGAAAGTGACCAGTGACCAGTGACCAGTGACCAGTGACCAGTGACAAGTGACCTGGGACCAGTGACCAGTGACCAGTGACCAGCGAAAGTGACCAGTGACCAGTGACCAGTGACCAGTGACCAGTGACCAGTGACCAGTGACCAGCGAAATTGACCAGTGACCATTGACCAGTGACCAGTGACCAGTGACCAGTGACAAGTGACCAGTGACCAGTGACCAGCGACCAGTGACCAGTGACCAGCAAAAATGACCAGTGACCAGTGACCAGTGACCAGTGACCAGTGACCAGTGACCAGCGAAAGTGACAAGTGACAAGTGACCTGGGACCAGTGACCAGTGACCAGTGACCAGTGACCAGTGACCAGCGAAATTGACCAGTGACCATTGACCAGTGACCAGTGACCAGTGACCAGTGACAAGTGACCAGTGACCAGTGACCAGCGACCAGTGACCAGTGACCATTGACCAGTGACCAGTGACCAGCAAAAATGACCAGTGACCAGTGACAAGTGACCAGTGACCAGCGAAAGTGACCAGTGACCAGTGACCAGTGACCAGTGACGAGTGACCAGTGACCAGCGAAAGTGAACAGTGAGCAGTGACCAGTGACCAGTGACCAGTGACCAGTGACCAGCGAAAGTGACCAGTGACCAGTGACCAGTGACCAGTGACCAGTGACCAGTGACCAGTGACCAGTGACCAGTGACAAGTGACCTGGGACCAGTGACCAGTGACCAGTGACCAGTGACCAGCGAAATTGACCAGTGACCAGTGACCAGTGACCAGTCACCAGTGACCAGCGACCAGTGACCAGAGACCAGTACCCAGTGACCAGTGACCAGTGACCAGCGAAATTGACCAGTGACCAGTGACCAGAGACCAGTACCCAGTGACCAGTGACCAGTGACCACTGACCAGCGAAAGTGACCAGTGAACAGTGACCAGTGACCAGTGACCAGTGACCTGAGACCAGTGACCAGTGACCAGTGACCAGTGACCAGTGACCAGCGAAAGTGACCAGTGACGAGTGACCAGTGACAAGTGACCAGTGACCAGTGACCAGTGACCAGTGACCAGTGACTAGTGACCAGCAACCAGTGACCAGTGACCAGTGACCAGTGACCAGCAAAATTGACCAGCAAAATTGACCAGTGACCAGTGACCAGTGACAAGTGACCAGTGACCAGTGACCAGTGACCAGTGACCAGTGACCAGTGACCAGTGACCAGTGACCAGTGACCAGTGACAAGTGACCAGTGACCAGCTGCCAGTGACCAGTGACCAGTGACCAGTGACCAGAGACTAGCGAAAGTGACCAGTGACCAGTGACCAGTGACCAGTGACCAGTGACCAGTGACCAGTGACCAGTGACAAGTGACCAGTGACCAGCGACCAGTGACCAGTGACCAGTGACCAGTGACCAGCGAAAGTGACCAGTGACCAGTGACCAGTGACCAGTGACCAGTGACCAGTGACCAGTGACCAGTGACCAGTGACCAGCGAAAGTGACCAGTGACCAGGGACCAGTGACCAGTGACCAGCGAAATTGACCAGTGACCAGTGACCAGTGACCAGTGACAAGTGACCAGTGACCAGTGACCAGTGACCAGTGACCAGTGACCAGTGACCAGTGACCAGTGACCAGCGAAAGTGACCAGTGACCAGTGACCAGTGACCAGTGACCAGCGAAAGTGACCAGTGACCAGGGACCAGTGACCAGTGACCAGCGAAATTGACCAGTGACCAGTGACCAGTGACCAGTGACAAGTGACCAGTGACCAGTGACCAGTGACCAGTGACCAGTGACCAGTGACCAGTGACCAGTGACCAGTGACAAGTGACCTGGGACCAGTGACCAGTGACCAGTGACCAGCGAAAGTGACCAGTGATCAGCGACCAGTGACCAGTGACCAGTGACCAGTGACCAGTGACCAGCAAAATTGACCAGCAAAATTGACCAGTGACCAGTGACCAGTGACCAGTGACAAGTGACCAGTGACCAGTGACCAGTGACCAGTGACCAGTGACCAGTGCCAACGACCAGTGACCAGTGACCATTGACCAGTGACCAGCGAAAGTGACCAGGGACCAGTGACCAGTGACCAGTGACCAGTGACCAGTGACCAGTGACAAGTGACCAGTGACCAGTGACCAGCGACCAGTGACAAGTGACCACTGACCAGTGACCAGTGATCAGTGACCAGTGAACAGTGACCAGTGACCAGTGACCAGTGACCAGCGAAAATGACCAGTGACCAGTGACCAGTGACCAGCGAAATTGACCAGTGACCAGTGACCAGTGAACAGTGACAAGTGACCAGTGACAAGTGACCAACGAAAGTGACCAGTGAACAGTGACCAGGGACCAGTGACCAGTGACGAGTGACCAGTGACCAGCGAAAGTGAACAGTGAGCAGTGACCAGTGACCAGTGACCAGTGACCAGTGACCAGCGAAAGTGACCAGTGACCAGTGACCAGTGACCAGTGACCAGTGACCAGTGACCAGTGACAAGTGACCTGGGACCAGTGACCAGTGACCAGTGACCAGTGACCAGCGAAATTGACCAGTGACCAGTGACCAGTGACCAGTCACCAGTGACCAGCGACCAGTGACCAGAGACCAGTAACCAGTGACAAGTGACCAGTGACCACTGACCAGCGAAAGTGAGCAGTGAACAGTGACCAGTGACCAGTGACCAGTGACCTGTGACCAGTGACCAGTGACCAGTGACCAGCGAAAGTGACCAGTGACGAGTGACCAGTGACAAGTGACCAGTGACCAGTGACCAGTGACCAGTGACCAGTGACCAGTGACCAGTGACCAGTGACCAGTGACCAGCGAAAGTGACCAGTGACCAGTGACCAGTGACCAGTGACCAGTGACAAGTGACCTGGGACCAGTGACCAGTGACCAGTGACCAGCGAAAGTGACCAGTGATCAGCGACCAGTGACCAGTGACCAGTGACCAGTGACCAGTGACCAGCAAAATTGACCAGCAAAATTGACCAGTGACCAGTGACCAGTGACCAGTGACAAGTGACCAGTGACCAGTGACCAGTGACCAGTGACCAGTGACCAGTGCCAACGACCAGTGACCAGTGACCATTGACCAGTGACCAGCGAAAGTGACCAGGGACCAGTGACCAGTGACCAGTGACCAGTGACCAGTGACCAGTGACAAGTGACCAGTGACCAGTGACCAGCGACCAGTGACAAGTGACCACTGACCAGTGACCAGTGATCAGTGACCAGTGAACAGTGACCAGTGACCAGTGACCAGTGACCAGCGAAAATGACCAGTGACCAGTGACCAGTGACCAGCGAAATTGACCAGTGACCAGTGACCAGTGAACAGTGACAAGTGACCAGTGACAAGTGACCAACGAAAGTGACCAGTGAACAGTGACCAGGGACCAGTGACCAGTGACGAGTGACCAGTGACCAGCGAAAGTGAACAGTGAGCAGTGACCAGTGACCAGTGACCAGTGACCAGTGACCAGCGAATGTGACCAGTGACCAGTGACCAGTGACCAGTGACCAGTGACCAGTGACCAGTGACAAGTGACCTGGGACCAGTGACCAGTGACCAGTGACCAGTGACCAGCGAAATTGACCAGTGACCAGTGACCAGTGACCAGTCACCAGTGACCAGCGACCAGTGACCAGAGACCAGTAACCAGTGACAAGTGACCAGTGACCACTGACCAGCGAAAGTGAGCAGTGAACAGTGACCAGTGACCAGTGACCAGTGACCTGTGACCAGTGACCAGTGACCAGTGACCAGCGAAAGTGACCAGTGACGAGTGACCAGTGACAAGTGACCAGTGACCAGTGACCAGTGACCAGTGACCAGTGACCAGTGACCAGTGACCAGTGACCAGTGCCAACGACCAATGACCAGTGACCATTGACCAGTGACCAGCGAAAGTGACCAGGGACCAGTGACCAGTGACCAGTGACCAGTGACCAGTGACCAGTGACCAGTGACCAGTGACCAGTGACCAGTGACAAGTGACCAGTGACCAGTGACCAGTGATCAGTGACCAGTGAACAGTGAACAGTGACCAGTGACCAGTGACCAGTGACCAGCGAAAATGACCAGTGACCAGTGACCAGTGACCAGCGAAATTGACCAGTGAACAGTGACCAGTGAACAGTGACAAGTGACCAGTGACAAGTGACCAACGAAAGTGACCAGTGAACAGTGACCAGGGACCAGTGACCAGTGACGAGTGACCAGTGACCAGCGAAAGTGAACAGTGAGCAGTGACCAGTGACCAGTGACCAGTGACCAGTGACCAGTGACCAGTGACCAGTGACCAGTGACCAGTGAGCAGTGACCAGCGAAATTGACCGGTTTCCAGTGACCAGTGACAAGTGACCAGTGACCAGTGACCAGCGAAAGTGACCAGTGACGAGTGACCAGTGACAAGTGACCAGTGACAAGTGACCAGTGACCACTGACCAGTGACCAGTAACCAGCGACCAGTGCCAACGACCAGTGACCAGTGACCATTGACCAGTGACCAGCGAAAGTGACCAGGGACCAGTGACCAGTGACCAGTGACCAGTGACAAGTGACCAGTGACCAGTGACCAGTGACCAGTGACCAGTGACCAGTGACCAGTGACAAGTGACCAGTGACCAGTGACCAGTGATCAGTGACCAGTGAACAGTGACCAGTGACCAGTGACCAGTGACCAGCGAAAATGACCAGTGACCAGTGACCAGTGACCAGCGAAATTGACCAGTGATCAGTGACCAGTGAACAGTGACAAGTGACCAGTGACAAGTGACCAACGAAAGTGACCAGTGAACAGTGACCAGGGACCAGTGACCAGTGACGAGTGACCAGTGACCAGCGAAAGTGAACAGTGAGCAGTGACCAGTGACCAGTGACCAGTGACCAGTGACCAGTGACCAGTGACCAGTGACCAGTGACCAGTGACCAGTGACCAGTGACCAGCGAAATTGACCGGTTTCCAGTGACCAGTGACAAGTGACCAGTGACCAGTGACCAGCGAAAGTGACCAGTGACGAGTGACCAGTGACAAGTGACCAGTGACCAGTGACCAGTGACCAGTGACCAGTGACCAGTGACAAGTGACCAGTGACCAGCGACCAGTGACCAGTGACCAGTGACCAGTGACCAGCGAAAGTGACCAGTGACCAGTGACCAGTGACCAGTGACCAGTGACCAGTGACCAGTGACCAGTGACCAGTGACCAGTGACCAGCGAAAGTGACCAGTGACCAGGGACCAGTGACCAGTGACCAGCGAAATTGACCAGTGACCAGTGACCAGTGACCAGTGACAAGTGACCAGTGACCAGTGACCAGTGACCAGTGACCAGTGACCAGTGACCAGTGACCAGTGACCAGCGAAAGTGACCAGTGACCAGTGACCAGTGACCAGTGACCAGCGAAAGTGACCAGTGACCAGGGACCAGTGACCAGTGACCAGCGAAATTGACCAGTGACCAGTGACCAGTGACCAGTGACAAGTGACCAGTGACCAGTGACCAGTGACCAGTGACCAGTGACCAGTGACCAGTGACCAGTGACCAGTGACAAGTGACCTGGGACCAGTGACCAGTGACCAGTGACCAGCGAAAGTGACCAGTGATCAGCGACCAGTGACCAGTGACCAGTGACCAGTGACCAGTGACCAGCAAAATTGACCAGCAAAATTGACCAGTGACCAGTGACCAGTGACCAGTGACAAGTGACCAGTGACCAGTGACCAGTGACCAGTGACCAGTGACCAGTGCCAACGACCAGTGACCAGTGACCATTGACCAGTGACCAGCGAAAGTGACCAGTGACCAGTGACCAGTGACCAGTGACCAGTGACCAGTGACCAGTGACAAGTGACCTGGGACCAGTGACCAGTGACCAGTGACCAGTGACCAGCGAAATTGACCAGTGACCAGTGACCAGTGACCAGTCACCAGTGACCAGCGACCAGTGACCAGAGACCAGTAACCAGTGACAAGTGACCAGTGACCACTGACCAGCGAAAGTGAGCAGTGAACAGTGACCAGTGACCAGTGACCAGTGACCTGTGACCAGTGACCAGTGACCAGTGACCAGCGAAAGTGACCAGTGACGAGTGACCAGTGACAAGTGACCAGTGACCAGTGACCAGTGACCAGTGACCAGTGACCAGTGACCAGTGACCAGCGAAAGTGACCAGTGACCAGTGACCAGTGACCAGTGACCAGTGACAAGTGACCTGGGACCAGTGACCAGTGACCAGTGACCAGCGAAAGTGACCAGTGATCAGCGACCAGTGACCAGTGACCAGTGACCAGTGACCAGTGACCAGCAAAATTGACCAGCAAAATTGACCAGTGACCAGTGACCAGTGACCAGTGACAAGTGACCAGTGACCAGTGACCAGTGACCAGTGACCAGTGACCAGTGCCAACGACCAGTGACCAGTGACCATTGACCAGTGACCAGCGAAAGTGACCAGGGACCAGTGACCAGTGACCAGTGACCAGTGACCAGTGACCAGTGACAAGTGACCAGTGACCAGTGACCAGCGACCAGTGACAAGTGACCACTGACCAGTGACCAGTGATCAGTGACCAGTGAACAGTGACCAGTGACCAGTGACCAGTGACCAGCGAAAATGACCAGTGACCAGTGACCAGTGACCAGCGAAATTGACCAGTGACCAGTGACCAGTGAACAGTGACAAGTGACCAGTGACAAGTGACCAACGAAAGTGACCAGTGAACAGTGACCAGGGACCAGTGACCAGTGACGAGTGACCAGTGACCAGCGAAAGTGAACAGTGAGCAGTGACCAGTGACCAGTGACCAGTGACCAGTGACCAGCGAATGTGACCAGTGACCAGTGACCAGTGACCAGTGACCAGTGACCAGTGACCAGTGACAAGTGACCTGGGACCAGTGACCAGTGACCAGTGACCAGTGACCAGCGAAATTGACCAGTGACCAGTGACCAGTGACCAGTCACCAGTGACCAGCGACCAGTGACCAGAGACCAGTAACCAGTGACAAGTGACCAGTGACCACTGACCAGCGAAAGTGAGCAGTGAACAGTGACCAGTGACCAGTGACCAGTGACCTGTGACCAGTGACCAGTGACCAGTGACCAGCGAAAGTGACCAGTGACGAGTGACCAGTGACAAGTGACCAGTGACCAGTGACCAGTGACCAGTGACCAGTGACCAGTGACCAGTGACCAGTGACCAGTGCCAACGACCAATGACCAGTGACCATTGACCAGTGACCAGCGAAAGTGACCAGGGACCAGTGACCAGTGACCAGTGACCAGTGACCAGTGACCAGTGACCAGTGACCAGTGACCAGTGACCAGTGACCAGTGATCAGTGACCAGTGAACAGTGAACAGTGACCAGTGACCAGTGACCAGTGACCAGCGAAAATGACCAGTGACCAGTGACCAGTGACCAGCGAAATTGACCAGTGAACAGTGACCAGTGAACAGTGACAAGTGACCAGTGACAAGTGACCAACGAAAGTGACCAGTGAACAGTGACCAGGGACCAGTGACCAGTGACGAGTGACCAGTGACCAGCGAAAGTGAACAGTGAGCAGTGACCAGTGACCAGTGACCAGTGACCAGTGACCAGTGACCAGTGACCAGTGACCAGTGACCAGTGAGCAGTGACCAGCGAAATTGACCGGTTTCCAGTGACCAGTGACAAGTGACCAGTGACCAGTGACCAGCGAAAGTGACCAGTGACGAGTGACCAGTGACAAGTGACCAGTGACAAGTGACCAGTGACCACTGACCAGTGACCAGTAACCAGCGACCAGTGCCAACGACCAGTGACCAGTGACCATTGACCAGTGACCAGCGAAAGTGACCAGGGACCAGTGACCAGTGACCAGTGACCAGTGACAAGTGACCAGTGACCAGTGACCAGTGACCAGTGACCAGTGACCAGTGACCAGTGACAAGTGACCAGTGACCAGTGACCAGTGATCAGTGACCAGTGAACAGTGACCAGTGACCAGTGACCAGTGACCAGCGAAAATGACCAGTGACCAGTGACCAGTGACCAGCGAAATTGACCAGTGATCAGTGACCAGTGAACAGTGACAAGTGACCAGTGACAAGTGACCAACGAAAGTGACCAGTGAACAGTGACCAGGGACCAGTGACCAGTGACGAGTGACCAGTGACCAGCGAAAGTGAACAGTGAGCAGTGACCAGTGACCAGTGACCAGTGACCAGTGACCAGTGACCAGTGACCAGTGACCAGTGACCAGTGACCAGTGACCAGTGACCAGCGAAATTGACCGGTTTCCAGTGACCAGTGACAAGTGACCAGTGACCAGTGACCAGCGAAAGTGACCAGTGACGAGTGACCAGTGACAAGTGACCAGTGACAAGTGACCAGTGACCACTGACCAGTGACCAGTGACCAGCGACCAGTGACCAGTGACCAGTGACCAGGGACCAGTGACCAGCGAAAGTGACCAGTGACCAGTGACCAGTGACCAGTGAACAGCGAAAGTGACCAGTGACCAGTGACCAGTGACCAGTGACCAGTGACCAGTGACCAGTGACGAGCGAAATGGACCAGTGACCAGTGTCCAGTGACCAGTGACCAGTGATAAGTGACCAGTGACCAGTGACCAGTGACCATTGACCAGTGACCAGTGACCAGTGACCAGCGAATGTGACCAGGGACAAGCGACCAGTGACCAGTGACCAGTGACCAGTGACCAGTGACCAGTGACCAGTGACCAGTGACCAGTGACCAGTGACCAGTGACCAGTGACCAGTGACCAGTGACCAGTGACCAGCGACCAGTGACCAGTGACCAGCGACCAGTGACCAGTGACCAGTGACCAGTGACCAGTGACCACTGACCAGCGAAAGTGACCAGTGACCAGGGACCAGTGACCAGCAAAATTGACCAGTGACCAGTGACCAGTGACCAGTGACCAGTGACCAATGACCAGTGACCGGTGACCAGTGACCAGTGACCAGTGACCAGTGACCAGTGACCAGTGACCAGTGACCAGTGACCAGTGACCAGTGACCAGCGAAAGTGACCAGTGACCAGTGACAAGTGACCAGTGACCAGTGACAAGTGACCAGTGACCAGCGACCAGTGACCAGTGACCAGTGACCAGTGACCAGTGACCAGCGAAAGTGACCAGTGACCAAGGACCAGTGACCAGTGACCAGCGAAATTGACCAGTGACCAGTGACCAGTGACCAGTGACAAGTGACCAGTGACCAGTGACCAGTGACCAGTGACCAGTGACCAGTGCCAACGACCAGTGACCAGTGACCATTGACCAGTGACCAGCGAAAGTGACCAGGGACCAGTGACCAGTGACCAGTGACCAGTGACCAGTGACCAGTGACCAGTGACCAGTGACCAGTGACCAGTGACCTGTGACCAGTGACCAGTGACCAGTGACCAGTGACCAGTGACAAGTGACCAGTGACCAGTGACCAGTGATCAGTGACCAGTGAACAGTGACCAGTGACCAGTGACCAGTGACCAGCGAAAATGACCAGTGACCAGTGACCAGTGACCAGCGAAATTGACCAGTGACCAGTGACCAGTGAACAGTGACAAGTGACCAGTGACAAGTGACCAACGAAAGTGACCAGTGAACAGTGACCAGGGACCAGTGACCAGTGACGAGTGACCAGTGACCAGCGAAAGTGAACAGTGAGCAGTGACCAGTGACCAGTGACCAGTGACCAGTGACCAGCGAAAGTGACCAGTGACCAGTGACCAGTGACCAGTGACCAGTGACCAGTGACAAGTGACCTGGGACCAGTGACCAGTGACCAGTGACCAGTGACCAGCGAAATTGACCAGTGACCAGTGACCAGTGACCAGTCACCAGTGACCAGCGACCAGTGACCAGAGACCAGTAACCAGTGACCAGTGACCAGTGACCACTGACCAGCGAAAGTGACCAGTGAACAGTGACCAGTGACCAGTGACCAGTGACCTGTGACCAGTGACCAGTGACCAGTGACCAGTGACCAGTGACCAGCGAAAGTGACCAGTGACGAGTGACCAGTGACAAGTGACCAGTGACCAGTGACCAGTGACCAGTGACTAGTAACCAGCAACCAGTGACCAGTGACCAGTGACCAGTGACCAGCAAAATTGACCAGTGACCAGTGACCAGTGACCAATGACCAGTGACCAGTGACCAGTGACCAGTGACAAGTGACCAGTGACCAGTGACCAGTGCCAACGACCAGTGACCAGTGACAAGTGACCAGTGACCAGTGACCAGTGATCAGTGACCAGTGAACAGTGACCAGTGACCAGTGACCAGTGACCAGCGAAAATGACCAGTGACCAGTGACCAGTGACCAGCGAAATTGACCAGTGACCAGTGACCAGTGAACAGTGACAAGTGACCAGTGACAAGTGACCAACGGAAGTGACCAGTGAACAGTGACCAGGGACCAGTGACCAGTGACGAGTGACCAGTGACCAGCGAAAGTGAACAGAGAGCAGTGACCAGTGACCAGTGACCAGTGACCAGTGACCAGCGAAAGTGACCAGTGACCAGTGACCAGTGACCAGTGACCAGTGACCAGTGACCAGTGACAAGTGACCTGGGACCAGTGACCAGTGACCAGTGACCAGTGACCAGCGAAATTGACCAGTGACCAGTGACCAGTGACCAGTAACCAGTGACCAGTGACCAGTGACCAGAGACCAGTAACCAGTGACCAGTGACCAGTGACCACTGACCAGCGAAAGTGACCTGTGACCAGTGACCAGTGACCAGTGACCAGTGACCAGTGACCAGTGACCAGCGAAAGTGACCAGTGACGAGTGACCAGTGACAAGTGACCAGTGACCAGTGACCAGTGCCAACGACCAGTGACCAGTGACAAGTGACCAGTGACCCGTGACCAGTGATCAGTGACCAGTGAACAGTGACCAGTGACCAGTGACCAGTGACCAGCGAAAATGACCAGTGACCAGTGACCAGTGACCAGCGAAATTGACCAGTGACCAGTGACCAGTGAACAGTGACAAGTGACCAGTGACAAGTGACCAACGGAAGTGACCAGTGAACAGTGACCAGGGACCAGTGACCAGTGACGAGTGACCAGTGACCAGCGAAAGTGAACAGTGAGCAGTGACCAGTGACCAGTGACCAGCGAAAGTGACCAGTGACCAGTGACCAGTGACCAGTGACCAGTGACCAGTGACAAGTGACCTGGGACCAGTGACCAGTGACCAGTGACCAGTGACCAGCGAAATTGACCAGTGACCAGTGACCAGTGACCAGTAACCAGTGACCAGTGACCAGTGACCAGAGACCAGTAACCAGTGACCAGTGACCAGTGACCACTGACCAGCGAAAGTGACCTGTGACCAGTGACCAGTGACCAGTGACCAGTGACCAGTGACCAGTGACCAGCGAAAGTGACCAGTGACGTGTGACCAGTGACAAGTGACCAGTGACCAGTGACCAGTGACCAGCGAAAATGACCAGTGACCAGTGACCAGTGACCAGCGAAATTGACCAGTGACCAGTGACCAGTGAACAGTGACAAGTGACCAGTGACAAGTGACCAACGAATGTGACCAGTGAACAGTGACCAGGGACCAGTGACCAGTGACGAGTGACCAGTGACCAGCGAAAGTGAACAGTGAGCAGTGACCAGTGACCAGTGTCCAGTGACCAGTGACCAGTGATAAGTGACCAGTGACCAGTGACCAGTGACCATTGACCAGTGACCAGTGACCAGTGACCAGCGAAAGTGACCAGGGACAAGCGACCAGTGACCAGTGACCAGTGACCAGTGACCAGTGACCAGTGACCAGTGACCAGTGACCAGTGACCAGTGACCAGTGACCAGTGACCAGCGACCAGTGAACAGTGACCAGCGACCAGTGACCAGTGACCAGTGACCAGTGACCAGTGACCACTGACCAGCGAAAGTGACCAGTGACCAGGGACCAGTGACCAGTGACCAGCAAAATTGACCAGTGACCAGTGACCAGTGAACAGTGACAAGTGACCAGTGACAAGTGACCAACGGAAGTGACCAGTGAACAGTGACCAGGGACCAGTGACCAGTGACGAGTGACCAGTGACCAGTGACCAGTGCCAACGACCAGTGACCAGTGACAAGTGACCAGTGACCCGTGACCAGTGATCAGTGACCAGTGAACAGTGACCAGTGACCAGTGACCAGTGACCAGCGAAAATGACCAGTGACCAGTGACCAGTGACCAGCGAAATTGACCAGTGACCAGTGACCAGTGAACAGTGACAAGTGACCAGTGACAAGTGACCAACGGAAGTGACCAGTGAACAGTGACCAGGGACCAGTGACCAGTGACGAGTGACCAGTGACCAGCGAAAGTGAACAGTGAGCAGTGACCAGTGACCAGTGACCAGCGAAAGTGACCAGTGACCAGTGACCAGTGACCAGTGACCAGTGACCAGTGACAAGTGACCTGGGACCAGTGACCAGTGACCAGTGACCAGTGACCAGCGAAATTGACCAGTGACCAGTGACCAGTGACCAGTAACCAGTGACCAGTGACCAGTGACCAGAGACCAGTAACCAGTGACCAGTGACCAGTGACCACTGACCAGCGAAAGTGACCTGTGACCAGTGACCAGTGACCAGTGACCAGTGACCAGTGACCAGTGACCAGCGAAAGTGACCAGTGACGTGTGACCAGTGACAAGTGACCAGTGACCAGTGACCAGTGACCAGCGAAAATGACCAGTGACCAGTGACCAGTGACCAGCGAAATTGACCAGTGACCAGTGACCAGTGAACAGTGACAAGTGACCAGTGACAAGTGACCAACGAATGTGACCAGTGAACAGTGACCAGGGACCAGTGACCAGTGACGAGTGACCAGTGACCAGCGAAAGTGAACAGTGAGCAGTGACCAGTGACCAGTGTCCAGTGACCAGTGACCAGTGATAAGTGACCAGTGACCAGTGACCAGTGACCATTGACCAGTGACCAGTGACCAGTGACCAGCGAAAGTGACCAGGGACAAGCGACCAGTGACCAGTGACCAGTGACCAGTGACCAGTGACCAGTGACCAGTGACCAGTGACCAGTGACCAGTGACCAGTGACCAGTGACCAGCGACCAGTGAACAGTGACCAGCGACCAGTGACCAGTGACCAGTGACCAGTGACCAGTGACCACTGACCAGCGAAAGTGACCAGTGACCAGGGACCAGTGACCAGTGACCAGCAAAATTGACCAGTGACCAGTGACCAGTGAACAGTGACAAGTGACCAGTGACAAGTGACCAACGGAAGTGACCAGTGAACAGTGACCAGGGACCAGTGACCAGTGACGAGTGACCAGTGACCAGCGAAAGTGAACAGAGAGCAGTGACCAGTGACCAGTGACCAGTGACCAGTGACCAGCGAAAGTGACCAGTGACCAGTGACCAGTGACCAGTGACCAGTGACCAGTGACAAGTGACCTGGGACCAGTGACCAGTGACCAGTGACCAGTGACCAGCGAAATTGACCAGTGACCAGTGACCAGTGACCAGTAACCAGTGACCCGTGACCAGTGACCAGAGACCAGTAACCAGTGACCAGTGACCAGTGACCACTGACCAGCGAAAGTGACCTGTGACCAGTGACCAGTGACCAGTGACCAGTGACCAGTGACCAGTGACCAGCGAAAGTGACCAGTGACGAGTGACCAGTGACAAGTGACCAGTGACCAGTGACCAGTGACCAGCGAAAATGACCAGTGACCAGTGACCAGTGACCAGCGAAATTGACCAGTGACCAGTGACCAGTGAACAGTGACAAGTGACCAGTGACAAGTGACCAACGAATGTGACCAGTGAACAGTGACCAGGGACCAGTGACCAGTGACGAGTGACCAGTGACCAGCGAAAGTGAACAGTGAGCAGTGACCAGTGACCAGTGACCAGTGACCAGTGACCAGCGAAAGTGACCAGTGACCAGTGACCAGTGACCAGTGACCAGTGACCAGTGACCAGTGACAAGTGACCTGGGACCAGTGACCAGTGACCAGTGACCAGTGACCAGCGAAATTGACCAGTGACCAGTGACCAGTGACCAGTCACCAGTGACCAGCGACCAGTGACCAGAGACCAGTAACCAGTGACCAGTGACCAGTGACCACTGACCAGCGAAAGTGTGCAGTGAACAGTGACCAGTGACCAGTGACCAGTGACCTGTGACCAGTGACCAGTGACCAGTGACCAGTGATCAGTGACCAGCGAAAGTGACCAGTGACGAGTGACCAGTGACAAGTGACCAGTGACCAGTGACCAGTGAGCAGTGACCAGTGACCAGTGACCAGTGACCAGTGACCAGTGACCAGTGACCAGTGCCAACGACCAATGACCAGTGACCATTGACCAGTGACCAGCGAAAGTGACCAGGGACCAGTGACCAGTGACCAGTGACCAGTGACCAGTGACCAGTGACCAGTGACCAGTGACCAGTGACCAGTGACCAGTGACCAGTGACCAGTGACAAGTGACCAGTGACCAGTGACCAGTGATCAGTGACCAGTGAACAGTGACCAGTGACCAGTGACCAGTGACCAGCGAAAATGACCAGTGACTAGTGACCAGTGACCAGCGAAATTGACCAGTGACCAGTGACCAGTGAACAGTGACAAGTGACCAGTGACAAGTGACCAACGAAAGTGACCAGTGAACAGTGACCAGGGACCAGTGACCAGTGACGAGTGACCAGTGACCAGCGAAAGTGAACAGTGAGCAGTGACCAGTGACCAGTGACCAGTGACCAGTGACCAGTGACCAGTGACCAGTGACCAGTGAGCAGTGACCAGCGAAATTGACCGGTTTCCAGTGACCAGTGACAAGTGACCAGTCACCAGTGACCAGCGAAAGTGACCAGTGACGAGTGACCAGTGACAAGTGACCAGTGACAAGTGACCAGTGACCACTGACCAGTGACCAGTAACCAGCGACCAGTGCCAACGACCAGTGACCAGTGACCAGTGACCAGTGACCAGCGAAAGTGACCAGTGACCAGTGACCAGTGACCAGTGACCAGTGACCAGTGACAAGTGACCTGGGACCAGTGACCAGTGACCAGTGACCAGTGACCAGCGAAATTGACCAGTGACCAGTGACCAGTGACCAGTCACCAGTGACCAGCGACCAGTGACCAGTGACCAGAGACCAGTAACCAGTGACCAGTGACCAGTGACCACTGACCAGCGAAAGTGACCAGTGAACAGTGACCAGTGACCAGTGACCAGTGACCTGTGACCAGTGACCAGTGACCAGTGACCAGTGACCAGTGACCAGTGACCAGTGACCAGTGACCAGTGACCAGTGACAAGTGACCTGGGACCAGTGACCAGTGACCAGTGACCAGTGACCAGCGAAATTGACCAGTGACCAGTGACCAGCGAAAGTGACCAGTGACCAGTGACCAGTGACCAGTGACCAGTGACCAGTGACAAGTGACCTGGGACCAGTGACCAGTGACCAGTGACCAGTGACCAGCGAAATTGACCAGTGACCAGTGACCAGTGACCAGTGACTAGTAACCAGCAACCAGTGACCAGTGACCAGTGACCAGTGACCAGCAAAATTGACCAGTGACCAGTGACCAGTGACCAATGACCAGTGACCAGTGACCAGTGACCAGTGACAAGTGACCAGTGACCAGTGACCAGTGACCAGTGACCAGTGACCAGTGCCAACGACCAGTGACCAGTGACAAGTGACCAGTGACCAGTGACCAGTGACCAGTGACCAGTGACCAGTGACCAGTGACCAGTGACCAGTGACCAGTGACCAGTGACCAGTGACAAGTGACCAGTGACCAGTGACCAGTGATCAGTGACCAGTGAACAGTGACCAGTGACCAGTGACCAGTGACCAGCGAAAATGACCAGTGACTAGTGACCAGTGACCAGCGAAATTGACCAGTGACCAGTGACCAGTGAACAGTGACAAGTGACCAGTGACAAGTGACCAACGAAAGTGACCAGTGAACAGTGACCAGGGACCAGTGACCAGTGACGAGTGACCAGTGACCAGCGAAAGTGAACAGTGAGCAGTGACCAGTGACCAGTGACCAGTGACCAGTGACCAGTGACCAGTGACCAGTGACCAGTGAGCAGTGACCAGCGAAATTGACCGGTTTCCAGTGACCAGTGACAAGTGACCAGTCACCAGTGACCAGCGAAAGTGACCAGTGACGAGTGACCAGTGACAAGTGACCAGTGACAAGTGACCAGTGACCACTGACCAGTGACCAGTAACCAGCGACCAGTGCCAACGACCAGTGACCAGTGACCAGTGACCAGTGACCAGCGAAAGTGACCAGTGACCAGTGACCAGTGACCAGTGACCAGTGACCAGTGACAAGTGACCTGGGACCAGTGACCAGTGACCAGTGACCAGTGACCAGCGAAATTGACCAGTGACCAGTGACCAGTGACCAGTCACCAGTGACCAGCGACCAGTGACCAGTGACCAGAGACCAGTAACCAGTGACCAGTGACCAGTGACCACTGACCAGCGAAAGTGACCAGTGAACAGTGACCAGTGACCAGTGACCAGTGACCTGTGACCAGTGACCAGTGACCAGTGACCAGTGACCAGTGACCAGTGACCAGTGACCAGTGACCAGTGACCAGTGACAAGTGACCTGGGACCAGTGACCAGTGACCAGTGACCAGTGACCAGCGAAATTGACCAGTGACCAGTGACCAGCGAAAGTGACCAGTGACCAGTGACCAGTGACCAGTGACCAGTGACCAGTGACAAGTGACCTGGGACCAGTGACCAGTGACCAGTGACCAGTGACCAGCGAAATTGACCAGTGACCAGTGACCAGTGACCAGTGACTAGTAACCAGCAACCAGTGACCAGTGACCAGTGACCAGTGACCAGCAAAATTGACCAGTGACCAGTGACCAGTGACCAATGACCAGTGACCAGTGACCAGTGACCAGTGACAAGTGACCAGTGACCAGTGACCAGTGACCAGTGACCAGTGACCAGTGCCAACGACCAGTGACCAGTGACAAGTGACCAGTGACCAGTGACCAGTGATCAGTGACCAGTGAACAGTGACCAGTGACCAGTGACCAGTGACCAGCGAAAATGACCAGTGACCAGTGACCAGTGACCAGCGAAATTGACCAGTGACCAGTGACCAGTGAACAGTGACAAGTGACCAGTGACAAGTGACCAACGGAAGTGACCAGTGAACAGTGACCAGGGACCAGTGACCAGTGACGAGTGACCAGTGACCAGCGAAAGTGAACAGTGAGCAGTGACCAGTGACCAGTGACCAGCGAAAGTGACCAGTGACCAGTGACCAGTGACCAGTGACCAGTGACCAGTGACAAGTGACCTGGGACCAGTGACCAGTGACCAGTGACCAGTGACCAGCGAAATTGACCAGTGACCAGTGACCAGTGACCAGTAACCAGTGACCAGTGACCAGTGACCAGAGACCAGTAACCAGTGACCAGTGACCAGTGACCACTGACCAGCGAAAGTGACCTGTGACCAGTGACCAGTGACCAGTGACCAGTGACCAGTGACCAGTGACCAGCGAAAGTGACCAGTGACGTGTGACCAGTGACAAGTGACCAGTGACCAGTGACCAGTGACCAGCGAAAATGACCAGTGACCAGTGACCAGTGACCAGCGAAATTGACCAGTGACCAGTGACCAGTGAACAGTGACAAGTGACCAGTGACAAGTGACCAACGAATGTGACCAGTGAACAGTGACCAGGGACCAGTGACCAGTGACGAGTGACCAGTGACCAGCGAAAGTGAACAGTGAGCAGTGACCAGTGACCAGTGTCCAGTGACCAGTGACCAGTGATAAGTGACCAGTGACCAGTGACCAGTGACCATTGACCAGTGACCAGTGACCAGTGACCAGCGAAAGTGACCAGGGACAAGCGACCAGTGACCAGTGACCAGTGACCAGTGACCAGTGACCAGTGACCAGTGACCAGTGACCAGTGACCAGTGACCAGTGACCAGTGACCAGCGACCAGTGAACAGTGACCAGCGACCAGTGACCAGTGACCAGTGACCAGTGACCAGTGACCACTGACCAGCGAAAGTGACCAGTGACCAGGGACCAGTGACCAGTGACCAGCAAAATTGACCAGTGACCAGTGACCAGTGACCAGTGACCAGTGACCAATGACCAGTGACCGGTGACCAGTGACCAGTGACCAGTGACCAGTGACAAGTGACCAGTGACCAGTGACCAGTGACCAGTGACCAGTGACCAGTGCCAACGACCAGTGACCAGTGACCATTGACCAGTGACCAGCGAAAGTGACCAGGGACCAGTGACCAGTGACCAGTGACCAGTGACCAGTGACCAGTGACCAGTGACCAGTGACCAGTGACCAGTGACCAGTGACCAGTGATCAGTGACCAGTGAACAGTGACCAGTGACCAGTGACCAGTGACCAGCGAAAATGACCAGTGACCAGTGACCAGTGACCAGCGAAATTGACCAGTGACCAGTGACCAGTGAACAGTGACAAGTGACCAGTGACAAGTGACCAACGAAAGTGACCAGTGACCAGTGACGAGTGACCAGTGACCAGCGAAAGTGAACAGTGAGCAGTGACCAGTGACCAGTGACCAGTGACCAGTGACCAGCGAAAGTGACCAGTGACCAGTGACCAGTGACCAGTGACCAGTGACCAGTGACAAGTGACCTGGGACCAGTGACCAGTGACCAGTGACCAGTGACCAGCGAAATTGACCAGTGACCAGTGACCAGTGACCAGTCACCAGTGACCAGCGACCAGTGACCAGAGACCAGTAACCAGTGACCAGTGACCAGTGACCACTGACCAGCGAAAGTGACCAGTGAACAGTGACCAGTGACCAGTGACCAGTGACCTGTGACCAGTGACCAGTGACCAGTGACCAGTGACCAGTGACCAGCGAAAGTGACCAGTGACGAGTGACCAGTGACAAGTGACCAGTGACCAGTGACCAGTGACCAGTGACTAGTAACCAGCAACCAGTGACCAGTGACCAGTGACCAGTGACCAGCAAAATTGACCAGTGACCAGTGACCAGTGACCAATGACCAGTGACCAGTGACCAGTGACCAGTGACAAGTGACCAGTGACCAGTGACCAGTGACCAGTGACCTGTGACCAGTGACCAGTGCCAACGACCAGTGACCAGTGACAAGTGACCAGTGACCAGTGACCAGTGATCAGTGACCAGTGAACAGTGACCAGTGACCAGTGACCAGTGACCAGCGAAAATGACCAGTGACCAGTGACCAGTGACCAGCGAAATTGACCAGTGACCAGTGACCAGTGAACAGTGACAAGTGACCAGTGACAAGTGACCAACGGAAGTGACCAGTGAACAGTGACCAGGGACCAGTGACCAGTGACGAGTGACCAGTGACCAGCGAAAGTGAACAGTGAGCAGTGACCAGTGACCAGTGACCAGTGACCAGTGACCAGCGAAAGTGACCAGTGACCAGTGACCAGTGACCAGTGACAAGTGACCTGGGACCAGTGACCAGTGACCAGTGACCAGCGAAATTGACCAGTGACCAGTGACCAGTGACCAGTAAACAGTGACCAGTGACCAGTGACCAGAGACCAGTAACCAGTGACCAGTGACCAGTGACCACTGACCAGCGAAAGTGACCTGTGACCAGTGACCAGTGACCAGTGACCAGTGACCAGTGACCAGTGACCAGCGAAAGTGACCAGTGACGAGTGACCAGTGACAAGTGACCAGTGACCAGTGACCAGTGACCAGCGAAAATGACCAGTGACCAGTGACCAGTGACCAGCGAAATTGACCAGTGACCAGGGACCAGTGACCAGTGACCAGTGACCAGTGACAAGTGACCAGTGACCAGTGACCAGTGACCAGTGACCAGTGACCAGTGACCAGTGACCAGTGACAAGTGACCAGTGACCAGTGACCAGTGATCAGTGACCAGTGAACAGTGACCAGTGACCAGTGACCAGTGACCAGCGAAAATGACCAGTGACCAGTGACCAGTGACCAGCGAAATTGACCAGTGATCAGTGACCAGTGAACAGTGACAAGTGACCAGTGACAAGTGACCAACGAAAGTGACCAGTGAACAGTGACCAGGGACCAGTGACCAGTGACGAGTGACCAGTGACCAGCGAAAGTGAACAGTGAGCAGTGACCAGTGACCAGTGACCAGTGACCAGTGACCAGTGACCAGTGACCAGTGACCAGTGACCAGTGACCAGCGAAATTGACCGGTTTCCAGTGACCAGTGACAAGTGACCAGTGACCAGTGACCAGCGAAAGTGACCAGTGACGAGTGACCAGTGACAAGTGACCAGTGACAAGTGACCAGTGACCACTGACCAGTGACCAGTGACCAGCGACCAGTGACCAGTGACCAGTGACCAGGGACCAGTGACCAGCGAAAGTGACCAGTGACCAGTGACCAGTGACCAGTGAACAGCGAAAGTGACCAGTGACCAGTGACCAGTGACCAGTGACCAGTGACCAGTGACCAGTGACGAGCGAAATGGACCAGTGACCAGTGTCCAGTGACCAGTGACCAGTGATAAGTGACCAGTGACCAGTGACCAGTGACCATTGACCAGTGACCAGTGACCAGTGACCAGCGAATGTGACCAGGGACAAGCGACCAGTGACCAGTGACCAGTGACTGGGACCAGTGACCAGTGACCAGTGACCAGTGACCAGTGACCAGTGACCAGTGACCAGTGACCAGTGACCAGTGACCAGTGACCAGTGACCAGTGACCAGCGACCAGTGACCAGTGACCAGCGACCAGTGACCAGTGACCAGTGACCAGTGACCAGTGACCACTGACCAGCGAAAGTGACCAGTGACCAGGGACCAGTGACCAGTGACCAGCAAAATTGACCAGTGACCAGTGACCAGTGACCAGTGACCAGTGACCAATGACCAGTGACCAGTGACCAGCGAAAGTGACCAGTGACCAGTGACCAGTGACCAGTGACCAGCGAAAGTGACCAGTGACCAGTGACCAGTGACCAGTGACCAGTGACAAGTGACCAGTGACCAGCGACCAGTGACCAGTGACCAGTGACCAGTGACCAGTGACCAGCGAAAGTGACCAGTGACCAAGGACCAGTGACCAGTGACCAGCGAAATTGACCAGTGACCAGTGACCAGTGACCAGTGACCAGTGACAAGTGACCAGTGACCAGTGACCAGTGACCAGTGACCAGTGACCAGTGCCAACGACCAGTGACCAGTGACCATTGACCAGTGACCAGCGAAAGTGACCAGGGACCAGTGACCAGTGACCAGTGACCAGTGACCAGTGACCAGTGACCAGTGACCAGTGACCAGTGACCAGTGACCAGTGACCAGTGACCAGTGAACAGTGACCAGTGACCAGTGACCAGTGACAAGTGACCAGTGACCAGTGACCAGTGATCAGTGACCAGTGAAAAGTGACCAGTGACCAGTGACCAGTGACCAGCGAAAATGACCAGTGACCAGTGACCAGTGACCAGCGAAATTGACCAGTGACCAGTGACCAGTGAACAGTGACAAGTGACCAGTGACAAGTGACCAACGAAAGTGACCAGTGAACAGTGACCAGGGACCAGTGACCAGTGACGAGTGACCAGTGACCAGCGAAAGTGAACAGTGAGCAGTGACCAGTGACCAGTGACCAGTGACCAGTGACCAGCGAAAGTGACCAGTGACCAGTGACCAGTGACCAGTGACCAGTGACCAGTGACAAGTGACCTGGGACCAGTGACCAGTGACCAGTGACCAGTGACCAGCGAAATTGACCAGTGACCAGTGACCAGTGACCAGTCACCAGTGACCAGCGACCAGTGACCAGAGACCAGTAACCAGTGACCAGTGACCAGTGACCACTGACCAGCGAAAGTGTGCAGTGAACAGTGACCAGTGACCAGTGACCAGTGACCTGTGACCAGTGACCAGTGACCAGTGACCAGTGATCAGTGACCAGCGAAAGTGACCAGTGACGAGTGACCAGTGACAAGTGACCAGTGACCAGTGACCAGTGAGCAGTGACCAGTGACCAGTGACCAGTGACCAGTGACCAGTGACCAGTGACCAGTGCCAACGACCAATGACCAGTGACCATTGACCAGTGACCAGCGAAAGTGACCAGGGACCAGTGACCAGTGACCAGTGACCAGTGACCAGTGACCAGTGACCAGTGACCAGTGACCAGTGACCAGTGACCAGTGACCAGTGACCAGTGACCAGTGACCAGTGACAAGTGACCAGTGACCAGTGACCAGTGATCAGTGACCAGTGAACAGTGACCAGTGACCAGTGACCAGTGACCAGCGAAAATGACCAGTGACTAGTGACCAGTGACCAGCGAAATTGACCAGTGACCAGTGACCAGTGAACAGTGACAAGTGACCAGTGACAAGTGACCAACGAAAGTGACCAGTGAACAGTGACCAGGGACCAGTGACCAGTGACGAGTGACCAGTGACCAGCGAAAGTGAACAGTGAGCAGTGACCAGTGACCAGTGACCAGTGACCAGTGACCAGTGACCAGTGACCAGTGACCAGTGACCAGTGACCAGTGAGCAGTGACCAGCGAAATTGACCGGTTTCCAGTGACCAGTGACAAGTGACCAGTGACCAGTGACCAGCGAAAGTGACCAGTGACGAGTGACCAGTGACAAGTGACCAGTGACAAGTGACCAGTGACCACTGACCAGTGACCAGTAACCAGCGACCAGTGCCAACGACCAGTGACCAGTGACCAGTGACCAGTGACCAGTGACCAGTGACCAGTGACCAGTGACCAGTGACCAGTGACCAGCGAAAGTGACCAGTGACCAGTGACCAGTGACCAGTGACCAGTGACAAGTGACCAGTGACCAGCGACCAGTGACCAGTGACCAGTGACCAGTGACCAGTGACCAGCGAAAGTGACCAGTGACCAAGGACCAGTGACCAGTGACCAGCGAAATTGACCAGTGACCAGTGACCAGTGACCAGTGACCAGTGACAAGTGACCAGTGACCAGTGACCAGTGACCAGTGACCAGTGACCAGTGCCAACGACCAGTGACCAGTGACCATTGACCAGTGACCAGCGAAAGTGACCAGGGACCAGTGACCAGTGACCAGTGACCAGTGACCAGTGACCAGTGACCAGTGACCAGTGACCAGTGACCAGTGACCAGTGACCAGTGACCAGTGAACAGTGACCAGTGACCAGTGACCAGTGACAAGTGACCAGTGACCAGTGACCAGTGATCAGTGACCAGTGAAAAGTGACCAGTGACCAGTGACCAGTGACCAGCGAAAATGACCAGTGACCAGTGACCAGTGACCAGCGAAATTGACCAGTGACCAGTGACCAGTGAACAGTGACAAGTGACCAGTGACAAGTGACCAACGAAAGTGACCAGTGAACAGTGACCAGGGACCAGTGACCAGTGACGAGTGACCAGTGACCAGCGAAAGTGAACAGTGAGCAGTGACCAGTGACCAGTGACCAGTGACCAGTGACCAGCGAAAGTGACCAGTGACCAGTGACCAGTGACCAGTGACCAGTGACCAGTGACAAGTGACCTGGGACCAGTGACCAGTGACCAGTGACCAGTGACCAGCGAAATTGACCAGTGACCAGTGACCAGTGACCAGTCACCAGTGACCAGCGACCAGTGACCAGAGACCAGTAACCAGTGACCAGTGACCAGTGACCACTGACCAGCGAAAGTGACCAGTGAACAGTGACCAGTGACCAGTGACCAGTGACGTGTGACCAGTGACCAGTGACCAGTGACCAGTGACCAGTGACCAGCGAAAGTGACCAGTGACGAGTGACCAGTGACAAGTGACCAGTGACCAGTGACCAGTGACCAGTGACTAGTAACCAGCAACCAGTGACCAGTGACCAGTGACCAGTGACCAGCAAAATTGACCAGTGACCAGTGACCAGTGACCAATGACCAGTGACCAGTGACCAGTGACCAGTGACAAGTGACCAGTGACCAGTGACCAGTGCCAACGACCAGTGACCAGTGACAAGTGACCAGTGACCAGTGACCAGTGATCAGTGACCAGTGAACAGTGACCAGTGACCAGTGACCAGTGACCAGCGAATATGACCAGTGACCAGTGACCAGTGACCAGCGAAATTGACCAGTGACCAGTGACCAGTGAACAGTGACAAGTGACCAGTGACAAGTGACCAACGGAAGTGACCAGTGAACAGTGACCAGGGACCAGTGACCAGTGACGAGTGACCAGTGACCAGCGAAAGTGAACAGAGAGCAGTGACCAGTGACCAGTGACCAGTGACCAGTGACCAGCGAAAGTGACCAGTGACCAGTGACCAGTGACCAGTGACCAGTGACCAGTGACAAGTGACCTGGGACCAGTGACCAGTGACCAGTGACCAGTGACCAGCGAAATTGACCAGTGACCAGTGACCAGTGACCAGTAACCAGTGACCAGTGACCAGTGACCAGAGACCAGTAACCAGTGACCAGTGACCAGTGACCACTGACCAGCGAAAGTGACCTGTGACCAGTGACCAGTGACCAGTGACCACTGACCAGTGACCAGTGACCAGCGAAAGTGACCAGTGACGAGTGACCAGTGACAAGTGACCAGTGACCAGTGACCAGTGACCAGCGAAAATGACCAGTGACCAGTGACCAGTGACCAGCGAAATTGACCAGTGACCAGTGACCAGTGAACAGTGACAAGTGACCAGTGACAAGTGACCAACGAATGTGACCAGTGAACAGTGACCAGGGACCAGTGACCAGTGACGAGTGACCAGTGACCAGCGAAAGTGAACAGTGAGCAGTGACCAGTGACCAGTGACCAGTGACCAGTGACCAGCGAAAGTGACCAGTGACCAGTGACCAGTGACCAGTGACCAGTGACCAGTGACCAGTGACCAGTGACAAGTGACCTGGGACCAGTGACCAGTGACCAGTGACCAGTGACCAGCGAAATTGACCAGTGACCAGTGACCAGTGACCAGTCACCAGTGACCAGCGACCAGTGACCAGAGACCAGTAACCAGTGACCAGTGACCAGTGACCACTGACCAGCGAAAGTGTGCAGTGAACAGTGACCAGTGACCAGTGACCAGTGACCTGTGACCAGTGACCAGTGACCAGTGACCAGTGATCAGTGACCAGCGAAAGTGACCAGTGACGAGTGACCAGTGACAAGTGACCAGTGACCAGTGACCAGTGAGCAGTGACCAGTGACCAGTGACCAGTGACCAGTGACCAGTGACCAGTGACCAGTGCCAACGACCAATGACCAGTGACCATTGACCAGTGACCAGCGAAAGTGACCAGGGACCAGTGACCAGTGACCAGTGACCAGTGACCAGTGACCAGTGACCAGTGACCAGTGACCAGTGACCAGTGACCAGTGACCAGTGACCAGTGACCAGTGACAAGTGACCAGTGACCAGTGACCAGTGATCAGTGACCAGTGAACAGTGACCAGTGACCAGTGACCAGTGACCAGCGAAAATGACCAGTGACTAGTGACCAGTGACCAGCGAAATTGACCAGTGACCAGTGACCAGTGAACAGTGACAAGTGACCAGTGACAAGTGACCAACGAAAGTGACCAGTGAACAGTGACCAGGGACCAGTGACCAGTGACGAGTGACCAGTGACCAGCGAAAGTGAACAGTGAGCAGTGACCAGTGACCAGTGACCAGTGACCAGTGACCAGTGACCAGTGACCAGTGACCAGTGACCAGTGAGCAGTGACCAGCGAAATTGACCGGTTTCCAGTGACCAGTGACAAGTGACCAGTGACCAGTGACCAGCGAAAGTGACCAGTGACGAGTGACCAGTGACAAGTGACCAGTGACAAGTGACCAGTGACCACTGACCAGTGACCAGTAACCAGCGACCAGTGCCAACGACCAGTGACCAGTGACCAGTGACCAGTGACCAGCGAAAGTGACCAGTGACCAGTGACCAGTGACCAGTGACCAGTGACCAGTGACAAGTGACCTGGGACCAGTGACCAGTGACCAGTGACCAGTGACCAGCGAAATTGACCAGTGACCAGTGACCAGTGACCAGTCACCAGTGACCAGCGACCAGTGACCAGAGACCAGTAACCAGTGACCAGTGACCAGTGACCACTGACCAGCGAAAGTGACCAGTGAACAGTGACCAGTGACCAGTGACCAGTGACCTGTGACCAGTGACCAGTGACCAGTGACCAGTGACCAGTGACCAGCGAAAGTGACCAGTGACGAGTGACCAGTGACAAGTGACCAGTGACCAGTGACCAGTGACCAGTGACTAGTAACCAGCAACCAGTGACCAGTGACCAGTGACCAGTGACCAGCAAAATTGACCAGTGACCAGTGACCAGTGACCAATGACCAGTGACCAGTGACCAGTGACCAGTGACAAGTGACCAGTGACCAGTGACCAGTGACCAGTGACCAGTGACCAGTGCCAACGACCAGTGACCAGTGACAAGTGACCAGTGACCAGTGACCAGTGATCAGTGACCAGTGAACAGTGACCAGTGACCAGTGACCAGTGACCAGCGAAAATGACCAGTGACCAGTGACCAGTGACCAGCGAAATTGACCAGTGACCAGTGACCAGTGAACAGTGACAAGTGACCAGTGACAAGTGACCAACGGAAGTGACCAGTGAACAGTGACCAGGGACCAGTGACCAGTGACGAGTGACCAGTGACCAGCGAAAGTGAACAGTGAGCAGTGACCAGTGACCAGTGACCAGCGAAAGTGACCAGTGACCAGTGACCAGTGACCAGTGACCAGTGACCAGTGACAAGTGACCTGGGACCAGTGACCAGTGACCAGTGACCAGTGACCAGCGAAATTGACCAGTGACCAGTGACCAGTGACCAGTAACCAGTGACCAGTGACCAGTGACCAGAGACCAGTAACCAGTGACCAGTGACCAGTGACCACTGACCAGCGAAAGTGACCTGTGACCAGTGACCAGTGACCAGTGACCAGTGACCAGTGACCAGTGACCAGCGAAAGTGACCAGTGACGTGTGACCAGTGACAAGTGACCAGTGACCAGTGACCAGTGACCAGCGAAAATGACCAGTGACCAGTGACCAGTGACCAGCGAAATTGACCAGTGACCAGTGACCAGTGAACAGTGACAAGTGACCAGTGACAAGTGACCAACGAATGTGACCAGTGAACAGTGACCAGGGACCAGTGACCAGTGACGAGTGACCAGTGACCAGCGAAAGTGAACAGTGAGCAGTGACCAGTGACCAGTGTCCAGTGACCAGTGACCAGTGATAAGTGACCAGTGACCAGTGACCAGTGACCATTGACCAGTGACCAGTGACCAGTGACCAGCGAAAGTGACCAGGGACAAGCGACCAGTGACCAGTGACCAGTGACCAGTGACCAGTGACCAGTGACCAGTGACCAGTGACCAGTGACCAGTGACCAGTGACCAGTGACCAGTGACCAGCGACCAGTGAACAGTGACCAGCGACCAGTGACCAGTGACCAGTGACCAGTGACCAGTGACCACTGACCAGCGAAAGTGACCAGTGACCAGGGACCAGTGACCAGTGACCAGCAAAATTGACCAGTGACCAGTGACCAGTGACCAGTGACCAGTGACCAATGACCAGTGACCGGTGACCAGTGACCAGTGACCAGTGACCAGTGACCAGTGACCAGTGACCAGTGACCAGTGACCAGTGACCAGTGACCAGTGACCAGCGAAAGTGACCAGTGACCAGTGACCAGTGACCAGTGACCAGTGACAAGTGACCAGTGACCAGCGACCAGTGACCAGTGACCAGTGACCAGTGACCAGTGACCAGCGAAAGTGACCAGTGACCAAGGACCAGTGACCAGTGAACAGCGAAATTGACCAGTGACCAGTGACCAGTGACCAGTGACAAGTGACCAGTGACCAGTGACCAGTGACCAGTGACCAGTGACCAGTGCCAACGACCAGTGACCAGTGACCATTGACCAGTGACCAGCGAAAGTGACCAGGGACCAGTGACCAGTGACCAGTGACCAGTGACCAGTGACCAGTGACCAGTGACCAGTGACCAGTGATCAGTGACCAGTGAACAGTGACCAGTGACCAGTGACCAGTGACCAGCGAAAATGACCAGTGACCAGTGACCAGTGACCAGCGAAATTGACCAGTGACCAGTGACCAGGGAACAGTGACAAGTGACCAGTGACAAGTGACCAACGAAAGTGACCAGTGACCAGTGACGAGTGACCAGTGACCAGCGAAAGTGAACAGTGAGCAGTGACCAGTGACCAGTGACCAGTGACCAGTGACCAGCGAAAGTGACCAGTGACCAGTGACCAGTGACCAGTGACCAGTGACCAGTGACAAGTGACCTGGGACCAGTGACCAGTGACCAGTGACCAGTGACCAGCGAAATTGACCAGTGACCAGTGACCAGTGACCAGTCACCAGTGACCAGCGACCAGTGACCAGAGACCAGTAACCAGTGACCAGTGACCAGTGACCACTGACCAGCGAAAGTGACCAGTGAACAGTGACCAGTGACCAGTGACCAGTGACCTGTGACCAGTGACCAGTGACCAGTGACCAGTGACCAGTGACCAGCGAAAGTGACCAGTGACGAGTGACCAGTGACAAGTGACCAGTGACCAGTGACCAGTGACCAGTGACTAGTAACCAGCAACCAGTGACCAGTGACCAGTGACCAGTGACCAGCAAAATTGACCAGTGACCAGTGACCAGTGACCAATGACCAGTGACCAGTGACCAGTGACCAGTGACAAGTGACCAGTGACCAGTGACCAGTGACCAGTGACCAGTGACCAGTGACCAGTGCCAACGACCAGTGACCAGTGACAAGTGACCAGTGACCAGTGACCAGTGATCAGTGACCAGTGAACAGTGACCAGTGACCAGTGACCAGTGACCAGCGAAAATGACCAGTGACCAGTGACCAGTGACCAGCGAAATTGACCAGTGACCAGTGACCAGTGAACAGTGACAAGTGACCAGTGACAAGTGACCAGTGACCAGTGACCAGTGATCAGTGACCAGTGAACAGTGACCAGTGACCAGTGACCAGTGACCAGCGAAAATGACCAGTGACCAGTGACCAGTGACCAGCGAAATTGACCAGTGACCAGTGACCAGTGAACAGTGACAAGTGACCAGTGACAAGTGACCAACGGAAGTGACCAGTGAACAGTGACCAGGGACCAGTGACCAGTGACGAGTGACCAGTGACCAGCGAAAGTGAACAGTGAGCAGTGACCAGTGACCAGTGACCAGTGACCAGTGACCAGCGAAAGTGACCAGTGACCAGTGACCAGTGACCAGTGACCAGTGACAAGTGACCTGGGACCAGTGACCAGTGACCAGTGACCAGTGACCAGCGAAATTGACCAGTGACCAGTGACCAGTGACCAGTAAACAGTGACCAGTGACCAGTGACCAGAGACCAGTAACCAGTGACCAGTGACCAGTGACCACTGACCAGCGAAAGTGACCTGTGACCAGTGACCAGTGACCAGTGACCAGTGACCAGTGACCAGTGACCAGCGAAAGTGACCAGTGACGAGTGACCAGTGACAAGTGACCAGTGACCAGTGACCAGTGACCAGCGAAAATGACCAGTGACCAGTGACCAGTGACCAGCGAAATTGACCAGTGACCAGTGACCAGTGAACAGTGACAAGTGACCAGTGACAAGTGACCAACGAATGTGACCAGTGAACAGTGACCAGGGACCAGTGACCAGTGACGAGTGACCAGTGACCAGCGAAAGTGAACAGTGAGCAGTGACCAGTGACCAGTGACCAGTGACCAGTGACCAGCGAAAGTGACCAGTGACCAGTGACCAGTGACCAGTGACCAGTGACCAGTGACCAGTGACAAGTGACCTGGGACCAGTGACCAGTGACCAGTGACCAGTGACCAGCGAAATTGACCAGTGACCAGTGACCAGTGACCAGTCACCAGTGACCAGCGACCAGTGACCAGAGACCAGTAACCAGTGACCAGTGACCAGTGACCACTGACCAGCGAAAGTGAGCAGTGAACAGTGACCAGTGACCAGTGACCAGTGACCTGTGACCAGTGACCAGTGACCAGTGACCAGTGACCAGTGACCAGCGAAAGTGACCAGTGACGAGTGACCAGTGACAAGTGACCAGTGACCAGTGACCAGTGAGCAGTGACCAGTGACCAGTGACCAGTGACCAGTGACCAGTGACCAGTGACCAGTGCCAACGACCAATGACCAGTGACCATTGACCAGTGACCAGCGAAAGTGACCAGGGACCAGTGACCAGTGACCAGTGACCAGTGACCAGTGACCAGTGACCAGTGACCAGTGACCAGTGACCAGTGACCAGTGACCAGTGACCAGTGACAAGTGACCAGTGACCAGTGACCAGTGATCAGTGACCAGTGAACAGTGACCAGTGACCAGTGACCAGTGACCAGCGAAAATGACCAGTGACCAGTGACCAGTGACCAGCGAAATTGACCAGTGACCAGTGACCAGTGAACAGTGACAAGTGACCAGTGACAAGTGACCAACGAAAGTGACCAGTGAACAGTGACCAGGGACCAGTGACCAGTGACGAGTGACCAGTGACCAGCGAAAGTGAACAGTGAGCAGTGACCAGTGACCAGTGACCAGTGACCAGTGACCAGTGACCAGTGACCAGTGACCAGTGACCAGTGAGCAGTGACCAGCGAAATTGACCGGTTTCCAGTGACCAGTGACAAGTGACCAGTGACCAGTGACCAGCGAAAGTGACCAGTGACGAGTGACCAGTGACAAGTGACCAGTGACAAGTGACCAGTGACCACTGACCAGTGACCAGTAACCAGCGACCAGTGCCAACGACCAGTGACCAGTGACCAGTGACCAGTGACCAGCGAAAGTGACCAGTGACCAGTGACCAGTGACCAGTGACCAGTGACAAGTGACCAGTGACAAGTGACCAACGGAAGTGACCAGTGAACAGTGACCAGGGACCAGTGACCAGTGACGAGTGACCAGTGACCAGCGAAAGTGAACAGTGAGCAGTGACCAGTGACCAGAGACCAGTGACCAGTGACCAGCGAAAGTGACCAGTGACCAGTGACCAGTGACCAGTGACCAGTGACAAGTGACCTGGGACCAGTGACCAGTGACCAGTGACCAGTGACCAGTGACCAGCGAAATTGACCAGTGACCAGTGACCAGTGACCAGTAAACAGTGACCAGTGACCAGTGACCAGAGACCAGTGACCAGTGACCAGCGAAATTGACCAGTGACCAGTGACCAGTGAACAGTGACAAGTGACCAGTGACAAGTGACCAACGGAAGTGACCAGTGAACAGTGACCAGGGACCAGTGATCAGTGACGAGTGACCAGTGACCAGCGAAAGTGAACAGTGAGCAGTGACCAGTGACCAGTGACCAGTGACCAGTGGCCAGCGAAAGTGACCAGTGACCAGTGACCAGTGACCAGTGACCAGTGACAAGTGACCTGGGACCAGTGACCAGTGACCAGTGACCAGTGACCAGCGAAATTGACCAGTGACCAGTGACCAGTGACCAGTAAACAGTGACCAGTGACCAGTGACCAGAGACCAGTAACCAGTGACCAGTGACCAGTGACCACTGACCAGCGAAAGTGACCTGTGACCAGTGACCAGTGACCAGTGACCAGTGACCAGTGACCAGTGACCAGCGAAAGTGACCAGTGACGAGTGACCAGTGACAAGTGACCAGTGACCAGTGACCAGTGACCAGCGAAAATGACCAGTGACCAGTGACCAGCGAAATTGACCAGTGACCAGTGACCAGTGAACAGTGACAAGTGACCAGTGACAAGTGACCAACGAATGTGACCAGTGAACAGTGACCAGGGACCAGTGACCAGTGACGAGTGACCAGTGACCAGCGAAAGTGAACAGTGAGCAGTGACCAGTGACCAGTGACCAGTGACCAGTGACCAGCGAAAGTGACCAGTGACCAGTGACCAGTGACCAGTGACCAGTGACCAGTGACCAGTGACAAGTGACCTGGGACCAGTGACCAGTGACCAGTGACCAGTGACCAGCGAAATTGACCAGTGACCAGTGACCAGTGACCAGTCACCAGTGACCAGCGACCAGTGACCAGAGACCAGTAACCAGTGACCAGTGACCAGTGACCACTGACCAGCGAAAGTGAGCAGTGAACAGTGACCAGTGACCAGTGACCAGTGACCTGTGACCAGTGACCAGTGACCAGTGACCAGTGACCAGTGACCAGCGAAAGTGACCAGTGACGAGTGACCAGTGACAAGTGACCAGTGACCAGTGACCAGTGAGCAGTGACCAGTGACCAGTGACCAGTGACCAGTGACCAGTGACCAGTGACCAGTGCCAACGACCAATGACCAGTGACCATTGACCAGTGACCAGCGAAAGTGACCAGGGACCAGTGACCAGTGACCAGTGACCAGTGACCAGTGACCAGTGACCAGTGACCAGTGACCAGTGACCAGTGACCAGTGACAAGTGACCAGTGACCAGTGACCAGTGATCAGTGACCAGTGAACAGTGACCAGTGACCAGTGACCAGTGACCAGCGAAAATGACCAGTGACCAGTGACCAGTGACCAGCGAAATTGACCAGTGACCAGTGACCAGTGAACAGTGACAAGTGACCAGTGACAAGTGACCAACGAAAGTGACCAGTGAACAGTGACCAGGGACCAGTGACCAGTGACGAGTGACCAGTGACCAGCGAAAGTGAACAGTGAGCAGTGACCAGTGACCAGTGACCAGTGACCAGTGACCAGTGACCAGTGACCAGTGACCAGTGACCAGTGAGCAGTGACCAGCGAAATTGACCGGTTTCCAGTGACCAGTGACAAGTGACCAGTGACCAGTGACCAGCGAAAGTGACCAGTGACGAGTGACCAGTGACAAGTGACCAGTGACAAGTGACCAGTGACCACTGACCAGTGACCAGTAACCAGCGACCAGTGCCAACGACCAGTGACCAGTGACCAGTGACCAGTGACCAGCGAAAGTGACCAGTGACCAGTGACCAGTGACCAGTGACCAGTGACCAGTGACAAGTGACCTGGGACCAGTGACCAGTGACCAGTGACCAGTGACCAGCGAAATTGACCAGTGACCAGTGACCAGTGACCAGTCACCAGTGACCAGCGACCAGTGACCAGAGACCAGTAACCAGTGACCAGTGACCAGTGACCACTGACCAGCGAAAGTGACCAGTGAACAGTGACCAGTGACCAGTGACCAGTGACCTGTGACCAGTGACCAGTGACCAGTGACCAGTGACCAGTGACCAGCGAAAGTGACCAGTGACGAGTGACCAGTGACAAGTGACCAGTGACCAGTGACCAGTGACCAGTGACTAGTAACCAGCAACCAGTGACCAGTGACCAGTGACCAGTGACCAGCAAAATTGACCAGTGACCAGTGACCAGTGACCAATGACCAGTGACCAGTGACCAGTGACCAGTGACAAGTGACCAGTGACCAGTGACCAGTGACCAGTGACCAGTGACCAGTGCCAACGACCAGTGACCAGTGACAAGTGACCAGTGACCAGTGACCAGTGACCAGTGATCAGTGACCAGTGAACAGTGACCAGTGACCAGTGACCAGTGACCAGCGAAAATGACCAGTGACCAGTGACCAGTGACCAGCGAAATTGACCAGTGACCAGTGACCAGTGAACAGTGACAAGTGACCAGTGACAAGTGACCAACGGAAGTGACCAGTGAACAGTGACCAGGGACCAGTGACCAGTGACGAGTGACCAGTGACCAGCGAAAGTGAACAGTGAGCAGTGACCAGCGAAAGTGACCAGTGACCAGTGACCAGTGACCAGTGACCAGTGACCAGTGACAAGTGACCTGGGACCAGTGACCAGTGACCAGTGACCAGTGACCAGCGAAATTGACCAGTGACCAGTGACCAGTGACCAGTAACCAGTGACCAGTGACCAGTGACCAGAGACCAGTAACCAGTGACCAGTGACCAGTGACCACTGACCAGCGAAAGTGACCTGTGACCAGTGACCAGTGACCAGTGACCAGTGACCAGTGACCAGTGACCAGCGAAAGTGACCAGTGACGAGTGACCAGTGACAAGTGACCAGTGACCAGTGACCAGTGACCAGCGAAAATGACCAGTGACCAGTGACCAGTGACCAGCGAAATTGACCAGTGACCAGTGACCAGTGAACAGTGACAAGTGACCAGTGACAAGTGACCAACGAATGTGACCAGTGAACAGTGACCAGGGACCAGTGACCAGTGACGAGTGACCAGTGACCAGCGAAAGTGAACAGTGAGCAGTGACCAGTGACCAGTGACCAGTGACCAGTGACCAGCGAAAGTGACCAGTGACCAGTGACCAGTGACCAGTGACCAGTGACCAGTGACCAGTGACAAGTGACCTGGGACCAGTGACCAGTGACCAGTGACCAGTGACCAGCGAAATTGACCAGTGACCAGTGACCAGTGACCAGTCACCAGTGACCAGCGACCAGTGACCAGAGACCAGTAACCAGTGACCAGTGACCAGTGACCACTGACCAGCGAAAGTGAGCAGTGAACAGTGACCAGTGACCAGTGACCAGTGACCAGTGACCAGTGACCAGTGACCAGTGACCAGCGAAAGTGACCAGTGACGAGTGACCAGTGACAAGTGACCAGTGACCAGTGACAAGTGACCAGTGACCAGTGACCAGTGATCAGTGACCAGTGAACAGTGACCAGTGACCAGTGACCAGTGACCAGCGAAAATGACCAGTGACCAGTGACCAGTGACCAGCGAAATTGACCAGTGACCAGTGACCAGTGAACAGTGACAAGTGACCAGTGACAAGTGACCAACGAAAGTGACCAGTGAACAGTGACCAGGGACCAGTGACCAGTGACGAGTGACCAGTGACCAGCGAAAGTGAACAGTGAGCAGTGACCAGTGACCAGTGACCAGTGACCAGTGACCAGCGAAAGTGACCAGTGACCAGTGACCAGTGACCAGTGACCAGTGACCAGTGACAAGTGACCTGGGACCAGTGACCAGTGACCAGTGACCAGTGACCAGCGAAATTGACCAGTGACCAGTGACCAGTGACCAGTCACCAGTGACCAGCGACCAGTGACCAGAGACCAGTAACCAGTGACCAGTGACCAGTGACCACTGACCAGCGAAAGTGACCAGTGAACAGTGACCAGTGACCAGTGACCAGTGACCTGTGACCAGTGACCAGTGACCAGTGACCAGTGACCAGTGACCAGCGAAAGTGACCAGTGACGAGTGACCAGTGACAAGTGACCAGTGACCAGTGACCAGTGACCAGTGACTAGTAACCAGCAACCAGTGACCAGTGGACCAGTGGACCAGTGACCAGCAAAATTGACCAGTGACCAGTGACCAGTGACCAATGACCAGTGACCAGTGACCAGTGACCAGTGACAAGTGACCAGTGACCAGTGACCAGTGCCAACGACCAGTGACCAGTGACAAGTGACCAGTGACCAGTGACCAGTGATCAGTGACCAGTGAACAGTGACCAGTGACCAGTGACCAGTGACCAGCGAAAATGACCAGTGACCAGTGACCAGTGACCAGCGAAATTGACCAGTGACCAGTGACCAGTGAACAGTGACAAGTGACCAGTGACAAGTGACCAACGGAAGTGACCAGTGAACAGTGACCAGGGACCAGTGACCAGTGACGAGTGACCAGTGACCAGCGAAAGTGAACAGAGAGCAGTGACCAGTGACCAGTGACCAGTGACCAGTGACCAGCGAAAGTGACCAGTGACCAGTGACCAGTGACCAGTGACCAGTGACCAGTGACCAGTGACAAGTGACCTGGGACCAGTGACCAGTGACCAGTGACCAGTGACCAGCGAAATTGACCAGTGACCAGTGACCAGTGACCAGTAACCAGTGACCAGTGACCAGTGACCAGAGACCAGTAACCAGTGACCAGTGACCAGTGACCACTGACCAGCGAAAGTGACCTGTGACCAGTGACCAGTGACCAGTGACCAGTGACCAGTGACCAGTGACCAGCGAAAGTGACCAGTGACGAGTGACCAGTGACAAGTGACCAGTGACCAGTGACCAGTGCCAACGACCAGTGACCAGTGACAAGTGACCAGTGACCAGTGACCAGTGATCAGTGACCAGTGAACAGTGACCAGTGACCAGTGACCAGTGACCAGCGAAAATGACCAGTGACCAGTGACCAGTGACCAGCGAAATTGACCAGTGACCAGTGACCAGTGAACAGTGACAAGTGACCAGTGACAAGTGACCAACGGAAGTGACCAGTGAACAGTGACCAGGGACCAGTGACCAGTGACGAGTGACCAGTGACCAGCGAAAGTGAACAGTGAGCAGTGACCAGTGACCAGTGACCAGCGAAAGTGACCAGTGACCAGTGACCAGTGACCAGTGACCAGTGACCAGTGACAAGTGACCTGGGACCAGTGACCAGTGACCAGTGACCAGTGACCAGCGAAATTGACCAGTGACCAGTGACCAGTGACCAGTAACCAGTGACCAGTGACCAGTGACCAGAGACCAGTAACCAGTGACCAGTGACCAGTGACCACTGACCAGCGAAAGTGACCTGTGACCAGTGACCAGTGACCAGTGACCAGTGACCAGTGACCAGTGACCAGCGAAAGTGACCAGTGACGTGTGACCAGTGACAAGTGACCAGTGACCAGTGACCAGTGACCAGCGAAAATGACCAGTGACCAGTGACCAGTGACCAGCGAAATTGACCAGTGACCAGTGACCAGTGAACAGTGACAAGTGACCAGTGACAAGTGACCAACGAATGTGACCAGTGAACAGTGACCAGGGACCAGTGACCAGTGACGAGTGACCAGTGACCAGCGAAAGTGAACAGTGAGCAGTGACCAGTGACCAGTGTCCAGTGACCAGTGACCAGTGATAAGTGACCAGTGACCAGTGACCAGTGACCATTGACCAGTGACCAGTGACCAGTGACCAGCGAAAGTGACCAGGGACAAGCGACCAGTGACCAGTGACCAGTGACCAGTGACCAGTGACCAGTGACCAGTGACCAGTGACCAGTGACCAGTGACCAGTGACCAGTGACCAGCGACCAGTGAACAGTGACCAGCGACCAGTGACCAGTGACCAGTGACCAGTGACCAGTGACCACTGACCAGCGAAAGTGACCAGTGACCAGGGACCAGTGACCAGTGACCAGCAAAATTGACCAGTGACCAGTGACCAGTGAACAGTGACAAGTGACCAGTGACAAGTGACCAACGGAAGTGACCAGTGAACAGTGACCAGGGACCAGTGACCAGTGACGAGTGACCAGTGACCAGCGAAAGTGAACAGAGAGCAGTGACCAGTGACCAGTGACCAGTGACCAGTGACCAGCGAAAGTGACCAGTGACCAGTGACCAGTGACCAGTGACCAGTGACCAGTGACAAGTGACCTGGGACCAGTGACCAGTGACCAGTGACCAGTGACCAGCGAAATTGACCAGTGACCAGTGACCAGTGACCAGTAACCAGTGACCAGTGACCAGTGACCAGAGACCAGTAACCAGTGACCAGTGACCAGTGACCACTGACCAGTGACCAGTGACCAGTGACCAGTGACCAGCGAAAGTGACCAGTGACGAGTGACCAGTGACAAGTGACCAGTGACCAGTGACCAGTGACCAGCGAAAATGACCAGTGACCAGTGACCAGTGACCAGCGAAATTGACCAGTGACCAGTGACCAGTGAACAGTGACAAGTGACCAGTGACAAGTGACCAACGAATGTGACCAGTGAACAGTGACCAGGGACCAGTGACCAGTGACGAGTGACCAGTGACCAGCGAAAGTGAACAGTGAGCAGTGACCAGTGACCAGTGACCAGTGACCAGTGACCAGCGAAAGTGACCAGTGACCAGTGACCAGTGACCAGTGACCAGTGACCAGTGACCAGTGACAAGTGACCTGGGACCAGTGACCAGTGACCAGTGACCAGTGACCAGCGAAATTGACCAGTGACCAGTGACCAGTGACCAGTCACCAGTGACCAGCGACCAGTGACCAGAGACCAGTAACCAGTGACCAGTGACCAGTGACCACTGACCAGCGAAAGTGTGCAGTGAACAGTGACCAGTGACCAGTGACCAGTGACCTGTGACCAGTGACCAGTGACCAGTGACCAGTGATCAGTGACCAGCGAAAGTGACCAGTGACGAGTGACCAGTGACAAGTGACCAGTGACCAGTGACCAGTGAGCAGTGACCAGTGACCAGTGACCAGTGACCAGTGACCAGTGACCAGTGACCAGTGCCAACGACCAATGACCAGTGACCATTGACCAGTGACCAGCGAAAGTGACCAGGGACCAGTGACCAGTGACCAGTGACCAGTGACCAGTGACCAGTGACCAGTGACCAGTGACCAGTGACCAGTGACCAGTGACCAGTGACCAGTGACAAGTGACCAGTGACCAGTGACCAGTGATCAGTGACCAGTGAACAGTGACCAGTGACCAGTGACCAGTGACCAGCGAAAATGACCAGTGACTAGTGACCAGTGACCAGCGAAATTGACCAGTGACCAGTGACCAGTGAACAGTGACAAGTGACCAGTGACAAGTGACCAACGAAAGTGACCAGTGAACAGTGACCAGGGACCAGTGACCAGTGACGAGTGACCAGTGACCAGCGAAAGTGAACAGTGAGCAGTGACCAGTGACCAGTGACCAGTGACCAGTGACCAGTGACCAGTGACCAGTGACCAGTGAGCAGTGACCAGCGAAATTGACCGGTTTCCAGTGACCAGTGACAAGTGACCAGTCACCAGTGACCAGCGAAAGTGACCAGTGACGAGTGACCAGTGACAAGTGACCAGTGACAAGTGACCAGTGACCACTGACCAGTGACCAGTAACCAGCGACCAGTGCCAACGACCAGTGACCAGTGACCAGTGACCAGTGACCAGCGAAAGTGACCAGTGACCAGTGACCAGTGACCAGTGACCAGTGACCAGTGACAAGTGACCTGGGACCAGTGACCAGTGACCAGTGACCAGTGACCAGCGAAATTGACCAGTGACCAGTGACCAGTGACCAGTCACCAGTGACCAGCGACCAGTGACCAGAGACCAGTAACCAGTGACCAGTGACCAGTGACCACTGACCAGCGAAAGTGACCAGTGAACAGTGACCAGTGACCAGTGACCAGTGACCTGTGACCAGTGACCAGTGACCAGTGACCAGTGACCAGTGACCAGTGACCAGTGACCAGTGACCAGTGACCAGTGACAAGTGACCTGGGACCAGTGACCAGTGACCAGTGACCAGTGACCAGCGAAATTGACCAGTGACCAGTGACCAGCGAAAGTGACCAGTGACCAGTGACCAGTGACCAGTGACCAGTGACCAGTGACAAGTGACCTGGGACCAGTGACCAGTGACCAGTGACCAGTGACCAGCGAAATTGACCAGTGACCAGTGACCAGTGACCAGTGACTAGTAACCAGCAACCAGTGACCAGTGACCAGTGACCAGTGACCAGCAAAATTGACCAGTGACCAGTGACCAGTGACCAATGACCAGTGACCAGTGACCAGTGACCAGTGACAAGTGACCAGTGACCAGTGACCAGTGACCAGTGACCAGTGACCAGTGCCAACGACCAGTGACCAGTGACAAGTGACCAGTGACCAGTGACCAGTGATCAGTGACCAGTGAACAGTGACCAGTGACCAGTGACCAGTGACCAGCGAAAATGACCAGTGACCAGTGACCAGTGACCAGCGAAATTGACCAGTGACCAGTGACCAGTGAACAGTGACAAGTGACCAGTGACAAGTGACCAACGGAAGTGACCAGTGAACAGTGACCAGGGACCAGTGACCAGTGACGAGTGACCAGTGACCAGCGAAAGTGAACAGTGAGCAGTGACCAGTGACCAGTGACCAGCGAAAGTGACCAGTGACCAGTGACCAGTGACCAGTGACCAGTGACCAGTGACAAGTGACCTGGGACCAGTGACCAGTGACCAGTGACCAGTGACCAGCGAAATTGACCAGTGACCAGTGACCAGTGACCAGTAACCAGTGACCAGTGACCAGTGACCAGAGACCAGTAACCAGTGACCAGTGACCAGTGACCACTGACCAGCGAAAGTGACCTGTGACCAGTGACCAGTGACCAGTGACCAGTGACCAGTGACCAGTGACCAGCGAAAGTGACCAGTGACGTGTGACCAGTGACAAGTGACCAGTGACCAGTGACCAGTGACCAGCGAAAATGACCAGTGACCAGTGACCAGTGACCAGCGAAATTGACCAGTGACCAGTGACCAGTGAACAGTGACAAGTGACCAGTGACAAGTGACCAACGAATGTGACCAGTGAACAGTGACCAGGGACCAGTGACCAGTGACGAGTGACCAGTGACCAGCGAAAGTGAACAGTGAGCAGTGACCAGTGACCAGTGTCCAGTGACCAGTGACCAGTGATAAGTGACCAGTGACCAGTGACCAGTGACCATTGACCAGTGACCAGTGACCAGTGACCAGCGAAAGTGACCAGGGACAAGCGACCAGTGACCAGTGACCAGTGACCAGTGACCAGTGACCAGTGACCAGTGACCAGTGACCAGTGACCAGTGACCAGTGACCAGTGACCAGCGACCAGTGAACAGTGACCAGCGACCAGTGACCAGTGACCAGTGACCAGTGACCAGTGACCACTGACCAGCGAAAGTGACCAGTGACCAGGGACCAGTGACCAGTGACCAGCAAAATTGACCAGTGACCAGTGACCAGTGACCAGTGACCAGTGACCAATGACCAGTGACCGGTGACCAGTGACCAGTGACCAGTGACCAGTGACAAGTGACCAGTGACCAGTGACCAGTGACCAGTGACCAGTGACCAGTGCCAACGACCAGTGACCAGTGACCATTGACCAGTGACCAGCGAAAGTGACCAGGGACCAGTGACCAGTGACCAGTGACCAGTGACCAGTGACCAGTGACCAGTGACCAGTGACCAGTGACCAGTGACCAGTGACCAGTGATCAGTGACCAGTGAACAGTGACCAGTGACCAGTGACCAGTGACCAGCGAAAATGACCAGTGACCAGTGACCAGTGACCAGCGAAATTGACCAGTGACCAGTGACCAGTGAACAGTGACAAGTGACCAGTGACAAGTGACCAACGAAAGTGACCAGTGACCAGTGACGAGTGACCAGTGACCAGCGAAAGTGAACAGTGAGCAGTGACCAGTGACCAGTGACCAGTGACCAGTGACCAGCGAAAGTGACCAGTGACCAGTGACCAGTGACCAGTGACCAGTGACCAGTGACAAGTGACCTGGGACCAGTGACCAGTGACCAGTGACCAGTGACCAGCGAAATTGACCAGTGACCAGTGACCAGTGACCAGTGACCAGTGACCAGTGACCAGTGACCAGTGACCAGTGACCAGTGACCAGTGAACAGTGACCAGTGACCAGTGACCAGTGACAAGTGACCAGTGACCAGTGACCAGTGATCAGTGACCAGTGAAAAGTGACCAGTGACCAGTGACCAGTGACCAGCGAAAATGACCAGTGACCAGTGACCAGTGACCAGCGAAATTGACCAGTGACCAGTGACCAGTGAACAGTGACAAGTGACCAGTGACAAGTGACCAACGAAAGTGACCAGTGAACAGTGACCAGGGACCAGTGACCAGTGACGAGTGACCAGTGACCAGCGAAAGTGAACAGTGAGCAGTGACCAGTGACCAGTGACCAGTGACCAGTGACCAGCGAAAGTGACCAGTGACCAGTGACCAGTGACCAGTGACCAGTGACCAGTGACAAGTGACCTGGGACCAGTGACCAGTGACCAGTGACCAGTGACCAGCGAAATTGACCAGTGACCAGTGACCAGTGACCAGTCAAGCGAAATTGACCAGTGACCAGTGACCAGTGACCAGTCACCAGTGACCAGCGACCAGTGACCAGAGACCAGTAACCAGTGACCAGTGACCAGTGACCACTGACCAGCGAAAGTGACCAGTGAACAGTGACCAGTGACCAGTGACCAGTGACCTGTGACCAGTGACCAGTGACCAGTGACCAGTGACCAGTGACCAGCGAAAGTGACCAGTGACGAGTGACCAGTGACAAGTGACCAGTGACCAGTGACCAGTGACCAGTGACTAGTAACCAGCAACCAGTGACCAGTGACCAGTGACCAGTGACCAGCAAAATTGACCAGTGACCAGTGACCAGTGACCAATGACCAGTGACCAGTGACCAGTGACCAGTGACAAGTGACCAGTGACCAGTGACCAGTGCCAACGACCAGTGACCAGTGACAAGTGACCAGTGACCAGTGACCAGTGATCAGTGACCAGTGAACAGTGACCAGTGACCAGTGACCAGTGACCAGCGAATATGACCAGTGACCAGTGACCAGTGACCAGCGAAATTGACCAGTGACCAGTGACCAGTGAACAGTGACAAGTGACCAGTGACAAGTGACCAACGGAAGTGACCAGTGAACAGTGACCAGGGACCAGTGACCAGTGACGAGTGACCAGTGACCAGCGAAAGTGAACAGAGAGCAGTGACCAGTGACCAGTGACCAGTGACCAGTGACCAGCGAAAGTGACCAGTGACCAGTGACCAGTGACCAGTGACCAGTGACCAGTGACAAGTGACCTGGGACCAGTGACCAGTGACCAGTGACCAGTGACCAGCGAAATTGACCAGTGACCAGTGACCAGTGACCAGTAACCAGTGACCAGTGACCAGTGACCAGAGACCAGTAACCAGTGACCAGTGACCAGTGACCACTGACCAGCGAAAGTGACCTGTGACCAGTGACCAGTGACCAGTGACCACTGACCAGTGACCAGTGACCAGCGAAAGTGACCAGTGACGAGTGACCAGTGACAAGTGACCAGTGACCAGTGACCAGTGACCAGCGAAAATGACCAGTGACCAGTGACCAGTGACCAGCGAAATTGACCAGTGACCAGTGACCAGTGAACAGTGACAAGTGACCAGTGACAAGTGACCAACGAATGTGACCAGTGAACAGTGACCAGGGACCAGTGACCAGTGACGAGTGACCAGTGACCAGCGAAAGTGAACAGTGAGCAGTGACCAGTGACCAGTGACCAGTGACCAGTGACCAGCGAAAGTGACCAGTGACCAGTGACCAGTGACCAGTGACCAGTGACCAGTGACCAGTGACAAGTGACCTGGGACCAGTGACCAGTGACCAGTGACCAGTGACCAGCGAAATTGACCAGTGACCAGTGACCAGTGACCAGTCACCAGTGACCAGCGACCAGTGACCAGAGACCAGTAACCAGTGACCAGTGACCAGTGACCACTGACCAGCGAAAGTGTGCAGTGAACAGTGACCAGTGACCAGTGACCAGTGACCTGTGACCAGTGACCAGTGACCAGTGACCAGTGATCAGTGACCAGCGAAAGTGACCAGTGACGAGTGACCAGTGACAAGTGACCAGTGACCAGTGACCAGTGAGCAGTGACCAGTGACCAGTGACCAGTGACCAGTGACCAGTGACCAGTGACCAGTGCCAACGACCAATGACCAGTGACCATTGACCAGTGACCAGCGAAAGTGACCAGGGACCAGTGACCAGTGACCAGTGACCAGTGACCAGTGACCAGTGACCAGTGACCAGTGACCAGTGACCAGTGACCAGTGACCAGTGACCAGTGACCAGTGACAAGTGACCAGTGACCAGTGACCAGTGATCAGTGACCAGTGAACAGTGACCAGTGACCAGTGACCAGTGACCAGCGAAAATGACCAGTGACTAGTGACCAGTGACCAGCGAAATTGACCAGTGACCAGTGACCAGTGAACAGTGACAAGTGACCAGTGACAAGTGACCAACGAAAGTGACCAGTGAACAGTGACCAGGGACCAGTGACCAGTGACGAGTGACCAGTGACCAGCGAAAGTGAACAGTGAGCAGTGACCAGTGACCAGTGACCAGTGACCAGTGACCAGTGACCAGTGACCAGTGACCAGTGAGCAGTGACCAGCGAAATTGACCGGTTTCCAGTGACCAGTGACAAGTGACCAGTGACCAGTGACCAGCGAAAGTGACCAGTGACGAGTGACCAGTGACAAGTGACCAGTGACAAGTGACCAGTGACCACTGACCAGTGACCAGTAACCAGCGACCAGTGCCAACGACCAGTGACCAGTGACCAGTGACCAGTGACCAGCGAAAGTGACCAGTGACCAGTGACCAGTGACCAGTGACCAGTGACCAGTGACAAGTGACCTGGGACCAGTGACCAGTGACCAGTGACCAGTGACCAGCGAAATTGACCAGTGACCAGTGACCAGTGACCAGTCACCAGTGACCAGCGACCAGTGACCAGAGACCAGTAACCAGTGACCAGTGACCAGTGACCACTGACCAGCGAAAGTGACCAGTGAACAGTGACCAGTGACCAGTGACCAGTGACCTGTGACCAGTGACCAGTGACCAGTGACCAGTGACCAGTGACCAGCGAAAGTGACCAGTGACGAGTGACCAGTGACAAGTGACCAGTGACCAGTGACCAGTGACCAGTGACTAGTAACCAGCAACCAGTGACCAGTGACCAGTGACCAGTGACCAGCAAAATTGACCAGTGACCAGTGACCAGTGACCAATGACCAGTGACCAGTGACCAGTGACCAGTGACAAGTGACCAGTGACCAGTGACCAGTGACCAGTGACCAGTGACCAGTGCCAACGACCAGTGACCAGTGACAAGTGACCAGTGACCAGTGACCAGTGATCAGTGACCAGTGAACAGTGACCAGTGACCAGTGACCAGTGACCAGCGAAAATGACCAGTGACCAGTGACCAGTGACCAGCGAAATTGACCAGTGACCAGTGACCAGTGAACAGTGACAAGTGACCAGTGACAAGTGACCAACGGAAGTGACCAGTGAACAGTGACCAGGGACCAGTGACCAGTGACGAGTGACCAGTGACCAGCGAAAGTGAACAGTGAGCAGTGACCAGTGACCAGTGACCAGCGAAAGTGACCAGTGACCAGTGACCAGTGACCAGTGACCAGTGACCAGTGACAAGTGACCTGGGACCAGTGACCAGTGACCAGTGACCAGTGACCAGCGAAATTGACCAGTGACCAGTGACCAGTGACCAGTAACCAGTGACCAGTGACCAGTGACCAGAGACCAGTAACCAGTGACCAGTGACCAGTGACCACTGACCAGCGAAAGTGACCTGTGACCAGTGACCAGTGACCAGTGACCAGTGACCAGTGACCAGTGACCAGCGAAAGTGACCAGTGACGTGTGACCAGTGACAAGTGACCAGTGACCAGTGACCAGTGACCAGCGAAAATGACCAGTGACCAGTGACCAGTGACCAGCGAAATTGACCAGTGACCAGTGACCAGTGAACAGTGACAAGTGACCAGTGACAAGTGACCAACGAATGTGACCAGTGAACAGTGACCAGGGACCAGTGACCAGTGACGAGTGACCAGTGACCAGCGAAAGTGAACAGTGAGCAGTGACCAGTGACCAGTGTCCAGTGACCAGTGACCAGTGATAAGTGACCAGTGACCAGTGACCAGTGACCATTGACCAGTGACCAGTGACCAGTGACCAGCGAAAGTGACCAGGGACAAGCGACCAGTGACCAGTGACCAGTGACCAGTGACCAGTGACCAGTGACCAGTGACCAGTGACCAGTGACCAGTGACCAGTGACCAGTGACCAGTGACCAGCGACCAGTGAACAGTGACCAGCGACCAGTGACCAGTGACCAGGGACCAGTGACCAGTGACCAGCAAAATTGACCAGTGACCAGTGACCAGTGACCAGTGACCAGTGACCAATGACCAGTGACCGGTGACCAGTGACCAGTGACCAGTGACCAGTGACCAGTGACCAGTGACCAGTGACCAGTGACCAGTGACCAGTGACCAGTGACCAGCGAAAGTGACCAGTGACCAGTGACCAGTGACCAGTGACCAGTGACAAGTGACCAGTGACCAGCGACCAGTGACCAGTGACCAGTGACCAGTGACCAGTGACCAGCGAAAGTGACCAGTGACCAAGGACCAGTGACCAGTGAACAGCGAAATTGACCAGTGACCAGTGACCAGTGACCAGTGACAAGTGACCAGTGACCAGTGACCAGTGACCAGTGACCAGTGACCAGTGCCAACGACCAGTGACCAGTGACCATTGACCAGTGACCAGCGAAAGTGACCAGGGACCAGTGACCAGTGACCAGTGACCAGTGACCAGTGACCAGTGACCAGTGACCAGTGACCAGTGACCAGTGATCAGTGACCAGTGAACAGTGACCAGTGACCAGTGACCAGTGACCAGCGAAAATGACCAGTGACCAGTGACCAGTGACCAGCGAAATTGACCAGTGACCAGTGACCAGGGAACAGTGACAAGTGACCAGTGACAAGTGACCAACGAAAGTGACCAGTGACCAGTGACGAGTGACCAGTGACCAGCGAAAGTGAACAGTGAGCAGTGACCAGTGACCAGTGACCAGTGACCAGTGACCAGCGAAAGTGACCAGTGACCAGTGACCAGTGACCAGTGACCAGTGACCAGTGACAAGTGACCTGGGACCAGTGACCAGTGACCAGTGACCAGTGACCAGCGAAATTGACCAGTGACCAGTGACCAGTGACCAGTCACCAGTGACCAGCGACCAGTGACCAGAGACCAGTAACCAGTGACCAGTGACCAGTGACCACTGACCAGCGAAAGTGACCAGTGAACAGTGACCAGTGACCAGTGACCAGTGACCTGTGACCAGTGACCAGTGACCAGTGACCAGTGACCAGTGACCAGCGAAAGTGACCAGTGACGAGTGACCAGTGACAAGTGACCAGTGACCAGTGACCAGTGACCAGTGACTAGTAACCAGCAACCAGTGACCAGTGACCAGTGACCAGTGACCAGCAAAATTGACCAGTGACCAGTGACCAGTGACCAATGACCAGTGACCAGTGACCAGTGACCAGTGACAAGTGACCAGTGACCAGTGACCAGTGACCAGTGACCAGTGACCAGTGACCAGTGCCAACGACCAGTGACCAGTGACAAGTGACCAGTGACCAGTGACCAGTGATCAGTGACCAGTGAACAGTGACCAGTGACCAGTGACCAGTGACCAGCGAAAATGACCAGTGACCAGTGACCAGTGACCAGCGAAATTGACCAGTGACCAGTGACCAGTGAACAGTGACAAGTGACCAGTGACAAGTGACCAGTGACCAGTGACCAGTGATCAGTGACCAGTGAACAGTGACCAGTGACCAGTGACCAGTGACCAGCGAAAATGACCAGTGACCAGTGACCAGTGACCAGCGAAATTGACCAGTGACCAGTGACCAGTGAACAGTGACAAGTGACCAGTGACAAGTGACCAACGGAAGTGACCAGTGAACAGTGACCAGGGACCAGTGACCAGTGACGAGTGACCAGTGACCAGCGAAAGTGAACAGTGAGCAGTGACCAGTGACCAGTGACCAGTGACCAGTGACCAGCGAAAGTGACCAGTGACCAGTGACCAGTGACCAGTGACCAGTGACAAGTGACCTGGGACCAGTGACCAGTGACCAGTGACCAGTGACCAGCGAAATTGACCAGTGACCAGTGACCAGTGACCAGTAAACAGTGACCAGTGACCAGTGACCAGAGACCAGTAACCAGTGACCAGTGACCAGTGACCACTGACCAGCGAAAGTGACCTGTGACCAGTGACCAGTGACCAGTGACCAGTGACCAGTGACCAGTGACCAGCGAAAGTGACCAGTGACGAGTGACCAGTGACAAGTGACCAGTGACCAGTGACCAGTGACCAGCGAAAATGACCAGTGACCAGTGACCAGTGACCAGCGAAATTGACCAGTGACCAGTGACCAGTGAACAGTGACAAGTGACCAGTGACAAGTGACCAACGAATGTGACCAGTGAACAGTGACCAGGGACCAGTGACCAGTGACGAGTGACCAGTGACCAGCGAAAGTGAACAGTGAGCAGTGACCAGTGACCAGTGACCAGTGACCAGTGACCAGCGAAAGTGACCAGTGACCAGTGACCAGTGACCAGTGACCAGTGACCAGTGACCAGTGACAAGTGACCTGGGACCAGTGACCAGTGACCAGTGACCAGTGACCAGCGAAATTGACCAGTGACCAGTGACCAGTGACCAGTCACCAGTGACCAGCGACCAGTGACCAGAGACCAGTAACCAGTGACCAGTGACCAGTGACCACTGACCAGCGAAAGTGAGCAGTGAACAGTGACCAGTGACCAGTGACCAGTGACCTGTGACCAGTGACCAGTGACCAGTGACCAGTGACCAGTGACCAGCGAAAGTGACCAGTGACGAGTGACCAGTGACAAGTGACCAGTGACCAGTGACCAGTGAGCAGTGACCAGTGACCAGTGACCAGTGACCAGTGACCAGTGACCAGTGACCAGTGCCAACGACCAATGACCAGTGACCATTGACCAGTGACCAGCGAAAGTGACCAGGGACCAGTGACCAGTGACCAGTGACCAGTGACCAGTGACCAGTGACCAGTGACCAGTGACCAGTGACCAGTGACCAGTGACCAGTGACCAGTGACAAGTGACCAGTGACCAGTGACCAGTGATCAGTGACCAGTGAACAGTGACCAGTGACCAGTGACCAGTGACCAGCGAAAATGACCAGTGACCAGTGACCAGTGACCAGCGAAATTGACCAGTGACCAGTGACCAGTGAACAGTGACAAGTGACCAGTGACAAGTGACCAACGAAAGTGACCAGTGAACAGTGACCAGGGACCAGTGACCAGTGACGAGTGACCAGTGACCAGCGAAAGTGAACAGTGAGCAGTGACCAGTGACCAGTGACCAGTGACCAGTGACCAGTGACCAGTGACCAGTGACCAGTGACCAGTGAGCAGTGACCAGCGAAATTGACCGGTTTCCAGTGACCAGTGACAAGTGACCAGTGACCAGTGACCAGCGAAAGTGACCAGTGACGAGTGACCAGTGACAAGTGACCAGTGACAAGTGACCAGTGACCACTGACCAGTGACCAGTAACCAGCGACCAGTGCCAACGACCAGTGACCAGTGACCAGTGACCAGTGACCAGCGAAAGTGACCAGTGACCAGTGACCAGTGACCAGTGACCAGTGACAAGTGACCAGTGACAAGTGACCAACGGAAGTGACCAGTGAACAGTGACCAGGGACCAGTGACCAGTGACGAGTGACCAGTGACCAGCGAAAGTGAACAGTGAGCAGTGACCAGTGACCAGAGACCAGTGACCAGTGACCAGCGAAAGTGACCAGTGACCAGTGACCAGTGACCAGTGACCAGTGACAAGTGACCTGGGACCAGTGACCAGTGACCAGTGACCAGTGACCAGTGACCAGCGAAATTGACCAGTGACCAGTGACCAGTGACCAGTAAACAGTGACCAGTGACCAGTGACCAGAGACCAGTGACCAGTGACCAGCGAAATTGACCAGTGACCAGTGACCAGTGAACAGTGACAAGTGACCAGTGACAAGTGACCAACGGAAGTGACCAGTGAACAGTGACCAGGGACCAGTGATCAGTGACGAGTGACCAGTGACCAGCGAAAGTGAACAGTGAGCAGTGACCAGTGACCAGTGACCAGTGACCAGTGGCCAGCGAAAGTGACCAGTGACCAGTGACCAGTGACAAGTGACCTGGGACCAGTGACCAGTGACCAGTGACCAGTGACCAGCGAAATTGACCAGTGACCAGTGACCAGTGACCAGTAAACAGTGACCAGTGACCAGTGACCAGAGACCAGTAACCAGTGACCAGTGACCAGTGACCACTGACCAGCGAAAGTGACCTGTGACCAGTGACCAGTGACCAGTGACCAGTGACCAGTGACCAGTGACCAGCGAAAGTGACCAGTGACGAGTGACCAGTGACAAGTGACCAGTGACCAGTGACCAGTGACCAGCGAAAATGACCAGTGACCAGTGACCAGCGAAATTGACCAGTGACCAGTGACCAGTGAACAGTGACAAGTGACCAGTGACAAGTGACCAACGAATGTGACCAGTGAACAGTGACCAGGGACCAGTGACCAGTGACGAGTGACCAGTGACCAGCGAAAGTGAACAGTGAGCAGTGACCAGTGACCAGTGACCAGTGACCAGTGACCAGCGAAAGTGACCAGTGACCAGTGACCAGTGACCAGTGACCAGTGACCAGTGACCAGTGACAAGTGACCTGGGACCAGTGACCAGTGACCAGTGACCAGTGACCAGCGAAATTGACCAGTGACCAGTGACCAGTGACCAGTCACCAGTGACCAGCGACCAGTGACCAGAGACCAGTAACCAGTGACCAGTGACCAGTGACCACTGACCAGCGAAAGTGAGCAGTGAACAGTGACCAGTGACCAGTGACCAGTGACCTGTGACCAGTGACCAGTGACCAGTGACCAGTGACCAGTGACCAGCGAAAGTGACCAGTGACGAGTGACCAGTGACAAGTGACCAGTGACCAGTGACCAGTGAGCAGTGACCAGTGACCAGTGACCAGTGACCAGTGACCAGTGACCAGTGACCAGTGCCAACGACCAATGACCAGTGACCATTGACCAGTGACCAGCGAAAGTGACCAGGGACCAGTGACCAGTGACCAGTGACCAGTGACCAGTGACCAGTGACCAGTGACCAGTGACCAGTGACAAGTGACCAGTGACCAGTGACCAGTGATCAGTGACCAGTGAACAGTGACCAGTGACCAGTGACCAGTGACCAGCGAAAATGACCAGTGACCAGTGACCAGTGACCAGCGAAATTGACCAGTGACCAGTGACCAGTGAACAGTGACAAGTGACCAGTGACAAGTGACCAACGAAAGTGACCAGTGAACAGTGACCAGGGACCAGTGACCAGTGACGAGTGACCAGTGACCAGCGAAAGTGAACAGTGAGCAGTGACCAGTGACCAGTGACCAGTGACCAGTGACCAGTGACCAGTGACCAGTGACCAGTGACCAGTGAGCAGTGACCAGCGAAATTGACCGGTTTCCAGTGACCAGTGACAAGTGACCAGTGACCAGTGACCAGCGAAAGTGACCAGTGACGAGTGACCAGTGACAAGTGACCAGTGACAAGTGACCAGTGACCACTGACCAGTGACCAGTAACCAGCGACCAGTGCCAACGACCAGTGACCAGTGACCAGTGACCAGTGACCAGCGAAAGTGACCAGTGACCAGTGACCAGTGACCAGTGACCAGTGACCAGTGACAAGTGACCTGGGACCAGTGACCAGTGACCAGTGACCAGTGACCAGCGAAATTGACCAGTGACCAGTGACCAGTGACCAGTCACCAGTGACCAGCGACCAGTGACCAGAGACCAGTAACCAGTGACCAGTGACCAGTGACCACTGACCAGCGAAAGTGACCAGTGAACAGTGACCAGTGACCAGTGACCAGTGACCTGTGACCAGTGACCAGTGACCAGTGACCAGTGACCAGTGACCAGCGAAAGTGACCAGTGACGAGTGACCAGTGACAAGTGACCAGTGACCAGTGACCAGTGACCAGTGACTAGTAACCAGCAACCAGTGACCAGTGACCAGTGACCAGTGACCAGCAAAATTGACCAGTGACCAGTGACCAGTGACCAATGACCAGTGACCAGTGACCAGTGACCAGTGACAAGTGACCAGTGACCAGTGACCAGTGACCAGTGAGCAGTGACCAGTGCCAACGACCAGTGACCAGTGACAAGTGACCAGTGACCAGTGACCAGTGACCAGTGATCAGTGACCAGTGAACAGTGACCAGTGACCAGTGACCAGTGACCAGCGAAAATGACCAGTGACCAGTGACCAGTGACCAGCGAAATTGACCAGTGACCAGTGACCAGTGAACAGTGACAAGTGACCAGTGACAAGTGACCAACGGAAGTGACCAGTGAACAGTGACCAGGGACCAGTGACCAGTGACGAGTGACCAGTGACCAGCGAAAGTGAACAGTGAGCAGTGACCAGCGAAAGTGACCAGTGACCAGTGACCAGTGACCAGTGACCAGTGACCAGTGACAAGTGACCTGGGACCAGTGACCAGTGACCAGTGACCAGTGACCAGCGAAATTGACCAGTGACCAGTGACCAGTGACCAGTAACCAGTGACCAGTGACCAGTGACCAGAGACCAGTAACCAGTGACCAGTGACCAGTGACCACTGACCAGCGAAAGTGACCTGTGACCAGTGACCAGTGACCAGTGACCAGTGACCAGTGACCAGTGACCAGCGAAAGTGACCAGTGACGAGTGACCAGTGACAAGTGACCAGTGACCAGTGACCAGTGACCAGCGAAAATGACCAGTGACCAGTGACCAGTGACCAGCGAAATTGACCAGTGACCAGTGACCAGTGAACAGTGACAAGTGACCAGTGACAAGTGACCAACGAATGTGACCAGTGAACAGTGACCAGGGACCAGTGACCAGTGACGAGTGACCAGTGACCAGCGAAAGTGAACAGTGAGCAGTGACCAGTGACCAGTGACCAGTGACCAGTGACCAGCGAAAGTGACCAGTGACCAGTGACCAGTGACCAGTGACCAGTGACCAGTGACCAGTGACAAGTGACCTGGGACCAGTGACCAGTGACCAGTGACCAGTGACCAGCGAAATTGACCAGTGACCAGTGACCAGTGACCAGTCACCAGTGACCAGCGACCAGTGACCAGAGACCAGTAACCAGTGACCAGTGACCAGTGACCACTGACCAGCGAAAGTGAGCAGTGAACAGTGACCAGTGACCAGTGACCAGTGACCAGTGACCAGTGACCAGTGACCAGCGAAAGTGACCAGTGACGAGTGACCAGTGACAAGTGACCAGTGACCAGTGACCAGTGAGCAGTGACCAGTGACCAGTGACCAGTGACCAGTCACCAGTGACCAGTGACCAGTGCCAACGACCAATGACCAGTGACCATTGACCAGTGACCAGCGAAAGTGACCAGGGACCAGTGACCAGTGACCAGTGACCAGTGACCAGTGACCAGTGACCAGTGACCAGTGACCAGTGACCAGTGACCAGTGACCAGTGACCAGTGACCAGTGACAAGTGACCAGTGACCAGTGACCAGTGATCAGTGACCAGTGAACAGTGACCAGTGACCAGTGACCAGTGACCAGCGAAAATGACCAGTGACCAGTGACCAGTGACCAGCGAAATTGACCAGTGACCAGTGACCAGTGAACAGTGACAAGTGACCAGTGACAAGTGACCAACGAAAGTGACCAGTGAACAGTGACCAGGGACCAGTGACCAGTGACGAGTGACCAGTGACCAGCGAAAGTGAACAGTGAGCAGTGACCAGTGACCAGTGACCAGTGACCAGTGACCAGTGACCAGTGACCAGTGACCAGTGACCAGCGAAATTGACCGGTTTCCAGTGACCAGTGACAAGTGACCAGTGACCAGTGACCAGCGAAAGTGACCAGTGACGAGTGACCAGTGACAAGTGACCAGTGACAAGTGACCAGTGACCACTGACCAGTGACCAGTGACCAGCGACCAGTGACCAGTGACCAGTGACCAGGGACCAGTGACCAGCGAAAGTGACCAGTGACCAGTGACCAGTGACCAGTGAACTGCGAAAGTGACCAGTGACCAGTGACCAGTGACCAGTGGCCAGTGACCAGTGACCAGTGACGAGCGAAATGGACCAGTGACCAGTGTCCAGTGACCAGTGACCAGTGATAAGTGACCAGTGACCAGTGACCAGTGACCATTGACCAGTGACCAGTGACCAGCGAAAGTGACCAGGGACAAGCGACCAGTGACCAGTGACCAGTGACCAGTGACCAGTGACCAGTGACCAGTGACCAGTGACCAGTGACCAGTGACCAGTGACTAGTAACCAGCAACCAGTGACCAGTGACCAGTGACCAGTGACCAGCAAAATTGACCAGTGACCAGTGACCAGTGACCAATGACCAGTGACCAGTGACCAGTGACCAGTGACAAGTGACCAGTGACCAGTGACCAGTGACCAGTGACCAGTGACCAGTGCCAACGACCAGTGACCAGTGACAAGTGACCAGTGACCAGTGACCAGTGATCAGTGACCAGTGAACAGTGACCAGTGACCAGTGACCAGTGACCAGCGAAAATGACCAGTGACCAGTGACCAGTGACCAGCGAAATTGACCAGTGACCAGTGACCAGTGAACAGTGACAAGTGACCAGTGACAAGTGACCAACGAAAGTGACCAGTGAACAGTGACCAGGGACCAGTGACCAGTGACGAGTGACCAGTGACCAGCGAAAGTGAACAGTGAGCAGTGACCAGTGACCAGTGACCAGTGACCAGTGACCAGCGAAAGTGACCAGTGACCAGTGACCAGTGACCAGTGACCAGTGACCAGTGACAAGTGACCTGGGACCAGTGACCAGTGACCAGTGACCAGTGACCAGCGAAATTGACCAGTGACCAGTGACCAGTGACCAGTAACCAGTGACCAGTGACCAGTGACCAGAGACCAGTAACCAGTGACCAGTGACCAGTGACCACTGACCAGCGAAAGTGACCTGTGACCAGTGACCAGTGACCAGTGACCAGTGACCAGTGACCAGTGACCAGCGAAAGTGACCAGTGACGAGTGACCAGTGACTAGTGACCAGTGACCAGTGACCAGTGACCAGTGACTAGTAACCAGCGACCAGTGACCAGTGACCAGTGACCAGTGACCAGCAAAATTGACCAGCAAAATTGACCAGTGACCAGAGACCAGTAACCAGTGACCAGTGACCAGTGACCACTGACCAGCGAAAGTGACCTGTGACCAGTGACCAGTGACCAGTGACCAGTGACCAGTGACCAGTGACCAGCGAAAGTGACCAGTGACGAGTGACCAGTGACAAGTGACCAGTGACCAGTGACCAGTGACCAGCGAAAATGACCAGTGACCAGTGACCAGTGAACAGTGACAAGTGACCAGTGACAAGTGACCAACGAATGTGACCAGTGAACAGTGACCAGTGACCAGTGACCAGTGACCAGTGACCAGTGACCAGTGACAAGTGACCTGGGACCAGTGACCAGTGACCAGTGACCAGTGACCAGCGAAATTGACCAGTGACCAGTGACCAGTGACCAGTAACCAGTGACCAGTGACCAGTGACCAGAGACCAGTAACCAGTGACCAGTGACCAGTGACCACTGACCAGCGAAAGTGACCTGTGACCAGTGACCAGTGACCAGTGACCAGTGACCAGTGACCAGTGACCAGCGAAAGTGACCAGTGACGAGTGACCAGTGACTAGTGACCAGTGACCAGTGACCAGTGACCAGTGACTAGTAACCAGCGACCAGTGACCAGTGACCAGTGACCAGTGACCAGCAAAATTGACCAGCAAAATTGACCAGTGACCAGAGACCAGTAACCAGTGACCAGTGACCAGTGACCACTGACCAGCGAAAGTGACCTGTGACCAGTGACCAGTGACCAGTGACCAGTGACCAGTGACCAGTGACCAGCGAAAGTGACCAGTGACGAGTGACCAGTGACAAGTGACCAGTGACCAGTGACCAGTGACCAGTGACCAGCAAAATTGACCAGCAAAATTGACCAGTGACCAGAGACCAGTAACCAGTGACCAGTGACCAGTGACCACTGACCAGCGAAAGTGACCTGTGACCAGTGACCAGTGACCAGTGACCAGTGACCAGTGACCAGTGACCAGCGAAAGTGACCAGTGACGAGTGACCAGTGACAAGTGACCAGTGACCAGTGACCAGTGACCAGCGAAAATGACCAGTGACCAGTGACCAGTGAACAGTGACAAGTGACCAGTGACAAGTGACCAACGAATGTGACCAGTGAACAGTGACCAGGGACCAGTGACCAGTGACGAGTGACCAGTGACCAGCGAAAGTGAACAGTGAGCAGTGACCAGTGACCAGTGACCAGTGACCAGTGACCAGCGAAAGTGACCAGTGACCAGTGACCAGTGACCAGTGACCAGTGACCAGTGACCAGTGACCAGTGACAAGTGACCTGGGACCAGTGACCAGTGACCAGTGACCAGTGACCAGCGAAATTGACCAGTGACCAGTGACCAGTGACCAGTCACCAGTGACCAGCGACCAGTGACCAGAGACCAGTAACCAGTGACCAGTGACCAGTGACCACTGACCAGCGAAAGTGAGCAGTGAACAGTGACCAGTGACCAGTGACCAGTGACCTGTGACCAGTGACCAGTGACCAGTGACCAGTGACCAGTGACCAGCGAAAGTGACCAGTGACGAGTGACCAGTGACAAGTGACCAGTGACCAGTGACCAGTGAGCAGTGACCAGTGACCAGTGAACAGTGACAAGTGACCAGTGACAAGTGACCAACGAATGTGACCAGTGAACAGTGACCAGGGACCAGTGACCAGTGACGAGTGACCAGTGACCAGCGAAAGTGAACAGTGAGCAGTGACCAGTGACCAGTGACCAGTGACCAGTGACCAGCGAAAGTGACCAGTGACGAGTGACCAGTGACAAGTGACCAGTGACCAGTGACCAGTGACCAGTGACCAGCAAAATTGACCAGCAAAATTGACCAGTGACCAGAGACCAGTAACCAGTGACCAGTGACCAGTGACCACTGACCAGCGAAAGTGACCTGTGACCAGTGACCAGTGACCAGTGACCAGTGACCAGTGACCAGTGACCAGCGAAAGTGACCAGTGACGAGTGACCAGTGACAAGTGACCAGTGACCAGTGACCAGTGACCAGCGAAAATGACCAGTGACCAGTGACCAGTGAACAGTGACAAGTGACCAGTGACAAGTGACCAACGAATGCGACCAGTGAACAGTGACCAGGGACCAGTGACCAGTGACGAGTGACCAGTGACCAGCGAAAGTGAACAGTGAGCAGTGACCAGTGACCAGTGACCAGTGACCAGTGACCAGCGAAAGTGACCAGTGACCAGTGACCAGTGACCAGTGACCAGTGACCAGTGACCAGTGACAAGTGACCTGGGACCAGTGACCAGTGACCAGTGACCAGTGACCAGCGAAATTGACCAGTGACCAGTGACCAGTGACCAGTCACCAGTGACCAGCGACCAGTGACCAGAGACCAGTAACCAGTGACCAGTGACCAGTGACCACTGACCAGCGAAAGTGAGCAGTGAACAGTGACCAGTGACCAGTGACCAGTGACCTGTGACCAGTGACCAGTGACCAGTGACCAGTGACCAGTGACCAGCGAAAGTGACCAGTGACGAGTGACCAGTGACAAGTGACCAGTGACCAGTGACCAGTGAGCAGTGACCAGTGACCAGTGACCAGTGACCAGTGACCAGTGACCAGTGACCAGTGCCAACGACCAATGACCAGTGACCATTGACCAGTGACCAGCGAAAGTGACCAGGGACCAGTGACCAGTGACCAGTGACCAGTGACCAGTGACCAGTGACCAGTGACCAGTGACCAGTGACCAGTGACCAGTGACCAGTGACCAGTGACCAGTGACCAGTGACCAGTGACAAGTGACCAGTGACCAGTGACCAGTGATCAGTGACCAGTGAACAGTGACCAGTGACCAGTGACCAGTGACCAGCGAAAATGACCAGTGACCAGTGACCAGTGACCAGCGAAATTGACCAGTGACCAGTGACCAGTGAACAGTGACAAGTGACCAGTGACAAGTGACCAACGAAAGTGACCAGTGAACAGTGACCAGGGACCAGTGACCAGTGACGAGTGACCAGTGACCAGCGAAAGTGAACAGTGAGCAGTGAACAGTGACCAGTGACCAGTGACCAGTGACCAGTGACCAGTGACCAGTGACCAGTGACCAGCGAAATTGACCGGTTTCCAGTGACCAGTGACAAGTGACCAGTGACCAGTGACCAGCGAAAGTGAGAAGTGACGAGTGACCAGTGACAAGTGACCAGTGACAAGTGACCAGTGACCACTGACCAGTGACCAGTGACCAGCGACCAGTGACCAGTGACCAGTGACCAGGGACCAGTGACCAGCGAAAGTGACCAGTGACCAGTGACCAGTGACCAGTGAACTGCGAAAGTGACCAGTGACCAGTGACCAGTGACCAGTGACCAGTGACCAGTGACCAGTGACGAGCGAAATGGACCAGTGACCAGTGTCCAGTGACCAGTGACCAGTGATAAGTGACCAGTGACCAGTGACCAGTGACCATTGACCAGTGACCAGTGACCAGTGACCAGTGACCAGCGAAAGTGACCAGGGACAAGCGACCAGTGACCAGTGACCAGTGACCAGTGACCAGTGACCAGTGACCAGTGACCAGTGACCAGCGACCAGTGACCAGTGACCAGTGACCAGTGACCAGTGACCGCTGACCAGCGAAAGTGACCAGTGACCAGGGACCAGTGACCAGTGACCAGCAAAATTGACCAGTGACCAGTGACCAGTGACCAGTGACCAGTGACCAATGACCAGTGACCGGTGACCAGTGACCAGTGACCAGTGACCAGTGACCAGTGACCAGTGACCAGTGACCAGTGACCAGTGACCAGTGACAAGTGACCAGTGACCAGCGACCAGTGACCAGTGATCAGTGACCAGTGACCAGTGACCAGCGAAAGTGACCAGTGACCAGGGACCAGTGACCAGTGACCAGCGAAATTGACCAGTGACCAGTGACCAGTGACCAGTGACAAGTGACCAGTGACCAGTGACCAGTGACCAGTGACCAGTGACCAGTGCCAACGACCAGTGACCAGTGACCATTGACCAGTGACCAGCGAAAGTGACCAGGGACCAGTGACCAGTGACCAGTGACCAGTGACCAGTGACCAGTGACCAGTGACCAGTGACCAGTGACCAGTGACCAGTGACCAGTGACCAGTGACCAGTGACAAGTGACCAGTGACCAGTGACCAGTGATCAGTGACCAGTGACCAGTGACCAGCGAAAATGACCAGTGACCAGTGACCAGTGACCAGCGAAATTGACCAGTGACCAGTGACCAGTGAACAGTGACAAGTGACCAGTGACAAGTGACCAACGAAAGTGACCAGTGAACAGTGACCAGGGACCAGTGACCAGTGACGAGTGACCAGTGACCAGCGAAAGTGAACAGTGAGCAGTGACCAGTGACCAGTGACCAGTGACCAGTGACCAGCGAAAGTGACCAGTGACCAGTGACCAGTGACCAGTGACCAGTGACCAGTGACAAGTGACCTGGGACCAGTGACCAGTGACCAGTGACCAGTGACCAGCGAAATTGACCAGTGACCAGTGACCAGTGACCAGTCACCAGTGACCAGCGACCAGTGACCAGAGACCAGTAACCAGTGACCAGTGACCAGTGACCAGTGACCAGCGAAAGTGACCAGTGAACAGTGACCAGTGACCAGTGACCAGTGACCTGTGACCAGTGACCAGTGACCAGTGACCAGTGACCAGTGACCAGCGAAAGTGACCAGTGACGAGTGACCAGTGACAAGTGACCAGTGACCAGTGACCAGTGACCAGTGACTAGTAACCAGCAACCAGTGACCAGTGACCAGTGACCAGTGACCAGCAAAATTGACCAGTGACCAGTGACCAGTGACCAATGACCAGTGACCAGTGACCAGTGACCAGTGACAAGTGACCAGTGACCAGTGACCAGTGACCAGTGACCAGTGACCAGTGACCAGTGCCAACGACCAGTGACCAGTGACAAGTGACCAGTGACCAGTGACCAGTGATCAGTGACCAGTGAACAGTGACCAGTGACCAGTGACCAGTGACCAGCGAAAATGACCAGTGACCAGTGACCAGTGACCAGCGAAATTGACCAGTGACCAGTGACCAGTGAACAGTGACAAGTGACCAGTGACAAGTGACCAACGAAAGTGACCAGTGAACAGTGACCAGGGACCAGTGACCAGTGACGAGTGACCAGTGACCAGCGAAAGTGAACAGTGAGCAGTGACCAGTGACCAGTGACCAGTGACCAGTGACCAGTGACCAGTGACCAGTGACCAGCGAAAATGACCAGTGACCAGTGACCAGTGACCAGCGAAATTGACCAGTGACCAGTGACCAGTGAACAGTGACAAGTGACCAGTGACAAGTGACCAACGAAAGTGACCAGTGAACAGTGACCAGGGACCAGTGACCAGTGACGAGTGACCAGTGACCAGCGAAAGTGAACAGTGAGCAGTGACCAGTGACCAGTGACCAGTGACCAGTGACCAGTGACCAGTGACCAGTGACCAGTGACCAGCGAAATTGACCGGTTTCCAGTGACCAGTGACGAGTGACCAGTGACAAGTGACCAGTGACAAGTGACCAGTGACCACTGACCAGTGACCAGTGACCAGCGACCAGTGACCAGTGACCAGTGACCAGGGACCAGTGACCAGCGAAAGTGACCAGTGACCAGTGACCAGTGACCAGTGAACTGCGAAAGTGACCAGTGACCAGTGACCAGTGACCAGTGACCAGTGACCAGTGACCAGTGACGAGCGACCAGTGACCAGTGACCAGTGACCAGTGACCAGTGACCACTGACCAGCGAAAGTGACCAGTGACCAGGGACCAGTGACCAGTGACCAGCAAAATTGACCAGTGACCAGTGACCAGTGACCAGTGACCAGTGACCAATGACCAATGACCAGTGACCGGTGACCAGTGACCAGTGACCAGTGACCAGTGACCACTGACCAGCGAAAGTGACCAGTGACCAGGGACCAGTGACCAGTGACCAGCAAAATTGACCAGTGACCAGTGACCAGTGACCAGTGACCAGTGACCAATGACCAATGACCAGTGACCGGTGACCAGTGACCAGTAACCAGCAACCAGTGACCAGTGACCAGTGACCAGTGACCAGCAAAATTGACCAGTGACCAGTGACCAGTGACCAATGACCAGTGACCAGTGACCAGTGACCAGTGACCAGTGACCAGTGACCAGTGACCAGTGACCAGTGACCAGTGACCAGTGACCAGTGACCAGCGACCAGTGACCAGTGACCAGTGACCAGTGACCAGTGACCACTGACCAGCGAAAGTGACCAGTGACCAGGGACCAGTGACCAGTGACCAGCAAAATTGACCAGTGACCAGTGACCAGTGACCAGTGACCAGTGACCAATGACCAATGACCAGTGACCGGTGACCAGTGACCAGTGACCAGTGACCAGTGACCAGTGACCAGTGACCAGTGACCAGTGACCAGTGACCAGTGACCAGTGACAAGTGACCAGTGACCAGCGACCAGTGACCAGTGATCAGTGACCAGTGACCAGTGACCAGCGAAAGTGACCAGTGACCAGGGACCAGTGACCAGTGACCAGCGAAATTGACCAGTGACCAGTGACCAGTGACCAGTGACAAGTGACCAGTGACCAGTGACCAGTGACCAGTGACCAGTGACCAGTGCCAACGACCAGTGACCAGTGACCATTGACCAGTGACCAGCGAAAGTGACCAGGGACCAGTGACCAGTGACCAGTGACCAGTGACCAGTGACCAGTGACCAGTGACCAGTGACCAGTGACCAGTGACCAGTGACCAGTGACCAGTGACCAGTGACCAGTGACCAGTGACCAGTGACCAGTGACCAGTGACCAGTGACAAGTGACCAGTGACCAGTGACCAGTGATCAGTGACCAGTGACCAGTGACCAGCGAAAATGACCAGTGACCAGTGACCAGTGACCAGTGAACAGTGACAAGTGACCAGTGACAAGTGACCAACGAAAGTGACCAGTGAACAGTGACCAGGGACCAGTGACCAGTGACGAGTGACCAGTGACCAGCGAAAGTGAACAGTGAGCAGTGACCAGTGACCAGTGACCAGTGACCAGTGACCAGCGAAAGTGACCAGTGACCAGTGACCAGTGACCAGTGACCAGTGACCAGTGACAAGTGACCTGGGACCAGTGACCAGTGACCAGTGACCAGTGACCAGCGAAATTGACCAGTGACCAGTGACCAGTGACCAGTCACCAGTGACCAGCGACCAGTGACCAGAGACCAGTAACCAGTGACCAGTGACCAGTGACCAGTGACCAGCGAAAGTGACCAGTGAACAGTGACCAGTGACCAGTGACCAGTGACCTGTGACCAGTGACCAGTGACCAGTGACCAGTGACCAGTGACCAGTGACCAGCGAAAGTGACCAGTGACGAGTGACCAGTGACAAGTGACCAGTGACCAGTGACCAGTGACCAGTGACTAGTAACCAGCAACCAGTGACCAGTGAGCAGTGACCAGTGACCAGCAAAATTGACCAGTGACCAGTGACCAGTGACCAATGACCAGTGACCAGTGACCAGTGACCAGTGACAAGTGACCAGCGAAAATGACCAGTGACCAGTGACCAGTGACCAGCGAAATTGACCAGTGACCAGTGACCAGTGAACAGTGACAAGTGACCAGTGACAAGTGACCAACGAAAGTGACCAGTGAACAGTGACCAGGGACCAGTGACCAGTGACAAGTGACCAGCGAAAGTGAACAGTGAGCAGTGACCAGTGACCAGTGACCAGTGACCAGTGACCAGCGAAAGTGACCAGTGACCAGTGACCAGTGACCAGTGACCAGTGACAAGTGACCAGTGACCAGCGACCAGTGACCAGTGACCAGTGACCAGTGACCAGTGACCAGCGAAAGTGACCAGTGACCAGCGAAAGTGACCAGGGACCAGTGACCAGTGACCAGTGAGCTGTGACCAGTGACCAGTGACCAGTGAACTGTGACCAGTGACCAGTGACCAGCGAAAGTGACCAGTGACCAGTGACCAGCGAAAGTGACCAGTGACCAGTGACCAGTGACCAGTGTCCAGTGACCAGTGACCAGTGATAAGTGACCAGTGACCTGTGACCAGTGACCAGCGACCAGTGACCAGTGACCAGTGAATAGTGACCAGTGACCAGTGAACAGCGAATGTGACCAGTGACCAGTGACCTGTGACCTGTGACCAGTGACCAGTGACCAGTGACCAGTGACCAGTGACGAGCGAAATGGACCAGTGACCAGTGACTAGTGACCAGCGATCAATGACCAGTGACCAGTGACCAGCGAAAGTGACCAGTGACCAGTGACCAGTGACCAGCGAAATTGACCAGTCACCAGTGACCAGTGGCCAGTGACCAGCGACCAGTGACCAATGACCAGTGACCAGTGACCCGTGACCAGTGACAAGTGACCAGTGACCAGTGACCGGCGAAAGTGACCAGTGAACAGTGACCAGTGACCAGTGACCAGTGAATAGTGACCAGTGACCAGTGAACAGCGAAAGTGACCAGTGACCAGTGACCTGTGACCAGTGACCAGTGACCAGTGACCATTGACCAGTGACCAGTGACCAGTGACCAGCGAAAGTGACCAGGGACAAGCGTCCAGTGACCAGTGACCAGTGACCAGTGACCAGCGAAAGTGACCAGTGACCAGTGACCAGTGACCAGTGACCAGTGACCAGTGACCAGTGACAAGTGACCTGGGACCAGTGAAAGTGACCAGTGACCAGTGAACAGTGACCAGCGAAATTGACCAGTTTCCAGTGACCAGTGATAAGTGACCAGTGACCAGTGACCAGCGAAAGTGACCAGTGAACAGTGATCAGCGAAATTGACCAGTGACCATTAACCAGTGACCAGCGAAAGTGACCAGTGACGAGTGACCAGTGACAAGTGACCAGTGACAAGTGACCAGTGACCACTGACCAGTGACCAGTGACCAGCGACCAGTGACCAGTGACCAGTGACCGGGGACCAGTGGCCAGCGAAAGTGACCAGCGACCAGTGACCAGTGACCAGTGACCAGTGACTAGCCAAATTGAGCAGTGAGCAGTGACCAGTGACCAGTGACCAGTGACCAGTGACCAGTGACCAGCGAAATTGACCAGCGACCATTGACCAGTGACCAGCGAAAGTGACCAGTGACGAGTGACCTGTGACAAGTGACCAGTGACCAGCGACCAGTGACCAGTGACCAGTGACCAGTGACCAGCAAAATTGACCAGCAAAATTGACCAGTGACCAGTGACCAGTGACCAGTGACCAGTGACCAGTGACCAGTGACAAGTGACCAGTGACCAGTGACCAGTGACCAGTGACCAGTGACCAGTGCCAACGACCAGTGACCAGTGACCATTGACCAGTGACCAGCGAAAGTGACCAGGGACCAGTGACCAGTGACCAGTGACCAGTGACCAGTGACCAGTGACCAGTGACCAGTGACCAGTGACAAGTGACCTGGGACCAGTGACCAGTGACCAGTGACCAGTGACCAGCGAAATTGACCAGTGACCAGTGACCAGTGACCAGTCACCAGTGACCAGCGACCAGTGACCAGAGACCAGTACCCAGTGACCAGTGACCAGTGACCACTGACCAGCGAAAGTGACCAGTGAACAGTGACCAGTGACCAGTGACCAGTGACCTGTGACCAGTGACCAGTGACCAGTGACCAGTGACCAGTGACCAGTGACCAGTGACCAGCGAAAGTGACCAGTGACGAGTGACCAGTGACAAGTGACCAGTGACCAGTGACCAGTGACCAGTGACCAGTGACCAGTGACCAGTGACGAGTGACCAGTGATCGGCGAAAGTGAACAGTGACCAGTGACCAGTGACCAGTGACCAGTGACCAGCGAAAGTGACCAGTGACCAGTGACCAGTGACCAGTGACCAGTGACAAGTGACCTGGGACCAGTGACCAGTGACCAGTGACCAGCGAAAGTGACCAGTGACCAGTGACCAGTGACCAGTGACCAGTGACCAGTGATCAGTGACCAGTGACCAGTGACCAGCGAAAATGACCAGTGACCAGTGACCAGTGACCAGTGAACAGTGACAAGTGACCAGTGACAAGTGACCAACGAAAGTGACCAGTGAACAGTGACCAGGGACCAGTGACCAGTGACGAGTGACCAGTGACCAGCGAAAGTGAACAGTGAGCAGTGACCAGTGACCAGTGACCAGTGACCAGTGACCAGCGAAAGTGACCAGTGACCAGTGACCAGTGACCAGTGACCAGTGACCAGTGACAAGTGACCTGGGACCAGTGACCAGTGACCAGTGACCAGTGACCAGCGAAATTGACCAGTGACCAGTGACCAGTGACCAGTCACCAGTGACCAGCGACCAGTGACCAGAGACCAGTAACCAGTGACCAGTGACCAGTGACCAGTGACCAGCGAAAGTGACCAGTGAACAGTGACCAGTGACCAGTGACCAGTGACCTGTGACCAGTGACCAGTGACCAGTGACCAGTGACCAGTGACCAGTGACCAGCGAAAGTGACCAGTGACGAGTGACCAGTGACAAGTGACCAGTGACCAGTGACCAGTGACCAGTGACTAGTAACCAGCAACCAGTGACCAGTGAGCAGTGACCAGTGACCAGCAAAATTGACCAGTGACCAGTGACCAGTGACCAATGACCAGTGACCAGTGACCAGTGACCAGTGACAAGTGACCAGCGAAAATGACCAGTGACCAGTGACCAGTGACCAGCGAAATTGACCAGTGACCAGTGACCAGTGAACAGTGACAAGTGACCAGTGACAAGTGACCAACGAAAGTGACCAGTGAACAGTGACCAGGGACCAGTGACCAGTGACAAGTGACCAGCGAAAGTGAACAGTGAGCAGTGACCAGTGACCAGTGACCAGTGACCAGTGACCAGCGAAAGTGACCAGTGACCAGTGACCAGTGACCAGTGACCAGTGACAAGTGACCAGTGACCAGCGACCAGTGACCAGTGACCAGTGACCAGTGACCAGTGACCAGCGAAAGTGACCAGTGACCAGCGAAAGTGACCAGGGACCAGTGACCAGTGACCAGTGAGCTGTGACCAGTGACCAGTGACCAGTGAACTGTGACCAGTGACCAGTGACCAGCGAAAGTGACCAGTGACCAGTGACCAGCGAAAGTGACCAGTGACCAGTGACCAGTGACCAGTGTCCAGTGACCAGTGACCAGTGATAAGTGACCAGTGACCTGTGACCAGTGACCAGCGACCAGTGACCAGTGACCAGTGAATAGTGACCAGTGACCAGTGAACAGCGAATGTGACCAGTGACCAGTGACCTGTGACCTGTGACCAGTGACCAGTGACCAGTGACCAGTGACCAGTGACGAGCGAAATGGACCAGTGACCAGTGACTAGTGACCAGCGATCAATGACCAGTGACCAGTGACCAGCGAAAGTGACCAGTGACCAGTGACCAGTGACCAGCGAAATTGACCAGTCACCAGTGACCAGTGGCCAGTGACCAGCGACCAGTGACCAATGACCAGTGACCAGTGACCCGTGACCAGTGACAAGTGACCAGTGACCAGTGACCGGCGAAAGTGACCAGTGAACAGTGACCAGTGACCAGTGACCAGTGAATAGTGACCAGTGACCAGTGAACAGCGAAAGTGACCAGTGACCAGTGACCTGTGACCAGTGACCAGTGACCAGTGACCATTGACCAGTGACCAGTGACCAGTGACCAGCGAAAGTGACCAGGGACAAGCGTCCAGTGACCAGTGACCAGTGACCAGTGACCAGCGAAAGTGACCAGTGACCAGTGACCAGTGACCAGTGACCAGTGACCAGTGACCAGTGACAAGTGACCTGGGACCAGTGAAAGTGACCAGTGACCAGTGAACAGTGACCAGCGAAATTGACCAGTTTCCAGTGACCAGTGATAAGTGACCAGTGACCAGTGACCAGCGAAAGTGACCAGTGAACAGTGATCAGCGAAATTGACCAGTGACCATTAACCAGTGACCAGCGAAAGTGACCAGTGACGAGTGACCAGTGACAAGTGACCAGTGACAAGTGACCAGTGACCACTGACCAGTGACCAGTGACCAGCGACCAGTGACCAGTGACCAGTGACCGGGGACCAGTGGCCAGCGAAAGTGACCAGCGACCAGTGACCAGTGACCAGTGACCAGTGACTAGCCAAATTGAGCAGTGAGCAGTGACCAGTGACCAGTGACCAGTGACCAGTGACCAGTGACCAGCGAAATTGACCAGCGACCATTGACCAGTGACCAGCGAAAGTGACCAGTGACGAGTGACCTGTGACAAGTGACCAGTGACCAGCGACCAGTGACCAGTGACCAGTGACCAGTGACCAGCAAAATTGACCAGCAAAATTGACCAGTGACCAGTGACCAGTGACCAGTGACCAGTGACCAGTGACCAGTGACAAGTGACCAGTGACCAGTGACCAGTGACCAGTGACCAGTGACCAGTGCCAACGACCAGTGACCAGTGACCATTGACCAGTGACCAGCGAAAGTGACCAGGGACCAGTGACCAGTGACCAGTGACCAGTGACCAGTGACCAGTGACCAGTGACCAGTGACCAGTGACAAGTGACCTGGGACCAGTGACCAGTGACCAGTGACCAGTGACCAGCGAAATTGACCAGTGACCAGTGACCAGTGACCAGTCACCAGTGACCAGCGACCAGTGACCAGAGACCAGTACCCAGTGACCAGTGACCAGTGACCACTGACCAGCGAAAGTGACCAGTGAACAGTGACCAGTGACCAGTGACCAGTGACCTGTGACCAGTGACCAGTGACCAGTGACCAGTGACCAGTGACCAGTGACCAGTGACCAGCGAAAGTGACCAGTGACGAGTGACCAGTGACAAGTGACCAGTGACCAGTGACCAGTGACCAGTGACCAGTGACCAGTGACCAGTGACGAGTGACCAGTGATCGGCGAAAGTGAACAGTGACCAGTGACCAGTGACCAGTGACCAGTGACCAGCGAAAGTGACCAGTGACCAGTGACCAGTGACCAGTGACCAGTGACAAGTGACCTGGGACCAGTGACCAGTGACCAGTGACCAGCGAAAGTGACCAGTGACCAGTGACCAGTGACCAGTGACCAGTGACCAGTGACCAGTGACCAGCGAAATTGACCAGTGACCATTGACCAGTGACCAGTGACCAGTGACCAGTGACAAGTGACCAGTGACCAGTGACCAGCGACCAGTGACCAGTGACCAGCAAAAATGACCAGTGACCAGTGACCAGTGACCAGTGACCAGTGACCAGTGACCAGCGAAAGTGACAAGTGACAAGTGACCTGGGACCAGTGACCAGTGACCAGTGACCAGTGACCAGTGACCAGCGAAATTGACCAGTGACCATTGACCAGTGACCAGTGACCAGTGACCAGTGACAAGTGACCAGTGACCAGTGACCAGCGACCAGTGACCAGTGACCATTGACCAGTGACCAGTGACCAGCAAAAATGACCAGTGACCAGTGACAAGTGACCAGTGACCAGCGAAAGTGACCAGTGACCAGTGACCAGTGACCAGTGACGAGTGACCAGTGACCAGCGAAAGTGAACAGTGAGCAGTGACCAGTGACCAGTGACCAGTGACCAGTGACCAGCGAAAGTGACCAGTGACCAGTGACCAGTGACCAGTGACCAGTGACCAGTGACCAGTGACCAGTGACCAGTGACAAGTGACCTGGGACCAGTGACCAGTGACCAGTGACCAGTGACCAGCGAAATTGACCAGTGACCAGTGACCAGTGACCAGTCACCAGTGACCAGCGACCAGTGACCAGAGACCAGTACCCAGTGACCAGTGACCAGTGACCAGTCACCAGTGACCAGCGACCAGTGACCAGAGACCAGTACCCAGTGACCAGTGACCAGTGACCACTGACCAGCGAAAGTGACCAGTGAACAGTGACCAGTGACCAGTGACCAGTGACCTGAGACCAGTGACCAGTGACCAGTGACCAGTGACCAGTGACCAGCGAAAGTGACCAGTGACGAGTGACCAGTGACAAGTGACCAGTGACCAGTGACCAGTGACCAGTGACCAGTGACTAGTGACCAGCAACCAGTGACCAGTGACCAGTGACCAGTGACCAGCAAAATTGACCAGCAAAATTGACCAGTGACCAGTGACCAGTGACAAGTGACCAGTGACCAGTGACCAGTGACCAGTGACCAGTGACCGGTGACCAGTGACCAGTGACCAGTGACCAGTGACCAGTGACCAGTGACCAGTGACCAGTGACCAGTGACCAGCTGCCAGTGACCAGTGACCAGTGACCAGTGACCAGTGACTAGCGAAAGTGACCAGTGACCAGTGACCAGTGACCAGTGACCAGTGACCAGTGACCAGTGACCAGTGACAAGTGACCAGTGACCAGCGACCAGTGACCAGTGACCAGTGACCAGTGACCAGCGAAAGTGACCAGTGACCAGTGACCAGTGACCAGTGACCAGTGACCAGTGACCAGTGACCAGTGACCAGTGACCAGTGACCAGCGAAAGAGACCAGTGACCAGGGACCAGTGACCAGTGACCAGCGAAATTGACCAGTGACCAGTGACCAGTGACCAGTGACAAGTGACCAGTGACCAGTGACCAGTGACCAGTGACCAGTGACCAGTGACCAGTGACCAGTGACCAGTGACCAGCGAAAGTGACCAGTGACCAGTGACCAGTGACCAGTGACCAGCGAAAGTGACCAGTGACCAGTGACCAGTGACCAGCGAAATTGAACAGTGACCAGTGACCAGAGACCAGTGACTATCCAAATTGACCAGTGACCAGTGACCAGTGACCAGCGAAAGTGACCAGTGACCACTGACCAGTGACCAGTGACCAGCGACCAGTGACCAGTGACCAGTGACCGGGGACCAGTGGCCAGCGAAAGTGACCAGCGACCAGTGACCAGTGACCAGTGACCAGTGACTAGCCAAATTGAGCAGTGAGCAGTGACCAGTGACCAGTGACCAGTGACCAGTGACCAGTGACCAGCGAAATTGACCAGCGACCATTGACCAGTGACCAGCGAAAGTGACCAGTGACGAGTGACCTGTGACAAGTGACCAGTGACCAGCGACCAGTGACCAGCGAAAGTGACCAGTGACCAGTGACCAGTGACCAGCGACCAGTGACCAGTGACCAGTGACCAGTGACCAGCAAAATTGACCAGCAAAATTGACCAGTGACCAGTGACCAGTGACCCGTGACCAGTGACCAGTGACAAGTGACCAGTGACCAGTGACCAGTGACCAGTGACCAGTGACCAGTGCCAACGACCAGTGACCAGTGACCATTGACCAGTGACCAGCGAAAGTGACCAGGGACCAGTGACCAGTGACCAGCGAAATTGACCAGTGACCAGTGACCAGAGACCAGTGACTAGCCAAATTGACCAGTGACCAGTGACCAGTGGCCAGCGGTAGTGACCAGTGACCAGTGACCAGTCATCAGTGACCAGTGAACAGTGACCAGTGACCAGTGACCAGTGACCAGTGACCAGCGAAAGTGACCAGTGACCAGTGACCAGTGACCAGTGACCAGTGACCAGTGACCAGTGACCAGTGACAAGTGACCAGTGACCAGCGACCAGTGACCAGTGACCAGTGACCAGTGACCAGTGACCAGCGAAGGTGACCAGTGACCAGGGACCAGTGACCAGTGACCAGCGAAATTGACCAGTGACCAGTGACCAGTGACCAGTGACAAGTGACCAGTGACCAGTGACCAGTGACCAGTGACCAGTGACCAGTGACCAGTGACCAGTGACCAGCCAAAGTGACCAGTGACCAGTGACCAGTGACCAGTGACCAGCGAAAGTGACCAGTGACCAGTGACCAGTGACCAGCGAAATTGACCAGTGACCAGTGACCAGAGACCAGTGACTAGCCAAATTGACCAGTGACCAGTGACCAGTGGCCAGCGGTAGTGACCAGTGACCAGTGACCAGTCATCAGTGACCAGTGAACAGTGACCAGTGACCAGTGACCAGTGACCAGTGACCAGTGACCAGCGAAATTGACCAGTGACCAGTGACCAGTGAACAGTGACAAGTGACCAGTGACAAGTGAACAACGAAAGTGACCAGTGAACAGTGACCAGGGACCAGTGACCAGTGACGAGTGACCAGTGACCAGCGAAAGTGAACAGTGAGCAGTGACCAGTGACCAGTGACCAGTGACCAGTGACCAGCGAAAGTGACCAGTGACCAGTGACCAGTGACCAGTGACCAGTGACCAGTGACAAGTGACCTGGGACCAGTGACCAGTGACCAGTGACCAGTGACCAGTGACCAGTGACCAGTGACCAGTGACCAGTGACCAGTGACCAGTGACCAGTGACCAGTGACAAGTGACCAGTGACCAGTGACCAGCGAAATTGACCAGTGACCATTGACCAGTGACCAGTGACCAGTGACCAGTGACAAGTGACCAGTGACCAGTGACCAGCGACCAGTGACCAGTGACCATTGACCAGTGACCAGTGACCAGCAAAAATGACCAGTGACCAGTGACAAGTGACCAGTGACCAGCGAAAGTGACCAGTGACCAGTGACCAGTGACCAGTGACCAGTGACAAGTGACCTGGGACCAGTGACCAGTGACCAGTGACCAGCGAAAGTGACCAGTGACCAGTGACCAGTGACCAGTGACAAGTGCCCTGGGACCAGTGACCAGTGACCAGTGACCAGTGACCAGTGAGCAGTGACCAGTGACCAGTGACCAGCGAAAGTGACCAGTGACGAGTGACCAGTGATCAGCGAAAGTGAACAGTGACCAGTGACCAGTGACCAGTGACCAGTGACCAGCGAAAGTGACCAGTGACCAGTGACCAGTGACCAGTGACTAGTGACCAGCAACCAGTGACCAGTGACCAGTGACCAGTGACCAGCAAAATTGACCAGCAAAATTGACCAGTGCCCAGTGACCAGTGACCAATGACCAGTGACGAGTGACCAGTGACCAGTGACAAGTGACCAGTGACCAGTGACCAGTGCCAACGACCAGTGACCAGTGACAAGTGACCAGTGACCAGTGACCAGTGATCAGTGACCAGTGAACAGTGACCAGTGACCAGTGACCAGTGACCAGCGAAAATGACCAGTGACCAGTGACCAGTGACCAGCGAAATTGACCAGTGACCAGTGACCAGTGAACAGTGACAAGTGACCAGTGACAAGTGACCAACGAAAGTGACCAGTGAACAGTGACCAGGGACCAGTGACCAGTGACGAGTGACCAGTGACCAGCGAAAGTGAACAGTGAGCAGTGACCAGTGACCAGTGACCAGTGACCAGTGACCAGCGAAAGTGACCAGTGACCAGTGACAAGTGACCTGGGACCAGTGACCAGTGACCAGTGACCAGTAACCAGTGACCAGTGACCAGTGACCAGTGACCAGTGACCAGCGAAAGTGACCAGTGACGAGTGACCAGTGACAAGTGACCAGTGACCAGTGACCAGTGACCAGTGACCAGTGACCAGTGACCAGTGACGAGTGACCAGTGATCAGCGAAAGTGAACAGTGACCAGTGACCAGTGACCAGTGACCAGTGACCAGCGAAAGTGACCAGTGACCAGTGACCAGTGACCAGTGACCAGTGACAAGTGACCTGGGACCAGTGACCAGTGACCAGTGACCAGCGAAAGTGACCAGTGATCAGCGACCAGTGACCAGTGACCAGTGACCAGTGACCAGTGACCAGCAAAATTGACCAGCAAAATTGACCAGTGACCAGTGACCAGTGACCAGTGACAAGTGACCAGTGACCAGTGACCAGTGACCAGTGACCAGTGACCAGTGCCAACGACCAGTGACCAGTGACCATTGACCAGTGACCAGCGAAAGTGACCAGGGACCAGTGACCAGTGACCAGTGACCAGTGACCAGTGACCAGTGACAAGTGACCAGTGACCAGTGACCAGCGACCAGTGACAAGTGACCACTGACCAGTGACCAGTGATCAGTGACCAGTGAACAGTGACCAGTGACCAGTGACCAGTGACCAGCGAAAATGACCAGTGACCAGTGACCAGTGACCAGCGAAATTGACCAGTGACCAGTGACCAGTGAACAGTGACAAGTGACCAGTGACAAGTGACCAACGAAAGTGACCAGTGAACAGTGACCAGGGACCAGTGACCAGTGACGAGTGACCAGTGACCAGCGAAAGTGAACAGTGAGCAGTGACCAGTGACCAGTGACCAGTGACCAGTGACCAGTGACCAGCGAAAGTGACCAGTGACCAGTGACCAGTGACCAGTGACCAGTGACCAGTGACCAGTGACAAGTGACCTGGGACCAGTGACCAGTGACCAGTGACCAGTGACCAGCGAAATTGACCAGTGACCAGTGACCAGTGACCAGTCACCAGTGACCAGCGACCAGTGACCAGAGACCAGTAACCAGTGACAAGTGACCAGTGACCACTGACCAGCGAAAGTGAGCAGTGAACAGTGACCAGTGACCAGTGACCAGTGACCTGTGACCAGTGACCAGTGACCAGTGACCAGCGAAAGTGACCAGTGACGAGTGACCAGTGACAAGTGACCAGTGACCAGTGACCAGTGACCAGTGACCAGTGACCAGTGACCAGTGACCAGTGACCAGTGCCAACGACCAATGACCAGTGACCATTGACCAGTGACCAGCGAAAGTGACCAGGGACCAGTGACCAGTGACCAGTGACCAGTGACCAGTGACCAGTGACCAGTGACCAGTGACCAGTGACCAGTGACAAGTGACCAGTGACCAGTGACCAGTGATCAGTGACCAGTGAACAGTGAACAGTGACCAGTGACCAGTGACCAGTGACCAGCGAAAATGACCAGTGACCAGTGACCAGTGACCAGCGAAATTGACCAGTGACCAGTGACCAGTGAACAGTGACAAGTGACCAGTGACAAGTGACCAACGAAAGTGACCAGTGAACAGTGACCAGGGACCAGTGACCAGTGACGAGTGACCAGTGACCAGCGAAAGTGAACAGTGAGCAGTGACCAGTGACCAGTGACCAGTGACCAGTGACCAGTGACCAGTGACCAGTGACCAGTGACCAGTGAGCAGTGACCAGCGAAATTGACCGGTTTCCAGTGACCAGTGACAAGTGACCAGTGACCAGTGACCAGCGAAAGTGACCAGTGACGAGTGACCAGTGACAAGTGACCAGTGACAAGTGACCAGTGACCACTGACCAGTGACCAGTAACCAGCGACCAGTGCCAACGACCAGTGACCAGTGACCATTGACCAGTGACCAGCGAAAGTGACCAGGGACCAGTGACCAGTGACCAGTGACCAGTGACAAGTGACCTGGGACCAGTGACCAGTGACCAGTGACCAGCGAAAGTGACCAGTGACAAGTGACCAGTGACCAGTGACCAGTGACCAGTGACCAGTGACCAGCGAAATTGACCAGTGACCATTGACCAGTGACCAGTGACCAGTGACCAGTGACAAGTGACCAGTGACCAGTGACCAGCGACCAGTGACCAGTGACCAGCAAAAATGACCAGTGACCAGTGACCAGTGACCAGTGACCAGTGACCAGTGACCAGCGAAAGTGACAAGTGACAAGTGACCTGGGACCAGTGACCAGTGACCAGTGACCAGTGACCAGTGACCAGCGAAATTGACCAGTGACCATTGACCAGTGACCAGTGACCAGTGACCAGTGACAAGTGACCAGTGACCAGTGACCAGCGACCAGTGACCAGTGACCATTGACCAGTGACCAGTGACCAGCAAAAATGACCAGTGACCAGTGACAAGTGACCAGTGACCAGCGAAAGTGACCAGTGACCAGTGACCAGTGACCAGTGACGAGTGACCAGTGACCAGCGAAAGTGAACAGTGAGCAGTGACCAGTGACCAGTGACCAGTGACCAGTGACCAGCGAAAGTGACCAGTGACCAGTGACCAGTGACCAGTGACCAGTGACCAGTGACCAGTGACCAGTGACCAGTGACAAGTGACCTGGGACCAGTGACCAGTGACCAGTGACCAGTGACCAGCGAAATTGACCAGTGACCAGTGACCAGTGACCAGTCACCAGTGACCAGCGACCAGTGACCAGAGACCAGTACCCAGTGACCAGTGACCAGTGACCAGTCACCAGTGACCAGCGACCAGTGACCAGAGACCAGTACCCAGTGACCAGTGACCAGTGACCACTGACCAGCGAAAGTGACCAGTGAACAGTGACCAGTGACCAGTGACCAGTGACCTGAGACCAGTGACCAGTGACCAGTGACCAGTGACCAGTGACCAGCGAAAGTGACCAGTGACGAGTGACCAGTGACAAGTGACCAGTGACCAGTGACCAGTGACCAGTGACCAGTGACTAGTGACCAGCAACCAGTGACCAGTGACCAGTGACCAGTGACCAGCAAAATTGACCAGCAAAATTGACCAGTGACCAGTGACCAGTGACAAGTGACCAGTGACCAGTGACCAGTGACCAGTGACCAGTGACCGGTGACCAGTGACCAGTGACCAGTGACCAGTGACCAGTGACCAGTGACCAGTGACCAGTGACCAGTGACCAGTGACCAGCTGCCAGTGACCAGTGACCAGTGACCAGTGACCAGTGACTAGCGAAAGTGACCAGTGACCAGTGACCAGTGACCAGTGACCAGTGACCAGTGACCAGTGACCAGTGACAAGTGACCAGTGACCAGCGACCAGTGACCAGTGACCAGTGACCAGTGACCAGCGAAAGTGACCAGTGACCAGTGACCAGTGACCAGTGACCAGTGACCAGTGACCAGTGACCAGTGACCAGTGACCAGCGAAAGTGACCAGTGACCAGGGACCAGTGACCAGTGACCAGCGAAATTGACCAGTGACCAGTGACCAGTGACCAGTGACAAGTGACCAGTGACCAGTGACCAGTGACCAGTGACCAGTGACCAGTGACCAGTGACCAGTGACCAGCGAAAGTGACCAGTGACCAGTGACCAGTGACCAGTGACCAGCGAAAGTGACCAGTGACCAGTGACCAGTGACCAGCGAAATTGAACAGTGACCAGTGACCAGAGACCAGTGACTATCCAAATTGACCAGTGACCAGTGACCAGTGACCAGCGAAAGTGACCAGTGACCACTGACCAGTGACCAGTGACCAGCGACCAGTGACCAGTGACCAGTGACCGGGGACCAGTGGCCAGCGAAAGTGACCAGCGACCAGTGACCAGTGACCAGTGACCAGTGACTAGCCAAATTGAGCAGTGAGCAGTGACCAGTGACCAGTGACCAGTGACCAGTGACCAGTGACCAGCGAAATTGACCAGCGACCATTGACCAGTGACCAGCGAAAGTGACCAGTGACGAGTGACCTGTGACAAGTGACCAGTGACCAGCGACCAGTGACCAGCGAAAGTGACCAGTGACCAGTGACCAGTGACCAGCGACCAGTGACCAGTGACCAGTGACCAGTGACCAGCAAAATTGACCAGCAAAATTGACCAGTGACCAGTGACCAGTGACCCGTGACCAGTGACCAGTGACAAGTGACCAGTGACCAGTGACCAGTGACCAGTGACCAGTGACCAGTGCCAACGACCAGTGACCAGTGACCATTGACCAGTGACCAGCGAAAGTGACCAGGGACCAGTGACCAGTGACCAGCGAAATTGACCAGTGACCAGTGACCAGAGACCAGTGACTAGCCAAATTGACCAGTGACCAGTGACCAGTGGCCAGCGGTAGTGACCAGTGACCAGTGACCAGTCATCAGTGACCAGTGAACAGTGACCAGTGACCAGTGACCAGTGACCAGTGACCAGCGAAAGTGACCAGTGACCAGTGACCAGTGACCAGTGACCAGTGACCAGTGACCAGTGACCAGTGACAAGTGACCAGTGACCAGCGACCAGTGACCAGTGACCAGTGACCAGTGACCAGTGACCAGCGAAGGTGACCAGTGACCAGGGACCAGTGACCAGTGACCAGCGAAATTGACCAGTGACCAGTGACCAGTGACCAGTGACAAGTGACCAGTGACCAGTGACCAGTGACCAGTGACCAGTGACCAGTGACCAGTGACCAGTGACCAGTGACCAGCCAAAGTGACCAGTGACCAGTGACCAGTGACCAGTGACGAGCGAAAGTGACCAGTGACCAGTGACCAGTGACCAGCGAAATTGACCAGTGACCAGTGACCAGAGACCAGTGACTAGCCAAATTGACCAGTGACCAGTGACCAGTGGCCAGCGGTAGTGACCAGTGACCAGTGACCAGTCATCAGTGACCAGTGAACAGTGACCAGTGACCAGTGACCAGTGACCAGTGACCAGTGACCAGCGAAATTGACCAGTGACCAGTGACCAGTGAACAGTGACAAGTGACCAGTGACAAGTGAACAACGAAAGTGACCAGTGAACAGTGACCAGGGACCAGTGACCAGTGACGAGTGACCAGTGACCAGCGAAAGTGAACAGTGAGCAGTGACCAGTGACCAGTGACCAGTGACCAGTGACCAGCGAAAGTGACCAGTGACCAGTGACCAGTGACCAGTGACCAGTGACCAGTGACAAGTGACCTGGGACCAGTGACCAGTGACCAGTGACCAGTGACCAGTGACCAGTGACCAGTGACCAGTGACCAGTGACCAGTGACCAGTGACCAGTGACAAGTGACCAGTGACCAGTGACCAGCGAAATTGACCAGTGACCATTGACCAGTGACCAGTGACCAGTGACCAGTGACAAGTGACCAGTGACCAGTGACCAGCGACCAGTGACCAGTGACCATTGACCAGTGACCAGTGACCAGCAAAAATGACCAGTGACCAGTGACAAGTGACCAGTGACCAGCGAAAGTGACCAGTGACCAGTGACCAGTGACCAGTGACCAGTGACAAGTGACCTGGGACCAGTGACCAGTGACCAGTGACCAGCGAAAGTGACCAGTGACCAGTGACCAGTGACCAGTGACAAGTGCCCTGGGACCAGTGACCAGTGACCAGTGACCAGTGACCAGTGACCAGTGAGCAGTGACCAGTGACCAGTGACCAGCGAAAGTGACCAGTGACGAGTGACCAGTGATCAGCGAAAGTGAACAGTGACCAGTGACCAGTGACCAGTGACCAGTGACCAGCGAAAGTGACCAGTGACCAGTGACCAGTGACCAGTGACTAGTGACCAGCAACCAGTGACCAGTGACCAGTGACCAGTGACCAGCAAAATTGACCAGCAAAATTGACCAGTGCCCAGTGACCAGTGACCAATGACCAGTGACGAGTGACCAGTGACCAGTGACAAGTGACCAGTGACCAGTGACCAGTGCCAACGACCAGTGACCAGTGACAAGTGACCAGTGACCAGTGACCAGTGATCAGTGACCAGTGAACAGTGACCAGTGACCAGTGACCAGTGACCAGCGAAAATGACCAGTGACCAGTGACCAGTGACCAGCGAAATTGACCAGTGACCAGTGACCAGTGAACAGTGACAAGTGACCAGTGACAAGTGACCAACGAAAGTGACCAGTGAACAGTGACCAGGGACCAGTGACCAGTGACGAGTGACCAGTGACCAGCGAAAGTGACCAGTGAGCAGTGACCAGTGACCAGTGACCAGTGACCAGTGACCAGTGACGAGTGACCAGTGATCAGCGAAAGTGAACAGTGACCAGTGACCAGTGACCAGTGACCAGTGACCAGCGAAAGTGACCAGTGACCAGTGACCAGTGACCAGTGACCAGTGACAAGTGACCTGGGACCAGTGACCAGTGACCAGTGACCAGCGAAAGTGACCAGTGATCAGCGACCAGTGACCAGTGACCAGTGACCAGTGACCAGTGACCAGCAAAATTGACCAGCAAAATTGACCAGTGACCAGTGACCAGTGACCAGTGACAAGTGACCAGTGACCAGTGACCAGTGACCAGTGACCAGTGACCAGTGCCAACGACCAGTGACCAGTGACCATTGACCAGTGACCAGCGAAAGTGACCAGGGACCAGTGACCAGTGACCAGTGACCAGTGACCAGTGACCAGTGACAAGTGACCAGTGACCAGTGACCAGCGACCAGTGACAAGTGACCACTGACCAGTGACCAGTGATCAGTGACCAGTGAACAGTGACCAGTGACCAGTGACCAGTGACCAGCGAAAATGACCAGTGACCAGTGACCAGTGACCAGCGAAATTGACCAGTGACCAGTGACCAGTGAACAGTGACAAGTGACCAGTGACAAGTGACCAACGAAAGTGACCAGTGAACAGTGACCAGGGACCAGTGACCAGTGACGAGTGACCAGTGACCAGCGAAAGTGAACAGTGAGCAGTGACCAGTGACCAGTGACCAGTGACCAGTGACCAGCGAAAGTGACCAGTGACCAGTGACCAGTGACCAGTGACCAGTGACCAGTGACCAGTGACAAGTGACCTGGGACCAGTGACCAGTGACCAGTGACCAGTGACCAGCGAAATTGACCAGTGACCAGTGACCAGTGACCAGTCACCAGTGACCAGCGACCAGTGACCAGAGACCAGTAACCAGTGACAAGTGACCAGTGACCACTGACCAGCGAAAGTGAGCAGTGAACAGTGACCAGTGACCAGTGACCAGTGACCTGTGACCAGTGACCAGTGACCAGTGACCAGCGAAAGTGACCAGTGACGAGTGACCAGTGACAAGTGACCAGTGACCAGTGACCAGTGACCAGTGACCAGTGGCCAGTGACCAGTGACCAGTGACCAGTGCCAACGACCAATGACCAGTGACCATTGACCAGTGACCAGCGAAAGTGACCAGGGACCAGTGACCAGTGACCAGTGACCAGTGACCAGTGACCAGTGACCAGTGACCAGTGACCAGTGACCAGTGACAAGTGACCAGTGACCAGTGACCAGTGATCAGTGACCAGTGAACAGTGAACAGTGACCAGTGACCAGTGACCAGTGACCAGCGAAAATGACCAGTGACCAGTGACCAGTGACCAGCGAAATTGACCAGTGACCAGTGACCAGTGAACAGTGACAAGTGACCAGTGACAAGTGACCAACGAAAGTGACCAGTGAACAGTGACCAGGGACCAGTGACCAGTGACGAGTGACCAGTGACCAGCGAAAGTGAACAGTGAGCAGTGACCAGTGACCAGTGACCAGTGACCAGTGACCAGTGACCAGTGACCAGTGACCAGTGACCAGTGAGCAGTGACCAGCGAAATTGACCGGTTTCCAGTGACCAGTGACAAGTGACCAGTGACCAGTGACCAGCGAAAGTGACCAGTGACGAGTGACCAGTGACAAGTGACCAGTGACAAGTGACCAGTGACCACTGACCAGTGACCAGTAACCAGCGACCAGTGCCAACGACCAGTGACCAGTGACCATTGACCAGTGACCAGCGAAAGTGACCAGGGACCAGTGACCAGTGACCAGTGACCAGTGACAAGTGACCAGTGACCAGTGACCAGTGACCAGTGACCAGTGACCAGTGACCAGTGACAAGTGACCAGTGACCAGTGACCAGTGATCAGTGACCAGTGAACAGTGACCAGTGACCAGTGACCAGTGACCAGCGAAAATGACCAGTGACCAGTGACCAGTGACCAGCGAAATTGACCAGTGATCAGTGACCAGTGAACAGTGACAAGTGACCAGTGACAAGTGACCAACGAAAGTGACCAGTGAACAGTGACCAGGGACCAGTGACCAGTGACGAGTGACCAGTGACCAGCGAAAGTGAACAGTGAGCAGTGACCAGTGACCAGTGACCAGTGACCAGTGACCAGTGACCAGTGACCAGTGACCAGTGACCAGTGACCAGTGACCAGCGAAATTGACCGGTTTCCAGTGACCAGTGACAAGTGACCAGTGACCAGTGACCAGCGAAAGTGACCAGTGACGAGTGACCAGTGACAAGTGACCAGTGACAAGTGACCAGTGACCACTGACCAGTGACCAGTGACCAGCGACCAGTGACCAGTGACCAGTGACCAGGGACCAGTGACCAGTGACCAGTGAACAGCGAAAGTGACCAGTGACCAGTGACCAGTGACCAGTGACCAGTGACCAGTGACCAGTGACGAGCGAAATGGACCAGTGACCAGTGTCCAGTGACCAGTGACCAGTGATAAGTGACCAGTGACCAGTGACCAGTGACCATTGACCAGTGACCAGTGACCAGTGACCAGCGAATGTGACCAGGGACAAGCGACCAGTGACCAGTGACCAGTGACCAGTGACCAGTGACCAGTGACCAGTGACCAGTGACCAGTGACCAGTGACCAGTGACCAGTGACCAGTGACCAGTGACCAGTGACCAGCGACCAGTGACCAGTGACCAGCGACCAGTGACCAGTGACCAGTGACCAGTGACCAGTGACCACTGACCAGCGAAAGTGACCAGTGACCAGGGACCAGTGACCAGTGACCAGCAAAATTGACCAGTGACCAGTGACCAGTGACCAGTGACCAGTGACCAATGACCAGTGACCGGTGACCAGTGACCAGTGACCAGTGACCAGTGACCAGTGACCAGTGACCAGTGACCAGTGACCAGTGACCAGTGACCAGCGAAAGTGACCAGTGACCAGTGACCAGTGACCAGTGACCAGTGACAAGTGACCAGTGACCAGCGACCAGTGACCAGTGACCAGTGACCAGTGACCAGTGACCAGCGAAAGTGACCAGTGACCAAGGACCAGTGACCAGTGACCAGCGAAATTGACCAGTGACCAGTGACCAGTGACCAGTGACAAGTGACCAGTGACCAGTGACCAGTGACCAGTGACCAGTGACCAGTGCCAACGACCAGTGACCAGTGACCATTGACCAGTGACCAGCGAAAGTGACCAGGGACCAGTGACCAGTGACCAGTGACCAGTGACCAGTGACCAGTGACCAGTGACCAGTGACCAGTGACCAGTGACCAGTGACCAGTGACCAGTGACCAGTGACCAGTGACAAGTGACCAGTGACCAGTGACCAGTGATCAGTGACCAGTGAACAGTGACCAGTGACCAGTGACCAGTGACCAGCGAAAATGACCAGTGACCAGTGACCAGTGACCAGCGAAATTGACCAGTGACCAGTGACCAGTGAACAGTGACAAGTGACCAGTGACAAGTGACCAACGAAAGTGACCAGTGAACAGTGACCAGGGACCAGTGACCAGTGACGAGTGACCAGTGACCAGCGAAAGTGAACAGTGAGCAGTGACCAGTGACCAGTGACCAGTGACCAGTGACCAGCGAAAGTGACCAGTGACCAGTGACCAGTGACCAGTGACCAGTGACCAGTGACAAGTGACCTGGGACCAGTGACCAGTGACCAGTGACCAGTGACCAGCGAAATTGACCAGTGACCAGTGACCAGTGACCAGTCACCAGTGACCAGCGACCAGTGACCAGAGACCAGTAACCAGTGACCAGTGACCAGTGACCACTGACCAGCGAAAGTGACCAGTGAACAGTGACCAGTGACCAGTGACCAGTGACCTGTGACCAGTGACCAGTGACCAGTGACCAGTGACCAGTGACCAGCGAAAGTGACCAGTGACGAGTGACCAGTGACAAGTGACCAGTGACCAGTGACCAGTGACCAGTGACTAGTAACCAGCAACCAGTGACCAGTGACCAGTGACCAGTGACCAGCAAAATTGACCAGTGACCAGTGACCAGTGACCAATGACCAGTGACCAGTGACCAGTGACCAGTGACAAGTGACCAGTGACCAGTGACCAGTGCCAACGACCAGTGACCAGTGACAAGTGACCAGTGACCAGTGACCAGTGATCAGTGACCAGTGAACAGTGACCAGTGACCAGTGACCAGTGACCAGCGAAAATGACCAGTGACCAGTGACCAGTGACCAGCGAAATTGACCAGTGACCAGTGACCAGTGAACAGTGACAAGTGACCAGTGACAAGTGACCAACGGAAGTGACCAGTGAACAGTGACCAGGGACCAGTGACCAGTGACGAGTGACCAGTGACCAGCGAAAGTGAACAGAGAGCAGTGACCAGTGACCAGTGACCAGTGACCAGTGACCAGCGAAAGTGACCAGTGACCAGTGACCAGCGAAAGTGACCAGTGACCAGTGACCAGTGACCAGTGACCAGTGACCAGTGACCAGTGACAAGTGACCTGGGACCAGTGACCAGTGACCAGTGACCAGTGACCAGTGACCAGCGAAATTGACCAGTGACCAGTGACCAGTGACCAGTCACCAGTGACCAGCGACCAGTGACCAGAGACCAGTAACCAGTGACCAGTGACCAGTGACCACTGACCAGCGAAAGTGACCAGTGAACAGTGACCAGTGACCAGTGACCAGTGACCTGTGACCAGTGACCAGTGACCAGTGACCAGTGACCAGTGACCAGCGAAAGTGACCAGTGACGAGTGACCAGTGACAAGTGACCAGTGACCAGTGACCAGTGAGCAGTGACCAGTGACCAGTGACCAGTGACCAGTCACCAGTGACCAGTGACCAGTGCCAACGACCAATGACCAGTGACCATTGACCAGTGACCAGCGAAAGTGACCAGGGACCAGTGACCAGTGACCAGTGACCAGTGACCAGTGACCAGTGACCAGTGACCAGTGACCAGTGACCAGTGACCAGTGACCAGTGACCAGTGACCAGTGACCAGTGACCAGTGACAAGTGACCAGTGACCAGTGACCAGTGATCAGTGACCAGTGAACAGTGACCAGTGACCAGTGACCAGTGACCAGCGAAAATGACCAGTGACCAGTGACCAGTGACCAGCGAAATTGACCAGTGACCAGTGACCAGTGAACAGTGACAAGTGACCAGTGACAAGTGACCAACGAAAGTGACCAGTGAACAGTGACCAGGGACCAGTGACCAGTGACGAGTGACCAGTGACCAGCGAAAGTGAACAGTGAGCAGTGACCAGTGACCAGTGACCAGTGACCAGTGACCAGTGACCAGTGACCAGTGACCAGTGACCAGCGAAATTGACCGGTTTCCAGTGACCAGTGACAAGTGACCAGTGACCAGTGACCAGCGAAAGTGACCAGTGACGAGTGACCAGTGACAAGTGACCAGTGACAAGTGACCAGTGACCACTGACCAGTGACCAGTGACCAGCGACCAGTGACCAGTGACCAGTGACCAGGGACCAGTGACCAGCGAAAGTGACCAGTGACCAGTGACCAGTGACCAGTGAACTGCGAAAGTGACCAGTGACCAGTGACCAGTGACCAGTGGCCAGTGACCAGTGACCAGTGACGAGCGAAATGGACCAGTGACCAGTGTCCAGTGACCAGTGACCAGTGATAAGTGACCAGTGACCAGTGACCAGTGACCATTGACCAGTGACCAGTGACCAGTGACCAGTGACCAGCGAAAGTGACCAGGGACAAGCGACCAGTGACCAGTGACCAGTGACCAGTGACCAGTGACCAGTGACCAGTGACCAGTGACCAGTGACCAGTGACCAGTGACTAGTAACCAGCAACCAGTGACCAGTGACCAGTGACCAGTGACCAGCAAAATTGACCAGTGACCAGTGACCAGTGACCAATGACCAGTGACCAGTGACCAGTGACCAGTGACAAGTGACCAGTGACCAGTGACCAGTGACCAGTGACCAGTGACCAGTGCCAACGACCAGTGACCAGTGACAAGTGACCAGTGACCAGTGACCAGTGATCAGTGACCAGTGAACAGTGACCAGTGACCAGTGACCAGTGACCAGCGAAAATGACCAGTGACCAGTGACCAGTGACCAGCGAAATTGACCAGTGACCAGTGACCAGTGAACAGTGACAAGTGACCAGTGACAAGTGACCAACGAAAGTGACCAGTGAACAGTGACCAGGGACCAGTGACCAGTGACGAGTGACCAGTGACCAGCGAAAGTGAACAGTGAGCAGTGACCAGTGACCAGTGACCAGTGACCAGTGACCAGCGAAAGTGACCAGTGACCAGTGACCAGTGACCAGTGACCAGTGACCAGTGACAAGTGACCTGGGACCAGTGACCAGTGACCAGTGACCAGTGACCAGCGAAATTGACCAGTGACCAGTGACCAGTGACCAGTAACCAGTGACCAGTGACCAGTGACCAGAGACCAGTAACCAGTGACCAGTGACCAGTGACCACTGACCAGCGAAAGTGACCTGTGACCAGTGACCAGTGACCAGTGACCAGTGACCAGTGACCAGTGACCAGCGAAAGTGACCAGTGACGAGTGACCAGTGACTAGTGACCAGTGACCAGTGACCAGTGACCAGTGACTAGTAACCAGCGACCAGTGACCAGTGACCAGTGACCAGTGACCAGCAAAATTGACCAGCAAAATTGACCAGTGACCAGAGACCAGTAACCAGTGACCAGTGACCAGTGACCACTGACCAGCGAAAGTGACCTGTGACCAGTGACCAGTGACCAGTGACCAGTGACCAGTGACCAGTGACCAGCGAAAGTGACCAGTGACGAGTGACCAGTGACAAGTGACCAGTGACCAGTGACCAGTGACCAGCGAAAATGACCAGTGACCAGTGACCAGTGAACAGTGACAAGTGACCAGTGACAAGTGACCAACGAATGTGACCAGTGAACAGTGACCAGGGACCAGTGACCAGTGACGAGTGACCAGTGACCAGCGAAAGTGAACAGTGAGCAGTGACCAGTGACCAGTGACCAGTGACCAGTGACCAGCGAAAGTGACCAGTGACCAGTGACCAGTGACCAGTGACCAGTGACCAGTGACCAGTGACAAGTGACCTGGGACCAGTGACCAGTGACCAGTGACCAGTGACCAGCGAAATTGACCAGTGACCAGTGACCAGTGACCAGTCACCAGTGACCAGCGACCAGTGACCAGAGACCAGTAACCAGTGACCAGTGACCAGTGACCACTGACCAGCGAAAGTGAGCAGTGAACAGTGACCAGTGACCAGTGACCAGTGACCTGTGACCAGTGACCAGTGACCAGTGACCAGTGACCAGTGACCAGCGAAAGTGACCAGTGACGAGTGACAAGTGACAAGTGACCAGTGACCAGTGACCAGTGAGCAGTGACCAGTGACCAGTGACCAGTGACCAGTGACCAGTGACCAGTGACCAGTGCCAACGACCAATGACCAGTGACCATTGACCAGTGACCAGCGAAAGTGACCAGGGACCAGTGACCAGTGACCAGTGACCAGTGACCAGTGACCAGTGACCAGTGACCAGTGACCAGTGACCAGTGACCAGTGACCAGTGACCAGTGACCAGTGACCAGTGACAAGTGACCAGTGACCAGTGACCAGTGATCAGTGACCAGTGAACAGTGACCAGTGACCAGTGACCAGTGACCAGCGAAAATGACCAGTGACCAGTGACCAGTGACCAGCGAAATTGACCAGTGACCAGTGACCAGTGAACAGTGACAAGTGACCAGTGACAAGTGACCAACGAAAGTGACCAGTGAACAGTGACCAGGGACCAGTGACCAGTGACGAGTGACCAGTGACCAGCGAAAGTGAACAGTGAGCAGTGAACAGTGACCAGTGACCAGTGACCAGTGACCAGTGACCAGTGACCAGTGACCAGTGACCAGCGAAATTGACCGGTTTCCAGTGACCAGTGACAAGTGACCAGTGACCAGTGACCAGCGAAAGTGAGAAGTGACGAGTGACCAGTGACAAGTGACCAGTGACAAGTGACCAGTGACCACTGACCAGTGACCAGTGACCAGCGACCAGTGACCAGTGACCAGTGACCAGGGACCAGTGACCAGCGAAAGTGACCAGTGACCAGTGACCAGTGACCAGTGAACTGCGAAAGTGACCAGTGACCAGTGACCAGTGACCAGTGACCAGTGACCAGTGACCAGTGACGAGCGAAATGGACCAGTGACCAGTGTCCAGTGACCAGTGACCAGTGATAAGTGACCAGTGACCAGTGACCAGTGACCATTGACCAGTGACCAGTGACCAGTGACCAGTGACCAGCGAAAGTGACCAGGGACAAGCGACCAGTGACCAGTGACCAGTGACCAGTGACCAGTGACCAGTGACCAGTGACCAGTGACCAGCGACCAGTGACCAGTGACCAGTGACCAGTGACCAGTGACCGCTGACCAGCGAAAGTGACCAGTGACCAGGGACCAGTGACCAGTGACCAGCAAAATTGACCAGTGACCAGTGACCAGTGACCAGTGACCAGTGACCAATGACCAGTGACCGGTGACCAGTGACCAGTGACCAGTGACCAGTGACCAGTGACCAGTGACCAGTGACCAGTGACCAGTGACAAGTGACCAGTGACCAGCGACCAGTGACCAGTGATCAGTGACCAGTGACCAGTGACCAGCGAAAATGACCAGTGACCAGTGACCAGTGACCAGCGAAATTGACCAGTGACCAGTGACCAGTGAACAGTGACAAGTGACCAGTGACAAGTGACCAACGAAAGTGACCAGTGAACAGTGACCAGGGACCAGTGACCAGTGACGAGTGACCAGTGACCAGCGAAAGTGAACAGTGAGCAGTGACCAGTGACCAGTGACCAGTGACCAGTGACCAGCGAAAGTGACCAGTGACCAGTGACCAGTGACCAGTGACCAGTGACCAGTGACAAGTGACCTGGGACCAGTGACCAGTGACCAGTGACCAGTGACCAGCGAAATTGACCAGTGACCAGTGACCAGTGACCAGTCACCAGTGACCAGCGACCAGTGACCAGAGACCAGTAACCAGTGACCAGTGACCAGTGACCAGTGACCAGCGAAAGTGACCAGTGAACAGTGACCAGTGACCAGTGACCAGTGACCTGTGACCAGTGACCAGTGACCAGTGACCAGTGACCAGTGACCAGCGAAAGTGACCAGTGACGAGTGACCAGTGACAAGTGACCAGTGACCAGTGACCAGTGACCAGTGACTAGTAACCAGCAACCAGTGACCAGTGACCAGTGACCAGTGACCAGCAAAATTGACCAGTGACCAGTGACCAGTGACCAATGACCAGTGACCAGTGACCAGTGACCAGTGACAAGTGACCAGTGACCAGTGACCAGTGACCAGTGACCAGTGACCAGTGACCAGTGCCAACGACCAGTGACCAGTGACAAGTGACCAGTGACCAGTGACCAGTGATCAGTGACCAGTGAACAGTGACCAGTGACCAGTGACCAGTGACCAGCGAAAATGACCAGTGACCAGTGACCAGTGACCAGCGAAATTGACCAGTGACCAGTGACCAGTGAACAGTGACAAGTGACCAGTGACAAGTGACCAACGAAAGTGACCAGTGAACAGTGACCAGGGACCAGTGACCAGTGACGAGTGACCAGTGACCAGCGAAAGTGAACAGTGAGCAGTGACCAGTGACCAGTGACCAGTGACCAGTGACCAGTGACCAGTGACCAGTGACCAGCGAAAATGACCAGTGACCAGTGACCAGTGACCAGCGAAATTGACCAGTGACCAGTGACCAGTGAACAGTGACAAGTGACCAGTGACAAGTGACCAACGAAAGTGACCAGTGAACAGTGACCAGGGACCAGTGACCAGTGACGAGTGACCAGTGACCAGCGAAAGTGAACAGTGAGCAGTGACCAGTGACCAGTGACCAGTGACCAGTGACCAGTGACCAGTGACCAGTGACCAGTGACCAGCGAAATTGACCGGTTTCCAGTGACCAGTGACGAGTGACCAGTGACAAGTGACCAGTGACAAGTGACCAGTGACCACTGACCAGTGACCAGTGACCAGCGACCAGTGACCAGTGACCAGTGACCAGGGACCAGTGACCAGCGAAAGTGACCAGTGACCAGTGACCAGTGACCAGTGAACTGCGAAAGTGACCAGTGACCAGTGACCAGTGACCAGTGACCAGTGACCAGTGACCAGTGACGAGCGACCAGTGACCAGTGACCAGTGACCAGTGACCAGTGACCACTGACCAGCGAAAGTGACCAGTGACCAGGGACCAGTGACCAGTGACCAGCAAAATTGACCAGTGACCAGTGACCAGTGACCAGTGACCAGTGACCAATGACCAATGACCAGTGACCGGTGACCAGTGACCAGTGACCAGTGACCAGTGACCAGTGACCACTGACCAGCGAAAGTGACCAGTGACCAGGGACCAGTGACCAGTGACCAGCAAAATTGACCAGTGACCAGTGACCAGTGACCAGTGACCAGTGACCAATGACCAATGACCAGTGACCGGTGACCAGTGACCAGTAACCAGCAACCAGTGACCAGTGACCAGTGACCAGTGACCAGCAAAATTGACCAGTGACCAGTGACCAGTGACCAATGACCAGTGACCAGTGACCAGTGACCAGTGACCAGTGACCAGTGACCAGTGACCAGTGACCAGTGACCAGTGACCAGTGACCAGTGACCAGCGACCAGTGACCAGTGACCAGTGACCAGTGACCAGTGACCACTGACCAGCGAAAGTGACCAGTGACCAGGGACCAGTGACCAGTGACCAGCAAAATTGACCAGTGACCAGTGACCAGTGACCAGTGACCAGTGACCAATGACCAATGACCAGTGACCGGTGACCAGTGACCAGTGACCAGTGACCAGTGACCAGTGACCAGTGACCAGTGACCAGTGACCAGTGACCAGTGACCAGTGACAAGTGACCAGTGACCAGCGACCAGTGACCAGTGATCAGTGACCAGTGACCAGTGACCAGCGAAAGTGACCAGTGACCAGGGACCAGTGACCAGTGACCAGCGAAATTGACCAGTGACCAGTGACCAGTGACCAGTGACAAGTGACCAGTGACCAGTGACCAGTGACCAGTGACCAGTGACCAGTGCCAACGACCAGTGACCAGTGACCATTGACCAGTGACCAGCGAAAGTGACCAGGGACCAGTGACCAGTGACCAGTGACCAGTGACCAGTGACCAGTGACCAGTGACCAGTGACCAGTGACCAGTGACCAGTGACCAGTGACCAGTGACCAGTGACCAGTGACCAGTGACAAGTGACCAGTGACCAGTGACCAGTGATCAGTGACCAGTGACCAGTGACCAGCGAAAATGACCAGTGACCAGTGACCAGTGACCAGCGAAATTGACCAGTGACCAGTGACCAGTGAACAGTGACAAGTGACCAGTGACAAGTGACCAACGAAAGTGACCAGTGAACAGTGACCAGGGACCAGTGACCAGTGACGAGTGACCAGTGACCAGCGAAAGTGAACAGTGAGCAGTGACCAGTGACCAGTGACCAGTGACCAGTGACCAGCGAAAGTGACCAGTGACCAGTGACCAGTGACCAGTGACCAGTGACCAGTGACAAGTGACCTGGGACCAGTGACCAGTGACCAGTGACCAGTGACCAGCGAAATTGACCAGTGACCAGTGACCAGTGACCAGTCACCAGTGACCAGCGACCAGTGACCAGAGACCAGTAACCAGTGACCAGTGACCAGTGACCAGTGACCAGCGAAAGTGACCAGTGAACAGTGACCAGTGACCAGTGACCAGTGACCTGTGACCAGTGACCAGTGACCAGTGACCAGTGACCAGTGACCAGCGAAAGTGACCAGTGACGAGTGACCAGTGACAAGTGACCAGTGACCAGTGACCAGTGACCAGTGACTAGTAACCAGCAACCAGTGACCAGTGACCAGTGACCAGTGACCAGCAAAATTGACCAGTGACCAGTGACCAGTGAACAGTGACAAGTGACCAGTGACAAGTGACCAACGAAAGTGACCAGTGAACAGTGACCAGGGACCAGTGACCAGTGACGAGTGACCAGTGACCAGCGAAAGTGAACAGTGAGCAGTGACCAGTGACCAGTGACCAGTGACCAGTGACCAGCGAAAGTGACCAGTGACCAGTGACCAGTGACCAGTGACCAGTGACCAGTGACAAGTGACCTGGGACCAGTGACCAGTGACCAGTGACCAGTGACCAGCGAAATTGACCAGTGACCAGTGACCAGTGACCAGTCACCAGTGACCAGCGACCAGTGACCAGAGACCAGTAACCAGTGACCAGTGACCAGTGACCAGTGACCAGCGAAAGTGACCAGTGAACAGTGACCAGTGACCAGTGACCAGTGACCTGTGACCAGTGACCAGTGACCAGTGACCAGTGACCAGTGACCAGCGAAAGTGACCAGTGACGAGTGACCAGTGACAAGTGACCAGTGACCAGTGACCAGTGACCAGTGACTAGTAACCAGCAACCAGTGACCAGTGACCAGCAAAATTGACCAGTGACCAGTGACCAGTGACCAATGACCAGTGACCAGTGACCAGTGACCAGTGACAAGTGACCAGCGAAAATGACCAGTGACCAGTGACCAGTGACCAGCGAAATTGACCAGTGACCAGTGACCAGTGAACAGTGACAAGTGACCAGTGACAAGTGACCAACGAAAGTGACCAGTGAACAGTGACCAGGGACCAGTGACCAGTGACAAGTGACCAGCGAAAGTGAACAGTGAGCAGTGACCAGTGACCAGTGACCAGTGACCAGTGACCAGCGAAAGTGACCAGTGACCAGTGACCAGTGACCAGTGACCAGTGACAAGTGACCAGTGACCAGCGACCAGTGACCAGTGACCAGTGACCAGTGACCAGTGACCAGCGAAAGTGACCAGTGACCAGCGAAAGTGACCAGGGACCAGTGACCAGTGACCAGCGAAAGTGACCAGTGAACAGTGACCAGTGACCAGTGACCAGTGAACAGTGACCAGGGACCAGTGACCAGTGACAAGTGACCAGCGAAAGTGAACAGTGAGCAGTGACCAGTGACCAGTGACCAGTGACCAGTGACCAGTGAACAGTGACAAGTGACCAGTGACAAGTGACCAACGAAAGTGACCAGTGAACAGTGACCAGGGACCAGTGACCAGTGACAAGTGACCAGCGAAAGTGAACAGTGAGCAGTGACCAGTGACCAGTGACCAGTGACCAGTGACCAGCGAAAGTGACCAGTGACCAGTGACCAGTGACCAGTGACCAGTGACAAGTGACCAGTGACCAGCGACCAGTGACCAGTGACCAGTGACCAGTGACCAGTGACCAGCGAAAGTGACCAGTGACCAGCGAAATTGACCAGGGACCAGTGACCAGTGACCAGTGAGCTGTGACCAGTGACCAGTGACCAGTGAACTGTGACCAGTGACCAGTGACCAGCGAAAGTGACCAGTGACCAGTGACCAGCGAAAGTGACCAGTGACCAGTGACCAGTGACCAGTGTCCAGTGACCAGTGACCAGTGATAAGTGACCAGTGACCTGTGACCAGTGACCAGCGACCAGTGACCAGTGACCAGTGAATAGTGACCAGTGACCAGTGAACAGCGAATGTGACCTGTGACCAGTGACCTGTGACCTGTGACCAGTGACCAGTGACCAGTGACCAGTGACCAGTGACGAGCGAAATGGACCAGTGACCAGTGACTAGTGACCAGCGATCAATGACCAGTGACCAGTGACCAGCGAAAGTGACCAGTGACCAGTGACCAGTGACCAGCGAAATTGACCAGTCACCAGTGACCAGTGGCCAGTGACCAGCGACCAGTGACCAATGACCAGTGACCAGTGACCCGTGACCAGTGACAAGTGACCAGTGACCAGTGACCGGCGAAAGTGACCAGTGAACAGTGACCAGTGACCAGTGACCAGTGAATAGTGACCAGTGACCAGTGAACAGCGAAAGTGACCAGTGACCAGTGACCTGTGACCAGTGACCAGTGACCAGTGACCATTGACCAGTGACCAGTGACCAGTGACCAGCGAAAGTGACCAGGGACAAGCGTCCAGTGACCAGTGACCAGTGACCAGTGACCAGCGAAAGTGACCAGTGACCAGTGACCAGTGACCAGTGACCAGTGACCAGTGACCAGTGACAAGTGACCTGGGACCAGTGAAAGTGACCAGTGACCAGTGAACAGTGACCAGCGAAATTGACCAGTTTCCAGTGACCAGTGATAAGTGACCAGTGACCAGTGACCAGCGAAAGTGACCAGTGAACAGTGATCAGCGAAATTGACCAGTGACCATTAACCAGTGACCAGCGAAAGTGACCAGTGACGAGTGACCAGTGACAAGTGAACAGTGACAAGTGACCAGTGACCACTGACCAGTGACCAGTGACCAGCGACCAGTGACCAGTGACCAGTGACCGGGGACCAGTGGCCAGCGAAAGTGACCAGCGACCAGTGACCAGTGACCAGTGACCAGTGACTAGCCAAATTGAGCAGTGAGCAGTGACCAGTGACCAGTGACCAGTGACCAGTGACCAGTGACCAGCGAAATTGACCAGCGACCATTGACCAGTGACCAGCGAAAGTGACCAGTGACGAGTGACCTGTGACAAGTGACCAGTGACCAGCGACCAGTGACCAGTGACCAGTGACCAGTGACCAGCAAAATTGACCAGCAAAATTGACCAGTGACCAGTGACCAGTGACCAGTGACCAGTGACCAGTGACAAGTGACCAGTGACCAGTGACCAGTGACCAGTGACCAGTGACCAGTGCCAACGACCAGTGACCAGTGACCATTGACCAGTGACCAGCGAAAGTGACCAGGGACCAGTGACCAGTGACCAGTGACCAGTGACCAGTGACCAGTGACCAGTGACCAGTGACCAGTGACAAGTGACCTGGGACCAGTGACCAGTGACCAGTGACCAGTGACCAGCGAAATTGACCAGTGACCAGTGACCAGTGACCAGTCACCAGTGACCAGCGACCAGTGACCAGAGACCAGTACCCAGTGACCAGTGACCAGTGACCACTGACCAGCGAAAGTGACCAGTGAACAGTGACCAGTGACCAGTGACCAGTGACCTGTGACCAGTGACCAGTGACCAGTGACCAGTGACCAGTGACCAGTGACCAGTGACCAGCGAAAGTGACCAGTGACGAGTGACCAGTGACAAGTGACCAGTGACCAGTGACCAGTGACCAGTGACCAGTGACCAGTGACCAGTGACGAGTGACCAGTGATCGGCGAAAGTGAACAGTGACCAGTGACCAGTGACCAGTGACCAGTGACCAGCGAAAGTGACCAGTGACCAGTGACCAGTGACCAGTGACCAGTGACAAGTGACCTGGGACCAGTGACCAGTGACCAGTGACCAGCGAAAGTGACCAGTGACCAGTGACCAGTGACCAGTGACCAGTGACCAGTGACCAGTGACCAGTGACCAGCGAAATTGACCAGTGACCATTGACCAGTGACCAGTGACCAGTGACCAGTGACAAGTGACCAGTGACCAGTGACCAGCGACCAGTGACCAGTGACCAGCAAAAATGACCAGTGACCAGTGACCAGTGACCAGTGACCAGTGACCAGTGACCAGCGAAAGTGACAAGTGACAAGTGACCTGGGACCAGTGACCAGTGACCAGTGACCAGTGACCAGTGACCAGCGAAATTGACCAGTGACCATTGACCAGTGACCAGTGACCAGTGACCAGTGACAAGTGACCAGTGACCAGTGACCAGCGACCAGTGACCAGTGACCATTGACCAGTGACCAGTGACCAGCAAAAATGACCAGTGACCAGTGACAAGTGACCAGTGACCAGCGAAAGTGACCAGTGACCAGTGACCAGTGACCAGTGACGAGTGACCAGTGACCAGCGAAAGTGAACAGTGAGCAGTGACCAGTGACCAGTGACCAGTGACCAGTGACCAGCGAAAGTGACCAGTGACCAGTGACCAGTGACCAGTGACCAGTGACCAGTGACCAGTGACCAGTGACCAGTGACAAGTGACCTGGGACCAGTGACCAGTGACCAGTGACCAGTGACCAGCGAAATTGACCAGTGACCAGTGACCAGTGACCAGTCACCAGTGACCAGCGACCAGTGACCAGAGACCAGTACCCAGTGACCAGTGACCAGTGACCAGTCACCAGTGACCAGCGACCAGTGACCAGAGACCAGTACCCAGTGACCAGTGACCAGTGACCACTGACCAGCGAAAGTGACCAGTGAACAGTGACCAGTGACCAGTGACCAGTGACCTGAGACCAGTGACCAGTGACCAGTGACCAGTGACCAGTGACCAGCGAAAGTGACCAGTGACGAGTGACCAGTGACAAGTGACCAGTGACCAGTGACCAGTGACCAGTGACCAGTGACTAGTGACCAGCAACCAGTGACCAGTGACCAGTGACCAGTGACCAGCAAAATTGACCAGCAAAATTGACCAGTGACCAGTGACCAGTGACAAGTGACCAGTGACCAGTGACCAGTGACCAGTGACCAGTGACCGGTGACCAGTGACCAGTGACCAGTGACCAGTGACCAGTGACCAGTGACCAGTGACCAGTGACCAGTGACCAGTGACCAGTGACAAGTGACCAGTGACCAGCTGCCAGTGACCAGTGACCAGTGACCAGTGACCAGTGACTAGCGAAAGTGACCAGTGACCAGTGACCAGTGACCAGTGACCAGTGACCAGTGACCAGTGACCAGTGACAAGTGACCAGTGACCAGCGACCAGTGACCAGTGACCAGTGACCAGTGACCAGCGAAAGTGACCAGTGACCAGTGACCAGTGACCAGTGACCAGTGACCAGTGACCAGTGACCAGTGACCAGCGAAAGTGACCAGTGACCAGGGACCAGTGACCAGTGACCAGCGAAATTGACCAGTGACCAGTGACCAGTGACCAGTGACAAGTGACCAGTGACCAGTGACCAGTGACCAGTGACCAGTGACCAGTGACCAGTGACCAGTGACCAGCGAAAGTGACCAGTGACCAGTGACCAGTGACCAGTGACCAGCGAAAGTGACCAGTGACCAGTGACCAGTGACCAGCGAAATTGAACAGTGACCAGTGACCAGAGACCAGTGACTATCCAAATTGACCAGTGACCAGTGACCAGTGACCAGCGAAAGTGACCAGTGACCACTGACCAGTGACCAGTGACCAGCGACCAGTGACCAGTGACCAGTGACCGGGGACCAGTGGCCAGCGAAAGTGACCAGCGACCAGTGACCAGTGACCAGTGACCAGTGACTAGCCAAATTGAGCAGTGAGCAGTGACCAGTGACCAGTGACCAGTGACCAGTGACCAGTGACCAGCGAAATTGACCAGCGACCATTGACCAGTGACCAGCGAAAGTGACCAGTGACGAGTGACCTGTGACAAGTGACCAGTGACCAGCGACCAGTGACCAGCGAAAGTGACCAGTGACCAGTGACCAGTGACCAGCGACCAGTGACCAGTGACCAGTGACCAGTGACCAGCAAAATTGACCAGCAAAATTGACCAGTGACCAGTGACCAGTGACCCGTGACCAGTGACCAGTGACAAGTGACCAGTGACCAGTGACCAGTGACCAGTGACCAGTGACCAGTGCCAACGACCAGTGACCAGTGACCATTGACCAGTGACCAGCGAAAGTGACCAGGGACCAGTGACCAGTGACCAGCGAAATTGACCAGTGACCAGTGACCAGAGACCAGTGACTAGCCAAATTGACCAGTGACCAGTGACCAGTGGCCAGCGGTAGTGACCAGTGACCAGTGACCAGTCATCAGTGACCAGTGAACAGTGACCAGTGACCAGTGACCAGTGACCAGTGACCAGCGAAAGTGACCAGTGACCAGTGACCAGTGACCAGTGACCAGTGACCAGTGACCAGTGACCAGTGACAAGTGACCAGTGACCAGCGACCAGTGACCAGTGACCAGTGACCAGTGACCAGTGACCAGCGAAGGTGACCAGTGACCAGGGACCAGTGACCAGTGACCAGCGAAATTGACCAGTGACCAGTGACCAGTGACCAGTGACAAGTGACCAGTGACCAGTGACCAGTGACCAGTGACCAGTGACCAGTGACCAGTGACCAGTGACCAGCCAAAGTGACCAGTGACCAGTGACCAGTGACCAGTGACCAGCGAAAGTGACCAGTGACCAGTGACCAGTGACCAGCGAAATTGACCAGTGACCAGTGACCAGAGACCAGTGACTAGCCAAATTGACCAGTGACCAGTGACCAGTGGCCAGCGGTAGTGACCAGTGACCAGTGACCAGTCATCAGTGACCAGTGAACAGTGACCAGTGACCAGTGACCAGTGACCAGTGACCAGTGACCAGCGAAATTGACCAGTGACCAGTGACCAGTGAACAGTGACAAGTGACCAGTGACAAGTGAACAACGAAAGTGACCAGTGAACAGTGACCAGGGACCAGTGACCAGTGACGAGTGACCAGTGACCAGCGAAAGTGAACAGTGAGCAGTGACCAGTGACCAGTGACCAGTGACCAGTGACCAGCGAAAGTGACCAGTGACCAGTGACCAGTGACCAGTGACCAGTGACCAGTGACAAGTGACCTGGGACCAGTGACCAGTGACCAGTGACCAGTGACCAGTGACCAGTGACCAGTGACCAGTGACCAGTGACCAGTGACCAGTGACCAGTGACAAGTGACCAGTGACCAGTGACCAGCGAAATTGACCAGTGACCATTGACCAGTGACCAGTGACCAGTGACCAGTGACAAGTGACCAGTGACCAGTGACCAGCGACCAGTGACCAGTGACCATTGACCAGTGACCAGTGACCAGCAAAAATGACCAGTGACCAGTGACAAGTGACCAGTGACCAGCGAAAGTGACCAGTGACCAGTGACCAGTGACCAGTGACCAGTGACAAGTGACCTGGGACCAGTGACCAGTGACCAGTGACCAGCGAAAGTGACCAGTGACCAGTGACCAGTGACCAGTGACAAGTGCCCTGGGACCAGTGACCAGTGACCAGTGACCAGTGACCAGTGAGCAGTGACCAGTGACCAGTGACCAGCGAAAGTGACCAGTGACGAGTGACCAGTGATCAGCGAAAGTGAACAGTGACCAGTGACCAGTGACCAGTGACCAGTGACCAGCGAAAGTGACCAGTGACCAGTGACCAGTGACCAGTGACTAGTGACCAGCAACCAGTGACCAGTGACCAGTGACCAGTGACCAGCAAAATTGACCAGCAAAATTGACCAGTGCCCAGTGACAAGTGACCAATGACCAGTGACGAGTGACCAGTGACCAGCGAAAGTGACCAGTGACCAGTGACCAGTGACCAGTGACCAGTGACCAGTGACAAGTGACCTGGGACCAGTGACCAGTGACCAGTGACCAGTGACCAGTGACCAGTGACCAGTGACCAGTGACCAGTGACCAGTGACCAGTGACCAGTGACAAGTGACCAGTGACCAGTGACCAGCGAAATTGACCAGTGACCATTGACCAGTGACCAGTGACCAGTGACCAGTGACAAGTGACCAGTGACCAGTGACCAGCGACCAGTGACCAGTGACCATTGACCAGTGACCAGTGACCAGCAAAAATGACCAGTGACCAGTGACAAGTGACCAGTGACCAGCGAAAGTGACCAGTGACCAGTGACCAGTGACCAGTGACCAGTGACAAGTGACCTGGGACCAGTGACCAGTGACCAGTGACCAGCGAAAGTGACCAGTGACCAGTGACCAGTGACCAGTGACAAGTGCCCTGGGACCAGTGACCAGTGACCAGTGACCAGTGACCAGTGAGCAGTGACCAGTGACCAGTGACCAGCGAAAGTGACCAGTGACGAGTGACCAGTGATCAGCGAAAGTGAACAGTGACCAGTGACCAGTGACCAGTGACCAGTGACCAGCGAAAGTGACCAGTGACCAGTGACCAGTGACCAGTGACCAGTGACCAGTGACCAGCGAAAGTGACCAGTGACCAGGGACCAGTGACCAGTGACCAGCGAAATTGACCAGTGACCAGTGACCAGTGACCAGTGACAAGTGACCAGTGACCAGTGACCAGTGACCAGTGACCAGTGACCAGTGACCAGTGACCAGTGACCAGCGAAAGTGACCAGTGACCAGTGACCAGTGACCAGTGACCAGCGAAAGTGACCAGTGACCAGTGACCAGTGACCAGCGAAATTGAACAGTGACCAGTGACCAGAGACCAGTGACTATCCAAATTGACCAGTGACCAGTGACCAGTGACCAGCGAAAGTGACCAGTGACCACTGACCAGTGACCAGTGACCAGCGACCAGTGACCAGTGACCAGTGACCGGGGACCAGTGGCCAGCGAAAGTGACCAGCGACCAGTGACCAGTGACCAGTGACCAGTGACTAGCCAAATTGAGCAGTGAGCAGTGACCAGTGACCAGTGACCAGTGACCAGTGACCAGTGACCAGCGAAATTGACCAGCGACCATTGACCAGTGACCAGCGAAAGTGACCAGTGACGAGTGACCTGTGACAAGTGACCAGTGACCAGCGACCAGTGACCAGCGAAAGTGACCAGTGACCAGTGACCAGTGACCAGCGACCAGTGACCAGTGACCAGTGACCAGTGACCAGCAAAATTGACCAGCAAAATTGACCAGTGACCAGTGACCAGTGACCCGTGACCAGTGACCAGTGACAAGTGACCAGTGACCAGTGACCAGTGACCAGTGACCAGTGACCAGTGCCAACGACCAGTGACCAGTGACCATTGACCAGTGACCAGCGAAAGTGACCAGGGACCAGTGACCAGTGACCAGCGAAATTGACCAGTGACCAGTGACCAGAGACCAGTGACTAGCCAAATTGACCAGTGACCAGTGACCAGTGGCCAGCGGTAGTGACCAGTGACCAGTGACCAGTCATCAGTGACCAGTGAACAGTGACCAGTGACCAGTGACCAGTGACCAGTGACCAGCGAAAGTGACCAGTGACCAGTGACCAGTGACCAGTGACCAGTGACCAGTGACCAGTGACCAGTGACAAGTGACCAGTGACCAGCGACCAGTGACCAGTGACCAGTGACCAGTGACCAGTGACCAGCGAAGGTGACCAGTGACCAGGGACCAGTGACCAGTGACCAGCGAAATTGACCAGTGACCAGTGACCAGTGACCAGTGACAAGTGACCAGTGACCAGTGACCAGTGACCAGTGACCAGTGACCAGTGACCAGTGACCAGTGACCAGCCAAAGTGACCAGTGACCAGTGACCAGTGACCAGTGACCAGCGAAAGTGACCAGTGACCAGTGACCAGTGACCAGCGAAATTGACCAGTGACCAGTGACCAGAGACCAGTGACTAGCCAAATTGACCAGTGACCAGTGACCAGTGGCCAGCGGTAGTGACCAGTGACCAGTGACCAGTCATCAGTGACCAGTGAACAGTGACCAGTGACCAGTGACCAGTGACCAGTGACCAGTGACCAGCGAAATTGACCAGTGACCAGTGACCAGTGAACAGTGACAAGTGACCAGTGACAAGTGAACAACGAAAGTGACCAGTGAACAGTGACCAGGGACCAGTGACCAGTGACGAGTGACCAGTGACCAGCGAAAGTGAACAGTGAGCAGTGACCAGTGACCAGTGACCAGTGACCAGTGACCAGCGAAAGTGACCAGTGACCAGTGACCAGTGACCAGTGACCAGTGACCAGTGACAAGTGACCTGGGACCAGTGACCAGTGACCAGTGACCAGTGACCAGTGACCAGTGACCAGTGACCAGTGACCAGTGACCAGTGACCAGTGACCAGTGACAAGTGACCAGTGACCAGTGACCAGCGAAATTGACCAGTGACCATTGACCAGTGACCAGTGACCAGTGACCAGTGACAAGTGACCAGTGACCAGTGACCAGCGACCAGTGACCAGTGACCATTGACCAGTGACCAGTGACCAGCAAAAATGACCAGTGACCAGTGACAAGTGACCAGTGACCAGCGAAAGTGACCAGTGACCAGTGACCAGTGACCAGTGACCAGTGACAAGTGACCTGGGACCAGTGACCAGTGACCAGTGACCAGCGAAAGTGACCAGTGACCAGTGACCAGTGACCAGTGACAAGTGCCCTGGGACCAGTGACCAGTGACCAGTGACCAGTGACCAGTGAGCAGTGACCAGTGACCAGTGACCAGCGAAAGTGACCAGTGACGAGTGACCAGTGATCAGCGAAAGTGAACAGTGACCAGTGACCAGTGACCAGTGACCAGTGACCAGCGAAAGTGACCAGTGACCAGTGACCAGTGACCAGTGACTAGTGACCAGCAACCAGTGACCAGTGACCAGTGACCAGTGACCAGCAAAATTGACCAGCAAAATTGACCAGTGCCCAGTGACAAGTGACCAATGACCAGTGACGAGTGACCAGTGACCAGCGAAAGTGACCAGTGACCAGTGACCAGTGACCAGTGACCAGTGACCAGTGACAAGTGACCTGGGACCAGTGACCAGTGACCAGTGACCAGTGACCAGTGACCAGTGACCAGTGACCAGTGACCAGTGACCAGTGACCAGTGACCAGTGACAAGTGACCAGTGACCAGTGACCAGCGAAATTGACCAGTGACCATTGACCAGTGACCAGTGACCAGTGACCAGTGACAAGTGACCAGTGACCAGTGACCAGCGACCAGTGACCAGTGACCATTGACCAGTGACCAGTGACCAGCAAAAATGACCAGTGACCAGTGACAAGTGACCAGTGACCAGCGAAAGTGACCAGTGACCAGTGACCAGTGACCAGTGACCAGTGACAAGTGACCTGGGACCAGTGACCAGTGACCAGTGACCAGCGAAAGTGACCAGTGACCAGTGACCAGTGACCAGTGACAAGTGCCCTGGGACCAGTGACCAGTGACCAGTGACCAGTGACCAGTGAGCAGTGACCAGTGACCAGTGACCAGCGAAAGTGACCAGTGACGAGTGACCAGTGATCAGCGAAAGTGAACAGTGACCAGTGACCAGTGACCAGTGACCAGTGACCAGCGAAAGTGACCAGTGACCAGTGACCAGTGACCAGTGACTAGTGACCAGCAACCAGTGACCAGTGACCAGTGACCAGTGACCAGCAAAATTGACCAGCAAAATTGACCAGTGCCCAGTGACCAGTGACCAATGACCAGTGACGAGTGACCAGTGACCAGTGACAAGTGACCAGTGACCAGTGACCAGTGCCAACGACCAGTGACCAGTGACAAGTGACCAGTGACCAGTGACCAGTGATCAGTGACCAGTGAACAGTGACCAGTGACCAGTGACCAGTGACCAGCGAAAATGACCAGTGACCAGTGACCAGTGACCAGCGAAATTGACCAGTGACCAGTGACCAGTGAACAGTGACAAGTGACCAGTGACAAGTGACCAACGAAAGTGACCAGTGAACAGTGACCAGGGACCAGTGACCAGTGACGAGTGACCAGTGACCAGCGAAAGTGAACAGTGAGCAGTGACCAGTGACCAGTGACCAGTGACCAGTGACCAGCGAAAGTGACCAGTGACCAGTGACAAGTGACCTGGGACCAGTGACCAGTGACCAGTGACCAGTGACCAGTGACCAGTGACCAGTGACCAGTGACCAGTGACCAGCGAAAGTGACCAGTGACGAGTGACCAGTGACAAGTGACCAGTGACCAGTGACCAGTGACCAGTGACCAGTGACCAGTGACCAGTGACGAGTGACCAGTGATCAGCGAAAGTGAACAGTGACCAGTGACCAGTGACCAGTGACCAGTGACCAGCGAAAGTGACCAGTGACCAGTGACCAGTGACCAGTGACCAGTGACAAGTGACCTGGGACCAGTGACCAGTGACCAGTGACCAGCGAAAGTGACCAGTGATCAGCGACCAGTGACCAGTGACCAGTGACCAGTGACCAGTGACCAGCAAAATTGACCAGCAAAATTGACCAGTGACCAGTGACCAGTGACCAGTGACAAGTGACCAGTGACCAGTGACCAGTGACCAGTGACCAGTGACCAGTGCCAACGACCAGTGACCAGTGACCATTGACCAGTGACCAGCGAAAGTGACCAGGGACCAGTGACCAGTGACCAGTGACCAGTGACCAGTGACCAGTGACAAGTGACCAGTGACCAGTGACCAGCGACCAGTGACAAGTGACCACTGACCAGTGACCAGTGATCAGTGACCAGTGAACAGTGACCAGTGACCAGTGACCAGTGACCAGCGAAAATGACCAGTGACCAGTGACCAGTGACCAGCGAAATTGACCAGTGACCAGTGACCAGTGAACAGTGACAAGTGACCAGTGACAAGTGACCAACGAAAGTGACCAGTGAACAGTGACCAGGGACCAGTGACCAGTGACGAGTGACCAGTGACCAGCGAAAGTGAACAGTGAGCAGTGACCAGTGACCAGTGACCAGTGACCAGTGACCAGCGAAAGTGACCAGTGACCAGTGACCAGTGACCAGTGACCAGTGACCAGTGACCAGTGACAAGTGACCTGGGACCAGTGACCAGTGACCAGTGACCAGTGACCAGCGAAATTGACCAGTGACCAGTGACCAGTGACCAGTCACCAGTGACCAGCGACCAGTGACCAGAGACCAGTAACCAGTGACAAGTGACCAGTGACCACTGACCAGCGAAAGTGAGCAGTGAACAGTGACCAGTGACCAGTGACCAGTGACCTGTGACCAGTGACCAGTGACCAGTGACCAGCGAAAGTGACCAGTGACGAGTGACCAGTGACAAGTGACCAGTGACCAGTGACCAGTGACCAGTGACCAGTGGCCAGTGACCAGTGACCAGTGACCAGTGCCAACGACCAATGACCAGTGACCATTGACCAGTGACCAGCGAAAGTGACCAGGGACCAGTGACCAGTGACCAGTGACCAGTGACCAGTGACCAGTGACCAGTGACCAGTGACCAGTGACCAGTGACCAGTGACAAGTGACCAGTGACCAGTGACCAGTGATCAGTGACCAGTGAACAGTGAACAGTGACCAGTGACCAGTGACCAGTGACCAGCGAAAATGACCAGTGACCAGTGACCAGTGACCAGCGAAATTGACCAGTGACCAGTGACCAGTGAACAGTGACAAGTGACCAGTGACAAGTGACCAACGAAAGTGACCAGTGAACAGTGACCAGGGACCAGTGACCAGTGACGAGTGACCAGTGACCAGCGAAAGTGAACAGTGAGCAGTGACCAGTGACCAGTGACCAGTGACCAGTGACCAGTGACCAGTGACCAGCGAAAGTGACCAGGGACAAGCGACCAGTGACCAGTGACCAGTGACCAGTGACCAGTGACCAGTGACCAGTGACCAGTGACCAGTGACCAGTGACCAGTGACTAGTAACCAGCAACCAGTGACCAGTGACCAGTGACCAGTGACCAGCAAAATTGACCAGTGACCAGTGACCAGTGACCAATGACCAGTGACCAGTGACCAGTGACCAGTGACAAGTGACCAGTGACCAGTGACCAGTGACCAGTGACCAGTGACCAGTGCCAACGACCAGTGACCAGTGACAAGTGACCAGTGACCAGTGACCAGTGATCAGTGACCAGTGAACAGTGACCAGTGACCAGTGACCAGTGACCAGCGAAAATGACCAGTGACCAGTGACCAGTGACCAGCGAAATTGACCAGTGACCAGTGACCAGTGAACAGTGACAAGTGACCAGTGACAAGTGACCAACGAAAGTGACCAGTGAACAGTGACCAGGGACCAGTGACCAGTGACGAGTGACCAGTGACCAGCGAAAGTGAACAGTGAGCAGTGACCAGTGACCAGTGACCAGTGACCAGTGACCAGCGAAAGTGACCAGTGACCAGTGACCAGTGACCAGTGACCAGTGACCAGTGACAAGTGACCTGGGACCAGTGACCAGTGACCAGTGACCAGTGACCAGCGAAATTGACCAGTGACCAGTGACCAGTGACCAGTAACCAGTGACCAGTGACCAGTGACCAGAGACCAGTAACCAGTGACCAGTGACCAGTGACCACTGACCAGCGAAAGTGACCTGTGACCAGTGACCAGTGACCAGTGACCAGTGACCAGTGACCAGTGACCAGCGAAAGTGACCAGTGACGAGTGACCAGTGACTAGTGACCAGTGACCAGTGACCAGTGACCAGTGACTAGTAACCAGCGACCAGTGACCAGTGACCAGTGACCAGTGACCAGCAAAATTGACCAGCAAAATTGACCAGTGACCAGAGACCAGTAACCAGTGACCAGTGACCAGTGACCACTGACCAGCGAAAGTGACCTGTGACCAGTGACCAGTGACCAGTGACCAGTGACCAGTGACCAGTGACCAGCGAAAGTGACCAGTGACGAGTGACCAGTGACAAGTGACCAGTGACCAGTGACCAGTGACCAGCGAAAATGACCAGTGACCAGTGACCAGTGAACAGTGACAAGTGACCAGTGACAAGTGACCAACGAATGTGACCAGTGAACAGTGACCAGGGACCAGTGACCAGTGACGAGTGACCAGTGACCAGCGAAAGTGAACAGTGAGCAGTGACCAGTGACCAGTGACCAGTGACCAGTGACCAGCGAAAGTGACCAGTGACCAGTGACCAGTGACCAGTGACCAGTGACCAGTGACCAGTGACAAGTGACCTGGGACCAGTGACCAGTGACCAGTGACCAGTGACCAGCGAAATTGACCAGTGACCAGTGACCAGTGACCAGTCACCAGTGACCAGCGACCAGTGACCAGAGACCAGTAACCAGTGACCAGTGACCAGTGACCACTGACCAGCGAAAGTGAGCAGTGAACAGTGACCAGTGACCAGTGACCAGTGACCTGTGACCAGTGACCAGTGACCAGTGACCAGTGACCAGTGACCAGCGAAAGTGACCAGTGACGAGTGACAAGTGACAAGTGACCAGTGACCAGTGACCAGTGAGCAGTGACCAGTGACCAGTGACCAGTGACCAGTGACCAGTGACCAGTGACCAGTGCCAACGACCAATGACCAGTGACCATTGACCAGTGACCAGCGAAAGTGACCAGGGACCAGTGACCAGTGACCAGTGACCAGTGACCAGTGACCAGTGACCAGTGACCAGTGACCAGTGACCAGTGACCAGTGACCAGTGACCAGTGACCAGTGACCAGTGACAAGTGACCAGTGACCAGTGACCAGTGATCAGTGACCAGTGAACAGTGACCAGTGACCAGTGACCAGTGACCAGCGAAAATGACCAGTGACCAGTGACCAGTGACCAGCGAAATTGACCAGTGACCAGTGACCAGTGAACAGTGACAAGTGACCAGTGACAAGTGACCAACGAAAGTGACCAGTGAACAGTGACCAGGGACCAGTGACCAGTGACGAGTGACCAGTGACCAGCGAAAGTGAACAGTGAGCAGTGAACAGTGACCAGTGACCAGTGACCAGTGACCAGTGACCAGTGACCAGTGACCAGTGACCAGCGAAATTGACCGGTTTCCAGTGACCAGTGACAAGTGACCAGTGACCAGTGACCAGCGAAAGTGAGAAGTGACGAGTGACCAGTGACAAGTGACCAGTGACAAGTGACCAGTGACCACTGACCAGTGACCAGTGACCAGCGACCAGTGACCAGTGACCAGTGACCAGGGACCAGTGACCAGCGAAAGTGACCAGTGACCAGTGACCAGTGACCAGTGAACTGCGAAAGTGACCAGTGACCAGTGACCAGTGACCAGTGACCAGTGACCAGTGACCAGTGACGAGCGAAATGGACCAGTGACCAGTGTCCAGTGACCAGTGACCAGTGATAAGTGACCAGTGACCAGTGACCAGTGACCATTGACCAGTGACCAGTGACCAGTGACCAGTGACCAGCGAAAGTGACCAGGGACAAGCGACCAGTGACCAGTGACCAGTGACCAGTGACCAGTGACCAGTGACCAGTGACCAGTGACCAGCGACCAGTGACCAGTGACCAGTGACCAGTGACCAGTGACCGCTGACCAGCGAAAGTGACCAGTGACCAGGGACCAGTGACCAGTGACCAGCAAAATTGACCAGTGACCAGTGACCAGTGACCAGTGACCAGTGACCAATGACCAGTGACCGGTGACCAGTGACCAGTGACCAGTGACCAGTGACCAGTGACCAGTGACCAGTGACCAGTGACCAGTGACAAGTGACCAGTGACCAGCGACCAGTGACCAGTGATCAGTGACCAGTGACCAGTGACCAGCGAAAATGACCAGTGACCAGTGACCAGTGACCAGCGAAATTGACCAGTGACCAGTGACCAGTGAACAGTGACAAGTGACCAGTGACAAGTGACCAACGAAAGTGACCAGTGAACAGTGACCAGGGACCAGTGACCAGTGACGAGTGACCAGTGACCAGCGAAAGTGAACAGTGAGCAGTGACCAGTGACCAGTGACCAGTGACCAGTGACCAGCGAAAGTGACCAGTGACCAGTGACCAGTGACCAGTGACCAGTGACCAGTGACCAGTGACCAGCGAAAGTGACCAGTGACCAGTGACAAGTGACCTGGGACCAGTGACCAGTGACCAGTGACCAGTGACCAGTGACCAGTGACCAGTGACCAGTGACCAGTGACCAGCGAAAGTGACCAGTGACGAGTGACCAGTGACAAGTGACCAGTGACCAGTGACCAGTGACCAGTGACCAGTGACCAGTGACCAGTGACGAGTGACCAGTGATCAGCGAAAGTGAACAGTGACCAGTGACCAGTGACCAGTGACCAGTGACCAGCGAAAGTGACCAGTGACCAGTGACCAGTGACCAGTGACCAGTGACAAGTGACCTGGGACCAGTGACCAGTGACCAGTGACCAGCGAAAGTGACCAGTGATCAGCGACCAGTGACCAGTGACCAGTGACCAGTGACCAGTGACCAGCAAAATTGACCAGCAAAATTGACCAGTGACCAGTGACCAGTGACCAGTGACAAGTGACCAGTGACCAGTGACCAGTGACCAGTGACCAGTGACCAGTGCCAACGACCAGTGACCAGTGACCATTGACCAGTGACCAGCGAAAGTGACCAGGGACCAGTGACCAGTGACCAGTGACCAGTGACCAGTGACCAGTGACAAGTGACCAGTGACCAGTGACCAGCGACCAGTGACAAGTGACCACTGACCAGTGACCAGTGATCAGTGACCAGTGAACAGTGACCAGTGACCAGTGACCAGTGACCAGCGAAAATGACCAGTGACCAGTGACCAGTGACCAGCGAAATTGACCAGTGACCAGTGACCAGTGAACAGTGACAAGTGACCAGTGACAAGTGACCAACGAAAGTGACCAGTGAACAGTGACCAGGGACCAGTGACCAGTGACGAGTGACCAGTGACCAGCGAAAGTGAACAGTGAGCAGTGACCAGTGACCAGTGACCAGTGACCAGTGACCAGCGAAAGTGACCAGTGACCAGTGACCAGTGACCAGTGACCAGTGACCAGTGACCAGTGACAAGTGACCTGGGACCAGTGACCAGTGACCAGTGACCAGTGACCAGCGAAATTGACCAGTGACCAGTGACCAGTGACCAGTCACCAGTGACCAGCGACCAGTGACCAGAGACCAGTAACCAGTGACAAGTGACCAGTGACCACTGACCAGCGAAAGTGAGCAGTGAACAGTGACCAGTGACCAGTGACCAGTGACCTGTGACCAGTGACCAGTGACCAGTGACCAGCGAAAGTGACCAGTGACGAGTGACCAGTGACAAGTGACCAGTGACCAGTGACCAGTGACCAGTGACCAGTGGCCAGTGACCAGTGACCAGTGACCAGTGCCAACGACCAATGACCAGTGACCATTGACCAGTGACCAGCGAAAGTGACCAGGGACCAGTGACCAGTGACCAGTGACCAGTGACCAGTGACCAGTGACCAGTGACCAGTGACCAGTGACCAGTGACCAGTGACAAGTGACCAGTGACCAGTGACCAGTGATCAGTGACCAGTGAACAGTGAACAGTGACCAGTGACCAGTGACCAGTGACCAGCGAAAATGACCAGTGACCAGTGACCAGTGACCAGCGAAATTGACCAGTGACCAGTGACCAGTGAACAGTGACAAGTGACCAGTGACAAGTGACCAACGAAAGTGACCAGTGAACAGTGACCAGGGACCAGTGACCAGTGACGAGTGACCAGTGACCAGCGAAAGTGAACAGTGAGCAGTGACCAGTGACCAGTGACCAGTGACCAGTGACCAGTGACCAGTGACCAGCGAAAGTGACCAGGGACAAGCGACCAGTGACCAGTGACCAGTGACCAGTGACCAGTGACCAGTGACCAGTGACCAGTGACCAGTGACCAGTGACCAGTGACTAGTAACCAGCAACCAGTGACCAGTGACCAGTGACCAGTGACCAGCAAAATTGACCAGTGACCAGTGACCAGTGACCAATGACCAGTGACCAGTGACCAGTGACCAGTGACAAGTGACCAGTGACCAGTGACCAGTGACCAGTGACCAGTGACCAGTGCCAACGACCAGTGACCAGTGACAAGTGACCAGTGACCAGTGACCAGTGATCAGTGACCAGTGAACAGTGACCAGTGACCAGTGACCAGTGACCAGCGAAAATGACCAGTGACCAGTGACCAGTGACCAGCGAAATTGACCAGTGACCAGTGACCAGTGAACAGTGACAAGTGACCAGTGACAAGTGACCAACGAAAGTGACCAGTGAACAGTGACCAGGGACCAGTGACCAGTGACGAGTGACCAGTGACCAGCGAAAGTGAACAGTGAGCAGTGACCAGTGACCAGTGACCAGTGACCAGTGACCAGCGAAAGTGACCAGTGACCAGTGACCAGTGACCAGTGACCAGTGACCAGTGACAAGTGACCTGGGACCAGTGACCAGTGACCAGTGACCAGTGACCAGCGAAATTGACCAGTGACCAGTGACCAGTGACCAGTAACCAGTGACCAGTGACCAGTGACCAGAGACCAGTAACCAGTGACCAGTGACCAGTGACCACTGACCAGCGAAAGTGACCTGTGACCAGTGACCAGTGACCAGTGACCAGTGACCAGTGACCAGTGACCAGCGAAAGTGACCAGTGACGAGTGACCAGTGACTAGTGACCAGTGACCAGTGACCAGTGACCAGTGACTAGTAACCAGCGACCAGTGACCAGTGACCAGTGACCAGTGACCAGCAAAATTGACCAGCAAAATTGACCAGTGACCAGAGACCAGTAACCAGTGACCAGTGACCAGTGACCACTGACCAGCGAAAGTGACCTGTGACCAGTGACCAGTGACCAGTGACCAGTGACCAGTGACCAGTGACCAGCGAAAGTGACCAGTGACGAGTGACCAGTGACAAGTGACCAGTGACCAGTGACCAGTGACCAGCGAAAATGACCAGTGACCAGTGACCAGTGAACAGTGACAAGTGACCAGTGACAAGTGACCAACGAATGTGACCAGTGAACAGTGACCAGGGACCAGTGACCAGTGACGAGTGACCAGTGACCAGCGAAAGTGAACAGTGAGCAGTGACCAGTGACCAGTGACCAGTGACCAGTGACCAGCGAAAGTGACCAGTGACCAGTGACCAGTGACCAGTGACCAGTGACCAGTGACCAGTGACAAGTGACCTGGGACCAGTGACCAGTGACCAGTGACCAGTGACCAGCGAAATTGACCAGTGACCAGTGACCAGTGACCAGTCACCAGTGACCAGCGACCAGTGACCAGAGACCAGTAACCAGTGACCAGTGACCAGTGACCACTGACCAGCGAAAGTGAGCAGTGAACAGTGACCAGTGACCAGTGACCAGTGACCTGTGACCAGTGACCAGTGACCAGTGACCAGTGACCAGTGACCAGCGAAAGTGACCAGTGACGAGTGACAAGTGACAAGTGACCAGTGACCAGTGACCAGTGAGCAGTGACCAGTGACCAGTGACCAGTGACCAGTGACCAGTGACCAGTGACCAGTGCCAACGACCAATGACCAGTGACCATTGACCAGTGACCAGCGAAAGTGACCAGGGACCAGTGACCAGTGACCAGTGACCAGTGACCAGTGACCAGTGACCAGTGACCAGTGACCAGTGACCAGTGACCAGTGACCAGTGACCAGTGACCAGTGACCAGTGACAAGTGACCAGTGACCAGTGACCAGTGATCAGTGACCAGTGAACAGTGACCAGTGACCAGTGACCAGTGACCAGCGAAAATGACCAGTGACCAGTGACCAGTGACCAGCGAAATTGACCAGTGACCAGTGACCAGTGAACAGTGACAAGTGACCAGTGACAAGTGACCAACGAAAGTGACCAGTGAACAGTGACCAGGGACCAGTGACCAGTGACGAGTGACCAGTGACCAGCGAAAGTGAACAGTGAGCAGTGAACAGTGACCAGTGACCAGTGACCAGTGACCAGTGACCAGTGACCAGTGACCAGTGACCAGCGAAATTGACCGGTTTCCAGTGACCAGTGACAAGTGACCAGTGACCAGTGACCAGCGAAAGTGAGAAGTGACGAGTGACCAGTGACAAGTGACCAGTGACAAGTGACCAGTGACCACTGACCAGTGACCAGTGACCAGCGACCAGTGACCAGTGACCAGTGACCAGGGACCAGTGACCAGCGAAAGTGACCAGTGACCAGTGACCAGTGACCAGTGAACTGCGAAAGTGACCAGTGACCAGTGACCAGTGACCAGTGACCAGTGACCAGTGACCAGTGACGAGCGAAATGGACCAGTGACCAGTGTCCAGTGACCAGTGACCAGTGATAAGTGACCAGTGACCAGTGACCAGTGACCATTGACCAGTGACCAGTGACCAGTGACCAGTGACCAGCGAAAGTGACCAGGGACAAGCGACCAGTGACCAGTGACCAGTGACCAGTGACCAGTGACCAGTGACCAGTGACCAGTGACCAGCGACCAGTGACCAGTGACCAGTGACCAGTGACCAGTGACCGCTGACCAGCGAAAGTGACCAGTGACCAGGGACCAGTGACCAGTGACCAGCAAAATTGACCAGTGACCAGTGACCAGTGACCAGTGACCAGTGACCAATGACCAGTGACCGGTGACCAGTGACCAGTGACCAGTGACCAGTGACCAGTGACCAGTGACCAGTGACCAGTGACCAGTGACAAGTGACCAGTGACCAGCGACCAGTGACCAGTGATCAGTGACCAGTGACCAGTGACCAGCGAAAATGACCAGTGACCAGTGACCAGTGACCAGCGAAATTGACCAGTGACCAGTGACCAGTGAACAGTGACAAGTGACCAGTGACAAGTGACCAACGAAAGTGACCAGTGAACAGTGACCAGGGACCAGTGACCAGTGACGAGTGACCAGTGACCAGCGAAAGTGAACAGTGAGCAGTGACCAGTGACCAGTGACCAGTGACCAGTGACCAGCGAAAGTGACCAGTGACCAGTGACCAGTGACCAGTGACCAGTGACCAGTGACAAGTGACCTGGGACCAGTGACCAGTGACCAGTGACCAGTGACCAGCGAAATTGACCAGTGACCAGTGACCAGTGACCAGTCACCAGTGACCAGCGACCAGTGACCAGAGACCAGTAACCAGTGACCAGTGACCAGTGACCAGTGACCAGCGAAAGTGACCAGTGAACAGTGACCAGTGACCAGTGACCAGTGACCTGTGACCAGTGACCAGTGACCAGTGACCAGTGACCAGTGACCAGCGAAAGTGACCAGTGACGAGTGACCAGTGACAAGTGACCAGTGACCAGTGACCAGTGACCAGTGACTAGTAACCAGCAACCAGTGACCAGTGACCAGTGACCAGTGACCAGCAAAATTGACCAGTGACCAGTGACCAGTGACCAATGACCAGTGACCAGTGACCAGTGACCAGTGACAAGTGACCAGTGACCAGTGACCAGTGACCAGTGACCAGTGACCAGTGACCAGTGCCAACGACCAGTGACCAGTGACAAGTGACCAGTGACCAGTGACCAGTGATCAGTGACCAGTGAACAGTGACCAGTGACCAGTGACCAGTGACCAGCGAAAATGACCAGTGACCAGTGACCAGTGACCAGCGAAATTGACCAGTGACCAGTGACCAGTGAACAGTGACAAGTGACCAGTGACAAGTGACCAACGAAAGTGACCAGTGAACAGTGACCAGGGACCAGTGACCAGTGACGAGTGACCAGTGACCAGCGAAAGTGAACAGTGAGCAGTGACCAGTGACCAGTGACCAGTGACCAGTGACCAGTGACCAGTGACCAGTGACCAGCGAAAATGACCAGTGACCAGTGACCAGTGACCAGCGAAATTGACCAGTGACCAGTGACCAGTGAACAGTGACAAGTGACCAGTGACAAGTGACCAACGAAAGTGACCAGTGAACAGTGACCAGGGACCAGTGACCAGTGACGAGTGACCAGTGACCAGCGAAAGTGAACAGTGAGCAGTGACCAGTGACCAGTGACCAGTGACCAGTGACCAGTGACCAGTGACCAGTGACCAGTGACCAGCGAAATTGACCGGTTTCCAGTGACCAGTGACGAGTGACCAGTGACAAGTGACCAGTGACAAGTGACCAGTGACCACTGACCAGTGACCAGTGACCAGCGACCAGTGACCAGTGACCAGTGACCAGGGACCAGTGACCAGCGAAAGTGACCAGTGACCAGTGACCAGTGACCAGTGAACTGCGAAAGTGACCAGTGACCAGTGACCAGTGACCAGTGACCAGTGACCAGTGACCAGTGACGAGCGACCAGTGACCAGTGACCAGTGACCAGTGACCAGTGACCACTGACCAGCGAAAGTGACCAGTGACCAGGGACCAGTGACCAGTGACCAGCAAAATTGACCAGTGACCAGTGACCAGTGACCAGTGACCAGTGACCAATGACCAATGACCAGTGACCGGTGACCAGTGACCAGTGACCAGTGACCAGTGACCAGTGACCACTGACCAGCGAAAGTGACCAGTGACCAGGGACCAGTGACCAGTGACCAGCAAAATTGACCAGTGACCAGTGACCAGTGACCAGTGACCAGTGACCAATGACCAATGACCAGTGACCGGTGACCAGTGACCAGTAACCAGCAACCAGTGACCAGTGACCAGTGACCAGTGACCAGCAAAATTGACCAGTGACCAGTGACCAGTGACCAATGACCAGTGACCAGTGACCAGTGACCAGTGACCAGTGACCAGTGACCAGTGACCAGTGACCAGTGACCAGTGACCAGTGACCAGTGACCAGCGACCAGTGACCAGTGACCAGTGACCAGTGACCAGTGACCACTGACCAGCGAAAGTGACCAGTGACCAGGGACCAGTGACCAGTGACCAGCAAAATTGACCAGTGACCAGTGACCAGTGACCAGTGACCAGTGACCAATGACCAATGACCAGTGACCGGTGACCAGTGACCAGTGACCAGTGACCAGTGACCAGTGACCAGTGACCAGTGACCAGTGACCAGTGACCAGTGACCAGTGACAAGTGACCAGTGACCAGCGACCAGTGACCAGTGATCAGTGACCAGTGACCAGTGACCAGCGAAAGTGACCAGTGACCAGGGACCAGTGACCAGTGACCAGCGAAATTGACCAGTGACCAGTGACCAGTGACCAGTGACAAGTGACCAGTGACCAGTGACCAGTGACCAGTGACCAGTGACCAGTGCCAACGACCAGTGACCAGTGACCATTGACCAGTGACCAGCGAAAGTGACCAGGGACCAGTGACCAGTGACCAGTGACCAGTGACCAGTGACCAGTGACCAGTGACCAGTGACCAGTGACCAGTGACCAGTGACCAGTGACCAGTGACCAGTGACCAGTGACCAGTGACAAGTGACCAGTGACCAGTGACCAGTGATCAGTGACCAGTGACCAGTGACCAGCGAAAATGACCAGTGACCAGTGACCAGTGACCAGCGAAATTGACCAGTGACCAGTGACCAGTGAACAGTGACAAGTGACCAGTGACAAGTGACCAACGAAAGTGACCAGTGAACAGTGACCAGGGACCAGTGACCAGTGACGAGTGACCAGTGACCAGCGAAAGTGAACAGTGAGCAGTGACCAGTGACCAGTGACCAGTGACCAGTGACCAGCGAAAGTGACCAGTGACCAGTGACCAGTGACCAGTGACCAGTGACCAGTGACAAGTGACCTGGGACCAGTGACCAGTGACCAGTGACCAGTGACCAGCGAAATTGACCAGTGACCAGTGACCAGTGACCAGTCACCAGTGACCAGCGACCAGTGACCAGAGACCAGTAACCAGTGACCAGTGACCAGTGACCAGTGACCAGCGAAAGTGACCAGTGAACAGTGACCAGTGACCAGTGACCAGTGACCTGTGACCAGTGACCAGTGACCAGTGACCAGTGACCAGTGACCAGCGAAAGTGACCAGTGACGAGTGACCAGTGACAAGTGACCAGTGACCAGTGACCAGTGACCAGTGACTAGTAACCAGCAACCAGTGACCAGTGACCAGTGACCAGTGACCAGCAAAATTGACCAGTGACCAGTGACCAGTGACCAATGACCAGTGACCAGTGACCAGTGACCAGTGACAAGTGACCAGCGAAAATGACCAGTGACCAGTGACCAGTGACCAGCGAAATTGACCAGTGACCAGTGACCAGTGAACAGTGACAAGTGACCAGTGACAAGTGACCAACGAAAGTGACCAGTGAACAGTGACCAGGGACCAGTGACCAGTGACAAGTGACCAGCGAAAGTGAACAGTGAGCAGTGACCAGTGACCAGTGACCAGTGACCAGTGACCAGCGAAAGTGACCAGTGACCAGTGACCAGTGACCAGTGACCAGTGACAAGTGACCAGTGACCAGCGACCAGTGACCAGTGACCAGTGACCAGTGACCAGAGACCAGCGAAAGTGACCAGTGACCAGCGAAAGTGACCAGGGACCAGTGACCAGTGACCAGCGAAAGTGACCAGTGAACAGTGACCAGTGACCAGTGACCAGTGAACAGTGACCAGGGACCAGTGACCAGTGACAAGTGACCAGCGAAAGTGAACAGTGAGCAGTGACCAGTGACCAGTGACCAGTGACCAGTGACCAGTGAACAGTGACAAGTGACCAGTGACAAGTGACCAACGAAAGTGACCAGTGAACAGTGACCAGGGACCAGTGACCAGTGACAAGTGACCAGCGAAAGTGAACAGTGAGCAGTGACCAGTGACCAGTGACCAGTGACCAGTGACCAGCGAAAGTGACCAGTGACCAGTGACCAGTGACCAGTGACCAGTGACAAGTGACCAGTGACCAGCGACCAGTGACCAGTGACCAGTGACCAGTGACCAGTGACCAGCGAAAGTGACCAGTGACCAGCGAAATTGACCAGGGACCAGTGACCAGTGACCAGTGAGCTGTGACCAGTGACCAGTGACCAGTGAACTGTGACCAGTGACCAGTGACCAGCGAAAGTGACCAGTGACCAGTGACCAGCGAAAGTGACCAGTGACCAGTGACCAGTGACCAGTGTCCAGTGACCAGTGACCAGTGATAAGTGACCAGTGACCTGTGACCAGTGACCAGCGACCAGTGACCAGTGACCAGTGAATAGTGACCAGTGACCAGTGAACAGCGAATGTGACCTGTGACCAGTGACCTGTGACCTGTGACCAGTGACCAGTGACCAGTGACCAGTGACCAGTGACGAGCGAAATGGACCAGTGACCAGTGACTAGTGACCAGCGATCAATGACCAGTGACCAGTGACCAGCGAAAGTGACCAGTGACCAGTGACCAGTGACCAGCGAAATTGACCAGTCACCAGTGACCAGTGGCCAGTGACCAGCGACCAGTGACCAATGACCAGTGACCAGTGACCCGTGACCAGTGACAAGTGACCAGTGACCAGTGACCGGCGAAAGTGACCAGTGAACAGTGACCAGTGACCAGTGACCAGTGAATAGTGACCAGTGACCAGTGAACAGCGAAAGTGACCAGTGACCAGTGACCTGTGACCAGTGACCAGTGACCAGTGACCATTGACCAGTGACCAGTGACCAGTGACCAGCGAAAGTGACCAGGGACAAGCGTCCAGTGACCAGTGACCAGTGACCAGTGACCAGCGAAAGTGACCAGTGACCAGTGACCAGTGACCAGTGACCAGTGACCAGTGACCAGTGACAAGTGACCTGGGACCAGTGAAAGTGACCAGTGACCAGTGAACAGTGACCAGCGAAATTGACCAGTTTCCAGTGACCAGTGATAAGTGACCAGTGACCAGTGACCAGCGAAAGTGACCAGTGAACAGTGATCAGCGAAATTGACCAGTGACCATTAACCAGTGACCAGCGAAAGTGACCAGTGACGAGTGACCAGTGACAAGTGAACAGTGACAAGTGACCAGTGACCACTGACCAGTGACCAGTGACCAGCGACCAGTGACCAGTGACCAGTGACCGGGGACCAGTGGCCAGCGAAAGTGACCAGCGACCAGTGACCAGTGACCAGTGACCAGTGACTAGCCAAATTGAGCAGTGAGCAGTGACCAGTGACCAGTGACCAGTGACCAGTGACCAGTGACCAGCGAAATTGACCAGCGACCATTGACCAGTGACCAGCGAAAGTGACCAGTGACGAGTGACCTGTGACAAGTGACCAGTGACCAGCGACCAGTGACCAGTGACCAGTGACCAGTGACCAGCAAAATTGACCAGCAAAATTGACCAGTGACCAGTGACCAGTGACCAGTGACCAGTGACCAGTGACAAGTGACCAGTGACCAGTGACCAGTGACCAGTGACCAGTGACCAGTGCCAACGACCAGTGACCAGTGACCATTGACCAGTGACCAGCGAAAGTGACCAGGGACCAGTGACCAGTGACCAGTGACCAGTGACCAGTGACCAGTGACCAGTGACCAGTGACCAGTGACAAGTGACCTGGGACCAGTGACCAGTGACCAGTGACCAGTGACCAGCGAAATTGACCAGTGACCAGTGACCAGTGACCAGTCACCAGTGACCAGCGACCAGTGACCAGAGACCAGTACCCAGTGACCAGTGACCAGTGACCACTGACCAGCGAAAGTGACCAGTGAACAGTGACCAGTGACCAGTGACCAGTGACCTGTGACCAGTGACCAGTGACCAGTGACCAGTGACCAGTGACCAGTGACCAGCGAAAGTGACCAGTGACGAGTGACCAGTGACAAGTGACCAGTGACCAGTGACCAGTGACCAGTGACCAGTGACCAGTGACCAGTGACGAGTGACCAGTGATCGGCGAAAGTGAACAGTGACCAGTGACCAGTGACCAGTGACCAGTGACCAGCGAAAGTGACCAGTGACCAGTGACCAGTGACCAGTGACCAGTGACAAGTGACCTGGGACCAGTGACCAGTGACCAGTGACCAGCGAAAGTGACCAGTGACCAGTGACCAGTGACCAGTGACCAGTGACCAGTGACCAGTGACCAGTGACCAGCGAAATTGACCAGTGACCATTGACCAGTGACCAGTGACCAGTGACCAGTGACAAGTGACCAGTGACCAGTGACCAGCGACCAGTGACCAGTGACCAGCAAAAATGACCAGTGACCAGTGACCAGTGACCAGTGACCAGTGACCAGTGACCAGCGAAAGTGACAAGTGACAAGTGACCTGGGACCAGTGACCAGTGACCAGTGACCAGTGACCAGTGACCAGCGAAATTGACCAGTGACCATTGACCAGTGACCAGTGACCAGTGACCAGTGACAAGTGACCAGTGACCAGTGACCAGCGACCAGTGACCAGTGACCATTGACCAGTGACCAGTGACCAGCAAAAATGACCAGTGACCAGTGACAAGTGACCAGTGACCAGCGAAAGTGACCAGTGACCAGTGACCAGTGACCAGTGACGAGTGACCAGTGACCAGCGAAAGTGAACAGTGAGCAGTGACCAGTGACCAGTGACCAGTGACCAGTGACCAGCGAAAGTGACCAGTGACCAGTGACCAGTGACCAGTGACCAGTGACCAGTGACCAGTGACCAGTGACCAGTGACAAGTGACCTGGGACCAGTGACCAGTGACCAGTGACCAGTGACCAGCGAAATTGACCAGTGACCAGTGACCAGTGACCAGTCACCAGTGACCAGCGACCAGTGACCAGAGACCAGTACCCAGTGACCAGTGACCAGTGACCAGTCACCAGTGACCAGCGACCAGTGACCAGAGACCAGTACCCAGTGACCAGTGACCAGTGACCACTGACCAGCGAAAGTGACCAGTGAACAGTGACCAGTGACCAGTGACCAGTGACCTGAGACCAGTGACCAGTGACCAGTGACCAGTGACCAGTGACCAGCGAAAGTGACCAGTGACGAGTGACCAGTGACAAGTGACCAGTGACCAGTGACCAGTGACCAGTGACCAGTGACAAGTGACCAGTGACCAGTGACCAGTGATCAGTGACCAGTGAACAGTGACCAGTGACCAGTGACCAGTGACCAGCGAAAATGACCAGTGACCAGTGACCAGTGACCAGCGAAATTGACCAGTGACCAGTGACCAGTGAACAGTGACAAGTGACCAGTGACAAGTGACCAACGAAAGTGACCAGTGAACAGTGACCAGGGACCAGTGACCAGTGACGAGTGACCAGTGACCAGCGAAAGTGAACAGTGAGCAGTGAACAGTGACCAGTGACCAGTGACCAGTGACCAGTGACCAGTGACCAGTGACCAGTGACCAGCGAAATTGACCGGTTTCCAGTGACCAGTGACAAGTGACCAGTGACCAGTGACCAGCGAAAGTGAGAAGTGACGAGTGACCAGTGACAAGTGACCAGTGACAAGTGACCAGTGACCACTGACCAGTGACCAGTGACCAGCGACCAGTGACCAGTGACCAGTGACCAGGGACCAGTGACCAGCGAAAGTGACCAGTGACCAGTGACCAGTGACCAGTGAACTGCGAAAGTGACCAGTGACCAGTGACCAGTGACCAGTGACCAGTGACCAGTGACCAGTGACGAGCGAAATGGACCAGTGACCAGTGTCCAGTGACCAGTGACCAGTGATAAGTGACCAGTGACCAGTGACCAGTGACCATTGACCAGTGACCAGTGACCAGTGACCAGTGACCAGCGAAAGTGACCAGGGACAAGCGACCAGTGACCAGTGACCAGTGACCAGTGACCAGTGACCAGTGACCAGTGACCAGTGACCAGCGACCAGTGACCAGTGACCAGTGACCAGTGACCAGTGACCGCTGACCAGCGAAAGTGACCAGTGACCAGGGACCAGTGACCAGTGACCAGCAAAATTGACCAGTGACCAGTGACCAGTGACCAGTGACCAGTGACCAATGACCAGTGACCGGTGACCAGTGACCAGTGACCAGTGACCAGTGACCAGTGACCAGTGACCAGTGACCAGTGACCAGTGACAAGTGACCAGTGACCAGCGACCAGTGACCAGTGATCAGTGACCAGTGACCAGTGACCAGCGAAAATGACCAGTGACCAGTGACCAGTGACCAGCGAAATTGACCAGTGACCAGTGACCAGTGAACAGTGACAAGTGACCAGTGACAAGTGACCAACGAAAGTGACCAGTGAACAGTGACCAGGGACCAGTGACCAGTGACGAGTGACCAGTGACCAGCGAAAGTGAACAGTGAGCAGTGACCAGTGACCAGTGACCAGTGACCAGTGACCAGCGAAAGTGACCAGTGACCAGTGACCAGTGACCAGTGACCAGTGACCAGTGACAAGTGACCTGGGACCAGTGACCAGTGACCAGTGACCAGTGACCAGCGAAATTGACCAGTGACCAGTGACCAGTGACCAGTCACCAGTGACCAGCGACCAGTGACCAGAGACCAGTAACCAGTGACCAGTGACCAGTGACCAGTGACCAGCGAAAGTGACCAGTGAACAGTGACCAGTGACCAGTGACCAGTGACCTGTGACCAGTGACCAGTGACCAGTGACCAGTGACCAGTGACCAGCGAAAGTGACCAGTGACGAGTGACCAGTGACAAGTGACCAGTGACCAGTGACCAGTGACCAGTGACTAGTAACCAGCAACCAGTGACCAGTGACCAGTGACCAGTGACCAGCAAAATTGACCAGTGACCAGTGACCAGTGACCAATGACCAGTGACCAGTGACCAGTGACCAGTGACAAGTGACCAGTGACCAGTGACCAGTGACCAGTGACCAGTGACCAGTGACCAGTGCCAACGACCAGTGACCAGTGACAAGTGACCAGTGACCAGTGACCAGTGATCAGTGACCAGTGAACAGTGACCAGTGACCAGTGACCAGTGACCAGCGAAAATGACCAGTGACCAGTGACCAGTGACCAGCGAAATTGACCAGTGACCAGTGACCAGTGAACAGTGACAAGTGACCAGTGACAAGTGACCAACGAAAGTGACCAGTGAACAGTGACCAGGGACCAGTGACCAGTGACGAGTGACCAGTGACCAGCGAAAGTGAACAGTGAGCAGTGACCAGTGACCAGTGACCAGTGACCAGTGACCAGTGACCAGTGACCAGTGACCAGCGAAAATGACCAGTGACCAGTGACCAGTGACCAGCGAAATTGACCAGTGACCAGTGACCAGTGAACAGTGACAAGTGACCAGTGACAAGTGACCAACGAAAGTGACCAGTGAACAGTGACCAGGGACCAGTGACCAGTGACGAGTGACCAGTGACCAGCGAAAGTGAACAGTGAGCAGTGACCAGTGACCAGTGACCAGTGACCAGTGACCAGTGACCAGTGACCAGTGACCAGTGACCAGCGAAATTGACCGGTTTCCAGTGACCAGTGACGAGTGACCAGTGACAAGTGACCAGTGACAAGTGACCAGTGACCACTGACCAGTGACCAGTGACCAGCGACCAGTGACCAGTGACCAGTGACCAGGGACCAGTGACCAGCGAAAGTGACCAGTGACCAGTGACCAGTGACCAGTGAACTGCGAAAGTGACCAGTGACCAGTGACCAGTGACCAGTGACCAGTGACCAGTGACCAGTGACGAGCGACCAGTGACCAGTGACCAGTGACCAGTGACCAGTGACCACTGACCAGCGAAAGTGACCAGTGACCAGGGACCAGTGACCAGTGACCAGCAAAATTGACCAGTGACCAGTGACCAGTGACCAGTGACCAGTGACCAATGACCAATGACCAGTGACCGGTGACCAGTGACCAGTGACCAGTGACCAGTGACCAGTGACCACTGACCAGCGAAAGTGACCAGTGACCAGGGACCAGTGACCAGTGACCAGCAAAATTGACCAGTGACCAGTGACCAGTGACCAGTGACCAGTGACCAATGACCAATGACCAGTGACCGGTGACCAGTGACCAGTAACCAGCAACCAGTGACCAGTGACCAGTGACCAGTGACCAGCAAAATTGACCAGTGACCAGTGACCAGTGACCAATGACCAGTGACCAGTGACCAGTGACCAGTGACCAGTGACCAGTGACCAGTGACCAGTGACCAGTGACCAGTGACCAGTGACCAGTGACCAGCGACCAGTGACCAGTGACCAGTGACCAGTGACCAGTGACCACTGACCAGCGAAAGTGACCAGTGACCAGGGACCAGTGACCAGTGACCAGCAAAATTGACCAGTGACCAGTGACCAGTGACCAGTGACCAGTGACCAATGACCAATGACCAGTGACCGGTGACCAGTGACCAGTGACCAGTGACCAGTGACCAGTGACCAGTGACCAGTGACCAGTGACCAGTGACCAGTGACCAGTGACAAGTGACCAGTGACCAGCGACCAGTGACCAGTGATCAGTGACCAGTGACCAGTGACCAGCGAAAGTGACCAGTGACCAGGGACCAGTGACCAGTGACCAGCGAAATTGACCAGTGACCAGTGACCAGTGACCAGTGACAAGTGACCAGTGACCAGTGACCAGTGACCAGTGACCAGTGACCAGTGCCAACGACCAGTGACCAGTGACCATTGACCAGTGACCAGCGAAAGTGACCAGGGACCAGTGACCAGTGACCAGTGACCAGTGACCAGTGACCAGTGACCAGTGACCAGTGACCAGTGACCAGTGACCAGTGACCAGTGACCAGTGACCAGTGACCAGTGACCAGTGACAAGTGACCAGTGACCAGTGACCAGTGATCAGTGACCAGTGACCAGTGACCAGCGAAAATGACCAGTGACCAGTGACCAGTGACCAGCGAAATTGACCAGTGACCAGTGACCAGTGAACAGTGACAAGTGACCAGTGACAAGTGACCAACGAAAGTGACCAGTGAACAGTGACCAGGGACCAGTGACCAGTGACGAGTGACCAGTGACCAGCGAAAGTGAACAGTGAGCAGTGACCAGTGACCAGTGACCAGTGACCAGTGACCAGCGAAAGTGACCAGTGACCAGTGACCAGTGACCAGTGACCAGTGACCAGTGACAAGTGACCTGGGACCAGTGACCAGTGACCAGTGACCAGTGACCAGCGAAATTGACCAGTGACCAGTGACCAGTGACCAGTCACCAGTGACCAGCGACCAGTGACCAGAGACCAGTAACCAGTGACCAGTGACCAGTGACCAGTGACCAGCGAAAGTGACCAGTGAACAGTGACCAGTGACCAGTGACCAGTGACCTGTGACCAGTGACCAGTGACCAGTGACCAGTGACCAGTGACCAGCGAAAGTGACCAGTGACGAGTGACCAGTGACAAGTGACCAGTGACCAGTGACCAGTGACCAGTGACTAGTAACCAGCAACCAGTGACCAGTGACCAGTGACCAGTGACCAGCAAAATTGACCAGTGACCAGTGACCAGTGACCAATGACCAGTGACCAGTGACCAGTGACCAGTGACAAGTGACCAGCGAAAATGACCAGTGACCAGTGACCAGTGACCAGCGAAATTGACCAGTGACCAGTGACCAGTGAACAGTGACAAGTGACCAGTGACAAGTGACCAACGAAAGTGACCAGTGAACAGTGACCAGGGACCAGTGACCAGTGACAAGTGACCAGCGAAAGTGAACAGTGAGCAGTGACCAGTGACCAGTGACCAGTGACCAGTGACCAGCGAAAGTGACCAGTGACCAGTGACCAGTGACCAGTGACCAGTGACAAGTGACCAGTGACCAGCGACCAGTGACCAGTGACCAGTGACCAGTGACCAGAGACCAGCGAAAGTGACCAGTGACCAGCGAAAGTGACCAGGGACCAGTGACCAGTGACCAGCGAAAGTGACCAGTGAACAGTGACCAGTGACCAGTGACCAGTGAACAGTGACCAGGGACCAGTGACCAGTGACAAGTGACCAGCGAAAGTGAACAGTGAGCAGTGACCAGTGACCAGTGACCAGTGACCAGTGACCAGTGAACAGTGACAAGTGACCAGTGACAAGTGACCAACGAAAGTGACCAGTGAACAGTGACCAGGGACCAGTGACCAGTGACAAGTGACCAGCGAAAGTGAACAGTGAGCAGTGACCAGTGACCAGTGACCAGTGACCAGTGACCAGCGAAAGTGACCAGTGACCAGTGACCAGTGACCAGTGACCAGTGACAAGTGACCAGTGACCAGCGACCAGTGACCAGTGACCAGTGACCAGTGACCAGTGACCAGCGAAAGTGACCAGTGACCAGCGAAATTGACCAGGGACCAGTGACCAGTGACCAGTGAGCTGTGACCAGTGACCAGTGACCAGTGAACTGTGACCAGTGACCAGTGACCAGCGAAAGTGACCAGTGACCAGTGACCAGCGAAAGTGACCAGTGACCAGTGACCAGTGACCAGTGTCCAGTGACCAGTGACCAGTGATAAGTGACCAGTGACCTGTGACCAGTGACCAGCGACCAGTGACCAGTGACCAGTGAATAGTGACCAGTGACCAGTGAACAGCGAATGTGACCTGTGACCAGTGACCTGTGACCTGTGACCAGTGACCAGTGACCAGTGACCAGTGACCAGTGACGAGCGAAATGGACCAGTGACCAGTGACTAGTGACCAGCGATCAATGACCAGTGACCAGTGACCAGCGAAAGTGACCAGTGACCAGTGACCAGTGACCAGCGAAATTGACCAGTCACCAGTGACCAGTGGCCAGTGACCAGCGACCAGTGACCAATGACCAGTGACCAGTGACCCGTGACCAGTGACAAGTGACCAGTGACCAGTGACCGGCGAAAGTGACCAGTGAACAGTGACCAGTGACCAGTGACCAGTGAATAGTGACCAGTGACCAGTGAACAGCGAAAGTGACCAGTGACCAGTGACCTGTGACCAGTGACCAGTGACCAGTGACCATTGACCAGTGACCAGTGACCAGTGACCAGCGAAAGTGACCAGGGACAAGCGTCCAGTGACCAGTGACCAGTGACCAGTGACCAGCGAAAGTGACCAGTGACCAGTGACCAGTGACCAGTGACCAGTGACCAGTGACCAGTGACAAGTGACCTGGGACCAGTGAAAGTGACCAGTGACCAGTGAACAGTGACCAGCGAAATTGACCAGTTTCCAGTGACCAGTGATAAGTGACCAGTGACCAGTGACCAGCGAAAGTGACCAGTGAACAGTGATCAGCGAAATTGACCAGTGACCATTAACCAGTGACCAGCGAAAGTGACCAGTGACGAGTGACCAGTGACAAGTGAACAGTGACAAGTGACCAGTGACCACTGACCAGTGACCAGTGACCAGCGACCAGTGACCAGTGACCAGTGACCGGGGACCAGTGGCCAGCGAAAGTGACCAGCGACCAGTGACCAGTGACCAGTGACCAGTGACTAGCCAAATTGAGCAGTGAGCAGTGACCAGTGACCAGTGACCAGTGACCAGTGACCAGTGACCAGCGAAATTGACCAGCGACCATTGACCAGTGACCAGCGAAAGTGACCAGTGACGAGTGACCTGTGACAAGTGACCAGTGACCAGCGACCAGTGACCAGTGACCAGTGACCAGTGACCAGCAAAATTGACCAGCAAAATTGACCAGTGACCAGTGACCAGTGACCAGTGACCAGTGACCAGTGACAAGTGACCAGTGACCAGTGACCAGTGACCAGTGACCAGTGACCAGTGCCAACGACCAGTGACCAGTGACCATTGACCAGTGACCAGCGAAAGTGACCAGGGACCAGTGACCAGTGACCAGTGACCAGTGACCAGTGACCAGTGACCAGTGACCAGTGACCAGTGACAAGTGACCTGGGACCAGTGACCAGTGACCAGTGACCAGTGACCAGCGAAATTGACCAGTGACCAGTGACCAGTGACCAGTCACCAGTGACCAGCGACCAGTGACCAGAGACCAGTACCCAGTGACCAGTGACCAGTGACCACTGACCAGCGAAAGTGACCAGTGAACAGTGACCAGTGACCAGTGACCAGTGACCTGTGACCAGTGACCAGTGACCAGTGACCAGTGACCAGTGACCAGTGACCAGTGACCAGCGAAAGTGACCAGTGACGAGTGACCAGTGACAAGTGACCAGTGACCAGTGACCAGTGACCAGTGACCAGTGACCAGTGACCAGTGACGAGTGACCAGTGATCGGCGAAAGTGAACAGTGACCAGTGACCAGTGACCAGTGACCAGTGACCAGCGAAAGTGACCAGTGACCAGTGACCAGTGACCAGTGACCAGTGACAAGTGACCTGGGACCAGTGACCAGTGACCAGTGACCAGCGAAAGTGACCAGTGACCAGTGACCAGTGACCAGTGACCAGTGACCAGTGACCAGTGACCAGTGACCAGCGAAATTGACCAGTGACCATTGACCAGTGACCAGTGACCAGTGACCAGTGACAAGTGACCAGTGACCAGTGACCAGCGACCAGTGACCAGTGACCAGCAAAAATGACCAGTGACCAGTGACCAGTGACCAGTGACCAGTGACCAGTGACCAGCGAAAGTGACAAGTGACAAGTGACCTGGGACCAGTGACCAGTGACCAGTGACCAGTGACCAGTGACCAGCGAAATTGACCAGTGACCATTGACCAGTGACCAGTGACCAGTGACCAGTGACAAGTGACCAGTGACCAGTGACCAGCGACCAGTGACCAGTGACCATTGACCAGTGACCAGTGACCAGCAAAAATGACCAGTGACCAGTGACAAGTGACCAGTGACCAGCGAAAGTGACCAGTGACCAGTGACCAGTGACCAGTGACGAGTGACCAGTGACCAGCGAAAGTGAACAGTGAGCAGTGACCAGTGACCAGTGACCAGTGACCAGTGACCAGCGAAAGTGACCAGTGACCAGTGACCAGTGACCAGTGACCAGTGACCAGTGACCAGTGACCAGTGACCAGTGACAAGTGACCTGGGACCAGTGACCAGTGACCAGTGACCAGTGACCAGCGAAATTGACCAGTGACCAGTGACCAGTGACCAGTCACCAGTGACCAGCGACCAGTGACCAGAGACCAGTACCCAGTGACCAGTGACCAGTGACCAGTCACCAGTGACCAGCGACCAGTGACCAGAGACCAGTACCCAGTGACCAGTGACCAGTGACCACTGACCAGCGAAAGTGACCAGTGAACAGTGACCAGTGACCAGTGACCAGTGACCTGAGACCAGTGACCAGTGACCAGTGACCAGTGACCAGTGACCAGCGAAAGTGACCAGTGACGAGTGACCAGTGACAAGTGACCAGTGACCAGTGACCAGTGACCAGTGACCAGTGACTAGTGACCAGCAACCAGTGACCAGTGACCAGTGACCAGTGACCAGCAAAATTGACCAGCAAAATTGACCAGTGACCAGTGACCAGTGACAAGTGACCAGTGACCAGTGACCAGTGACCAGTGACCAGTGACCGGTGACCAGTGACCAGTGACCAGTGACCAGTGACCAGTGACCAGTGACCAGTGACCAGTGACCAGTGACCAGTGACCAGTGACAAGTGACCAGTGACCAGCTGCCAGTGACCAGTGACCAGTGACCAGTGACCAGTGACTAGCGAAAGTGACCAGTGACCAGTGACCAGTGACCAGTGACCAGTGACCAGTGACCAGTGACCAGTGACAAGTGACCAGTGACCAGCGACCAGTGACCAGTGACCAGTGACCAGTGACCAGCGAAAGTGACCAGTGACCAGTGACCAGTGACCAGTGACCAGTGACCAGTGACCAGTGACCAGTGACCAGCGAAAGTGACCAGTGACCAGGGACCAGTGACCAGTGACCAGCGAAATTGACCAGTGACCAGTGACCAGTGACCAGTGACAAGTGACCAGTGACCAGTGACCAGTGACCAGTGACCAGTGACCAGTGACCAGTGACCAGTGACCAGCGAAAGTGACCAGTGACCAGTGACCAGTGACCAGTGACCAGCGAAAGTGACCAGTGACCAGTGACCAGTGACCAGCGAAATTGAACAGTGACCAGTGACCAGAGACCAGTGACTATCCAAATTGACCAGTGACCAGTGACCAGTGACCAGCGAAAGTGACCAGTGACCACTGACCAGTGACCAGTGACCAGCGACCAGTGACCAGTGACCAGTGACCGGGGACCAGTGGCCAGCGAAAGTGACCAGCGACCAGTGACCAGTGACCAGTGACCAGTGACTAGCCAAATTGAGCAGTGAGCAGTGACCAGTGACCAGTGACCAGTGACCAGTGACCAGTGACCAGCGAAATTGACCAGCGACCATTGACCAGTGACCAGCGAAAGTGACCAGTGACGAGTGACCTGTGACAAGTGACCAGTGACCAGCGACCAGTGACCAGCGAAAGTGACCAGTGACCAGTGACCAGTGACCAGCGACCAGTGACCAGTGACCAGTGACCAGTGACCAGCAAAATTGACCAGCAAAATTGACCAGTGACCAGTGACCAGTGACCCGTGACCAGTGACCAGTGACAAGTGACCAGTGACCAGTGACCAGTGACCAGTGACCAGTGACCAGTGCCAACGACCAGTGACCAGTGACCATTGACCAGTGACCAGCGAAAGTGACCAGGGACCAGTGACCAGTGACCAGCGAAATTGACCAGTGACCAGTGACCAGAGACCAGTGACTAGCCAAATTGACCAGTGACCAGTGACCAGTGGCCAGCGGTAGTGACCAGTGACCAGTGACCAGTCATCAGTGACCAGTGAACAGTGACCAGTGACCAGTGACCAGTGACCAGTGACCAGCGAAAGTGACCAGTGACCAGTGACCAGTGACCAGTGACCAGTGACCAGTGACCAGTGACCAGTGACAAGTGACCAGTGACCAGCGACCAGTGACCAGTGACCAGTGACCAGTGACCAGTGACCAGCGAAGGTGACCAGTGACCAGGGACCAGTGACCAGTGACCAGCGAAATTGACCAGTGACCAGTGACCAGTGACCAGTGACAAGTGACCAGTGACCAGTGACCAGTGACCAGTGACCAGTGACCAGTGACCAGTGACCAGTGACCAGCCAAAGTGACCAGTGACCAGTGACCAGTGACCAGTGACCAGCGAAAGTGACCAGTGACCAGTGACCAGTGACCAGCGAAATTGACCAGTGACCAGTGACCAGAGACCAGTGACTAGCCAAATTGACCAGTGACCAGTGACCAGTGGCCAGCGGTAGTGACCAGTGACCAGTGACCAGTCATCAGTGACCAGTGAACAGTGACCAGTGACCAGTGACCAGTGACCAGTGACCAGTGACCAGCGAAATTGACCAGTGACCAGTGACCAGTGAACAGTGACAAGTGACCAGTGACAAGTGAACAACGAAAGTGACCAGTGAACAGTGACCAGGGACCAGTGACCAGTGACGAGTGACCAGTGACCAGCGAAAGTGAACAGTGAGCAGTGACCAGTGACCAGTGACCAGTGACCAGTGACCAGCGAAAGTGACCAGTGACCAGTGACCAGTGACCAGTGACCAGTGACCAGTGACAAGTGACCTGGGACCAGTGACCAGTGACCAGTGACCAGTGACCAGTGACCAGTGACCAGTGACCAGTGACCAGTGACCAGTGACCAGTGACCAGTGACAAGTGACCAGTGACCAGTGACCAGCGAAATTGACCAGTGACCATTGACCAGTGACCAGTGACCAGTGACCAGTGACAAGTGACCAGTGACCAGTGACCAGCGACCAGTGACCAGTGACCATTGACCAGTGACCAGTGACCAGCAAAAATGACCAGTGACCAGTGACAAGTGACCAGTGACCAGCGAAAGTGACCAGTGACCAGTGACCAGTGACCAGTGACCAGTGACAAGTGACCTGGGACCAGTGACCAGTGACCAGTGACCAGCGAAAGTGACCAGTGACCAGTGACCAGTGACCAGTGACAAGTGCCCTGGGACCAGTGACCAGTGACCAGTGACCAGTGACCAGTGAGCAGTGACCAGTGACCAGTGACCAGCGAAAGTGACCAGTGACGAGTGACCAGTGATCAGCGAAAGTGAACAGTGACCAGTGACCAGTGACCAGTGACCAGTGACCAGCGAAAGTGACCAGTGACCAGTGACCAGTGACCAGTGACTAGTGACCAGCAACCAGTGACCAGTGACCAGTGACCAGTGACCAGCAAAATTGACCAGCAAAATTGACCAGTGCCCAGTGACAAGTGACCAATGACCAGTGACGAGTGACCAGTGACCAGCGAAAGTGACCAGTGACCAGTGACCAGTGACCAGTGACCAGTGACCAGTGACAAGTGACCTGGGACCAGTGACCAGTGACCAGTGACCAGTGACCAGTGACCAGTGACCAGTGACCAGTGACCAGTGACCAGTGACCAGTGACCAGTGACAAGTGACCAGTGACCAGTGACCAGCGAAATTGACCAGTGACCATTGACCAGTGACCAGTGACCAGTGACCAGTGACAAGTGACCAGTGACCAGTGACCAGCGACCAGTGACCAGTGACCATTGACCAGTGACCAGTGACCAGCAAAAATGACCAGTGACCAGTGACAAGTGACCAGTGACCAGCGAAAGTGACCAGTGACCAGTGACCAGTGACCAGTGACCAGTGACAAGTGACCTGGGACCAGTGACCAGTGACCAGTGACCAGCGAAAGTGACCAGTGACCAGTGACCAGTGACCAGTGACAAGTGCCCTGGGACCAGTGACCAGTGACCAGTGACCAGTGACCAGTGAGCAGTGACCAGTGACCAGTGACCAGCGAAAGTGACCAGTGACGAGTGACCAGTGATCAGCGAAAGTGAACAGTGACCAGTGACCAGTGACCAGTGACCAGTGACCAGCGAAAGTGACCAGTGACCAGTGACCAGTGACCAGTGACTAGTGACCAGCAACCAGTGACCAGTGACCAGTGACCAGTGACCAGCAAAATTGACCAGCAAAATTGACCAGTGCCCAGTGACCAGTGACCAATGACCAGTGACGAGTGACCAGTGACCAGTGACAAGTGACCAGTGACCAGTGACCAGTGCCAACGACCAGTGACCAGTGACAAGTGACCAGTGACCAGTGACCAGTGATCAGTGACCAGTGAACAGTGACCAGTGACCAGTGACCAGTGACCAGCGAAAATGACCAGTGACCAGTGACCAGTGACCAGCGAAATTGACCAGTGACCAGTGACCAGTGAACAGTGACAAGTGACCAGTGACAAGTGACCAACGAAAGTGACCAGTGAACAGTGACCAGGGACCAGTGACCAGTGACGAGTGACCAGTGACCAGCGAAAGTGAACAGTGAGCAGTGACCAGTGACCAGTGACCAGTGACCAGTGACCAGCGAAAGTGACCAGTGACCAGTGACCAGTGACCAGTGACCAGTGACCAGTGACCAGTGACCAGTGACCAGCGAAAGTGACCAGTGACGAGTGACCAGTGACAAGTGACCAGTGACCAGTGACCAGTGACCAGTGACCAGTGACCAGTGACCAGTGACGAGTGACCAGTGATCAGCGAAAGTGAACAGTGACCAGTGACCAGTGACCAGTGACCAGTGACCAGTGACCAGCGAAAGTGACCAGTGACCAGTGACCAGTGACCAGTGACCAGTGACAAGTGACCTGGGACCAGTGACCAGTGACCAGTGACCAGCGAAAGTGACCAGTGATCAGCGACCAGTGACCAGTGACCAGTGACCAGTGACCAGTGACCAGCAAAATTGACCAGCAAAATTGACCAGTGACCAGTGACCAGTGACCAGTGACAAGTGACCAGTGACCAGTGACCAGTGACCAGTGACCAGTGACCAGTGCCAACGACCAGTGACCAGTGACCATTGACCAGTGACCAGCGAAAGTGACCAGGGACCAGTGACCAGTGACCAGTGACCAGTGACCAGTGACCAGTGACAAGTGACCAGTGACCAGTGACCAGCGACCAGTGACAAGTGACCACTGACCAGTGACCAGTGATCAGTGACCAGTGAACAGTGACCAGTGACCAGTGACCAGTGACCAGCGAAAATGACCAGTGACCAGTGACCAGTGACCAGCGAAATTGACCAGTGACCAGTGACCAGTGAACAGTGACAAGTGACCAGTGACAAGTGACCAACGAAAGTGACCAGTGAACAGTGACCAGGGACCAGTGACCAGTGACGAGTGACCAGTGACCAGCGAAAGTGAACAGTGAGCAGTGACCAGTGACCAGTGACCAGTGACCAGTGACCAGCGAAAGTGACCAGTGACCAGTGACCAGTGACCAGTGACCAGTGACCAGCGAAAGTGACCAGTGACGAGTGACCAGTGACAAGTGACCAGTGACCAGTGACCAGTGACCAGTGACCAGTGACCAGTGACCAGTGACGAGTGACCAGTGATCAGCGAAAGTGAACAGTGACCAGTGACCAGTGACCAGTGACCAGTGACCAGCGAAAGTGACCAGTGACCAGTGACCAGTGACCAGTGACCAGTGACAAGTGACCTGGGACCAGTGACCAGTGACCAGTGACCAGCGAAAGTGACCAGTGATCAGCGACCAGTGACCAGTGACCAGTGACCAGTGACCAGTGACCAGCAAAATTGACCAGCAAAATTGACCAGTGACCAGTGACCAGTGACCAGTGACAAGTGACCAGTGACCAGTGACCAGTGACCAGTGACCAGTGACCAGTGCCAACGACCAGTGACCAGTGACCATTGACCAGTGACCAGCGAAAGTGACCAGGGACCAGTGACCAGTGACCAGTGACCAGTGACCAGTGACCAGTGACAAGTGACCAGTGACCAGTGACCAGCGACCAGTGACAAGTGACCACTGACCAGTGACCAGTGATCAGTGACCAGTGAACAGTGACCAGTGACCAGTGACCAGTGACCAGCGAAAATGACCAGTGACCAGTGACCAGTGACCAGCGAAATTGACCAGTGACCAGTGACCAGTGAACAGTGACAAGTGACCAGTGACAAGTGACCAACGAAAGTGACCAGTGAACAGTGACCAGGGACCAGTGACCAGTGACGAGTGACCAGTGACCAGCGAAAGTGAACAGTGAGCAGTGACCAGTGACCAGTGACCAGTGACCAGTGACCAGCGAAAGTGACCAGTGACCAGTGACCAGTGACCAGTGACCAGTGACCAGTGACCAGTGACAAGTGACCTGGGACCAGTGACCAGTGACCAGTGACCAGTGACCAGCGAAATTGACCAGTGACCAGTGACCAGTGACCAGTCACCAGTGACCAGCGACCAGTGACCAGAGACCAGTAACCAGTGACAAGTGACCAGTGACCACTGACCAGCGAAAGTGAGCAGTGAACAGTGACCAGTGACCAGTGACCAGTGACCTGTGACCAGTGACCAGTGACCAGTGACCAGCGAAAGTGACCAGTGACGAGTGACCAGTGACAAGTGACCAGTGACCAGTGACCAGTGACCAGTGACCAGTGACCAGTGACCAGTGACCAGTGACCAGTGCCAACGACCAATGACCAGTGACCATTGACCAGTGACCAGCGAAAGTGACCAGGGACCAGTGACCAGTGACCAGTGACCAGTGACCAGTGACCAGTGACCAGTGACCAGTGACCAGTGACCAGTGACAAGTGACCAGTGACCAGTGACCAGTGATCAGTGACCAGTGAACAGTGAACAGTGACCAGTGACCAGTGACCAGTGACCAGCGAAAATGACCAGTGACCAGTGACCAGTGACCAGCGAAATTGACCAGTGACCAGTGACCAGTGAACAGTGACAAGTGACCAGTGACAAGTGACCAACGAAAGTGACCAGTGAACAGTGACCAGGGACCAGTGACCAGTGACGAGTGACCAGTGACCAGCGAAAGTGAACAGTGAGCAGTGACCAGTGACCAGTGACCAGTGACCAGTGACCAGTGACCAGTGACCAGTGACCAGTGACCAGTGAGCAGTGACCAGCGAAATTGACCGGTTTCCAGTGACCAGTGACAAGTGACCAGTGACCAGTGACCAGCGAAAGTGACCAGTGACGAGTGACCAGTGACAAGTGACCAGTGACAAGTGACCAGTGACCACTGACCAGTGACCAGTAACCAGCGACCAGTGCCAACGACCAGTGACCAGTGACCATTGACCAGTGACCAGCGAAAGTGACCAGGGACCAGTGACCAGTGACCAGTGACCAGTGACAAGTGACCAGTGACCAGTGACCAGTGACCAGTGACCAGTGACCAGTGACCAGTGACAAGTGACCAGTGACCAGTGACCAGTGATCAGTGACCAGTGAACAGTGACCAGTGACCAGTGACCAGTGACCATTGACCAGTGACCAGTGACCAGTGACCAGCGAATGTGACCAGGGACAAGCGACCAGTGACCAGTGACCAGTGACCAGTGACCAGTGACCAGTGACCAGTGACCAGTGACCAGTGACCAGTGACCAGTGACCAGTGACCAGTGACCAGTGACCAGTGACCAGCGACCAGTGACCAGTGACCAGCGACCAGTGACCAGTGACCAGTGACCAGTGACCAGTGACCACTGACCAGCGAAAGTGACCAGTGACCAGGGACCAGTGACCAGTGACCAGCAAAATTGACCAGTGACCAGTGACCAGTGACCAGTGACCAGTGACCAATGACCAGTGACCGGTGACCAGTGACCAGTGACCAGTGACCAGTGACCAGTGACCAGTGACCAGTGACCAGTGACCAGTGACCAGTGACCAGCGAAAGTGACCAGTGACCAGTGACCAGTGACCAGTGACCAGTGACAAGTGACCAGTGACCAGCGACCAGTGACCAGTGACGAGTGACCAGTGACAAGTGACCAGTGACCAGTGACCAGTGACCAGCGAAAATGACCAGTGACCAGTGACCAGTGACCAGCGAAATTGACCAGTGACCAGTGACCAGTGAACAGTGACAAGTGACCAGTGACAAGTGACCAACGAATGTGACCAGTGAACAGTGACCAGGGACCAGTGACCAGTGACGAGTGACCAGTGACCAGCGAAAGTGAACAGTGAGCAGTGACCAGTGACCAGTGACCAGTGACCAGTGACCAGCGAAAGTGACCAGTGACCAGTGACCAGTGACCAGTGACCAGTGACCAGTGACCAGTGACAAGTGACCTGGGACCAGTGACCAGTGACCAGTGACCAGTGACCAGCGAAATTGACCAGTGACCAGTGACCAGTGACCAGTCACCAGTGACCAGCGACCAGTGACCAGAGACCAGTAACCAGTGACCAGTGACCAGTGACCACTGACCAGCGAAAGTGTGCAGTGAACAGTGACCAGTGACCAGTGACCAGTGACCTGTGACCAGTGACCAGTGACCAGTGACCAGTGATCAGTGACCAGCGAAAGTGACCAGTGACGAGTGACCAGTGACAAGTGACCAGTGACCAGTGACCAGTGAGCAGTGACCAGTGACCAGTGACCAGTGACCAGTGACCAGTGACCAGTGACCAGTGCCAACGACCAATGACCAGTGACCATTGACCAGTGACCAGCGAAAGTGACCAGGGACCAGTGACCAGTGACCAGTGACCAGTGACCAGTGACCAGTGACCAGTGACCAGTGACCAGTGACCAGTGACCAGTGACCAGTGACCAGTGACCAGTGACAAGTGACCAGTGACCAGTGACCAGTGATCAGTGACCAGTGAACAGTGACCAGTGACCAGTGACCAGTGACCAGCGAAAATGACCAGTGACTAGTGACCAGTGACCAGCGAAATTGACCAGTGACCAGTGACCAGTGAACAGTGACAAGTGACCAGTGACAAGTGACCAACGAAAGTGACCAGTGAACAGTGACCAGGGACCAGTGACCAGTGACGAGTGACCAGTGACCAGCGAAAGTGAACAGTGAGCAGTGACCAGTGACCAGTGACCAGTAACCAGTGACCAGTGACCAGTGACCAGTGACCAGTGAGCAGTGACCAGCGAAATTGACCGGTTTCCAGTGACCAGTGACAAGTGACCAGTGACCAGTGACCAGCGAAAGTGACCAGTGACGAGTGACCAGTGACAAGTGACCAGTGACAAGTGACCAGTGACCACTGACCAGTGACCAGTAACCAGCGACCAGTGCCAACGACCAGTGACCAGTGACCAGTGACCAGTGACCAGCGAAAGTGACCAGTGACCAGTGACCAGTGACCAGTGACCAGTGACCAGTGACAAGTGACCTGGGACCAGTGACCAGTGACCAGTGACCAGTGACCAGCGAAATTGACCAGTGACCAGTGACCAGTGACCAGTCACCAGTGACCAGCGACCAGTGACCAGAGACCAGTAACCAGTGACCAGTGACCAGTGACCACTGACCAGCGAAAGTGACCAGTGAACAGTGACCAGTGACCAGTGACCAGTGACCTGTGACCAGTGACCAGTGACCAGTGACCAGTGACCAGTGACCAGCGAAAGTGACCAGTGACGAGTGACCAGTGACAAGTGACCAGTGACCAGTGACCAGTGACCAGTGACTAGTAACCAGCAACCAGTGACCAGTGACCAGTGACCAGTGACCAGCAAAATTGACCAGTGACCAGTGACCAGTGACCAATGACCAGTGACCAGTGACCAGTGACCAGTGACAAGTGACCAGTGACCAGTGACCAGTGACCAGTGACCAGTGACCAGTGACCAGTGACCAGTGACCAGTGACCAGTGTCAAGTGACCAGTGACCAGCTGCCAGTGACCAGTGACCAGTGACCAGTGACCAGTGACTAGCGAAAGTGACCAGTGACCAGTGACCAGTGACCAGTGACCAGTGACCAGTGACCAGTGACCAGTGACAAGTGACCAGTGACCAGTGACCAGTGACCAGCGAAAGTGACCAGTGACCAGTGACCAGTGACCAGTGACCAGTGACCAGTGACCAGTGACCAGTGACCAGTGACCAGTGACAAGTGACCAGTGACCAGCGACCAGTGACCAGTGACCAGTGACCAGTGACCAGTGACCAGCGAAAGTGACCAGTGACCAGGGACCAGTGACCAGTGACCAGCGAAATTGACCAGTGACCAGTGACCAGTGACCAGTGACAAGTGACCAGTGACCAGTGACCAGTGACCAGTGACCAGTGACCAGTGACCAGTGACCAGTGACCAGCGAAAGTGACCAGTGACCAGTGACCAGTGACCAGTGACCAGCGAAAGTGACCAGTGACCAGTGACCAGTGACCAGCGAAATTGACCAGTGACCAGTGACCAGAGACCAGTGACTAGCCAAATTGACCAGTGACCAGTGACCAGTGACCAGCGAAAGTGACCAGTGACCAGTGACCAGTGACCAGTGACAAGTGACCTGGGACCAGTGAAAGTGACCAGTGACCAGTGAACAGTGACCAGCGAAATTGACCAGTTTCCAGTAACCAGTGATAAGTGACCAGTGACCAGTGACCAGCGAAAGTGACCAGTGAACAGTGACCAGGGACCAGTGACCAGTGACGAGTGACCAGTGACCAGCGAAAGTGAACAGTGAGCAGTGACCAGTGACCAGTGACCAGTGACCAGTGACCAGCGAAATTGACCAGTGACCAGTGACCAGTGAACAGTGACAAGTGACCAGTGACAAGTGAACAACGAAAGTGACCAGTGAACAGTGACCAGGGACCAGTGACCAGTGACGAGTGACCCGTGACCAGCGAAAGTGAACAGTGAGCAGTGACCAGTGACCAGTGACCAGTGACCAGTGACCAGCGAAAGTGACCAGTGACCAGTGACCAGTGACCAGTGACCAGTGACCAGTGACAAGTGACCTGGGACCAGTGACCAGTGACCAGTGACCAGTGACCAGTGACCAGTGGCCAGTGACCAGCGAAAGTGACCAGTGACGAGTGACCAGTGACAAGTGACCAGTGACCAGTGACCAGTGACCAGTGACCAGTGACCAGTGACGAGTGACCAGTGATCAGCGAAAGTGAACAGTGACCAGTGACCAGTGACCAGTGACCAGTGACCAGCGAAAGTGACCAGTAACCAGTGACCAGTGACCAGTGACCAGTGACAAGTGACCTGGGACCAGTGACCAGTGACCAGTGACCAGCGAAAGTGACCAGTGACCAGTGACCAGTGACCAGTGACCAGTGACCAGTGACCAGCGGTAGTGACCCGTGACCAGTGACCAGTCATCAGTGACCAGTGAACAGTGACCAGTGACCAGTGACTAGTAACCAGCAACCAGTGACCAGTGACCAGTGACCAGTGACCAGCAAAATTGACAAGCAAAATTGACCAGTGACCAGTGACCAGTGACCAATGACCAGTGACCAGTGACCAGTGACCAGTGACAAGTGACCACTGACCAGTGACCAGTGACCAGTGACCAGTGACCAGTGCCAACGACCAGTGACCAGTGACAAGTGACTCATGACCAGTGACCAGTGATCAGTGACCAGTGAACAGTGACCAGTGACCAGTGACCAGTGACCAGCGAAAATGACCAGTGACCAGTGACCAGTGACCAGCGAAATTGACCAGTGACCAGTGACCAGTGAACAGTGACAAGTGGCCAGTGACAAGTGACCAACGAAAGTGACCAGTGAACAGTGACCAGGGACCAGTGACCAGTGACGAGTGACCAGTGACCAGCGAAAGTGAACAGTGACCAGTGACCAGTGACCAGCGAAAGTGATCAGTGACCAGTGACCAGTGACCAGTGACCAGTGACCAGTGACAAGTGACCAGTGACCAGCGACCAGTGACCAGTGACCAGTGACCAGTGACCAGTGACCAGCGAAAGTGACCAGTGACCAGCGAAAGTGACCAGGGACCAGTGACCAGTGACCAGTGAGCTGTGACCAGTGACCAGTGACCAGTGAACTGTGACCAGTGACCAGTGACCAGCGAAAGTGACCAGTGACCAGTGACCAGCGAAAGTGACCAGTGACCAGTGACCAGTGACCAGTGTCCAGTGACCAGTGACCAGTGATAAGTGACCAGTGACCAGTGACCAGTGACCAGCGACCAGTGACCAGTGACCAGTGAATAGTGACCAGTGACCAGTGAACAGCGAAAGTGACCAGTGACCAGTGACCTGTGACCTGTGACCAGTGACCAGTGACCAGTGACCAGTGACCAGTGACGAGCGAAATGGACCAGTGACCAGTAACTAGTGACCAGCGATCAATGACCAGTGACCACTGACCAGCGAAAGTGACCAGTGACCAGTGACAAGTGACCAGCGAAATTGACCAGTCACCAGTGACCAGTGGCCAGTGACCAGCGACCAGTGACCAATGACCAGTGACCAGTGACCAGTGACCAGTGACAAGTGACCAGTGACCAGTGACCGGCGAAAGTGACCAGTGAACAGTGACCAGTGACCAGTGACCAGTGAATAGTGACCAGTGACCAGTGAACAGCGAAAGTGACCAGTGACCAGTGACCTGTGACCAGTGACCAGTGACCAGTGACCAGTGACCAGTGACCAGTGACAAGTGACCTGGGACCAGTGAAAGTGACCAGTGACCAGTGAACAGTGACCAGCGAAATTGACCAGTGAACAGTGATCAGCGAAATTGACCAGTGACCATTAACCAGTGACCAGCGAAAGTGACCAGTGACGAGTGACCAGTGACAAGTGACCAGTGACAAGTGACCAGTGACAAGTGACCAGTGACCACTGACCAGTGACCAGTGACCAGCGACCAGTGACCAGTGACCAGTGACCGGGGACCAGTGGCCAGCGAAAGTGACCAGCGACCAGTGACCAGTGACCAGTGACCAGTGACTAGCCAAATTGAGCAGTGAGCAGTGACCAGTGACCAGTGACCAGTGACCAGTGACCAGTGACCAGCGAAATTGACCAGCGACCATTGACCAGTGACCAGCGAAAGTGACCAGTGACGAGTGACCTGTGACAAGTGACCAGTGACCAGCGACCAGTGACCAGCGAAAGTGACCAGTGACCAGTGACCAGTGACCAGCGACCAGTGACCAGTGACCAGTGACCAGTGACCAGTGACAAGTGACCAGTGACCAGTGACCAGTGACCAGTGACCAGTGACCAGTGCCAACGACCAGTGACCAGTGACCATTGACCAGTGACCAGCGAAAGTGACCAGGGACCAGTGACCAGTGACCAGCGAAATTGACCAGTGACCAGTGACCAGAGACCAGTGACTAGCCAAATTGACCAGTGACCAGTGACCAGTGGCCAGCGGTAGTGACCAGTGACCAGTGACCAGTCATCAGTGACCAGTGAACAGTGACCAGTGACCAGTGACCAGTGACCAGTGACCAGTGACCAGCGAAAGTGACCAGTGACCAGTGACCAGTGACCAGTGACCAGTGACCAGTGACCAGTGACCAGTGACCAGTGACAAGTGACCTGGGACCAGTGAAAGTGACCAGTGACCAGTGAACAGTGACCAGTGACCAGTGACCAGTGACCAGTGCCAACGACCAGTGACCAGTGACCATTGACCAGTGACCAGCGAAAGTGACCAGGGACCAGTGACCAGTGACCAGCGAAATTGACCAGTGACCAGTGACCAGAGACCAGTGACTAGCCAAATTGACCAGTGACCCGTGACCAGTGGCCAGGGGTAGTGACCAGTGACCAGTGACCAGTCATCAGTGACCAGTGAACAGTGACCAGTGACCAGTGACCAGTGACCAGTGACCAGTGACCAGCGAAAGTGACCAGTGACCAGTGACCAGTGACCAGTGACCAGTGACCAGTGACCAGTGACAAGTGACCTGGGACCAGTGAAAGTGACCAGTGACCAGTGAACAGTGACCAGCGAAATTGACCAGTTTCCAGTAACCAGTGATAAGTGACCAGTGACCAGTGACCAGCGAAAGTGACCAGTGAACAGTGACCAGGGACCAGTGACCAGTGACGAGTGACAAGTGACCAGTGACAAGTGACCAGTGACCAGTGACCAGTGACCGGTGACCAGTGACCAGTGACCAGTGACCAGTGACCAGTGACCAGTGACCAGTGACCAGTGACCAGTGACCAGTGACCAGCGACCAGTGACCAGTGACCAGTGACCAGTGACCAGTGACCAGTGACCAGTGACAAGTGACCAGTGACCAGCTGCCAGTGACCAGTGACCAGTGACCAGTGACCAGTGACCAGTGACCAGCGAAAGTGACCAGTGACCAGTGACCAGTGACCAGTGACCAGTGACCAGTGACCAGTGACCAGTGACAAGTGACCAGTGACCAGCGACCAGTGACCAGTGACCAGTGACCAGTGACCAGTGACCAGCGAAGGTGACCAGTGACCAGGGACCAGTGACCAGTGACCAGCGAAATTGACCAGTGACCAGTGACCAGTGACCAGTGACAAGTGACCAGTGACCAGTGACCAGTGACCAGTGACCAGTGACCAGTGACCAGTGACCAGTGACCAGCCAAAGTGACCAGTGACCAGTGACCAGTGACCAGTGACCAGCGAAAGTGACCAGTGACCAGTGACCAGTGACCAGCGAAATTGACCAGTGACCAGTGACCAGAGACCAGTGACTAGCCAAATTGACCAGTGACCAGTGACCAGTGGCCAGCGGTAGTGACCAGTGACCAGTGACCAGTCATCAGTGACCAGTGAACAGTGACCAGTGACCAGTGACCAGTGACCAGTGACCAGTGACCAGCGAAAGTGACCAGTGACCAGTGACCAGTGACCAGCGAAATTGACCAGTTTCCAGTAACCAGTGATAAGTGACCAGTGACCAGTGACCAGCGAAAGTGACCAGTGAACAGTGACCAGGGACCAGTGACCAGTGACGAGTGACCAGTGACCAGCGAAAGTGAACAGTGAGAAGTGACCAGTGACCAGTGACCAGTGACCAGTGACCAGCGAAATTGACCAGTGACCAGTGACCAGTGAACAGTGACAAGTGACCAGTGACAAGTGAACAACGAAAGTGACCAGTGAACAGTGACCAGGGACCAGTGACCAGTGACGAGTGACCAGTGACCAGCGAAAGTGAACAGTGAGCAGTGACCAGTGACCAGTGACCAGTGACCAGTGACCAGCGAAAGTGACCAGTGACCAGTGACCAGTGACCAGTGACCAGTGACCAGTGACAAGTGACCTGGGACCAGTGACCAGTGACCAGTGACCAGTGACCAGTGACCAGTGACCAGTGACCAGTGACCAGCGAAAGTGACCAGTGACGAGTGACCAGTGACAAGTGACCAGTGACCAGTGACCAGTGACCAGTGACCAGTGACCAGTGACCAGTGACGAGTGACCAGTGATCAGCGAAAGTGAACAGTGACCAGTGACCAGTGACCAGTGACCAGTGACCAGCGAAAGTGACCAGTGACCAGTGACCAGTGACCAGTGACCAGTGACAAGTGACCTGGGACCAGTGACCAGTGACCAGTGACCAGCGAAAGTGACCAGTGACCAGTGACCAGTGACCAGTGACCAGTGACCAGTGACCAGTGACCAGTGACCAGCGAAATTGACCAGTGACCATTGACCAGTGACCAGTGACCAGTGACCAGTGACAAGTGACCAGTGACCAGTGACCAGCGACCAGTGACCAGTGACCAGCAAAAATGACCAGTGACCAGTGACCAGTGACCAGTGACCAGTGACCAGTGACCAGTGACCAGCGAAAGTGACAAGTGACAAGTGACCTGGGACCAGTGACCAGTGACCAGTGACCAGTGACCAGTGACCAGTGACCAGCGAAATTGACCAGTGACCATTGACCAGTGACCAGTGACCAGTGACCAGTGACAAGTGACCAGTGACCAGTGACCAGCGACCAGTGACCAGTGACCAGTGAATAGTGACCAGTGACCAGTGAACAGCGAAAGTGACAAGTGACCAGTGACCTGTGACCAGTGACCAGTGACCAGTGACCATTGACCCGTGACCAGTGACCAGTGACCAGCGAAAGTGACCAGGGACAAGCGTCCAGTGACCAGTGACCAGTGACCAGTGACCAGCGAAAGTGACCAGTGACCAGTGACCAGTGACCAGTGACCAGTGACCAGTGACCAGTGACAAGTGACCTGGGACCAGTGAAAGTGACCAGTGACCAGTGAACAGTGACCAGCGAAATTGACCAGTTTCCAGTGACCAGTGATAAGTGACCAGTGACCAGTGACCAGCGAAAGTGACCAGTGAACAGTGATCAGCGAAATTGACCAGTGACCATTAACCAGTGACCAGCGAAAGTGACCAGTGACGAGTGACCAGTGACAAGTGACCAGTGACAAGTGACCAGTGACCACTGACCAGTGACCAGTGACCAGCGACCAGTGACCAGTGACCAGTGACCGGGGACCAGTGGCCAGCGAAAGTGACCAGCGACCAGTGACCAGTGACCAGTGACCAGTGACTAGCCAAATTGAGTAGTGAGCAGTGACCAGTGACCAGTGACCAGTTACCAGTGACCAGTGACCAGCGAAATTGACCAGCGACCATTGACCAGTGACCAGCGAAAGTGACCAGTGACGAGTGACCTGTGACAAGTGACCAGTGACCAGCGACCAGTGACCAGCGAAAGTGACCAGTGACCAGTGACCAGTGACCAGCGACCAGTGACCAGTGACCAGTGACCAGTGACCAGCAAAATTGACCAGCAAAATTGACCAGTGACCAGTGACCAGTGACCAGTGACCAGTGACCAGTGACAAGTGACCAGTGACCAGTGACCAGTGACCAGTGACCAGTGACCAGTGACCAGTGACCAGTGACCAGTGACAAGTGACCAGTGACCAGTGACCAGTGATCAGTGACCAGTGAACAGTGACCAGTGACCAGTGACCAGTGACCAGCGAAAATGACCAGTGACCAGTGACCAGTGACCAGCGAAATTGACCAGTGACCAGTGACCAGTGACCAGTGACAAGTGACCAGTGACAAGTGACCAACGAAAGTGGCCAGTGAACAGTGACCAGGGACCAGTGACCAGTGACGAGTGACCAGTGACCAGCGAAAGTGAACAGTGAGCAGTGACCAGTGACCAGTGACCAGCGAAAGTGACCAGTGATTAGTGACCAGTGACCAGTGACCAGTGACCAGTGACCAGCGAAAGTGACCAGTGAACAGTGACCAGTGACCAGTGACCAGTGACCTGTGACCAGTGACCAGTGACCAGTGACCAGTGACCAGTGACCAGCGAAAGTGACCAGTGACGAGTGACCAGTGACAAGTGACCAGTGACCAGTGACCAGTGACCAGTGACTAGTAACCAGCAACCAGTGACCAGTGACCAGTGACCAGTGACCAGCAAAATTGACCAGTGACCAGTGACCAGTGACCAATGACCAGTGACCAGTGACCAGTGACCAGTGACAAGTGACCAGCGAAAATGACCAGTGACCAGTGACCAGTGACCAGCGAAATTGACCAGTGACCAGTGACCAGTGAACAGTGACAAGTGACCAGTGACAAGTGACCAACGAAAGTGACCAGTGAACAGAGACCAGGGACCAGTGACCAGTGACAAGTGACCAGCGAAAGTGAACAGTGAGCAGTGACCAGTGACCAGTGACCAGTGACCAGTGACCAGCGAAAGTGACCAGTGACCAGTGACCAGTGACCAGTGACCAGTGACAAGTGACCAGTGACCAGCGACCAGTGACCAGTGACCAGTGACCAGTGACCAGTGACCAGCGAAAGTGACCAGTGACCAGCGAAAGTGACCAGGGACCAGTGACCAGTGACCAGTGAGCTGTGACCAGTGACCAGTGACCAGTGAACTGTGACCAGTGACCAGTGACCAGCGAAAGTGACCAGTGACCAGTGACCAGCGAAAGTGACCAGTGACCAGTGACCAGTGACCAGTGTCCAGTGACCAGTGACCAGTGATAAGTGACCAGTGACCTGTGACCAGTGACCAGCGACCAGTGACCAGTGACCAGTGAATAGTGACCAGTGACCAGTGAACAGCGAATGTGACCAGTGACCAGTGACCTGTGACCTGTGACCAGTGACCAGTGACCAGTGACCAGTGACCAGTGACGAGCGAAATGGACCAGTGACCAGTGACTAGTGACCAGCGATCAATGACCAGTGACCAGTGACCAGCGAAAGTGACCAGTGACCAGTGACCAGTGACCAGCGAAATTGACCAGTCACCAGTGACCAGTGGCCAGTGACCAGCGACCAGTGACCAATGACCAGTGACCAGTGACCAGTGACCGGCGAAAGTGACCAGTGAACAGTGACCAGTGACCAGTGACCAGTGAATAGTGACCAGTGACCAGTGAACAGCGAAAGTGACCAGTGACCAGTGACCTGTGACCAGTGACCAGTGACCAGTGACCATTGACCAGTGACCAGTGACCAGTGACCAGCGAAAGTGACCAGGGACAAGCGTCCAGTGACCAGTGACCAGTGACCAGTGACCAGCGAAAGTGACCAGTGACCAGTGACCAGTGACCAGTGACCAGTGACCAGTGACCAGTGACAAGTGACCTGGGACCAGTGAAAGTGACCAGTGACCAGTGAACAGTGACCAGCGAAATTGACCAGTTTCCAGTGACCAGTGATAAGTGACCAGTGACCAGTGACCAGCGAAAGTGACCAGTGAACAGTGATCAGCGAAATTGACCAGTGACCATTAACCAGTGACCAGCGAAAGTGACCAGTGACGAGTGACCAGTGACAAGTGACCAGTGACAAGTGACCAGTGACCACTGACCAGTGACCAGTGACCAGCGACCAGTGACCAGTGACCAGTGACCGGGGACCAGTGGCCAGCGAAAGTGACCAGCGACCAGTGACCAGTGACCAGTGACCAGTGACTAGCCAAATTGAGCAGTGAGCAGTGACCAGTGACCAGTGACCAGTGACCAGTGACCAGTGACCAGCGAAATTGACCAGCGACCATTGACCAGTGACCAGCGAAAGTGACCAGTGACGAGTGACCTGTGACAAGTGACCAGTGACCAGCGACCAGTGACCAGTGACCAGCAAAATTGACCAGCAAAATTGACCAGTGACCAGTGACCAGTGACCAGTGACCAGTGACCAGTGACCAGTGACAAGTGACCAGTGACCAGTGACCAGTGACCAGTGACCAGTGACCAGTGCCAACGACCAGTGACCAGTGACCATTGACCAGTGACCAGCGAAAGTGACCAGGGACCAGTGACCAGTGACCAGTGACCAGTGACCAGTGACCAGTGACCAGTGACCAGTGACCAGTGACAAGTGACCTGGGACCAGTGACCAGTGACCAGTGACCAGTGACCAGCGAAATTGACCAGTGACCAGTGACCAGTCACCAGTCACCAGTGACCAGCGACCAGTGACCAGAGACCAGTACCCAGTGACCAGTGACCAGTGACCACTGACCAGCGAAAGTGACCAGTGAACAGTGACCAGTGACCAGTGACCAGTGACCTGTGACCAGTGACCAGTGACCAGTGACCAGTGACCAGTGACCAGTGACCAGTGACCAGCGAAAGTGACCAGTGACGAGTGACCAGTGACAAGTGACCAGTGACCAGTGACCAGTGACCAGTGACCAGTGACCAGTGACCAGTGACGAGTGACCAGTGATCGGCGAAAGTGAACAGTGACCAGTGACCAGTGACCAGTGACCAGTGACCAGCGAAAGTGACCAGTGACCAGTGACCAGTGACCAGTGACCAGTGACAAGTGACCTGGGACCAGTGACCAGTGACCAGTGACCAGCGAAAGTGACCAGTGACCAGTGACCAGTGACCAGTGACCAGTGACCAGTGACCAGTGACCAGCGAAATTGACCAGTGACCATTGACCAGTGACCAGTGACCAGTGACCAGTGACAAGTGACCAGTGACCAGTGACCAGCGACCAGTGACCAGTGACCAGCAAAAATGACCAGTGACCAGTGACCAGTGACCAGTGACCAGTGACCAGTGACCAGCGAAAGTGACCAGTGACCATTGACCAGTGACCAGTGACCAGTGACCAGTGACAAGTGACCAGTGACCAGTGACCAGCGACCAGTGACCAGTGACCATTGACCAGTGACCAGTGACCAGCAAAAATGACCAGTGACCAGTGACAAGTGACCAGTGACCAGCGAAAGTGACCAGTGACCAGTGACCAGTGACCAGTGACGAGTGACCAGTGACCAGCGAAAGTGAACAGTGAGCAGTGACCAGTGACCAGTGACCAGTGACCAGTGACCAGCGAAAGTGACCAGTGACCAGTGACCAGTGACCAGTGACCAGTGACCAGTGACCAGTGACCAGTGACCAGTGACAAGTGACCTGGGACCAGTGACCAGTGACCAGTGACCAGTGACCAGCGAAATTGACCAGTGACCAGTGACCAGTGACCAGTCACCAGTGACCAGCGACCAGTGACCAGAGACCAGTACCCAGTGACCAGTGACCAGTGACCAGTCACCAGTGACCAGCGACCAGTGACCAGAGACCAGTACCCAGTGACCAGTGACCAGTGACCACTGACCAGCGAAAGTGACCAGTGAACAGTGACCAGTGACCAGTGACCAGTGACCTGAGACCAGTGACCAGTGACCAGTGACCAGTGACCAGTGACCAGCGAAAGTGACCAGTGACGAGTGACCAGTGACAAGTGACCAGTGACCAGTGACCAGTGACCAGTGACCAGTGACTAGTGACCAGCAACCAGTGACCAGTGACCAGTGACCAGTGACCAGCAAAATTGACCAGCAAAATTGACCAGTGACCAGTGACCAGTGACAAGTGACCAGTGACCAGTGACCAGTGACCAGTGACCAGTGACCGGTGACCAGTGACCAGTGACCAGTGACCAGTGACCAGTGACCAGTGACCAGTGACCAGTGACCAGTGACCAGCTGCCAGTGACCAGTGACCAGTGACCAGTGACCAGTGACTAGCGAAAGTGACCAGTGACCAGTGACCAGTGACCAGTGACCAGTGACCAGTGACCAGTGACCAGTGACAAGTGACCAGTGACCAGCGACCAGTGACCAGTGACCAGTGACCAGTGACCAGCGAAAGTGACCAGTGACCAGTGACCAGTGACCAGTGACCAGTGACCAGTGACCAGTGACCAGTGACCAGTGACCAGCGAAAGTGACCAGTGACCAGGGACCAGTGACCAGTGACCAGCGAAATTGACCAGTGACCAGTGACCAGTGACCAGTGACAAGTGACCAGTGACCAGTGACCAGTGACCAGTGACCAGTGACCAGTGACCAGTGACCAGTGACCAGTGACCAGCGAAAGTGACCAGTGACCAGTGACCAGTGACCAGTGACCAGTGACTATCCAAATTGACCAGTGACCAGTGACCAGTGACCAGCGAAAGTGACCAGTGACCACTGACCAGTGACCAGTGACCAGCGACCAGTGACCAGTGACCAGTGACCGGGGACCAGTGGCCAGCGAAAGTGACCAGCGACCAGTGACCAGTGACCAGTGACCAGTGACTAGCCAAATTGAGCAGTGAGCAGTGACCAGTGACCAGTGACCAGTGACCAGTGACCAGTGACCAGCGAAATTGACCAGCGACCATTGACCAGTGACCAGCGAAAGTGACCAGTGACGAGTGACCTGTGACAAGTGACCAGTGACCAGCGACCAGTGACCAGCGAAAGTGACCAGTGACCAGTGACCAGTGACCAGCGACCAGTGACCAGTGACCAGTGACCAGTGACCAGCAAAATTGACCAGCAAAATTGACCAGTGACCAGTGACCAGTGACCCGTGACCAGTGACCAGTGACAAGTGACCAGTGACCAGTGACCAGTGACCAGTGACCAGTGACCAGTGCCAACGACCAGTGACCAGTGACCATTGACCAGTGACCAGCGAAAGTGACCAGGGACCAGTGACCAGTGACCAGCGAAATTGACCAGTGACCAGTGACCAGAGACCAGTGACTAGCCAAATTGACCAGTGACCAGTGACCAGTGGCCAGCGGTAGTGACCAGTGACCAGTGACCAGTCATCAGTGACCAGTGAACAGTGACCAGTGACCAGTGACCAGTGACCAGTGACCAGCGAAAGTGACCAGTGACCAGTGACCAGTGACCAGTGACCAGTGACCAGTGACCAGTGACCAGTGACAAGTGACCAGTGACCAGCGACCAGTGACCAGTGACCAGTGACCAGTGACCAGTGACCAGCGAAGGTGACCAGTGACCAGGGACCAGTGACCAGTGACCAGCGAAATTGACCAGTGACCAGTGACCAGTGACCAGTGACAAGTGACCAGTGACCAGTGACCAGTGACCAGTGACCAGTGACCAGTGACCAGTGACCAGTGACCAGCCAAAGTGACCAGTGACCAGTGACCAGTGACCAGTGACCAGCGAAAGTGACCAGTGACCAGTGACCAGTGACCAGCGAAATTGACCAGTGACCAGTGACCAGAGACCAGTGACTAGCCAAATTGACCAGTGACCAGTGACCAGTGGCCAGCGGTAGTGACCAGTGACCAGTGACCAGTCATCAGTGACCAGTGAACAGTGACCAGTGACCAGTGACCAGTGACCAGTGACCAGTGACCAGCGAAAGTGACCAGTGACCAGTGACCAGTGACCAGCGAAATTGACCAGTTTCCAGTAACCAGTGATAAGTGACCAGTGACCAGTGACCAGCGAAAGTGACCAGTGAACAGTGACCAGGGACCAGTGACCAGAGACGAGTGACCAGTGACCAGCGAAAGTGAACAGTGAGAAGTGACCAGTGACCAGTGACCAGTGACCAGTGACCAGCGAAATTGACCAGTGACCAGTGACCAGTGAACAGTGACAAGTGACCAGTGACAAGTGAACAACGAAAGTGACCAGTGAACAGTGACCAGGGACCAGTGACCAGTGACGAGTGACCAGTGACCAGCGAAAGTGAACAGTGAGCAGTGACCAGTGACCAGTGACCAGTGACCAGTGACCAGCGAAAGTGACCAGTGACCAGTGACCAGTGACCAGTGACCAGTGACCAGTGACAAGTGACCTGGGACCAGTGACCAGTGACCAGTCACCAGTGACCAGCGACCAGTGACCAGAGACCAGTACCCAGTGACCAGTGACCAGTGACCAGTCACCAGTGACCAGCGACCAGTGACCAGAGACCAGTACCCAGTGACCAGTGACCAGTGACCACTGACCAGCGAAAGTGACCAGTGAACAGTGACCAGTGACCAGTGACCAGTGACCTGAGACCAGTGACCAGTGACCAGTGACCAGTGACCAGTGACCAGCGAAAGTGACCAGTGACGAGTGACCAGTGACAAGTGACCAGTGACCAGTGACCAGTGACCAGTGACCAGTGACTAGTGACCAGCAACCAGTGACCAGTGACCAGTGACCAGTGACCAGCAAAATTGACCAGCAAAATTGACCAGTGACCAGTGACCAGTGACAAGTGACCAGTGACCAGTGACCAGTGACCAGTGACCAGTGACCGGTGACCAGTGACCAGTGACCAGTGACCAGTGACCAGTGACCAGTGACCAGTGACCAGTGACCAGTGACCAGCTGCCAGTGACCAGTGACCAGTGACCAGTGACCAGTGACTAGCGAAAGTGACCAGTGACCAGTGACCAGTGACCAGTGACCAGTGACCAGTGACCAGTGACCAGTGACAAGTGACCAGTGACCAGCGACCAGTGACCAGTGACCAGTGACCAGTGACCAGCGAAAGTGACCAGTGACCAGTGACCAGTGACCAGTGACCAGTGACCAGTGACCAGTGACCAGCGAAAGTGACCAGTGACCAGGGACCAGTGACCAGTGACCAGCGAAATTGACCAGTGACCAGTGACCAGTGACCAGTGACAAGTGACCAGTGACCAGTGACCAGTGACCAGTGACCAGTGACCAGTGACCAGTGACCAGTGACCAGTGACCAGCGAAAGTGACCAGTGACCAGTGACCAGTGACCAGTGACCAGCGAAAGTGACCAGTGACCAGTGACCAGTGACCAGCGAAATTGAACAGTGACCAGTGACCAGAGACCAGTGACTATCCAAATTGACCAGTGACCAGTGACCAGTGACCAGCGAAAGTGACCAGTGACCACTGACCAGTGACCAGTGACCAGCGACCAGTGACCAGTGACCAGTGACCGGGGACCAGTGGCCAGCGAAAGTGACCAGCGACCAGTGACCAGTGACCAGTGACCAGTGACTAGCCAAATTGAGCAGTGAGCAGTGACCAGTGACCAGTGACCAGTGACCAGTGACCAGTGACCAGCGAAATTGACCAGCGACCATTGACCAGTGACCAGCGAAAGTGACCAGTGACGAGTGACCTGTGACAAGTGACCAGTGACCAGCGACCAGTGACCAGCGAAAGTGACCAGTGACCAGTGACCAGTGACCAGCGACCAGTGACCAGTGACCAGTGACCAGTGACCAGCAAAATTGACCAGCAAAATTGACCAGTGACCAGTGACCAGTGACCCGTGACCAGTGACCAGTGACAAGTGACCAGTGACCAGTGACCAGTGACCAGTGACCAGTGACCAGTGCCAACGACCAGTGACCAGTGACCATTGACCAGTGACCAGCGAAAGTGACCAGGGACCAGTGACCAGTGACCAGCGAAATTGACCAGTGACCAGTGACCAGAGACCAGTGACTAGCCAAATTGACCAGTGACCAGTGACCAGTGGCCAGCGGTAGTGACCAGTGACCAGTGACCAGTCATCAGTGACCAGTGAACAGTGACCAGTGACCAGTGACCAGTGACCAGTGACCAGCGAAAGTGACCAGTGACCAGTGACCAGTGACCAGTGACCAGTGACCAGTGACCAGTGACCAGTGACAAGTGACCAGTGACCAGCGACCAGTGACCAGTGACCAGTGACCAGTGACCAGTGACCAGCGAAGGTGACCAGTGACCAGGGACCAGTGACCAGTGACCAGCGAAATTGACCAGTGACCAGTGACCAGTGACCAGTGACAAGTGACCAGTGACCAGTGACCAGTGACCAGTGACCAGTGACCAGTGACCAGTGACCAGTGACCAGCCAAAGTGACCAGTGACCAGTGACCAGTGACCAGTGACCAGCGAAAGTGACCAGTGACCAGTGACCAGTGACCAGCGAAATTGACCAGTGACCAGTGACCAGAGACCAGTGACTAGCCAAATTGACCAGTGACCAGTGACCAGTGGCCAGCGGTAGTGACCAGTGACCAGTGACCAGTCATCAGTGACCAGTGAACAGTGACCAGTGACCAGTGACCAGTGACCAGTGACCAGTGACCAGCGAAAGTGACCAGTGACCAGTGACCAGTGACCAGCGAAATTGACCAGTTTCCAGTAACCAGTGATAAGTGACCAGTGACCAGTGACCAGCGAAAGTGACCAGTGAACAGTGACCAGGGACCAGTGACCAGTGACGAGTGACCAGTGACCAGCGAAAGTGAACAGTGAGAAGTGACCAGTGACCAGTGACCAGTGACCAGTGACCAGCGAAATTGACCAGTGACCAGTGACCAGTGAACAGTGACAAGTGACCAGTGACAAGTGAACAACGAAAGTGACCAGTGAACAGTGACCAGGGACCAGTGACCAGTGACGAGTGACCAGTGACCAGCGAAAGTGAACAGTGAGCAGTGACCAGTGACCAGTGACCAGTGACCAGTGACCAGCGAAAGTGACCAGTGACCAGTGACCAGTGACCAGTGACCAGTGACCAGTGACAAGTGACCTGGGACCAGTGACCAGTGACCAGTGACCAGTGACCAGTGACCAGTGACCAGTGACCAGTGACCAGCGAAAGTGACCAGTGACGAGTGACCAGTGACAAGTGACCAGTGACCAGTGACCAGTGACCAGTGACCAGTGACCAGTGACCAGTGACGAGTGACCAGTGATCAGCGAAAGTGAACAGTGACCAGTGACCAGTGACCAGTGACCAGTGACCAGCGAAAGTGACCAGTGACCAGTGACCAGTGACCAGTGACCAGTGACAAGTGACCTGGGACCAGTGACCAGTGACCAGTGACCAGCGAAAGTGACCAGTGACCAGTGACCAGTGACCAGTGACCAGTGACCAGTGACCAGTGACCAGTGACCAGCGAAATTGACCAGTGACCATTGACCAGTGACCAGTGACCAGTGACCAGTGACAAGTGACCAGTGACCAGTGACCAGCGACCAGTGACCAGTGACCAGCAAAAATGACCAGTGACCAGTGACCAGTGACCAGTGACCAGTGACCAGTGACCAGTGACCAGCGAAAGTGACAAGTGACAAGTGACCTGGGACCAGTGACCAGTGACCAGTGACCAGTGACCAGTGACCAGTGACCAGTGACCAGCGAAATTGACCAGTGACCATTGACCAGTGACCAGTGACCAGTGACCAGTGACAAGTGACCAGTGACCAGTGACCAGCGACCAGTGACCAGTGACCAGTGAATAGTGACCAGTGACCAGTGAACAGCGAAAGTGACAAGTGACCAGTGACCTGTGACCAGTGACCAGTGACCAGTGACCATTGACCCGTGACCAGTGACCAGTGACCAGCGAAAGTGACCAGGGACAAGCGTCCAGTGACCAGTGACCAGCGAAAGTGACCAGTGACCAGTGACCAGTGACCAGTGACCAGTGACCAGTGACCAGTGACCAGTGACAAGTGACCTGGGACCAGTGAAAGTGACCAGTGACCAGTGAACAGTGACCAGCGAAATTGACCAGTTTCCAGTGACCAGTGATAAGTGACCAGTGACCAGTGACCAGCGAAAGTGACCAGTGAACAGTGATCAGCGAAATTGACCAGTGACCATTAACCAGTGACCAGCGAAAGTGACCAGTGACGAGTGACCAGTGACAAGTGACCAGTGACAAGTGACCAGTGACCACTGACCAGTGACCAGTGACCAGCGACCAGTGACCAGTGACCAGTGACCGGGGACCAGTGGCCAGCGAAAGTGACCAGCGACCAGTGACCAGTGACCAGTGACCAGTGACTAGCCAAATTGAGTAGTGAGCAGTGACCAGTGACCAGTGACCAGTTACCAGTGACCAGTGACCAGCGAAATTGACCAGCGACCATTGACCAGTGACCAGCGAAAGTGACCAGTGACGAGTGACCTGTGACAAGTGACCAGTGACCAGCGACCAGTGACCAGCGAAAGTGACCAGTGACCAGTGACCAGTGACCAGCGACCAGTGACCAGTGACCAGTGACCAGTGACCAGCAAAATTGACCAGCAAAATTGACCAGTGACCAGTGACCAGTGACCAGTGACCAGTGACCAGTGACAAGTGACCAGTGACCAGTGACCAGTGACCAGTGACCAGTGACCAGTGACCAGTGACCAGTGACCAGTGACAAGTGACCAGTGACCAGTGACCAGTGATCAGTGACCAGTGAACAGTGACCAGTGACCAGTGACCAGTGACCAGCGAAAATGACCAGTGACCAGTGACCAGTGACCAGCGAAATTGACCAGTGACCAGTGACCAGTGACCAGTGACAAGTGACCAGTGACAAGTGACCAACGAAAGTGGCCAGTGAACAGTGACCAGGGACCAGTGACCAGTGACGAGTGACCAGTGACCAGCGAAAGTGAACAGTGAGCAGTGACCAGTGACCAGTGACCAGCGAAAGTGACCAGTGATTAGTGACCAGTGACCAGTGACCAGTGACCAGTGACCAGCGAAAGTGACCAGTGAACAGTGACCAGTGACCAGTGACCAGTGACCTGTGACCAGTGACCAGTGACCAGTGACCAGTGACCAGTGACCAGCGAAAGTGACCAGTGACGAGTGACCAGTGACAAGTGACCAGTGACCAGTGACCAGTGACCAGTGACTAGTAACCAGCAACCAGTGACCAGTGACCAGTGACCAGTGACCAGCAAAATTGACCAGTGACCAGTGACCAGTGACCAATGACCAGTGACCAGTGACCAGTGACCAGTGACAAGTGACCAGCGAAAATGACCAGTGACCAGTGACCAGTGACCAGCGAAATTGACCAGTGACCAGTGACCAGTGAACAGTGACAAGTGACCAGTGACAAGTGACCAACGAAAGTGACCAGTGAACAGAGACCAGGGACCAGTGACCAGTGACAAGTGACCAGCGAAAGTGAACAGTGAGCAGTGACCAGTGACCAGTGACCAGTGACCAGTGACCAGCGAAAGTGACCAGTGACCAGTGACCAGTGACCAGTGACCAGTGACAAGTGACCAGTGACCAGCGACCAGTGACCAGTGACCAGTGACCAGTGACCAGTGACCAGCGAAAGTGACCAGTGACCAGCGAAAGTGACCAGGGACCAGTGACCAGTGACCAGTGAGCTGTGACCAGTGACCAGTGACCAGTGAACTGTGACCAGTGACCAGTGACCAGCGAAAGTGACCAGTGACCAGTGACCAGCGAAAGTGACCAGTGACCAGTGACCAGTGACCAGTGTCCAGTGACCAGTGACCAGTGATAAGTGACCAGTGACCTGTGACCAGTGACCAGCGACCAGTGACCAGTGACCAGTGAATAGTGACCAGTGACCAGTGAACAGCGAATGTGACCAGTGACCAGTGACCTGTGACCTGTGACCAGTGACCAGTGACCAGTGACCAGTGACCAGTGACGAGCGAAATGGACCAGTGACCAGTGACTAGTGACCAGCGATCAATGACCAGTGACCAGTGACCAGCGAAAGTGACCAGTGACCAGTGACCAGTGACCAGCGAAATTGACCAGTCACCAGTGACCAGTGGCCAGTGACCAGCGACCAGTGACCAATGACCAGTGACCAGTGACCCGTGACCAGTGACAAGTGACCAGTGACCAGTGACCGGCGAAAGTGACCAGTGAACAGTGACCAGTGACCAGTGACCAGTGAATAGTGACCAGTGACCAGTGAACAGCGAAAGTGACCAGTGACCAGTGACCTGTGACCAGTGACCAGTGACCAGTGACCATTGACCAGTGACCAGTGACCAGTGACCAGCGAAAGTGACCAGGGACAAGCGTCCAGTGACCAGTGACCAGTGACCAGTGACCAGCGAAAGTGACCAGTGACCAGTGACCAGTGACCAGTGACCAGTGACCAGTGACCAGTGACAAGTGACCTGGGACCAGTGAAAGTGACCAGTGACCAGTGAACAGTGACCAGCGAAATTGACCAGTTTCCAGTGACCAGTGATAAGTGACCAGTGACCAGTGACCAGCGAAAGTGACCAGTGAACAGTGATCAGCGAAATTGACCAGTGACCATTAACCAGTGACCAGCGAAAGTGACCAGTGACGAGTGACCAGTGACAAGTGACCAGTGACAAGTGACCAGTGACCACTGACCAGTGACCAGTGACCAGCGACCAGTGACCAGTGACCAGTGACCGGGGACCAGTGGCCAGCGAAAGTGACCAGCGACCAGTGACCAGTGACCAGTGACCAGTGACTAGCCAAATTGAGTAGTGAGCAGTGACCAGTGACCAGTGACCAGTTACCAGTGACCAGTGACCAGCGAAATTGACCAGCGACCATTGACCAGTGACCAGCGAAAGTGACCAGTGACGAGTGACCTGTGACAAGTGACCAGTGACCAGCGACCAGTGACCAGCGAAAGTGACCAGTGACCAGTGACCAGTGACCAGCGACCAGTGACCAGTGACCAGTGACCAGTGACCAGCAAAATTGACCAGCAAAATTGACCAGTGACCAGTGACCAGTGACCAGTGACCAGTGACCAGTGACAAGTGACCAGTGACCAGTGACCAGTGACCAGTGACCAGTGACCAGTGACCAGTGACCAGTGACCAGTGACAAGTGACCAGTGACCAGTGACCAGTGATCAGTGACCAGTGAACAGTGACCAGTGACCAGTGACCAGTGACCAGCGAAAATGACCAGTGACCAGTGACCAGTGACCAGCGAAATTGACCAGTGACCAGTGACCAGTGACCAGTGACAAGTGACCAGTGACAAGTGACCAACGAAAGTGGCCAGTGAACAGTGACCAGGGACCAGTGACCAGTGACGAGTGACCAGTGACCAGCGAAAGTGAACAGTGAGCAGTGACCAGTGACCAGTGACCAGCGAAAGTGACCAGTGATTAGTGACCAGTGACCAGTGACCAGTGACCAGTGACCAGCGAAAGTGACCAGTGAACAGTGACCAGTGACCAGTGACCAGTGACCTGTGACCAGTGACCAGTGACCAGTGACCAGTGACCAGTGACCAGCGAAAGTGACCAGTGACGAGTGACCAGTGACAAGTGACCAGTGACTAGCCAAATTGAGCAGTGAGCAGTGACCAGTGACCAGTGACCAGTGACCAGTGACCAGTGACCAGCGAAATTGACCAGCGACCATTGACCAGTGACCAGCGAAAGTGACCAGTGACGAGTGACCTGTGACAAGTGACCAGTGACCAGCGACCAGTGACCAGCGAAAGTGACCAGTGACCAGTGACCAGTGACCAGCGACCAGTGACCAGTGACCAGTGACCAGTGACCAGCAAAATTGACCAGCAAAATTGACCAGTGACCAGTGACCAGTGACCCGTGACCAGTGACCAGTGACAAGTGACCAGTGACCAGTGACCAGTGACCAGTGACCAGTGACCAGTGCCAACGACCAGTGACCAGTGACCATTGACCAGTGACCAGCGAAAGTGACCAGGGACCAGTGACCAGTGACCAGCGAAATTGACCAGTGACCAGTGACCAGAGACCAGTGACTAGCCAAATTGACCAGTGACCAGTGACCAGTGGCCAGCGGTAGTGACCAGTGACCAGTGACCAGTCATCAGTGACCAGTGAACAGTGACCAGTGACCAGTGACCAGTGACCAGTGACCAGCGAAAGTGACCAGTGACCAGTGACCAGTGACCAGTGACCAGTGACCAGTGACCAGTGACCAGTGACAAGTGACCAGTGACCAGCGACCAGTGACCAGTGACCAGTGACCAGTGACCAGTGACCAGCGAAGGTGACCAGTGACCAGGGACCAGTGACCAGTGACCAGCGAAATTGACCAGTGACCAGTGACCAGTGACCAGTGACAAGTGACCAGTGACCAGTGACCAGTGACCAGTGACCAGTGACCAGTGACCAGTGACCAGTGACCAGCCAAAGTGACCAGTGACCAGTGACCAGTGACCAGTGACCAGCGAAAGTGACCAGTGACCAGTGACCAGTGACCAGCGAAATTGACCAGTGACCAGTGACCAGAGACCAGTGACTAGCCAAATTGACCAGTGACCAGTGACCAGTGGCCAGCGGTAGTGACCAGTGACCAGTGACCAGTCATCAGTGACCAGTGAACAGTGACCAGTGACCAGTGACCAGTGACCAGTGACCAGTGACCAGCGAAAGTGACCAGTGACCAGTGACCAGTGACCAGCGAAATTGACCAGTTTCCAGTAACCAGTGATAAGTGACCAGTGACCAGTGACCAGCGAAAGTGACCAGTGAACAGTGACCAGGGACCAGTGACCAGTGACGAGTGACCAGTGACCAGCGAAAGTGAACAGTGAGAAGTGACCAGTGACCAGTGACCAGTGACCAGTGACCAGCGAAATTGACCAGTGACCAGTGACCAGTGAACAGTGACAAGTGACCAGTGACAAGTGAACAACGAAAGTGACCAGTGAACAGTGACCAGGGACCAGTGACCAGTGACGAGTGACCAGTGACCAGCGAAAGTGAACAGTGAGCAGTGACCAGTGACCAGTGACCAGTGACCAGTGACCAGCGAAAGTGACCAGTGACCAGTGACCAGTGACCAGTGACCAGTGACCAGTGACAAGTGACCTGGGACCAGTGACCAGTGACCAGTGACCAGTGACCAGTGACCAGTGACCAGTGACCAGTGACCAGCGAAAGTGACCAGTGACGAGTGACCAGTGACAAGTGACCAGTGACCAGTGACCAGTGACCAGTGACCAGTGACCAGTGACCAGTGACGAGTGACCAGTGATCAGCGAAAGTGAACAGTGACCAGTGACCAGTGACCAGTGACCAGTGACCAGCGAAAGTGACCAGTGACCAGTGACCAGTGACCAGTGACCAGTGACAAGTGACCTGGGACCAGTGACCAGTGACCAGTGACCAGCGAAAGTGACCAGTGACCAGTGACCAGTGACCAGTGACCAGTGACCAGTGACCAGTGACCAGTGACCAGCGAAATTGACCAGTGACCATTGACCAGTGACCAGTGACCAGTGACCAGTGACAAGTGACCAGTGACCAGTGACCAGCGACCAGTGACCAGTGACCAGCAAAAATGACCAGTGACCAGTGACCAGTGACCAGTGACCAGTGACCAGTGACCAGTGACCAGCGAAAGTGACAAGTGACAAGTGACCTGGGACCAGTGACCAGTGACCAGTGACCAGTGACCAGTGACCAGTGACCAGTGACCAGCGAAATTGACCAGTGACCATTGACCAGTGACCAGTGACCAGTGACCAGTGACAAGTGACCAGTGACCAGTGACCAGCGACCAGTGACCAGTGACCAGTGAATAGTGACCAGTGACCAGTGAACAGCGAAAGTGACAAGTGACCAGTGACCTGTGACCAGTGACCAGTGACCAGTGACCATTGACCCGTGACCAGTGACCAGTGACCAGCGAAAGTGACCAGGGACAAGCGTCCAGTGACCAGTGACCAGCGAAAGTGACCAGTGACCAGTGACCAGTGACCAGTGACCAGTGACCAGTGACCAGTGACCAGTGACAAGTGACCTGGGACCAGTGAAAGTGACCAGTGACCAGTGAACAGTGACCAGCGAAATTGACCAGTTTCCAGTGACCAGTGATAAGTGACCAGTGACCAGTGACCAGCGAAAGTGACCAGTGAACAGTGATCAGCGAAATTGACCAGTGACCATTAACCAGTGACCAGCGAAAGTGACCAGTGACGAGTGACCAGTGACAAGTGACCAGTGACAAGTGACCAGTGACCACTGACCAGTGACCAGTGACCAGCGACCAGTGACCAGTGACCAGTGACCGGGGACCAGTGGCCAGCGAAAGTGACCAGCGACCAGTGACCAGTGACCAGTGACCAGTGACTAGCCAAATTGAGTAGTGAGCAGTGACCAGTGACCAGTGACCAGTTACCAGTGACCAGTGACCAGCGAAATTGACCAGCGACCATTGACCAGTGACCAGCGAAAGTGACCAGTGACGAGTGACCTGTGACAAGTGACCAGTGACCAGCGACCAGTGACCAGCGAAAGTGACCAGTGACCAGTGACCAGTGACCAGCGACCAGTGACCAGTGACCAGTGACCAGTGACCAGCAAAATTGACCAGCAAAATTGACCAGTGACCAGTGACCAGTGACCAGTGACCAGTGACCAGTGACAAGTGACCAGTGACCAGTGACCAGTGACCAGTGACCAGTGACCAGTGACCAGTGACCAGTGACCAGTGACAAGTGACCAGTGACCAGTGACCAGTGATCAGTGACCAGTGAACAGTGACCAGTGACCAGTGACCAGTGACCAGCGAAAATGACCAGTGACCAGTGACCAGTGACCAGCGAAATTGACCAGTGACCAGTGACCAGTGACCAGTGACAAGTGACCAGTGACAAGTGACCAACGAAAGTGGCCAGTGAACAGTGACCAGGGACCAGTGACCAGTGACGAGTGACCAGTGACCAGCGAAAGTGAACAGTGAGCAGTGACCAGTGACCAGTGACCAGCGAAAGTGACCAGTGATTAGTGACCAGTGACCAGTGACCAGTGACCAGTGACCAGCGAAAGTGACCAGTGAACAGTGACCAGTGACCAGTGACCAGTGACCTGTGACCAGTGACCAGTGACCAGTGACCAGTGACCAGTGACCAGCGAAAGTGACCAGTGACGAGTGACCAGTGACAAGTGACCAGTGACCAGTGACCAGTGACCAGTGACTAGTAACCAGCAACCAGTGACCAGTGACCAGTGACCAGTGACCAGCAAAATTGACCAGTGACCAGTGACCAGTGACCAATGACCAGTGACCAGTGACCAGTGACCAGTGACAAGTGACCAGCGAAAATGACCAGTGACCAGTGACCAGTGACCAGCGAAATTGACCAGTGACCAGTGACCAGTGAACAGTGACAAGTGACCAGTGACAAGTGACCAACGAAAGTGACCAGTGAACAGAGACCAGGGACCAGTGACCAGTGACAAGTGACCAGCGAAAGTGAACAGTGAGCAGTGACCAGTGACCAGTGACCAGTGACCAGTGACCAGCGAAAGTGACCAGTGACCAGTGACCAGTGACCAGTGACCAGTGACAAGTGACCAGTGACCAGCGACCAGTGACCAGTGACCAGTGACCAGTGACCAGTGACCAGCGAAAGTGACCAGTGACCAGCGAAAGTGACCAGGGACCAGTGACCAGTGACCAGTGAGCTGTGACCAGTGACCAGTGACCAGTGAACTGTGACCAGTGACCAGTGACCAGCGAAAGTGACCAGTGACCAGTGACCAGCGAAAGTGACCAGTGACCAGTGACCAGTGACCAGTGTCCAGTGACCAGTGACCAGTGATAAGTGACCAGTGACCTGTGACCAGTGACCAGCGACCAGTGACCAGTGACCAGTGAATAGTGACCAGTGACCAGTGAACAGCGAATGTGACCAGTGACCAGTGACCTGTGACCTGTGACCAGTGACCAGTGACCAGTGACCAGTGACCAGTGACGAGCGAAATGGACCAGTGACCAGTGACTAGTGACCAGCGATCAATGACCAGTGACCAGTGACCAGCGAAAGTGACCAGTGACCAGTGACCAGTGACCAGCGAAATTGACCAGTCACCAGTGACCAGTGGCCAGTGACCAGCGACCAGTGACCAATGACCAGTGACCAGTGACCCGTGACCAGTGACAAGTGACCAGTGACCAGTGACCGGCGAAAGTGACCAGTGAACAGTGACCAGTGACCAGTGACCAGTGAATAGTGACCAGTGACCAGTGAACAGCGAAAGTGACCAGTGACCAGTGACCTGTGACCAGTGACCAGTGACCAGTGACCATTGACCAGTGACCAGTGACCAGTGACCAGCGAAAGTGACCAGGGACAAGCGTCCAGTGACCAGTGACCAGTGACCAGTGACCAGCGAAAGTGACCAGTGACCAGTGACCAGTGACCAGTGACCAGTGACCAGTGACCAGTGACAAGTGACCTGGGACCAGTGAAAGTGACCAGTGACCAGTGAACAGTGACCAGCGAAATTGACCAGTTTCCAGTGACCAGTGATAAGTGACCAGTGACCAGTGACCAGCGAAAGTGACCAGTGAACAGTGATCAGCGAAATTGACCAGTGACCATTAACCAGTGACCAGCGAAAGTGACCAGTGACGAGTGACCAGTGACAAGTGACCAGTGACAAGTGACCAGTGACCACTGACCAGTGACCAGTGACCAGCGACCAGTGACCAGTGACCAGTGACCGGGGACCAGTGGCCAGCGAAAGTGACCAGCGACCAGTGACCAGTGACCAGTGACCAGTGACTAGCCAAATTGAGTAGTGAGCAGTGACCAGTGACCAGTGACCAGTTACCAGTGACCAGTGACCAGCGAAATTGACCAGCGACCATTGACCAGTGACCAGCGAAAGTGACCAGTGACGAGTGACCTGTGACAAGTGACCAGTGACCAGCGACCAGTGACCAGCGAAAGTGACCAGTGACCAGTGACCAGTGACCAGCGACCAGTGACCAGTGACCAGTGACCAGTGACCAGCAAAATTGACCAGCAAAATTGACCAGTGACCAGTGACCAGTGACCAGTGACCAGTGACCAGTGACAAGTGACCAGTGACCAGTGACCAGTGACCAGTGACCAGTGACCAGTGACCAGTGACCAGTGACCAGTGACAAGTGACCAGTGACCAGTGACCAGTGATCAGTGACCAGTGAACAGTGACCAGTGACCAGTGACCAGTGACCAGCGAAAATGACCAGTGACCAGTGACCAGTGACCAGTTACCAGTGACCAGTGACCAGCGAAATTGACCAGCGACCATTGACCAGTGACCAGCGAAAGTGACCAGTGACGAGTGACCTGTGACAAGTGACCAGTGACCAGCGACCAGTGACCAGCGAAAGTGACCAGTGACCAGTGACCAGTGACCAGCGACCAGTGACCAGTGACCAGTGACCAGTGACCAGCAAAATTGACCAGCAAAATTGACCAGTGACCAGTGACCAGTGACCAGTGACCAGTGACCAGTGACAAGTGACCAGTGACCAGTGACCAGTGACCAGTGACCAGTGACCAGTGACCAGTGACCAGTGACCAGTGACAAGTGACCAGTGACCAGTGACCAGTGATCAGTGACCAGTGAACAGTGACCAGTGACCAGTGACCAGTGACCAGCGAAAATGACCAGTGACCAGTGACCAGTGACCAGCGAAATTGACCAGTGACCAGTGACCAGTGACCAGTGACAAGTGACCAGTGACAAGTGACCAACGAAAGTGGCCAGTGAACAGTGACCAGGGACCAGTGACCAGTGACGAGTGACCAGTGACCAGCGAAAGTGAACAGTGAGCAGTGACCAGTGACCAGTGACCAGCGAAAGTGACCAGTGATTAGTGACCAGTGACCAGTGACCAGTGACCAGTGACCAGCGAAAGTGACCAGTGAACAGTGACCAGTGACCAGTGACCAGTGACCTGTGACCAGTGACCAGTGACCAGTGACCAGTGACCAGTGACCAGCGAAAGTGACCAGTGACGAGTGACCAGTGACAAGTGACCAGTGACCAGTGACCAGTGACCAGTGACTAGTAACCAGCAACCAGTGACCAGTGACCAGTGACCAGTGACCAGCAAAATTGACCAGTGACCAGTGACCAGTGACCAATGACCAGTGACCAGTGACCAGTGACCAGTGACAAGTGACCAGCGAAAATGACCAGTGACCAGTGACCAGTGACCAGCGAAATTGACCAGTGACCAGTGACCAGTGAACAGTGACAAGTGACCAGTGACAAGTGACCAACGAAAGTGACCAGTGAACAGAGACCAGGGACCAGTGACCAGTGACAAGTGACCAGCGAAAGTGAACAGTGAGCAGTGACCAGTGACCAGTGACCAGTGACCAGTGACCAGCGAAAGTGACCAGTGACCAGTGACCAGTGACCAGTGACCAGTGACAAGTGACCAGTGACCAGCGACCAGTGACCAGTGACCAGTGACCAGTGACCAGTGACCAGCGAAAGTGACCAGTGACCAGCGAAAGTGACCAGGGACCAGTGACCAGTGACCAGTGAGCTGTGACCAGTGACCAGTGACCAGTGAACTGTGACCAGTGACCAGTGACCAGCGAAAGTGACCAGTGACCAGTGACCAGCGAAAGTGACCAGTGACCAGTGACCAGTGACCAGTGTCCAGTGACCAGTGACCAGTGATAAGTGACCAGTGACCTGTGACCAGTGACCAGCGACCAGTGACCAGTGACCAGTGAATAGTGACCAGTGACCAGTGAACAGCGAATGTGACCAGTGACCAGTGACCTGTGACCTGTGACCAGTGACCAGTGACCAGTGACCAGTGACCAGTGACGAGCGAAATGGACCAGTGACCAGTGACTAGTGACCAGCGATCAATGACCAGTGACCAGTGACCAGCGAAAGTGACCAGTGACCAGTGACCAGTGACCAGCGAAATTGACCAGTCACCAGTGACCAGTGGCCAGTGACCAGCGACCAGTGACCAATGACCAGTGACCAGTGACCCGTGACCAGTGACAAGTGACCAGTGACCAGTGACCGGCGAAAGTGACCAGTGAACAGTGACCAGTGACCAGTGACCAGTGAATAGTGACCAGTGACCAGTGACCAGCAAAATTGACCAGCAAAATTGACCAGTGACCAGTGACCAGTGACCAGTGACCAGTGACCAGTGACAAGTGACCAGTGACCAGTGACCAGTGACCAGTGACCAGTGACCAGTGCCAACGACCAGTGACCAGTGACCATTGACCAGTGACCAGCGAAAGTGACCAGGGACCAGTGACCAGTGACCAGTGACCAGTGACCAGTGACCAGTGACCAGTGACCAGTGACCAGTGACAAGTGACCTGGGACCAGTGACCAGTGACCAGTGACCAGTGACCAGCGAAATTGACCAGTGACCAGTGACCAGTGACCAGTCACCAGTGACCAGCGACCAGTGACCAGAGACCAGTACCCAGTGACCAGTGACCAGTGACCACTGACCAGCGAAAGTGACCAGTGAACAGTGACCAGTGACCAGTGACCAGTGACCTGTGACCAGTGACCAGTGACCAGTGACCAGTGACCAGTGACCAGTGACCAGTGACCAGTGACCAGCGAAAGTGACCAGTGACGAGTGACCAGTGACAAGTGACCAGTGACCAGTGACCAGTGACCAGTGACCAGTGACCAGTGACCAGTGACGAGTGACCAGTGATCGGCGAAAGTGAACAGTGACCAGTGACCAGTGACCAGTGACCAGTGACCAGCGAAAGTGACCAGTGACCAGTGACCAGTGACCAGTGACCAGTGACAAGTGACCTGGGACCAGTGACCAGTGACCAGTGACCAGCGAAAGTGACCAGTGACCAGTGACCAGTGACCAGTGACCAGTGACCAGTGACCAGTGACCAGTGACCAGCGAAATTGACCAGTGACCATTGACCAGTGACCAGTGACCAGTGACCAGTGACAAGTGACCAGTGACCAGTGACCAGCGACCAGTGACCAGTGACCAGCAAAAATGACCAGTGACCAGTGACCAGTGACCAGTGACCAGTGACCAGTGACCAGCGAAAGTGACAAGTGACAAGTGACCTGGGACCAGTGACCAGTGACCAGTGACCAGTGACCAGTGACCAGCGAAATTGACCAGTGACCATTGACCAGTGACCAGTGACCAGTGACCAGTGACAAGTGACCAGTGACCAGTGACCAGCGACCAGTGACCAGTGACCATTGACCAGTGACCAGTGACCAGCAAAAATGACCAGTGACCAGTGACAAGTGACCAGTGACCAGCGAAAGTGACCAGTGACCAGTGACCAGTGACCAGTGACGAGTGACCAGTGACCAGCGAAAGTGAACAGTGAGCAGTGACCAGTGACCAGTGACCAGTGACCAGTGACCAGCGAAAGTGACCAGTGACCAGTGACCAGTGACCAGTGACCAGTGACCAGTGACCAGTGACCAGTGACCAGTGACAAGTGACCTGGGACCAGTGACCAGTGACCAGTGACCAGTGACCAGCGAAATTGACCAGTGACCAGTGACCAGTGACCAGTCACCAGTGACCAGCGACCAGTGACCAGAGACCAGTACCCAGTGACCAGTGACCAGTGACCAGTCACCAGTGACCAGCGACCAGTGACCAGAGACCAGTACCCAGTGACCAGTGACCAGTGACCACTGACCAGCGAAAGTGACCAGTGAACAGTGACCAGTGACCAGTGACCAGTGACCTGAGACCAGTGACCAGTGACCAGTGACCAGTGACCAGTGACCAGCGAAAGTGACCAGTGACGAGTGACCAGTGACAAGTGACCAGTGACCAGTGACCAGTGACCAGTGACCAGTGACTAGTGACCAGCAACCAGTGACCAGTGACCAGTGACCAGTGACCAGCAAAATTGACCAGCAAAATTGACCAGTGACCAGTGACCAGTGACAAGTGACCAGTGACCAGTGACCAGTGACCAGTGACCAGTGACCGGTGACCAGTGACCAGTGACCAGTGACCAGTGACCAGTGACCAGTGACCAGTGACCAGTGACCAGTGACCAGCTGCCAGTGACCAGTGACCAGTGACCAGTGACCAGTGACTAGCGAAAGTGACCAGTGACCAGTGACCAGTGACCAGTGACCAGTGACCAGTGACCAGTGACCAGTGACCAGTGACAAGTGACCAGTGACCAGCGACCAGTGACCAGTGACCAGTGACCAGTGACCAGCGAAAGTGACCAGTGACCAGTGACCAGTGACCAGTGACCAGTGACCAGTGACCAGTGACCAGTGACCAGTGACCAGCGAAAGTGACCAGTGACCAGGGACCAGTGACCAGTGACCAGCGAAATTGACCAGTGACCAGTGACCAGTGACCAGTGACAAGTGACCAGTGACCAGTGACCAGTGACCAGTGACCAGTGACCAGTGACCAGTGACCAGTGACCAGTGACCAGCGAAAGTGACCAGTGACCAGTGACCAGTGACCAGTGACCAGCGAAAGTGACCAGTGACCAGTGACCAGTGACCAGCGAAATTGAACAGTGACCAGTGACCAGAGACCAGTGACTATCCAAATTGACCAGTGACCAGTGACCAGTGACCAGCGAAAGTGACCAGTGACCACTGACCAGTGACCAGTGACCAGCGACCAGTGACCAGTGACCAGTGACCGGGGACCAGTGGCCAGCGAAAGTGACCAGCGACCAGTGACCAGTGACCAGTGACCAGTGACTAGCCAAATTGAGCAGTGAGCAGTGACCAGTGACCAGTGACCAGTGACCAGTGACCAGTGACCAGCGAAATTGACCAGCGACCATTGACCAGTGACCAGCGAAAGTGACCAGTGACGAGTGACCTGTGACAAGTGACCAGTGACCAGCGACCAGTGACCAGCGAAAGTGACCAGTGACCAGTGACCAGTGACCAGCGACCAGTGACCAGTGACCAGTGACCAGTGACCAGCAAAATTGACCAGCAAAATTGACCAGTGACCAGTGACCAGTGACCCGTGACCAGTGACCAGTGACAAGTGACCAGTGACCAGTGACCAGTGACCAGTGACCAGTGACCAGTGCCAACGACCAGTGACCAGTGACCATTGACCAGTGACCAGCGAAAGTGACCAGGGACCAGTGACCAGTGACCAGCGAAATTGACCAGTGACCAGTGACCAGAGACCAGTGACTAGCCAAATTGACCAGTGACCAGTGACCAGTGGCCAGCGGTAGTGACCAGTGACCAGTGACCAGTCATCAGTGACCAGTGAACAGTGACCAGTGACCAGTGACCAGTGACCAGTGACCAGCGAAAGTGACCAGTGACCAGTGACCAGTGACCAGTGACCAGTGACCAGTGACCAGTGACCAGTGACCAGTGACAAGTGACCAGTGACCAGCGACCAGTGACCAGTGACCAGTGACCAGTGACCAGTGACCAGCGAAGGTGACCAGTGACCAGGGACCAGTGACCAGTGACCAGCGAAATTGACCAGTGACCAGTGACCAGTGACCAGTGACAAGTGACCAGTGACCAGTGACCAGTGACCAGTGACCAGTGACCAGTGACCAGTGACCAGTGACCAGCCAAAGTGACCAGTGACCAGTGACCAGTGACCAGTGACCAGCGAAAGTGACCAGTGACCAGTGACCAGTGACCAGCGAAATTGACCAGTGACCAGTGACCAGAGACCAGTGACTAGCCAAATTGACCAGTGACCAGTGACCAGTGGCCAGCGGTAGTGACCAGTGACCAGTGACCAGTCATCAGTGACCAGTGAACAGTGACCAGTGACCAGTGACCAGTGACCAGTGACCAGTGACCAGCGAAATTGACCAGTGACCAGTGACCAGTGAACAGTGACAAGTGACCAGTGACAAGTGAACAACGAAAGTGACCAGTGAACAGTGACCAGGGACCAGTGACCAGTGACGAGTGACCAGTGACCAGCGAAAGTGAACAGTGAGCAGTGACCAGTGACCAGTGACCAGTGACCAGTGACCAGCGAAAGTGACCAGTGACCAGTGACCAGTGACCAGTGACCAGTGACCAGTGACAAGTGACCTGGGACCAGTGACCAGTGACCAGTGACCAGTGACCAGTGACCAGTGACCAGTGACCAGTGACCAGTGACCAGTGACCAGTGACCAGTGACAAGTGACCAGTGACCAGTGACCAGCGAAATTGACCAGTGACCATTGACCAGTGACCAGTGACCAGTGACCAGTGACAAGTGACCAGTGACCAGTGACCAGCGACCAGTGACCAGTGACCATTGACCAGTGACCAGTGACCAGCAAAAATGACCAGTGACCAGTGACAAGTGACCAGTGACCAGCGAAAGTGACCAGTGACCAGTGACCAGTGACCAGTGACCAGTGACAAGTGACCTGGGACCAGTGACCAGTGACCAGTGACCAGCGAAAGTGACCAGTGACCAGTGACCAGTGACCAGTGACAAGTGCCCTGGGACCAGTGACCAGTGACCAGTGACCAGTGACCAGTGAGCAGTGACCAGTGACCAGTGACCAGCGAAAGTGACCAGTGACGAGTGACCAGTGATCAGCGAAAGTGAACAGTGACCAGTGACCAGTGACCAGTGACCAGTGACCAGCGAAAGTGACCAGTGACCAGTGACCAGTGACCAGTGACTAGTGACCAGCAACCAGTGACCAGTGACCAGTGACCAGTGACCAGCAAAATTGACCAGCAAAATTGACCAGTGCCCAGTGACCAGTGACCAATGACCAGTGACGAGTGACCAGTGACCAGTGACAAGTGACCAGTGACCAGTGACCAGTGCCAACGACCAGTGACCAGTGACAAGTGACCAGTGACCAGTGACCAGTGATCAGTGACCAGTGAACAGTGACCAGTGACCAGTGACCAGTGACCAGCGAAAATGACCAGTGACCAGTGACCAGTGACCAGCGAAATTGACCAGTGACCAGTGACCAGTGAACAGTGACAAGTGACCAGTGACAAGTGACCAACGAAAGTGACCAGTGAACAGTGACCAGGGACCAGTGACCAGTGACGAGTGACCAGTGACCAGCGAAAGTGAACAGTGAGCAGTGACCAGTGACCAGTGACCAGTGACCAGTGACCAGCGAAAGTGACCAGTGACCAGTGACAAGTGACCTGGGACCAGTGACCAGTGACCAGTGACCAGTGACCAGTGACCAGTGACCAGTGACCAGTGACCAGTGACAAGTGACCACTGACCAGTGACCAGTGATCAGTGACCAGTGAACAGTGACCAGTGACCAGTGACCAGTGACCAGCGAAAATGACCAGTGACCAGTGACCAGTGACCAGCGAAATTGACCAGTGACCAGTGACCAGTGAACAGTGACAAGTGACCAGTGACAAGTGACCAACGAAAGTGACCAGTGAACAGTGACCAGGGACCAGTGACCAGTGACGAGTGACCAGTGACCAGCGAAAGTGAACAGTGAGCAGTGAGCAGTGACCAGTGACCAGTGACCAGTGACCAGCGAAAGTGACCAGTGACCAGTGACCAGTGACCAGTGACCAGTGACCAGTGACCAGTGACAAGTGACCTGGGACCAGTGACCAGTGACCAGTGACCAGTGACCAGCGAAATTGACCAGTGACCAGTGACCAGTGACCAGTCACCAGTGACCAGCGACCAGTGACCAGAGACCAGTAACCAGTGACAAGTGACCAGTGACCACTGACCAGCGAAAGTGAGCAGTGAACAGTGACCAGTGACCAGTGACCAGTGACCTGTGACCAGTGACCAGTGACCAGTGACCAGCGAAAGTGACCAGTGACGAGTGACCAGTGACAAGTGACCAGTGACCAGTGACCAGTGACCAGTGACCAGTGACCAGTGACCAGTGACCAGTGACCAGTGCCAACGACCAATGACCAGTGACCATTGACCAGTGACCAGCGAAAGTGACCAGGGACCAGTGACCAGTGACCAGTGACCAGTGACCAGTGACCAGTGACCAGTGACCAGTGACAAGTGACCAGTGACCAGTGACCAGTGATCAGTGACCAGTGAACAGTGAACAGTGACCAGTGACCAGTGACCAGTGACCAGCGAAAATGACCAGTGACCAGTGACCAGTGACCAGCGAAATTGACCAGTGACCAGTGACCAGTGAACAGTGACAAGTGACCAGTGACAAGTGACCAACGAAAGTGACCAGTGAACAGTGACCAGGGACCAGTGACCAGTGACGAGTGACCAGTGACCAGCGAAAGTGAACAGTGAGCAGTGACCAGTGACCAGTGACCAGTGACCAGTGACCAGTGACCAGTGACCAGTGACCAGTGACCAGTGAGCAGTGACCAGCGAAATTGACCGGTTTCCAGTGACCAGTGACAAGTGACCAGTGACCAGTGACCAGCGAAAGTGACCAGTGACGAGTGACCAGTGACAAGTGACCAGTGACAAGTGACCAGTGACCACTGACCAGTGACCAGTAACCAGCGACCAGTGCCAACGACCAGTGACCAGTGACCATTGACCAGTGACCAGCGAAAGTGACCAGGGACCAGTGACCAGTGACCAGTGACCAGTGACAAGTGACCTGGGACCAGTGACCAGTGACCAGTGACCAGCGAAAGTGACCAGTGACCAGTGACCAGTGACCAGTGACCAGTGACCAGTGACCAGTGACCAGCGAAATTGACCAGTGACCATTGACCAGTGACCAGTGACCAGTGACCAGTGACAAGTGACCAGTGACCAGTGACCAGCGACCAGTGACCAGTGACCAGCAAAAATGACCAGTGACCAGTGACCAGTGACCAGTGACCAGTGACCAGTGACCAGCGAAAGTGACAAGTGACAAGTGACCTGGGACCAGTGACCAGTGACCAGTGACCAGTGACCAGTGACCAGCGAAATTGACCAGTGACCATTGACCAGTGACCAGTGACCAGTGACCAGTGACAAGTGACCAGTGACCAGTGACCAGCGACCAGTGACCAGTGACCATTGACCAGTGACCAGTGACCAGCAAAAATGACCAGTGACCAGTGACAAGTGACCAGTGACCAGCGAAAGTGACCAGTGACCAGTGACCAGTGACCAGTGACGAGTGACCAGTGACCAGCGAAAGTGAACAGTGAGCAGTGACCAGTGACCAGTGACCAGTGACCAGTGACCAGCGAAAGTGACCAGTGACCAGTGACCAGTGACCAGTGACCAGTGACCAGTGACCAGTGACCAGTGACCAGTGACAAGTGACCTGGGACCAGTGACCAGTGACCAGTGACCAGTGACCAGCGAAATTGACCAGTGACCAGTGACCAGTGACCACTCACCAGTGACCAGCGACCAGTGACCAGAGACCAGTACCCAGTGACCAGTGACCAGTGACCAGTCACCAGTGACCAGCGACCAGTGACCAGAGACCAGTACCCAGTGACCAGTGACCAGTGACCACTGACCAGCGAAAGTGACCAGTGAACAGTGACCAGTGACCAGTGACCAGTGACCTGAGACCAGTGACCAGTGACCAGTGACCAGTGACCAGTGACCAGCGAAAGTGACCAGTGACGAGTGACCAGTGACAAGTGACCAGTGACCAGTGACCAGTGACCAGTGACCAGTGACTAGTGACCAGCAACCAGTGACCAGTGACCAGTGACCAGTGACCAGCAAAATTGACCAGCAAAATTGACCAGTGACCAGTGACCAGTGACAAGTGACCAGTGACCAGTGACCAGTGACCAGTGACCAGTGACCAGTGACCGGTGACCAGTGACCAGTGACCAGTGACCAGTGACCAGTGACCAGTGACCAGTGACCAGTGACCAGTGACCAGCTGCCAGTGACCAGTGACCAGTGACCAGTGACCAGTGACTAGCGAAAGTGACCAGTGACCAGTGACCAGTGACCAGTGACCAGTGACCAGTGACCAGTGACCAGTGACAAGTGACCAGTGACCAGCGACCAGTGACCAGTGACCAGTGACCAGTGACCAGCGAAAGTGACCAGTGACCAGTGACCAGTGACCAGTGACCAGTGACCAGTGACCAGTGACCAGTGACCAGTGACCAGCGAAAGTGACCAGTGACCAGGGACCAGTGACCAGTGACCAGCGAAATTGACCAGTGACCAGTGACCAGTGACCAGTGACAAGTGACCAGTGACCAGTGACCAGTGACCAGTGACCAGTGACCAGTGACCAGTGACCAGTGACCAGCGAAAGTGACCAGTGACCAGTGACCAGTGACCAGTGACCAGCGAAAGTGACCAGTGACCAGTGACCAGTGACCAGCGAAATTGAACAGTGACCAGTGACCAGAGACCAGTGACTATCCAAATTGACCAGTGACCAGTGACCAGTGACCAGCGAAAGTGACCAGTGACCACTGACCAGTGACCAGTGACCAGCGACCAGTGACCAGTGACCAGTGACCGGGGACCAGTGGCCAGCGAAAGTGACCAGCGACCAGTGACCAGTGACCAGTGACCAGTGACTAGCCAAATTGAGCAGTGAGCAGTGACCAGTGACCAGTGACCAGTGACCAGTGACCAGTGACCAGCGAAATTGACCAGCGACCATTGACCAGTGACCAGCGAAAGTGACCAGTGACGAGTGACCTGTGACAAGTGACCAGTGACCAGCGACCAGTGACCAGCGAAAGTGACCAGTGACCAGTGACCAGTGACCAGCGACCAGTGACCAGTGACCAGTGACCAGTGACCAGCAAAATTGACCAGCAAAATTGACCAGTGACCAGTGACCAGTGACCCGTGACCAGTGACCAGTGACAAGTGACCAGTGACCAGTGACCAGTGACCAGTGACCAGTGACCAGTGCCAACGACCAGTGACCAGTGACCATTGACCAGTGACCAGCGAAAGTGACCAGGGACCAGTGACCAGTGACCAGCGAAATTGACCAGTGACCAGTGACCAGAGACCAGTGACTAGCCAAATTGACCAGTGACCAGTGACCAGTGGCCAGCGGTAGTGACCAGTGACCAGTGACCAGTCATCAGTGACCAGTGAACAGTGACCAGTGACCAGTGACCAGTGACCAGTGACCAGCGAAAGTGACCAGTGACCAGTGACCAGTGACCAGTGACCAGTGACCAGTGACCAGTGACCAGTGACAAGTGACCAGTGACCAGCGACCAGTGACCAGTGACCAGTGACCAGTGACCAGTGACCAGCGAAGGTGACCAGTGACCAGGGACCAGTGACCAGTGACCAGCGGAATTGACCAGTGACCAGTGACCAGTGACCAGTGACAAGTGACCAGTGACCAGTGACCAGTGACCAGTGACCAGTGACCAGTGACCAGTGACCAGTGACCAGCCAAAGTGACCAGTGACCAGTGACCAGTGACCAGTGACGAGCGAAAGTGACCAGTGACCAGTGACCAGTGACCAGCGAAATTGACCAGTGACCAGTGACCAGAGACCAGTGACTAGCCAAATTGACCAGTGACCAGTGACCAGTGGCCAGCGGTAGTGACCAGTGACCAGTGACCAGTCATCAGTGACCAGTGAACAGTGACCAGTGACCAGTGACCAGTGACCAGTGACCAGTGACCAGCGAAATTGACCAGTGACCAGTGACCAGTGAACAGTGACAAGTGACCAGTGACAAGTGAACAACGAAAGTGACCAGTGAACAGTGACCAGGGACCAGTGACCAGTGACGAGTGACCAGTGACCAGCGAAAGTGAACAGTGAGCAGTGACCAGTGACCAGTGACCAGTGACCAGTGACCAGCGAAAGTGACCAGTGACCAGTGACCAGTGACCAGTGACCAGTGACCAGTGACAAGTGACCTGGGACCAGTGACCAGTGACCAGTGACCAGTGACCAGCAAAATTGACCAGCAAAATTGACCAGTGCCCAGTGACCAGTGACCAATGACCAGTGACGAGTGACCAGTGACCAGTGACAAGTGACCAGTGACCAGTGACCAGTGCCAACGACCAGTGACCAGTGACAAGTGACCAGTGACCAGTGACCAGTGATCAGTGACCAGTGAACAGTGACCAGTGACCAGTGACCAGTGACCAGCGAAAATGACCAGTGACCAGTGACCAGTGACCAGCGAAATTGACCAGTGACCAGTGACCAGTGAACAGTGACAAGTGACCAGTGACAAGTGACCAACGAAAGTGACCAGTGAACAGTGACCAGGGACCAGTGACCAGTGACGAGTGACCAGTGACCAGCGAAAGTGAACAGTGAGCAGTGACCAGTGACCAGTGACCAGTGACCAGTGACCAGTGACGAGTGACCAGTGATCAGCGAAAGTGAACAGTGACCAGTGACCAGTGACCAGTGACCAGTGACCAGCGAAAGTGACCAGTGACCAGTGACCAGTGACCAGTGACCAGTGACAAGTGACCTGGGACCAGTGACCAGTGACCAGTGACCAGCGAAAGTGACCAGTGATCAGCGACCAGTGACCAGTGACCAGTGACCAGTGACCAGTGACCAGCAAAATTGACCAGCAAAATTGACCAGTGACCAGTGACCAGTGACCAGTGACAAGTGACCAGTGACCAGTGACCAGTGACCAGTGACCAGTGACCAGTGCCAACGACCAGTGACCAGTGACCATTGACCAGTGACCAGCGAAAGTGACCAGGGACCAGTGACCAGTGACCAGTGACCAGTGACCAGTGACCAGTGACAAGTGACCAGTGACCAGTGACCAGCGACCAGTGACAAGTGACCACTGACCAGTGACCAGTGATCAGTGACCAGTGAACAGTGACCAGTGACCAGTGACCAGTGACCAGCGAAAATGACCAGTGACCAGTGACCAGTGACCAGCGAAATTGACCAGTGACCAGTGACCAGTGAACAGTGACAAGTGACCAGTGACAAGTGACCAACGAAAGTGACCAGTGAACAGTGACCAGGGACCAGTGACCAGTGACGAGTGACCAGTGACCAGCGAAAGTGAACAGTGAGCAGTGACCAGTGACCAGTGACCAGTGACCAGTGACCAGCGAAAGTGACCAGTGACCAGTGACCAGTGACCAGTGACCAGTGACCAGTGACCAGTGACAAGTGACCTGGGACCAGTGACCAGTGACCAGTGACCAGTGACCAGCGAAATTGACCAGTGACCAGTGACCAGTGACCAGTCACCAGTGACCAGCGACCAGTGACCAGAGACCAGTAACCAGTGACAAGTGACCAGTGACCACTGACCAGCGAAAGTGAGCAGTGAACAGTGACCAGTGACCAGTGACCAGTGACCTGTGACCAGTGACCAGTGACCAGTGACCAGCGAAAGTGACCAGTGACGAGTGACCAGTGACAAGTGACCAGTGACCAGTGACCAGTGACCAGTGACCAGTGACCAGTGACCAGTGACCAGTGACCAGTGCCAACGACCAATGACCAGTGACCATTGACCAGTGACCAGCGAAAGTGACCAGGGACCAGTGACCAGTGACCAGTGACCAGTGACCAGTGACCAGTGACCAGTGACCAGTGACCAGTGACCAGTGACAAGTGACCAGTGACCAGTGACCAGTGATCAGTGACCAGTGAACAGTGAACAGTGACCAGTGACCAGTGACCAGTGACCAGCGAAAATGACCAGTGACCAGTGACCAGTGACCAGCGAAATTGACCAGTGACCAGTGACCAGTGAACAGTGACAAGTGACCAGTGACAAGTGACCAACGAAAGTGACCAGTGAACAGTGACCAGGGACCAGTGACCAGTGACGAGTGACCAGTGACCAGCGAAAGTGAACAGTGAGCAGTGACCAGTGACCAGTGACCAGTGACCAGTGACCAGTGACCAGTGACCAGTGACCAGTGACCAGTGAGCAGTGACCAGCGAAATTGACCGGTTTCCAGTGACCAGTGACAAGTGACCAGTGACCAGTGACCAGCGAAAGTGACCAGTGACGAGTGACCAGTGACAAGTGACCAGTGACAAGTGACCAGTGACCACTGACCAGTGACCAGTAACCAGCGACCAGTGCCAACGACCAGTGACCAGTGACCATTGACCAGTGACCAGCGAAAGTGACCAGGGACCAGTGACCAGTGACCAGTGACCAGTGACAAGTGACCAGTGACCAGTGACCAGTGACCAGTGACCAGTGACCAGTGACCAGTGACAAGTGACCAGTGACCAGTGACCAGTGATCAGTGACCAGTGAACAGTGACCAGTGACCAGTGACCAGTGACCAGCGAAAATGACCAGTGACCAGTGACCAGTGACCAGCGAAATTGACCAGTGATCAGTGACCAGTGAACAGTGACAAGTGACCAGTGACAAGTGACCAACGAAAGTGACCAGTGAACAGTGACCAGGGACCAGTGACCAGTGACGAGTGACCAGTGACCAGCGAAAGTGAACAGTGAGCAGTGACCAGTGACCAGTGACCAGTGACCAGTGACCAGTGACCAGTGACCAGTGACCAGTGACCAGTGACCAGTGACCAGCGAAATTGACCGGTTTCCAGTGACCAGTGACAAGTGACCAGTGACCAGTGACCAGCGAAAGTGACCAGTGACGAGTGACCAGTGACAAGTGACCAGTGACAAGTGACCAGTGACCACTGACCAGTGACCAGTGACCAGCGACCAGTGACCAGTGACCAGTGACCAGGGACCAGTGACCAGTGACCAGTGAACAGCGAAAGTGACCAGTGACCAGTGACCAGTGACCAGTGACCAGTGACCAGTGACCAGTGACGAGCGAAATGGACCAGTGACCAGTGTCCAGTGACCAGTGACCAGTGATAAGTGACCAGTGACCAGTGACCAGTGACCATTGACCAGTGACCAGTGACCAGTGACCAGCGAATGTGACCAGGGACAAGCGACCAGTGACCAGTGACCAGTGACCAGTGACCAGTGACCAGTGACCAGTGACCAGTGACCAGTGACCAGTGACCAGTGACCAGTGACCAGTGACCAGTGACCAGTGACCAGCGACCAGTGACCAGTGACCAGCGACCAGTGACCAGTGACCAGTGACCAGTGACCAGTGACCACTGACCAGCGAAAGTGACCAGTGACCAGGGACCAGTGACCAGTGACCAGCAAAATTGACCAGTGACCAGTGACCAGTGACCAGTGACCAGTGACCAATGACCAGTGACCGGTGACCAGTGACCAGTGACCAGTGACCAGTGACCAGTGACCAGTGACCAGTGACCAGTGACCAGTGACCAGTGACCAGCGAAAGTGACCAGTGACCAGTGACCAGTGACCAGTGACCAGTGACAAGTGACCAGTGACCAGCGACCAGTGACCAGTGACCAGTGACCAGTGACCAGTGACCAGCGAAAGTGACCAGTGACCAAGGACCAGTGACCAGTGACCAGCGAAATTGACCAGTGACCAGTGACCAGTGACCAGTGACAAGTGACCAGTGACCAGTGACCAGTGACCAGTGACCAGTGACCAGTGCCAACGACCAGTGACCAGTGACCATTGACCAGTGACCAGCGAAAGTGACCAGGGACCAGTGACCAGTGACCAGTGACCAGTGACCAGTGACCAGTGACCAGTGACCAGTGACCAGTGACCAGTGACCAGTGACCAGTGACCAGTGACCAGTGACCAGTGACCAGTGACAAGTGACCAGTGACCAGTGACCAGTGATCAGTGACCAGTGAACAGTGACCAGTGACCAGTGACCAGTGACCAGCGAAAATGACCAGTGACCAGTGACCAGTGACCAGCGAAATTGACCAGTGACCAGTGACCAGTGAACAGTGACAAGTGACCAGTGACAAGTGACCAACGAAAGTGACCAGTGAACAGTGACCAGGGACCAGTGACCAGTGACGAGTGACCAGTGACCAGCGAAAGTGAACAGTGAGCAGTGACCAGTGACCAGTGACCAGTGACCAGTGACCAGCGAAAGTGACCAGTGACCAGTGACCAGTGACCAGTGACCAGTGACCAGTGACAAGTGACCTGGGACCAGTGACCAGTGACCAGTGACCAGTGACCAGCGAAATTGACCAGTGACCAGTGACCAGTGACCAGTCACCAGTGACCAGCGACCAGTGACCAGAGACCAGTAACCAGTGACCAGTGACCAGTGACCACTGACCAGCGAAAGTGACCAGTGAACAGTGACCAGTGACCAGTGACCAGTGACCTGTGACCAGTGACCAGTGACCAGTGACCAGTGACCAGTGACCAGTGACCAGTGACCAGTGACCAGTGACCAGCGAAAGTGACCAGTGACCAGTGACCAGTGACCAGTGACCAGTGACAAGTGACCTGGGACCAGTGAAAGTGACCAGTGACCAGTGAACAGTGACCAGCGAAATTGACCAGTTTCCAGTAACCAGTGATAAGTGACCAGTGACCAGTGACCAGCGAAAGTGACCAGTGAACAGTGACCAGGGACCAGTGACCAGTGACGAGTGACAAGTGACCAGTGACAAGTGACCAGTGACCAGTGACCAGTGACCGGTGACCAGTGACCAGTGACCAGTGACCAGTGACCAGCGAAAGTGACCAGTGACGAGTGACCAGTGACAAGTGACCAGTGACCAGTGACCAGTGAGCAGTGACCAGTGACCAGTGACCAGTGACCAGTGACCAGTGACCAGTGACCAGTGCCAACGACCAATGACCAGTGACCATTGACCAGTGACCAGCGAAAGTGACCAGGGACCAGTGACCAGTGACCAGTGACCAGTGACCAGTGACCAGTGACCAGTGACCAGTGACCAGTGACCAGTGACCAGTGACCAGTGACCAGTGACCAGTGACAAGTGACCAGTGACCAGTGACCAGTGATCAGTGACCAGTGAACAGTGACCAGTGACCAGTGACCAGTGACCAGCGAAAATGACCAGTGACCAGTGACCAGTGACCAGCGAAATTGACCAGTGACCAGTGACCAGTGAACAGTGACAAGTGACCAGTGACAAGTGACCAACGAAAGTGACCAGTGAACAGTGACCAGGGACCAGTGACCAGTGACGAGTGACCAGTGACCAGCGAAAGTGAACAGTGAGCAGTGACCAGTGACCAGTGACCAGTGACCAGTGACCAGTGACCAGTGACCAGTGACCAGTGACCAGCGAAATTGACCGGTTTCCAGTGACCAGTGACAAGTGACCAGTGACCAGTGACCAGCGAAAGTGACCAGTGACGAGTGACCAGTGACAAGTGACCAGTGACAAGTGACCAGTGACCACTGACCAGTGACCAGTGACCAGCGACCAGTGACCAGTGACCAGTGACCAGGGACCAGTGACCAGCGAAAGTGACCAGTGACCAGTGACCAGTGACCAGTGAACTGCGAAAGTGACCAGTGACCAGTGACCAGTGACCAGTGTCCAGTGACCAGTGACCAGTGATAAGTGACCAGTGACCAGTGACCAGTGACCAGCGACCAGTGACCAGTGACCAGTGAATAGTGACCAGTGACCAGTGAACAGCGAAAGTGACCAGTGACCAGTGACCTGTGACCTGTGACCAGTGACCAGTGACCAGTGACCAGTGACCAGTGACGAGCGAAATGGACCAGTGACCAGTGACTAGTGACCAGCGATCAATGACCAGTGACCACTGACCAGCGAAAGTGACCAGTGACCAGTGACCAGTGACCAGCGAAATTGACCAGTCACCAGTGACCAGTGGCCAGTGACCAGCGACCAGTGACCAATGACCAGTGACCAGTGACCAGTGACCAGTGACCAGTGACAAGTGACCAGTGACCAGTGACCGGCGAAAGTGACCAGTGAACAGTGACCAGTGACCAGTGACCAGTGAATAGTGACCAGTGACCAGTGAACAGCGAAAGTGACCAGTGACCAGTGACCTGTGACCAGTGACCAGTGACCAGTGACCATTGACCAGTGACCAGTGACCAGTGACCAGCGAAAGTGACCAGGGACAAGCGTCCAGTGACCAGTGACCAGTGACCAGTGACCAGCGAAAGTGACCAGTGACCAGTGACCAGTGACCAGTGACCAGTGACCAGTGACCAGTGACAAGTGACCTGGGACCAGTGAAAGTGACCAGTGACCAGTGAACAGTGACCAGCGAAATTGACCAGTGAACAGTGATCAGCGAAATTGACCAGTGACCATTAACCAGTGACCAGCGAAAGTGACCAGTGACGAGTGACCAGTGACAAGTGACCAGTGACAAGTGACCAGTGACCACTGACCAGTGACCAGTGACCAGCGACCAGTGACCAGTGACCAGTGACCGGGGACCAGTGGCCAGCGAAAGTGACCAGCGACCAGTGACCAGTGACCAGTGACCAGTGACTAGCCAAATTGAGCAGTGAGCAGTGACCAGTGACCAGTGACCAGTGACCAGTGACCAGTGACCAGCGAAATTGACCAGCGACCATTGACCAGTGACCAGCGAAAGTGACCAGTGACGCGTGACCTGTGACAAGTGACCAGTGACCAGCGACCAGTGACCAGCGAAAGTGACCAGTGACCAGCGACCTGTGACCAGTGACCAGTGACCAGTGACCAGCAAAATTGACCAGCAAAATTGACCAGTGACCAGTGACCAGTGACCAGTGACCAGTGACCAGTGACAAGTGACCAGTGACCAGTGACCAGTGACCAGTGACCAGTGACCAGTGCCAACGACCAGTGACCAGTGACCATTGACCAGTGACCAGTGACCAGCGAAATTGACCAGTGACCAGTGACCAGAGACCAGTGACTAGCCAAATTGACCAGTGACCAGTGACCAGTGGCCAGCGGTAGTGACCAGTGACCAGTGACCAGTCATCAGTGACCAGTGAACAGTGACCAGTGACCAGTGACCAGTGACCAGTGACCAGTGACCAGCGAAAGTGACCAGTGACCAGTGACCAGTGACCAGTGACCAGTGACAAGTGACCTGGGACCAGTGAAAGTGACCAGTGACCAGTGAACAGTGACCAGCGAAATTGACCAGTTTCCAGTAACCAGTGATAAGTGACCAGTGACCAGTGACCAGCGAAAGTGACCAGTGAACAGTGACCAGGGACCAGTGACCAGTGACGAGTGACAAGTGACCAGTGACAAGTGACCAGTGACCAGTGACCAGTGACCGGTGACCAGTGACCAGTGACCAGTGACCAGTGACCAGTGACCAGTGACCAGTGACCAGTGACCAGTGACCAGTGACCAGTGACCAGCGACCAGTGACCAGTGACCAGTGACCAGTGACCAGTGACCAGTGACCAGTGACAAGTGACCAGTGACCAGCTGCCAGTGACCAGTGACCAGCGAAAGTGACCAGTGACCAGTGACCAGTGACCAGTGACCAGTGACCAGTGACCAGTGACCAGTGACAAGTGACCAGTGACCAGCGACCAGTGACCAGTGACCAGTGACCAGTGACCAGTGACCAGCGAAGGTGACCAGTGACCAGGGACCAGTGACCAGTGACCAGCGAAATTGACCAGTGACCAGTGACCAGTGACCAGTGACCAGTGACCAGTGACCAGTGACCAGTGACCAGTGACCAGTGACCAGTGACCAGTGACCAGCCAAAGTGACCAGTGACCAGTGACCAGTGACCAGTGACCAGCGAAAGTGACCAGTGACCAGTGACCAGTGACCAGCGAAATTGACCAGTGACCAGTGACCAGAGACCAGTGACTAGCCAAATTGACCAGTGACCAGTGACCAGTGGCCAGCGGTAGTGACCAGTGACCAGTGACCAGTCATCAGTGACCAGTGGACAGTGACCAGTGACCAGTGACCAGTGACCAGTGACCAGTGACCAGCGAAAGTGACCAGTGACCAGTGACCAGTGACCAGTGACCAGTGACCAGTGACCAGCGAAATTGACCAGTGACCAGTGACCAGTGAACAGTGACAAGTGACCAGTGACAAGTGAACAACGAAAGTGACCAGTGAACAGTGACCAGGGACCAGTGACCAGTGACGAGTGACCAGTGACCAGCGAAAGTGAACAGTGAGCAGTGACCAGTGACCAGTGACCAGTGACCAGTGACCAGCGAAAGTGACCAGTGACCAGTGACCAGTGACCAGTGACCAGTGACCAGTGACAAGTGACCTGGGACCAGTGACCAGTGACCAGTGACCAGTGACCAGTGACCAGTGACCAGTGACCAGTGACCAGCGAAAGTGACCAGTGACGAGTGACCAGTGACAAGTGACCAGTGACCAGTGACCAGTGACCAGTGACCAGTGACCAGTGACCAGTGACCAGTGACGAGTGACCAGTGATCAGCGAAAGTGAACAGTGACCAGTGACCAGTGACCAGTGACCAGTGACCAGCGAAAGTGACCAGTGACCAGTGACCAGTGACCAGTGACCAGTGACAATTGACCTGGGACCAGTGACCAGTGACCAGTGACCAGCGAAAGTGACCAGTGACCAGTGACCAGTGACCAGTGACCAGTGACCAGTGACCAGTGACCAGCGAATTTGACCAGTGACCATTGACCAGTGACCAGTGACCAGTGACCAGTGACAAGTGACCAGTGACCAGTGACCAGCGACCAGTGACCAGTGACCAGCAAAAATGACCAGTGACCAGTGACCAGTGACCAGTGACCAGTGACCAGTGACCAGCGAAAGTGACAAGTGACAAGTGACCTGGGACCAGTGACCAGTGACCAGTGACCAGTGACCAGTGACCAGCGAAATTGACCAGTGACCATTGACCAGTGACCAGTGACCAGTGACCAGTGACAAGTGACCAGTGACCAGTGACCAGCGACCAGTGACCAGTGACCATTGACCAGTGACCAGTGACCAGCAAAAATGACCAGTGACCAGTGACAAGTGACCAGTGACCAGCGAAAGTGACCAGTGACCACTGACCAGTGACCAGTGACCAGTGACAAGTGACCTGGGACCAGTGACCAGTGACCAGTGACCAGCGAAAGTGACCAGTGACCAGTGACCAGTGACCAGTGACAAGTGACCTGGGACCAGTGACCAGTGACCAGTGACCAGTGACCAGTGAGCAGTGACCAGTGACCAGTGACCAGCGAAAGTGACCAGTGACGAGTGACCAGTGACAAGTGACCAGTGACCAGTGACCAGTGACCAGTGACCAGTGACCAGTGACCAGTGACGAGTGACCAGTGATCAGCGAAAGTGAACAGTGACCAGTGACCAGTGACCAGTGACCAGTGACCAGCGAAAGTGACCAGTGACCAGTGACCAGTGACCAGTGACTAGTGACCAGCAACCAGTGACCAGTGACCAGTGACCAGTGACCAGCAAAATTGACCAGCAAAATTGACCAGTGCCCAGTGACCAGTGACCAATGACCAGTGACCAGTGACCAGTGACCAGTGACAAGTGACCAGTGACCAGTGACCAGTGCCAACGACCAGTGACCAGTGACAAGTGACCAGTGACCAGTGACCAGTGATCAGTGACCAGTGAACAGTGACCAGTGACCAATGACCAGTGACCAGTGACCAGTGACCAGCGAAATTGACCAGTGACCAGTGACCAGTGAACAGTGACAAGTGACCAGTGACAAGTGACCAACGAAAGTGACCAGTGAACAGTGACCAGTGACAAGTGACCAGTGACAAGTGACCAACGAAAGTGGCCAGTGAACAGTGACCAGGGACCAGTGACCAGTGACGAGTGACCAGTGACCAGCGAAAGTGAACAGTGAGCAGTGACCAGTGACCAGTGACCAGCGAAAGTGACCAGTGACCAGTGACCAGTGACCAGTGACCAGTGACCAGTGACCAGTGACAAGTGACCTGGGACCAGTGACCAGTGACCAGTGACCAGTGACCAGCGAAATTGACCAGTGACCAGTGACCAGTGACCAGTCACCAGTGACCAGCGACCAGTGACCAGAGACCAGTACCCAGTGACCAGTGACCAGTGACCACTGACCAGCGAAAGTGACCAGTGAACAGTGACCAGTGACCAGTGACCAGTGACCTGTGACCAGTGACCAGTGACCAGTGTCCAGTGACCAGTGACCAGCGAAAGTGACCAGTGACGAGTGACCAGTGACAAGTGACCAGTGACCAGTGACCAGTGACCAGTGACCAGTGACTAGTGACCAGCAACCAGTGACCAGTGACCAGTGACCAGTGACCAGCAAAATTGACCAGCAAAATTGACCAGTGACCAGTGACCAGCGACCAATGACCAGTGACCAGTGACCAGTGACCAGTGACAAGTGACCAGTGACCAGTGACCAGTGACCAGTGACCAGTGACCGGTGACCAGTGACCAGTGACCAGTGACCAGTGACCAGTGACCAGTGACCAGTGACCAGTGACCAGTGACCAGTGACCAGTGACCAGTGACCAGTGACAAGTGACCAGTGACCAGCTGCCAGTGACCAGTGACCAGTGACCAGTGACCAGTGACTAGCGAAAGTGACCAGTGACCAGTGACCAGTGACCAGTGACCAGTGACCAGTGACCAGTGACCAGTGACAAGTGACCAGTGACCAGCGACCAGTGACCAGTGACCAGTGACCAGTGACCAGCGAAAGTGACCAGTGACCAGTGACCAGTGACCAGTGACAAGTGACCAGTGACCAGCGACCAGTGACCAGTGACCAGTGACCAGTGACCAGTGACCAGTGACCAGCGAAAGTGACCAGTGACCAGGGACCAGTGACCAGTGACCAGCGAAATTGACCAGTGACCAGTGACCAGTGACCAGTGACCAGTGACCAGTGACCAGTGACCAGTGACCAGTGACCAGTGACCAGTGACCAGTGACCAGCGAAAGTGACCAGTGACCAGTGACCAGTGACCAGTGACCAGCGAAAGTGACCAGTGACCAGTGACCAGTGACCAGCGAAATTGACCAGTGACCAGTGACCAGAGACCAGTGACTAGCCAAATTGACCAGTGACCAGTGACCAGTGACCAGCGAAAGTGACCAGTGACCAGTGACCAGTGACCAGTGACAAGTGACCTGGGACCAGTGAAAGTGACCAGTGACCAGTGAACAGTGACCAGCGAAATTGACCAGTTTCCAGTAACCAGTGATAAGTGACCAGTGACCAGTGACCAGCGAAAGTGACCAGTGAACAGTGACCAGGGACCAGTGACCAGTGACGAGTGACCAGTGACCAGCGAAAGTGAACAGTGAGCAGTGACCAGTGACCAGTGACCAGTGACCAGTGACCAGCGAAATTGACCAGTGACCAGTGACCAGTGAACAGTGACAAGTGACCAGTGACAAGTGAACAACGAAAGTGACCAGTGAACAGTGACCAGGGACCAGTGACCAGTGACGAGTGACCAGTGACCAGCGAAAGTGAACAGTGAGCAGTGACCAGTGACCAGTGACCAGTGACCAGTGACCAGCGAAAGTGACCAGTGACCAGTGACCAGTGACCAGTGACCAGTGACCAGTGACAAGTGACCTGGGACCAGTGACCAGTGACCAGTGACCAGTGACCAGTGACCAGTGACCAGTGACCAGTGACCAGTGACCAGCGAAAGTGACCAGTGACGAGTGACCAGTGACAAGTGACCAGTGACCAGTGACCAGTGACCAGTGACCAGTGACCAGTGACCAGTGACGAGTGACCAGTGATCAGCGAAAGTGAACAGTGACCAGTGACCAGTGACCAGTGACCAGTGACCAGCGAAAGTGACCAGTAACCAGTGACCAGTGACCAGTGACCAGTGACAAGTGACCTGGGACCAGTGACCAGTGACCAGTGACCAGCGAAAGTGACCAGTGACCAGTGACCAGTGACCAGTGACCAGTGACCAGTGACCAGCGGTAGTGACCAGTGACCAGTGACCAGTCATCAGTGACCAGTGAACAGTGACCAGTGACCAGTGACTAGTAACCAGCAACCAGTGACCAGTGACCAGTGACCAGTGACCAGCAAAATTGACCAGCAAAATTGACCAGTGACCAGTGACCAGTGACCAATGACCAGTGACCAGTGACCAGTGACCAGTGACAAGTGACCAGTGACCAGTGACCAGTGACCAGTGACCAGTGACCAGTGCCAACGACCAGTGACCAGTGACAAGTGACCAGTGACCAGTGACCAGTGATCAGTGACCAGTGAACAGTGACCAGTGACCAGTGACCAGTGACCAGCGAAAATGACCAGTGACCAGTGACCAGTGACCAGCGAAATTGACCAGTGACCAGTGACCAGTGAACAGTGACAAGTGACCAGTGACAAGTGACCAACGAAAGTGACCAGTGAACAGTGACCAGGGACCAGTGACCAGTGACGAGTGACCAGTGACCAGCGAAAGTGAACAGTGAGCAGTGACCAGTGACCAGTGACCAGTGACCAGTGACCAGCGAAAGTGATCAGTGACCAGTGACCAGTGACCAGTGACCAGTGACAAGTGACCAGTGACCAGCGACCAGTGACCAGTGACCAGTGACCAGTGACCAGTGACCAGCGAAAGTGACCAGTGACCAGCGAAAGTGACCAGGGACCAGTGACCAGTGACCAGTGAGCTGTGACCAGTGACCAGTGACCAGTGAACTGTGACCAGTGACCAGTGACCAGCGAAAGTGACCAGTGACCAGTGACCAGCGAAAGTGACCAGTGACCAGTGACCAGTGACCAGTGTCCAGTGTCCAGTGACCAGTGACCAGTGATAAGTGACCAGTGACCAGTGACCAGTGACCAGCGACCAGTGACCAGTGACCAGTGAATAGTGACCAGTGACCAGTGAACAGCGAAAGTGACCAGTGACCAGTGACCTGTGACCTGTGACCAGTGACCAGTGACCAGTGACCAGTGACCAGTGACGAGCGAAATGGACCAGTGACCAGTAACTAGTGACCAGCGATCAATGACCAGTGACCACTGACCAGCGAAAGTGACCAGTGACCAGTGACCAGTGACCAGCGAAATTGACCAGTCACCAGTGACCAGTGGCCAGTGACCAGCGACCAGTGACCAATGACCAGTGACCAGTGACCAGTGACCAGTGACAAGTGACCAGTGACCAGTGACCGGCGAAAGTGACCAGTGAACAGTGACCAGTGACCAGTGACCAGTGAATAGTGACCAGTGACCAGTGAACAGCGAAAGTGACCAGTGACCAGTGACCTGTGACCAGTGACCAGTGACCAGTGACCATTGACCAGTGACCAGTGACCAGTGACCAGCGAAAGTGACCAGGGACAAGCGTCCAGTGACCAGTGACCAGTGACCAGTGACCAGCGAAAGTGACCAGTGACCAGTGACCAGTGACCAGTGACCAGTGACCAGTGACCAGTGACAAGTGACCTGGGACCAGTGAAAGTGACCAGTGACCAGTGAACAGTGACCAGAGAAATTGACCAGTGAACAGTGATCAGCGAAATTGACCAGTGACCATTAACCAGTGACCAGCGAAAGTGACCAGTGACGAGTGACCAGTGACAAGTGACCAGTGACAAGTGACCAGTGACCACTGACCAGTGACCAGTGACCAGCGACCAGTGACCAGTGACCAGTGACCGGGGACCAGTGGCCAGCGAAAGTGACCAGCGACCAGTGACCAGTGACCAGTGACCAGTGACTAGCCAAATTGAGCAGTGAGCAGTGACCAGTGACCAGTGACCAGTGACCAGTGACCAGTGACCAGCGAAATTGACCAGCGACCATTGACCAGTGACCAGCGAAAGTGACCAGTGACGAGTGACCTGTGACAAGTGACCAGTGACCAGCGACCAGTGACCAGCGAAAGTGACCAGTGACCAGTGACCAGTGACCAGCGACCAGTGACCAGTGACCAGTGACCAGTGACCAGCAAAATTGACCAGCAAAATTGACCAGTGACCAGTGACCAGTGACCAGTGACCAGTGACCAGTGACCAGTGACCAGCGAAAGTGACCAGTGACCAGTGACCAGTGACCAGTGACCAGTGACCAGTGACAAGTGACCTGGGACCAGTGAAAGTGACCAGTGACCAGTGAACAGTGACCAGCGAAATTGACCAGTTTCCAGTAACCAGTGATAAGTGACCAGTGACCAGTGACCAGCGAAAGTGACCAGTGAACAGTGACCAGGGACCAGTGACCAGTGACGAGTGACCAGTGACCAGCGAAAGTGAACAGTGAGCAGTGACCAGTGAACAGTGACAAGTGACCAGTGACAAGTGAACAACGAAAGTGACCAGTGAACAGTGACCAGGGACCAGTGACCAGTGACGAGTGACCAGTGACCAGCGAAAGTGAACAGTGAGCAGTGACCAGTGACCAGTGACCAGTGACCAGTGACCAGCGAAAGTGACCAGTGACCAGTGACCAGTGACCAGTGACCAGTGACCAGTGACCATTGACCAGTGACCAGTGACCAGTGACCAGCGAAAGTGACCAGGGACAAGCGTCCAGTGACCAGTGACCAGTGACCAGTGACCAGCGAAAGTGACCAGTGACCAGTGACCAGTGACAAGTGACCTGGGACCAGTGAAAGTGACCAGTGACCAGTGAACAGTGACCAGCGAAATTGACCAGTTTCCAGTGACCAGTGATAAGTGACCAGTGACCAGTGACCAGCGAAAGTGACCAGTGAACAGTGATCAGCGAAATTGACCAGTGACCATTAACCAGTGACCAGCGAAAGTGACCAGTGACGAGTGACCAGTGACAAGTGACCAGTGACAAGTGACCAGTGACCACTGACCAGTGACCAGTGACCAGCGACCAGTGACCAGTGACCAGTGACCGGGGACCAGTGACCAGTGACCAGTGACCAGTGACCAGTGACCAGTGACCAGTGACAAGTGACCAGTGACCAGCTGCCAGTGACCAGTGACCAGTGACCAGTGACCAGTGACTAGCGAAAGTGACCAGTGACCAGTGACCAGTGACCAGTGACCAGTGACCAGTGACCAGTGACCAGTGACCAGTGACAAGTGACCAGTGACCAGCGACCAGTGACCAGTGACCAGTGACCAGTGACCAGTGATAAGTGACCAGTGACCAGTGACCAGTGACCAGCGACCAGTGACCAGTGACCAGTGAATAGTGACCAGTGACCAGTGAACAGCGAAAGTGACCAGTGACCAGTGACCTGTGACCTGTGACCAGTGACCAGTGACCAGTGACCAGTGACCAGTGACGAGCGAAATGGACCAGTGACCAGTGACTAGTGACCAGCGTTCAATGACCAGTGACCACTGACCAGCGAAAGTGACCAGTGACCAGTGACCAGTGACCAGCGAAACTGACCAGTCACCAGTGACCAGTGGCCAGTGACCAGCGACCAGTGACCAATGACCAGTGACCAGTGACCAGTGACCAGTGGCAAGTGACCAGTGACCAGTGACCGGCGAAAGTGACCAGTGAACAGTGACCAGTGACCAGTGACCAGTGAATAGTGACCAGTGACCAGTGAACAGCGAAAGTGACCAGTGACCAGTGACCAGTGACCAGTGACCAGCGAAATTGACCAGTGACCAGTGACCAGTGACCAGTCACCAGTGACCAGCGACCAGTGACCAGAGACCAGTAACCAGTGACCAGTGACCAGTGACCACTGACCAGCGAAAGTGACCAGTGAACAGTGACCAGTGACCAGTGACCAGTGACCTGTGACCAGTGACCAGTGACCAGTGACCAGTGACCAGTGACCAGCGAAAGTGACCAGTGACGAGTGACCAGTGACAAGTGACCAGTGACCAGTGACCAGTGACCAGTGACTAGTAACCAGCAACCAGTGACCAGTGACCAGTGACCAGTGACCAGCAAAATTGACCAGTGACCAGTGACCAGTGACCAATGACCAGTGACCAGTGACCAGTGACCAGTGACAAGTGACCAGTGACCAGTGACCAGTGACCAGTGACCAGTGACCAGTGCCAACGACCAGTGACCAGTGACAAGTGACCAGTGACCAGTGACCAGTGATCAGTGACCAGTGAACAGTGACCAGTGACCAGTGACCAGTGACCAGCGAAAATGACCAGTGACCAGTGACCAGTGACCAGCGAAATTGACCAGTGACCAGTGACCAGTGAACAGTGACAAGTGACCAGTGACAAGTGACCAACGGAAGTGACCAGTGAACAGTGACCAGGGACCAGTGACCAGTGACGAGTGACCAGTGACCAGCGAAAGTGAACAGTGAGCAGTGACCAGTGACCAGTGACCAGCGAAAGTGACCAGTGACCAGTGACCAGTGACCAGTGACCAGTGACCAGTGACAAGTGACCTGGGACCAGTGACCAGTGACCAGTGACCAGTGACCAGCGAAATTGACCAGTGACCAGTGACCAGTGACCAGTAACCAGTGACCAGTGACCAGTGACCAGAGACCAGTAACCAGTGACCAGTGACCAGTGACCACTGACCAGCGAAAGTGACCTGTGACCAGTGACCAGTGACTAGTGACCAGTGACCAGTGACCAGTGACCAGCGAAAGTGACCAGTGACGAGTGACCAGTGACAAGTGACCAGTGACCAGTGACCAGTGACCAGCGAAAATGACCAGTGACCAGTGACCAGTGACCAGCGAAATTGACCAGTGACCAGTGACCAGTGAACAGTGACAAGTGACCAGTGACAAGTGACCAACGAATGTGACCAGTGAACAGTGACCAGGGACCAGTGACCAGTGACGAGTGACCAGTGACCAGCGAAAGTGAACAGTGAGCAGTGACCAGTGACCAGTGACCAGTGACCAGTGACCAGCGAAAGTGACCAGTGACCAGTGACCAGTGACCAGTGACCAGTGACAAGTGACCTGGGACCAGTGACCAGTGACCAGTGACCAGTGACCAGCGAAATTGACCAGTGACCAGTGACCAGTGACCAGTCACCAGTGACCAGCGACCAGTGACCAGAGACCAGTAACCAGTGACCAGTGACCAGTGACCACTGACCAGCGAAAGTGAGCAGTGAACAGTGACCAGTGACCAGTGACCAGTGACCAGTGACCAGTGACCAGTGACCAGCGAAAGTGACCAGTGACGAGTGACCAGTGACAAGTGACCAGTGACCAGTGACCAGTGAGCAGTGACCAGTGACCAGTGACCAGTGACCAGTGACCAGTGACCAGTGACCAGTGCCAACGACCAATGACCAGTGACCATTGACCAGTGACCAGCGAAAGTGACCAGGGACCAGTGACCAGTGACCAGTGACCAGTGACCAGTGACCAGTGACCAGTGACCAGTGACCAGTGACCAGTGACCAGTGACCAGTGACCAGTGACCAGTGACCAGTGACCAGTGACCAGTGACCAGTGACCAGTGACAAGTGACCAGTGACCAGTGACCAGTGATCAGTGACCAGTGAACAGTGACCAGTGACCAGTGACCAGTGACCAGCGAAAATGACCAGTGACCAGTGACCAGTGACCAGCGAAATTGACCAGTGACCAGTGACCAGTGAACAGTGACAAGTGACCAGTGACAAGTGACCAACGAAAGTGACCAGTGAACAGTGACCAGGGACCAGTGACCAGTGACGAGTGACCAGTGACCAGCGAAAGTGAACAGTGAGCAGTGACCAGTGACCAGTGACCAGTGACCAGTGACCAGTGACCAGTGACCAGTGACCAGTGACCAGCGAAATTGACCGGTTTCCAGTGACCAGTGACAAGTGACCAGTGACCAGTGACCAGCGAAAGTGACCAGTGACGAGTGACCAGTGACAAGTGACCAGTGACAAGTGACCAGTGACCACTGACCAGTGACCAGTGACCAGCGACCAGTGACCAGTGACCAGTGACCAGGGACCAGTGACCAGCGAAAGTGACCAGTGACCAGTGACCAGTGACCAGTGAACTGCGAAAGTGACCAGTGACCAGTGACCAGTGACCAGTGTCCAGTGACCAGTGACCAGTGATAAGTGACCAGTGACCAGTGACCAGTGACCAGCGACCAGTGACCAGTGACCAGTGACCTGTGACCTGTGACCAGTGACCAGTGACCAGTGACCAGTGACCAGTGACGAGCGAAATGGACCAGTGACCAGTGACTAGTGACCAGCGATCAATGACCAGTGACCACTGACCAGCGAAAGTGACCAGTGACCAGTGACCAGTGACCAGCGAAATTGACCAGTCACCAGTGACCAGTGGCCAGTGACCAGCGACCAGTGACCAATGACCAGTGACCAGTAACCAGTGACCAGTGACAAGTGACCAGTGACCAGTGACCGGCGAAAGTGACCAGTGAACAGTGACCAGTGACCAGTGACCAGTGAATAGTGACCAGTGACCAGTGAACAGCGAAAGTGACCAGTGACCAGTGACCTGTGACCAGTGACCAGTGACCAGTGACCATTGACCAGTGACCAGTGACCAGTGACCAGCGAAAGTGACCAGGGACAAGCGTCCAGTGACCAGTGACCAGTGACCAGTGACCAGCGAAAGTGACCAGTGACCAGTGACCAGTGACCAGTGACCAGTGACCAGTGACCAGTGACAAGTGACCTGGGACCAGTGAAAGTGACCAGTGACCAGTGAACAGTGACCAGCGAAATTGACCAGTGAACAGTGATCAGCGAAATTGACCAGTGACCATTAACCAGTGACCAGCGAAAGTGACCAGTGACGAGTGACCAGTGACAAGTGACCAGTGACAAGTGACCAGTGACCACTGACCAGTGACCAGTGACCAGCGACCAGTGACCAGTGACCAGTGACCGGGGACCAGTGGCCAGCGAAAGTGACCAGTGACGCGTGACCTGTGACAAGTGACCAGTGACCAGCGACCAGTGACCAGCGAAAGTGACCAGTGACCAGCGACCAGTGACCAGTGACCAGTGACCAGTGACCAGCAAAATTGACCAGCAAAATTGACCAGTGACCAGTGACCAGTGACCAGTGACCAGTGACCAGTGACAAGTGACCAGTGACCAGTGACCAGTGACCAGTGACCAGTGACCAGTGCCAACGACCAGTGACCAGTGACCATTGACCAGTGACCAGTGACCAGCGAAATTGACCAGTGACCAGTGACCAGAGACCAGTGACTAGCCAAATTGAGCAGTGAGCAGTGACCAGTGACCAGTGACCAGTGACCAGTGACCAGTGACCAGCGAAATTGACCAGCGACCATTGACCAGTGACCAGCGAAAGTGACCAGTGACGCGTGACCTGTGACAAGTGACCAGTGACCAGCGACCAGTGACCAGCGAAAGTGACCAGTGACCAGCGACCAGTGACCAGTGACCAGTGACCAGTGACCAGCAAAATTGACCAGCAAAATTGACCAGTGACCAGTGAACAGTGACCAGTGACCAGTGACCAGTGACAAGTGACCAGTGACCAGTGACCAGTGACCAGTGACCAGTGACCAGTGCCAACGACCAGTGACCAGTGACCATTGACCAGTGACCAGTGACCAGCGAAATTGACCAGTGACCAGTGACCAGAGACCAGTGACTAGCCAAATTGACCAGTGACCAGTGACCAGTGGCCAGCGGTAGTGACCAGTGACCAGTGACCAGTCATCAGTGACCAGTGAACAGTGACCAGTGACCAGTGACCAGTGACCAGTGACCAGTGACCAGCGAAAGTGACCAGTGACCAGTGACCAGTGACCAGTGACCAGTGACAAGTGACCTGGGACCAGTGAAAGTGACCAGTGACCAGTGAACAGTGACCAGCGAAATTGACCAGTTTCCAGTAACCAGTGATAAGTGACCAGTGACCAGTGACCAGCGAAAGTGACCAGTGAACAGTGACCAGGGACCAGTGACCAGTGACGAGTGACAAGTGACCAGTGACAAGTGACCAGTGACCAGTGACCAGTGACCGGTGACCAGTGACCAGTGACCAGTGACCAGTGACCAGTGACCAGTGACCAGTGACCAGTGACCAGTGACCAGTGACCAGTGACCAGCGACCAGTGACCAGTGACCAGTGACCAGTGACCAGTGACCAGTGACCAGTGACAAGTGACCAGTGACCAGCTGCCAGTGACCAGTGACCAGCGAAAGTGACCAGTGACCAGTGACCAGTGACCAGTGACCAGTGACCAGTGACCAGTGACAAGTGACCAGTGACCAGCGACCAGTGACCAGTGACCAGTGACCAGTGACCAGTGACCAGCGAAGGTGACCAGTGACCAGGGACCAGTGACCAGTGACCAGCGAAATTGACCAGTGACCAGTGACCAGTGACCAGTGACAAGTGACCAGTGACCAGTGACCAGTGACCAGTGACCAGTGACCAGTGACCAGTGACCAGTGACCAGTGACCAGCCAAAGTGACCAGTGACCAGTGACCAGTGACCAGTGACCAGCGAAAGTGACCAGTGACCAGTGACCAGTGACCAGCGAAATTGACCAGTGACCAGTGACCAGAGACCAGTGACTAGCCAAATTGACCAGTGACCAGTGACCAGTGGCCAGCGGTAGTGACCAGTGACCAGTGACCAGTCATCAGTGACCAGTGGACAGTGACCAGTGACCAGTGACCAGTGACCAGTGACCAGCGAAAGTGACCAGTGACCAGTGACCAGTGACCAGTGACCTGCGAAATTGACCAGTGACCAGTGACCAGTGAACAGTGACAAGTGACCAGTGACAAGTGAACAACGAAAGTGACCAGTGAACAGTGACCAGGGACCAGTGACCAGTGACGAGTGACCAGTGACCAGCGAAAGTGAACAGTGAGCAGTGACCAGTGACCAGTGACCAGTGACCAGTGACCAGCGAAAGTGACCAGTGACCAGTGACCAGTGACCAGTGACCAGTGACCAGTGACAAGTGACCTGGGACCAGTGACCAGTGACCAGTGACCAGTGACCAGTGACCAGTGACCAGTGACCAGTGACCAGCGAAAGTGACCAGTGACGAGTGACCAGTGACAAGTGACCAGTGACCAGTGACCAGTGACCAGTGACCAGTGACCAGTGACCAGTGACCAGTGACGAGTGACCAGTGATCAGCGAAAGTGAACAGTGACCAGTGACCAGTGACCAGTGACCAGTGACCAGCGAAAGTGACCAGTGACCAGTGACCAGTGACCAGTGACCAGTGACAATTGACCTGGGACCAGTGACCAGTGACCAGTGACCAGCGAAAGTGACCAGTGACCAGTGACCAGTGACCAGTGACCAGTGACCAGTGACCAGTGACCAGCGAAATTGACCAGTGACCATTGACCAGTGACCAGTGACCAGTGACCAGTGACAAGTGACCAGTGACCAGTGACCAGCGACCAGTGACCAGTGACCAGCAAAAATGACCAGTGACCAGTGACCAGTGACCAGTGACCAGTGACCAGTGACCAGCGAAAGTGACAAGTGACAAGTGACCTGGGACCAGTGACCAGTGACCAGTGACCAGTGACCAGTGACCAGCGAAATTGACCAGTGACCATTGACCAGTGACCAGTGACCAGTGACCAGTGACAAGTGACCAGTGACCAGTGACCAGCGACCAGTGACCAGTGACCATTGACCAGTGACCAGTGACCAGCAAAAATGACCAGTGACCAGTGACAAGTGACCAGTGACCAGCGAAAGTGACCAGTGACCACTGACCAGTGACCAGTGACCAGTGACAAGTGACCTGGGACCAGTGACCAGTGACCAGTGACCAGCGAAAGTGACCAGTGACCAGTGACCAGTGACCAGTGACAAGTGACCTGGGACCAGTGACCAGTGACCAGTGACCAGTGACCAGTGAGCAGTGACCAGTGACCAGTGACCAGCGAAAGTGACCAGTGACGAGTGACCAGTGACAAGTGACCAGTGACCAGTGACCAGTGACCAGTGACCAGTGACCAGTGACCAGTGACGAGTGACCAGTGATCAGCGAAAGTGAACAGTGACCAGTGACCAGTGACCAGTGACCAGTGACCAGCGAAAGTGACCAGTGACCAGTGACCAGTGACCAGTGACTAGTGACCAGCAACCAGTGACCAGTGACCAGTGACCAGTGACCAGCAAAATTGACCAGCAAAATTGACCAGTGCCCAGTGACCAGTGACCAATGACCAGTGACCAGTGACCAGTGACCAGTGACAAGTGACCAGTGACCAGTGACCAGTGCCAACGACCAGTGACCAGTGACAAGTGACCAGTGACCAGTGACCAGTGATCAGTGACCAGTGAACAGTGACCAGTGACCAATGACCAGTGACCAGTGACCAGTGACCAGCGAAATTGACCAGTGACCAGTGACCAGTGAACAGTGACAAGTGACCAGTGACAAGTGACCAACGAAAGTGACCAGTGAACAGTGACCAGTGACAAGTGACCAGTGACAAGTGACCAACGAAAGTGGCCAGTGAACAGTGACCAGGGACCAGTGACCAGTGACGAGTGACCAGTGACCAGCGAAAGTGAACAGTGAGCAGTGACCAGTGACCAGTGACCAGCGAAAGTGACCAGTGACCAGTGACCAGTGACCAGTGACCAGTGACCAGTGACCAGTGACAAGTGACCTGGGACCAGTGACCAGTGACCAGTGACCAGTGACCAGCGAAATTGACCAGTGACCAGTGACCAGTGACCAGTCACCAGTGACCAGCGACCAGTGACCAGAGACCAGTACCCAGTGACCAGTGACCAGTGACCACTGACCAGCGAAAGTGACCAGTGAACAGTGACCAGTGACCAGTGACCAGTGACCTGTGACCAGTGACCAGTGACCAGTGTCCAGTGACCAGTGACCAGCGAAAGTGACCAGTGACGAGTGACCAGTGACAAGTGACCAGTGACCAGTGACCAGTGACCAGTGACCAGTGACTAGTGACCAGCAACCAGTGACCAGTGACCAGTGACCAGTGACCAGCAAAATTGACCAGCAAAATTGACCAGTGACCAGTGACCAGCGACCAATGACCAGTGACCAGTGACCAGTGACCAGTGACAAGTGACCAGTGACCAGTGACCAGTGACCAGTGACCAGTGACCGGTGACCAGTGACCAGTGACCAGTGACCAGTGACCAGTGACCAGTGACCAGTGACCAGTGACCAGTGACCAGTGACCAGTGACCAGTGACCAGTGACAAGTGACCAGTGACCAGCTGCCAGTGACCAGTGACCAGTGACCAGTGACCAGTGACTAGCGAAAGTGACCAGTGACCAGTGACCAGTGACCAGTGACCAGTGACCAGTGACCAGTGACCAGTGACAAGTGACCAGTGACCAGCGACCAGTGACCAGTGACCAGTGACCAGTGACCAGCGAAAGTGACCAGTGACCAGTGACCAGTGACCAGTGACAAGTGACCAGTGACCAGCGACCAGTGACCAGTGACCTGTGACCAGTGACCAGTGACCAGCGAAAGTGACCAGTGACTAGGGACCAGTGACCAGTGACCAGCGAAATTGACCAGTGACCAGTGACCAGTGACCAGTGACAAGTGACCAGTGACCAGTGACCAGTGACCAGTGACCAGTGACCAGTGACCAGTGACCAGTGACCAGCGAAAGTGACCAGTGACCAGTGACCAGTGACCAGTGACCAGCGAAAGTGACCAGTGACCAGTGACCAGTGACCAGCGAAATTGACCAGTGACCAGTGACCAGAGACCAGTGACTAGCGAAATTGACCAGTGACCAGTGACCAGTGACCAGCGAAAGTGACCAGTGACCAGTGACCAGTGACCAGTGACAAGTGACCTGGGACCAGTGAAAGTGACCAGTGACCAGTGAACAGTGACCAGCGAAATTGACCAGTTTCCAGTAACCAGTGATAAGTGACCAGTGACCAGTGACCAGCGAAAGTGACCAGTGAACAGTGACCGGGGACCAGTGACCAGTGACGAGTGACCAGTGACCAGCGAAAGTGAACAGTGAGCAGTGACCAGTGACCAGTGACCAGTGACCAGTGACCAGCGAAATTGACCAGTGACCAGTGACCAGTGAACAGTGACAAGTGACCAGTGACAAGTGAACAACGAAAGTGACCAGTGAACAGTGACCAGGGACCAGTGACCAGTGACGAGTGACCAGTGACCAGCGAAAGTGAACAGTGAGCAGTGACCAGTGACCAGTGACCAGTGACCAGTGACCAGCGAAAGTGACCAGTGACCAGTGACCAGTGACCAGTGACCAGTGACCAGTGACAAGTGACCTGGGACCAGTGACCAGTGACCAGTGACCAGTGACCAGTGACCAGTGACCAGTGACCAGTGACCAGTGACCAGCGAAAGTGACCAGTGACGAGTGACCAGTGACAAGTGACCAGTGACCAGTGACCAGTGACCAGTGACCAGTGACCAGTGACCAGTGACGAGTGACCAGTGATCAGCGAAAGTGAACAGTGACCAGTGACCAGTGACCAGTGACCAGTGACCAGCGAAAGTGACCAGTAACCAGTGACCAGTGACCAGTGACCAGTGACAAGTGACCTGGGACCAGTGACCAGTGACCAGTGACCAGCGAAAGTGACCAGTGACCAGTGACCAGTGACCAGTGACCAGTGACCAGTGACCAGCGGTAGTGACCAGTGACCAGTGACCAGTCATCAGTGACCAGTGAACAGTGACCAGTGACCAGTGACTAGTAACCAGCAACCAGTGACCAGTGACCAGTGACCAGTGACCAGCAAAATTGACCAGCAAAATTGACCAGTGACCAGTGACCAGTGACCAATGACCAGTGACCAGTGACCAGTGACCAGTGACAAGTGACCAGTGACCAGTGACCAGTGACCAGTGACCAGTGACCAGTGCCAACGACCAGTGACCAGTGACAAGTGACCAGTGACCAGTGACCAGTGATCAGTGACCAGTGAACAGTGACCAGTGACCAGTGACCAGTGACCAGCGAAAATGACCAGTGACCAGTGACCAGTGACCAGCGAAATTGACCAGTGACCAGTGACCAGTGAACAGTGACAAGTGACCAGTGACAAGTGACCAACGAAAGTGACCAGTGAACAGTGACCAGGGACCAGTGACCAGTGACGAGTGACCAGTGACCAGCGAAAGTGAACAGTGAGCAGTGACCAGTGACCAGTGACCAGTGACCAGTGACCAGCGAAAGTGATCAGTGACCAGTGACCAGTGACCAGTGACCAGTGACAAGTGACCAGTGACCAGCGACCAGTGACCAGTGACCAGTGACCAGTGACCAGTGACCAGCGAAAGTGACCAGTGACCAGCGAAAGTGACCAGGGACCAGTGACCAGTGACCAGTGACCAGTGACCAGTGAACTGTGACCAGTGACCAGTGACCAGCGAAAGTGACCAGTGACCAGTGACCAGCGAAAGTGACCAGTGACCAGTGACCAGTGACCAGTGTCCAGTGTCCAGTGACCAGTGACCAGTGATAAGTGACCAGTGACCAGTGACCAGTGACCAGCGACCAGTGACCAGTGACCAGTGAATAGTGACCAGTGACCAGTGAACAGCGAAAGTGACCAGTGACCAGTGACCTGTGACCTGTGACCAGTGACCAGTGACCAGTGACCAGTGACCAGTGACGAGCGAAATGGACCAGTGACCAGTAACTAGTGACCAGCGATCAATGACCAGTGACCACTGACCAGCGAAAGTGACCAGTGACCAGTGACCAGTGACCAGCGAAATTGACCAGTCACCAGTGACCAGTGGCCAGTGACCAGCGACCAGTGACCAATGACCAGTGACCAGTGACCAGTGACCAGTGACAAGTGACCAGTGACCAGTGACCGGCGAAAGTGACCAGTGAACAGTGACCAGTGACCAGTGACCAGTGAATAGTGACCAGTGACCAGTGAACAGCGAAAGTGACCAGTGACCAGTGACCTGTGACCAGTGACCAGTGACCAGTGACCATTGACCAGTGACCAGTGACCAGTGACCAGCGAAAGTGACCAGGGACAAGCGTCCAGTGACCAGTGACCAGTGACCAGTGACCAGCGAAAGTGACCAGTGACCAGTGACCAGTGACCAGTGACCAGTGACCAGTGACCAGTGACAAGTGACCTGGGACCAGTGAAAGTGACCAGTGACCAGTGAACAGTGACCAGAGAAATTGACCAGTGAACAGTGATCAGCGAAATTGACCAGTGACCATTAACCAGTGACCAGCGAAAGTGACCAGTGACGAGTGACCAGTGACAAGTGACCAGTGACAAGTGACCAGTGACCACTGACCAGTGACCAGTGACCAGCGACCAGTGACCAGTGACCAGTGACCGGGGACCAGTGGCCAGCGAAAGTGACCAGCGACCAGTGACCAGTGACCAGTGACCAGTGACTAGCCAAATTGAGCAGTGAGCAGTGACCAGTGACCAGTGACCAGTGACCAGTGACCAGTGACCAGCGAAATTGACCAGCGACCATTGACCAGTGACCAGCGAAAGTGACCAGTGACGAGTGACCTGTGACAAGTGACCAGTGACCAGCGACCAGTGACCAGCGAAAGTGACCAGTGACCAGTGACCAGTGACCAGCGACCAGTGACCAGTGACCAGTGACCAGTGACCAGCAAAATTGACCAGCAAAATTGACCAGTGACCAGTGACCAGTGACCAGTGACCAGTGACCAGTGACCAGTGACCAGCGAAAGTGACCAGTGACCAGTGACCAGTGACCAGTGACCAGTGACCAGTGACAAGTGACCTGGGACCAGTGAAAGTGACCAGTGACCAGTGAACAGTGACCAGCGAAATTGACCAGTTTCCAGTAACCAGTGATAAGTGACCAGTGACCAGTGACCAGCGAAAGTGACCAGTGAACAGTGACCAGGGACCAGTGACCAGTGACGAGTGACCAGTGACCAGCGAAAGTGAACAGTGAGCAGTGACCAGTGAACAGTGACAAGTGACCAGTGACAAGTGAACAACGAAAGTGACCAGTGAACAGTGACCAGGGACCAGTGACCAGTGACGAGTGACCAGTGACCAGCGAAAGTGAACAGTGAGCAGTGACCAGTGACCAGTGACCAGTGACCAGTGACCAGTGACCAGTGACCAGTGACCAGTGACCAGTGACAAGTGACCTGGGACCAGTGAAAGTGACCAGTGACCAGTGAACAGTGACCAGCGAAATTGACCAGTTTCCAGTAACCAGTGATAAGTGACCAGTGACCAGTGACCAGCGAAAGTGACCAGTGAACAGTGACCAGGGACCAGTGACCAGTGACGAGTGACCAGTGACCAGCGAAAGTGAACAGTGAGCAGTGACCAGTGAACAGTGACAAGTGACCAGTGACAAGTGAACAACGAAAGTGACCAGTGAACAGTGACCAGGGACCAGTGACCAGTGACGAGTGACCAGTGACCAGCGAAAGTGAACAGTGAGCAGTGACCAGTGACCAGTGACCAGTGACCAGTGACCAGTGACCAGTGACCAGTGACCAGTGACCAGTGACAAGTGACCTGGGACCAGTGAAAGTGACCAGTGACCAGTGAACAGTGACCAGCGAAATTGACCAGTTTCCAGTAACCAGTGATAAGTGACCAGTGACCAGTGACCAGCGAAAGTGACCAGTGAACAGTGACCAGGGACCAGTGACCAGTGACGAGTGACCAGTGACCAGCGAAAGTGAACAGTGAGCAGTGACCAGTGACCAGTGACCAGTGACCAGTGACCAGCGAAATTGACCAGTGACCAGTGACCAGTGAACAGTGACAAGTGACCAGTGACAAGTGAACAACGAAATTGACCAGTGAACAGTGATCAGCGAAATTGACCAGTGACCATTAACCAGTGACCAGCGAAAGTGACCAGTGACGAGTGACCAGTGACAAGTGACCAGTGACAAGTGACCAGTGACCACTGACAAGTGACCAGTGACGAGTGACCAGCGACCAGTGACCAGTGACCAGCAAAAATGACCAGTGACCAGTGACCAGTGACCAGTGACCAGTGACCAGTGACCAGCGAAAGTGACAAGTGACAAGTGACCTGGGACCAGTGACCAGTGACCAGTGACCAGTGACCAGTGACCAGCGAAATTGACCAGTGACCAGTGACCAGTGACCAGTGACCAGTGACCAGCGAAATTGACCAGCGACCATTGACCAGTGACCAGTGACCAGTGACCAGTGACAAGTGACCAGTGACCAGTGACCAGCGACCAGTGACCAGTGACCATTGACCAGTGACCAGTGACCAGCAAAAATGACCAGTGACCAGTGACAAGTGACCAGTGACCAGCGAAAGTGACCAGTGACCACTGACCAGTGACCAGTGACCAGTGACAAGTGACCTGGGACCAGTGACCAGTGACCAGTGACCAGCGACAGTGACCAGTGACCAGTGACCAGTGACCAGTGACAAGTGACCTGGGACCAGTGACCAGTGACCAGTGACCAGTGACCAGTGAGCAGTGACCAGTGACCAGTGACCAGCGAAAGTGACCAGTGACGAGTGACCAGTGACAAGTGACCAGTGACCAGTGACCAGTGACCAGTGACCAGTGACCAGTGACCAGTGACCAGTGACGAGTGACCAGTGATCAGCGAAAGTGAACAGTGACCAGTGACCAGTGACCAGTGACCAGTGACCAGCGAAAGTGACCAGTGACCAGTGACCAGTGACCAGTGACTAGTGACCAGCAACCAGTGACCAGTGACCAGTGACCAGTGACAAGCAAAATTGACCAGCAAAATTGACCAGTGCCCAGTGACCAGTGACCAATGACCAGTGACCAGTGACCAGTGACCAGTGACAAGTGTCCAGTGACCAGTGACCAGTGCCAACGACCAGTGACCAGTGACAAGTGACCAGTGACCAGTGACCAGTGATCAGTGACCAGTGAACAGTGACCAGTGACCAGTGACCAGTGACCAGCGAAAATGACCAGTGACCAGTGACCAGTGACCAGCGAAATTGACCAGTGACCAGTGACCAGTGAACAGTGACAAGTGACCAGTGACAAGTGACCAACGAAAGTGACCAGTGAACAGTGACCAGTGACAAGTGACCAGTGACAAGTGACCAACGAAAGTGGCCAGTGAACAGTGACCAGGGACCAGTGACCAGTGACGAGTGACCAGTGACCAGCGAAAGTGAACAGTGAGCAGTGACCAGTGACCAGTGACCAGCGAAAGTGACCAGTGACCAGTGACCAGTGACCAGTGACCAGTGACCAGTGACCAGTGACCAGTGACAAGTGACCTGGGACCAGTGACCAGTGACCAGTGACCAGTGACCAGCGAAATTGACCAGTGACCAGTGACCAGTGACCAGTCACCAGTGACCAGCGACCAGTGACCAGAGACCAGTACCCAGTGACCAGTGAAAAGTGACCACTGACCAGCGAAAGTGACCAGTGAACAGTGACCAGTGACCAGTGACCAGTGACCTGTGACCAGTGACCAGTGTCCAGTGACCAGTGACCAGCGAAAGTGACCAGCGACGAGTGACCAGTGACAAGTGACCAGTGACCAGTGACCAGTGACCAGTGACCAGTGACTAGTGACCAGCAACCAGTGACCAGTGACCAGTGACCAGTGACCAGCAAAATTGACCAGCACAATTGACCAGTGACAAGTGACCAGTGACCAGTGACCAGTGACCAGTGACCAGTGACCGGTGACCAGTGACCAGTGACCAGTGACCAGTGACCAGTGACCAGTGACCAGTGACCAGTGACCAGTGACAAGTGACCAGTGACCAGCTGCCAGTGACCAGTGACCAGTGACCAGTGACCAGTGACTAGCGAAAGTGACCAGTGACCAGTGACCAGTGACCAGTGACCAGTGACCAGTGACCAGTGACCAGTGACAAGTGACCAGTGACCAGCGACCAGTGACCAGTGACCAGTGACCAGCGAAATTGACCAGTGACCAGTGACCAGAGACCAGTGACTAGCCAAATTGACCAGTGACCAGTGACCAGTGGCCAGCGGTAGTGACCAGTGACCAGTGACCAGTCATCAGTGACCAGTGAACAGTGACCAGTGACCAGTGACCAGTGACCAGTGACCAGCGAAAGTGGCCAGTGAACAGTGACCAGGGACCAGTGACCAGTGACGAGTGACCAGTGACGAGCGAAAGTGAACAGTGAGCAGTGACCAGTGACCAGTGACCAGCGAAAGTGACCAGTGACCAGTGACCAGTGACCAGTGACCAGTGACCTGTGACCAGTGACCAGCCAAAGTGACCAGTGACCAGTGACCAGTGACCAGTGACCAGCGAAAGTGACCAGTGACCAGTGACCAGTGACCAGCGAAATTGACCAGTGACCAGTGACCAGAGACCAGTGACTAGCCAAATTGACCAGTGACCAGTGACCAGTGGCCAGCGGTAGTGACCAGTGACCAGTGACCAGTCATCAGTGACCAGTGAACAGTGACCAGTGACCAGTGGCCAGTGACCAGTGACCAGTGACCAGCGAAAGTGACCAGTGACCAGTGACCAGTGACCAGTGACCAGTGACCAGTGACAAGTGACCTGGGACCAGTGAAAGTGACCAGTGACCAGTGAACAGTGACCAGCGAAATTGACCAGTTTCCAGTAACCAGTGATAAGTGACCAGTGACCAGTGACCAGTGAACAGTGACAAGTGACCAGTGACAAGTGACCAACGAAAGTGACCAGTGAACAGTGACCAGTGACAAGTGACCAGTGACAAGTGACCAACGAAAGTGGCCAGTGAACAGTGACCAGGGACCAGTGACCAGTGACGAGTGACCAGTGACCAGCGAAAGTGAACAGTGAGCAGTGACCAGTGACCAGTGACCAGCGAAAGTGACCAGTGACCAGTGACCAGTGACCAGTGACCAGTGACCAGTGACCAGTGACAAGTTACCTGGGACCAGTGACCAGTGACCAGTGACCAGTGACCAGCGAAATTGACCAGTGACCAGTGACCAGTGACCAGTCACCAGTGACCAGCGACCAGTGACCAGAGACCAGTACCCAGTGACCAGTGACCAGTGACCACTGACCAGCGAAAGTGACCAGTGAACAGTGACCAGTGACCAGTGACCAGTGACCTGTGACCAGTGACCAGTGACCAGTGTCCAGTGACCAGTGACCAGCGAAAGTGACCAGTGACGAGTGACCAGTGACAAGTGACCAGTGACCAGTGACCAGTGACCAGTGACCAGTGACCAGTGACTAGTGACCAGCAACCAGTGACCAGTGACCAGTGACCAGTGACCAGCAAAATTGACCAGCAAAATTGACCAGTGACCAGTGACCAGCGACCAATGACCAGTGACCAGTGACCAGTGACCAGTGACAAGTGACCAGTGACCAGTGACCAGTGACCAGTGACCAGTGACCGGTGACCAGTGACCAGTGACCAGTGACCAGTGACCAGTGACCAGTGACCAGTGACCAGTGACCAGTGACCAGTGACCAGTGACCAGTGACCAGTGACAAGTGACCAGTGACCAGCTGCCAGTGACCAGTGACCAGTGACCAGTGACCAGTGACTAGCGAAAGTGACCAGTGACCAGTGACCAGTGACCAGTGACCAGTGACCAGTGACCAGTGACCAGTGACAAGTGACCAGTGACCAGCGACCAGTGACCAGTGACCAGTGACCAGTGACCAGCGAAAGTGACCAGTGACCAGTGACCAGTGACCAGTGACAAGTGACCAGTGCCCAGCGACCAGTGACCAGTGACCTGTGACCAGTGACCAGTGACCAGCGAAAGTGACCAGTGACCAGGGACCAGTGACCAGTGACCAGCGAAATTGACCAGTGACCAGTGACCAGTGACCAGTGACAAGTGACCAGTGACCAGTGACCAGTGACCAGTGACCAGTGACCAGTGACCAGTGACCAGTGACCAGCGAAAGTGACCAGTGACCAGTGACCAGTGACCAGTGACCAGCGAAAGTGACCAGTGACCAGTGACCAGTGACCAGCGAAATTGACCAGTGACCAGTGACCAGAGACCAGTGACTAGCCAAATTGACCAGTGACCAGTGACCAGTGACCAGCGAAAGTGACCAGTGACCAGTGACCAGTGACCAGTGACAAGTGACCTGGGACCAGTGAAAGTGACCAGTGACCAGTGAACAGTGACCAGCGAAATTGACCAGTTTCCAGTAACCAGTGATAAGTGACCAGTGACCAGTGACCAGCGAAAGTGACCAGTGAACAGTGACCAGGGACCAGTGACCAGTGACGAGTGACCAGTGACCAGCGAAAGTGAACAGTGAGCAGTGACCAGTGACCAGTGACCAGTGACCAGTGACCAGCGAAATTGACCAGTGACCAGTGACCAGTGAACAGTGACAAGTGACCAGTGACAAGTGAACAACGAAAGTGACCAGTGAACAGTGACCAGGGACCAGTGACCAGTGACGAGTGACCAGTGACCAGCGAAAGTGAACAGTGAGCAGTGACCAGTGACCAGTGACCAGTGACCAGTGACCAGCGAAAGTGACCAGTGACCAGTGACCAGTGACCAGTGACCAGTGACCAGTGACAAGTGACCTGGGACCAGTGACCAGTGACCAGTGACCAGTGACCAGTGACCAGTGACCAGTGACCAGTGACCAGTGACCAGCGAAAGTGACCAGTGACGAGTGACCAGTGACAAGTGACCAGTGACCAGTGACCAGTGACCAGTGACCAGTGACCAGTGACCAGTGACGAGTGACCAGTGATCAGCGAAAGTGAACAGTGACCAGTGACCAGTGACCAGTGACCAGTGACCAGCGAAAGTGACCAGTAACCAGTGACCAGTGACCAGTGACCAGTGACAAGTGACCTGGGACCAGTGACCAGTGACCAGTGACCAGCGAAAGTGACCAGTGACCAGTGACCAGTGACCAGTGACCAGTGACCAGTGACCAGCGGTAGTGACCAGTGACCAGTGACCAGTCATCAGTGACCAGTGAACAGTGACCAGTGACCAGTGACTAGTAACCAGCAACCAGTGACCAGTGACCAGTGACCAGTGACCAGCAAAATTGACCAGCAAAATTGACCAGTGACCAGTGACCAGTGACCAATGACCAGTGACCAGTGACCAGTGACCAGTGACAAGTGACCAGTGACCAGTGACCAGTGACCAGTGACCAGTGACCAGTGCCAACGACCAGTGACCAGTGACAAGTGACCAGTGACCAGTGACCAGTGATCAGTGACCAGTGAACAGTGACCAGTGACCAGTGACCAGTGACCAGCGAAAATGACCAGTGACCAGTGACCAGTGACCAGCGAAATTGACCAGTGACCAGTGACCAGTGAACAGTGACAAGTGACCAGTGACAAGTGACCAACGAAAGTGACCAGTGAACAGTGACCAGGGACCAGTGACCAGTGACGAGTGACCAGTGACCAGCGAAAGTGAACAGTGAGCAGTGACCAGTGACCAGTGACCAGTGACCAGTGACCAGCGAAAGTGATCAGTGACCAGTGACCAGTGACCAGTGACCTGTGACAAGTGACCAGTGACCAGCGACCAGTGACCAGTGACCAGTGACCAGTGACCAGTGACCAGCGAAAGTGACCAGTGACCAGCGAAAGTGACCAGGGACCAGTGACCAGTGACCAGTGAGCTGTGACCAGTGACCAGTGACCAGTGAACTGTGACCAGTGACCAGTGACCAGCGAAAGTGACCAGTGACCAGTGACCAGCGAAAGTGACCAGTGACCAGTGACCAGTGACCAGTGTCCAGTGTCCAGTGACCAGTGACCAGTGATAAGTGACCAGTGACCAGTGACCAGTGACCAGCGACCAGTGACCAGTGACCAGTGAATAGTGACCAGTGACCAGTGAACAGCGAAAGTGACCAGTGACCAGTGACCTGTGACCTGTGACCAGTGACCAGTGACCAGTGACCAGTGACCAGTGACGAGCGAAATGGACCAGTGACCAGTAACTAGTGACCAGCGATCAATGACCAGTGACCACTGACCAGCGAAAGTGACCAGTGACCAGTGACCAGTGACCAGCGAAATTGACCAGTCACCAGTGACCAGTGGCCAGTGACCAGCGACCAGTGACCAATGACCAGTGACCAGTGACCAGTGACCAGTGACAAGTGACCAGTGACCAGTGACCGGCGAAAGTGACCAGTGAACAGTGACCAGTGACCAGTGACCAGTGAATAGTGACCAGTGACCAGTGAACAGCGAAAGTGACCAGTGACCAGTGACCTGTGACCAGTGACCAGTGACCAGTGACCATTGACCAGTGACCAGTGACCAGTGACCAGCGAAAGTGACCAGGGACAAGCGTCCAGTGACCAGTGACCAGTGACCAGTGACCAGCGAAAGTGACCAGTGACCAGTGACCAGTGACCAGTGACCAGTGACCAGTGACCAGTGACAAGTGACCTGGGACCAGTGAAAGTGACCAGTGACCAGTGAACAGTGACCAGAGAAATTGACCAGTGAACAGTGATCAGCGAAATTGACCAGTGACCATTAACCAGTGACCAGCGAAAGTGACCAGTGACGAGTGACCAGTGACAAGTGACCAGTGACAAGTGACCAGTGACCACTGACCAGTGACCAGTGACCAGCGACCAGTGACCAGTGACCAGTGACCGGGGACCAGTGGCCAGCGAAAGTGACCAGCGACCAGTGACCAGTGACCAGTGACCAGTGACTAGCCAAATTGAGCAGTGAGCAGTGACCAGTGACCAGTGACCAGTGACCAGTGACCAGTGACCAGCGAAATTGACCAGCGACCATTGACCAGTGACCAGCGAAAGTGACCAGTGACGAGTGACCTGTGACAAGTGACCAGTGACCAGCGACCAGTGACCAGCGAAAGTGACCAGTGACCAGTGACCAGTGACCAGCGACCAGTGACCAGTGACCAGTGACCAGTGACCAGCAAAATTGACCAGCAAAATTGACCAGTGACCAGTGACCAGTGACCAGTGACCAGTGACCAGTGACCAGTGACCAGCGAAAGTGACCAGTGACCAGTGACCAGTGACCAGTGACCAGTGACCAGTGACAAGTGACCTGGGACCAGTGAAAGTGACCAGTGACCAGTGAACAGTGACCAGCGAAATTGACCAGTTTCCAGTAACCAGTGATAAGTGACCAGTGACCAGTGACCAGCGAAAGTGACCAGTGAACAGTGACCAGGGACCAGTGACCAGTGACGAGTGACCAGTGACCAGCGAAAGTGAACAGTGAGCAGTGACCAGTGACCAGTGACCAGTGACCAGTGACCAGCGAAAGTGACCAGTGACCAGTGACCAGTGACCAGTGACCAGTGACCAGTGACCATTGACCAGTGACCAGTGACCAGTGACCAGCGAAAGTGACCAGGGACAAGCGTCCAGTGACCAGTGACCAGTGACCAGTGACCAGCGAAAGTGACCAGTGACCAGTGACCAGTGACCAGTGACCAGTGACCAGTGACCAGTGACAAGTGACCTGGGACCAGTGAAAGTGACCAGTGACCAGTGAACAGTGACCAGCGAAATTGACCAGTTTCCAGTGACCAGTGATAAGTGACCAGTGACCAGTGACCAGCGAAAGTGACCAGTGAACAGTGATCAGCGAAATTGACCAGTGACCATTAACCAGTGACCAGCGAAAGTGACCAGTGACGAGTGACCAGTGACAAGTGACCAGTGACAAGTGACCAGTGACCACTGACCAGTGACCAGTGACCAGCGACCAGTGACCAGTGACCAGTGACCGGGGACCAGTGACCAGTGACCAGTGACCAGTGACCAGTGACAAGTGACCAGTGACCAGCTGCCAGTGACCAGTGACCAGTGACCAGTGACCAGTGACTAGCGAAAGTGACCAGTGACCAGTGACCAGTGACCAGTGACCAGTGACCAGTGACCAGTGACCAGTGACCAGTGACAAGTGACCAGTGACCATCGACCAGTGACCAGTGACCAGTGACCAGTGACCAGTGATAAGTGACCAGTGACCAGTGACCAGTGACCAGCGACCAGTGACCAGTGACCAGTGAATAGTGACCAGTGACCAGTGAACAGCGAAAGTGACCAGTGACCAGTGACCTGTGACCTGTGACCAGTGACCAGTGACCAGTGACCAGTGACCAGTGACGAGCGAAATGGACCAGTGACCAGTGACTAGTGACCAGCGATCAATGACCAGTGACCACTGACCAGCGAAAGTGACCAGTGACCAGTGACCAGTGACCAGCGAAACTGACCAGTCACCAGTGACCAGTGGCCAGTGACCAGCGACCAGTGACCAATGACCAGTGACCAGTGACCAGTGACCAGTGGCAAGTGACCAGTGACCAGTGACCGGCGAAAGTGACCAGTGAACAGTGACCAGTGACCAGTGACCAGTGAATAGTGACCAGTGACCAGTGAACAGCGAAAGTGACCAGTGACCAGTGACCAGTGACCAGTGACCAGTGACCAGCCAAAGTGACCAGTGACCAGTGACCAGTGACCAGTGACCAGCGAAAGTGACCAGTGACCAGCGAAATTGACCAGTGACCAGTGACCAGAGACCAGTGACTAGCCAAATTGACCAGTGACCAGTGACCAGTGGCCAGCGGTAGTGACCAGTGACCAGTGACCAGTCATCAGTGACCAGTGAACAGTGACCAGTGACCAGTGACCAGTGACCAGTGACCAGTGACCAGCGAAAGTGACCAGTGACCAGTGACCAGTGACCAGTGACCAGTGACCAGTGACCAGTGACAAGTGACCTGGGACCAGTGAAAGTGACCAGTGACCAGTGAACAGTGACCAGCGAAATTGACCAGTTTCCAGTAACCAGTGATAAGTGACCAGTGACCAGTGACCAGCGAAAGTGACCAGTGAACAGTGACCAGGGACCAGTGACCAGTGACGAGTGACCAGTGACCAGCGAAAGTGAACAGTGAGCAGTGACCAGTGACCAGTGACCAGTGACCAGTGACCAGCGAAATTGACCAGTGACCAGTGACCAGTGAACAGTGACAAGTGACCAGTGACAAGTGAACAACGAAATTGACCAGTGAACAGTGATCAGCGAAATTGACCAGTGACCATTAACCAGTGACCAGCGAAAGTGACCAGTGACGAGTGACCAGTGACAAGTGACCAGTGACAAGTGACCAGTGACCACTGACAAGTGACCAGTGACGAGTGACCAGCGACCAGTGACCAGTGACCAGCAAAAATGACCAGTGACCAGTGACCAGTGACCAGTGACCAGTGACCAGTGACCAGCGAAAGTGACAAGTGACAAGTGACCTGGGACCAGTGACCAGTGACCAGTGACCAGTGACCAGTGACCAGCGAAATTGACCAGTGACCAGTGACCAGTGACCAGTGACCAGTGACCAGCGAAATTGACCAGCGACCATTGACCAGTGACCAGTGACCAGTGACCAGTGACAAGTGACCAGTGACCAGTGACCAGCGACCAGTGACCAGTGACCATTGACCAGTGACCAGTGACCAGCAAAAATGACCAGTGACCAGTGACAAGTGACCAGTGACCAGCGAAAGTGACCAGTGACCACTGACCAGTGACCAGTGACCAGTGACAAGTGACCTGGGACCAGTGACCAGTGACCAGTGACCAGCGACAGTGACCAGTGACCAGTGAACAGTGACCAGTGACAAGTGACCTGGGACCAGTGACCAGTGACCAGTGACCAGTGACCAGTGAGCAGTGACCAGTGACCAGTGACCAGCGAAAGTGACCAGTGACGAGTGACCAGTGACAAGTGACCAGTGACCAGTGACCAGTGACCAGTGACCAGTGACCAGTGACCAGTGACCAGTGACGAGTGACCAGTGATCAGCGAAAGTGAACAGTGACCAGTGACCAGTGACCAGTGACCAGTGACCAGCGAAAGTGACCAGTGACCAGTGACCAGTGACCAGTGACTAGTGACCAGCAACCAGTGACCAGTGACCAGTGACCAGTGACAAGCAAAATTGACCAGCAAAATTGACCAGTGCCCAGTGACCAGTGACCAATGACCAGTGACCAGTGACCAGTGACCAGTGACAAGTGACCAGTGACCAGTGACCAGTGCCAACGACCAGTGACCAGTGACAAGTGACCAGTGACCAGTGACCAGTGATCAGTGACCAGTGAACAGTGACCAGTGACCAGTGACCGGTGACCAGTGACCAGTGACCAGTGACCAGTGACCAGTGACCAGTGACCAGTGACCAGTGACCAGTGACCAGTGACCAGTGACAAGTGACCAGTGACCAGCTGCCAGTGACCAGTGACCAGTGACCAGTGACCAGTGACTAGCGAAAGTGACCAGTGACCAGTGACCAGTGACCAGTGACCAGTGACCAGTGACCAGTGACCAGTGACAAGTGACCAGTGACCAGCGACCAGTGACCAGTGACCAGTGACCAGTGACCAGCGAAAGTGACCAGTGACCAGTGACCAGTGACCAGTGACCAGTGACCAGTGACCAGTGACCAGTGACCAGTGACCAGTGACCAGCGAAAGTGACCAGTGACCAGGGACCAGTGACCAGTGACCAGCGAAATTGACCAGTGACCAGTGACCAGTGACCAGTGACAAGTGACCAGTGACCAGTGACCAGTGACCAGTGACCAGTGACCAGTGACCAGCGAAAGTGACCAGTGACCAGTGACCAGTGACCAGTGACCAGCGAAAGTGACCAGTGACCAGTGACCAGTGACCAGCGAAATTGACCAGTGACCAGTGACCAGAGACCAGTGACTAGCCAAATTGACCAGTGACCAGTGACCAGTGACCAGCGAAAGTGACCAGTGACCACTGACCAGTGACCAGTGACCAGCGACCAGTGACCAGTGACCAGTGACCAGCGAAAGTGACCAGTGACCAGTGACCAGTGACCAGTGACCAGCGAAATTGACCAGTGACCAGTGACCAGTCACCAGTCACCAGTGACCAGCGACCAGTGACCAGAGACCAGTACCCAGTGACCAGTGACCAGTGACCACTGACCAGTGACCAGCGAAAGTGACCAGTGACCAGTGACCAGTGACCAGTGACCAGTGACCAGTGACCAGTGACCAGTGACAAGTGACCAGTGACCAGCGACCAGTGACCAGTGACCAGTGACCAGTGACCAGTGACCAGCGAAGGTGACCAGTGACCAGGGACCAGTGACCAGTGACCAGCGAAATTGACCAGTGACCAGTGACCAGTGACCAGTGACAAGTGACCAGTGACCAGTGACCAGTGACCAGTGACCAGTGACCAGTGACCAGCCAAAGTGACCAGTGACCAGTGACCAGTGACCAGTGACCAGCGAAAGTGACCAGTGACCAGTGACCAGTGACCAGCGAAATTGACCAGTGACCAGTGACCAGAGACCAGTGACTAGCCAAATTGACCAGTGACCAGTGACCAGTGGCCAGCGGTAGTGACCAGTGACCAGTGACCAGTCATCAGTGACCAGTGAACAGTGACCAGTGACCAGTGACCAGTGACCAGTGACCAGTGACCAGCGAAAGTGACCAGTGACCAGTGACCAGTGACCAGTGACCAGTGACCAGTGACAAGTGACCTGGGACCAGTGAAAGTGACCAGTGACCAGTGAACAGTGACCAGCGAAATTGACCAGTTTCCAGTAACCAGTGATAAGTGACCAGTGACCAGTGACCAGCGAAAGTGACCAGTGAACAGTGACCAGGGACCAGTGACCAGTGACGAGTGACCAGTGACCAGCGAAAGTGAACAGTGAGCAGTGACCAGTGACCAGTGACCAGTGACCAGTGACCAGCGAAATTGACCAGTGACCAGTGACCAGTGAACAGTGACAAGTGACCAGTGACAAGTGAACAACGAAATTGACCAGTGAACAGTGATCAGCGAAATTGACCAGTGACCATTAACCAGTGACCAGCGAAAGTGACCAGTGACGAGTGACCAGTGACAAGTGACCAGTGACAAGTGACCAGTGACCACTGACAAGTGACCAGTGACCAGTGACCAGCGACCAGTGACCAGTGACCAGCAAAAATGACCAGTGACCAGTGACCAGTGACCAGTGACCAGTGACCAGTGACCAGCGAAAGTGACAAGTGACAAGTGACCTGGGACCAGTGACCAGTGACCAGTGACCAGTGACCAGTGACCAGCGAAAGTGACCAGTAACCAGTGACCAGTGACCAGTGACCAGTGACAAGTGACCTGGGACCAGTGACCAGTGACCAGTGACCAGCGAAAGTGACCAGTGACCAGTGACCAGTGACCAGTGACCAGTGACCAGTGACCAGCGGTAGTGACCAGTGACCAGTGACCAGTCATCAGTGACCAGTGAACAGTGACCAGTGACCAGTGACTAGTAACCAGCAACCAGTGACCAGTGACCAGTGACCAGTGACCAGCAAAATTGACCAGCAAAATTGACCAGTGACCAGTGACCAGTGACCAATGACCAGTGACCAGTGACCAGTGACCAGTGACAAGTGACCAGTGACCAGTGACCAGTGACCAGTGACCAGTGACCAGTGCCAACGACCAGTGACCAGTGACAAGTGACCAGTGACCAGTGACCAGTGATCAGTGACCAGTGAACAGTGACCAGTGACCAGTGACCAGTGACCAGCGAAAATGACCAGTGACCAGTGACCAGTGACCAGCGAAATTGACCAGTGACCAGTGACCAGTGAACAGTGACAAGTGACCAGTGACAAGTGACCAACGAAAGTGACCAGTGAACAGTGACCAGGGACCAGTGACCAGTGACGAGTGACCAGTGACCAGCGAAAGTGAACAGTGAGCAGTGACCAGTGACCAGTGACCAGTGACCAGTGACCAGCGAAAGTGATCAGTGACCAGTGACCAGTGACCAGTGACCAGTGACAAGTGACCAGTGACCAGCGACCAGTGACCAGTGACCAGTGACCAGTGACCAGTGACCAGCGAAAGTGACCAGTGACCAGCGAAAGTGACCAGGGACCAGTGACCAGTGACCAGTGAGCTGTGACCAGTGACCAGTGACCAGTGAACTGTGACCAGTGACCAGTGACCAGCGAAAGTGACCAGTGACCAGTGACCAGCGAAAGTGACCAGTGACCAGTGACCAGTGACCAGTGTCCAGTGTCCAGTGACCAGTGACCAGTGATAAGTGACCAGTGACCAGTGACCAGTGACCAGCGACCAGTGACCAGTGACCAGTGAATAGTGACCAGTGACCAGTGAACAGCGAAAGTGACCAGTGACCAGTGACCTGTGACCTGTGACCAGTGACCAGTGACCAGTGACCAGTGACCAGTGACGAGCGAAATGGACCAGTGACCAGTAACTAGTGACCAGCGATCAATGACCAGTGACCACTGACCAGCGAAAGTGACCAGTGACCAGTGACCAGTGACCAGCGAAATTGACCAGTCACCAGTGACCAGTGGCCAGTGACCAGCGACCAGTGACCAATGACCAGTGACCAGTGACCAGTGACCAGTGACAAGTGACCAGTGACCAGTGACCGGCGAAAGTGACCAGTGAACAGTGACCAGTGACCAGTGACCAGTGAATAGTGACCAGTGACCAGTGAACAGCGAAAGTGACCAGTGACCAGTGACCTGTGACCAGTGACCAGTGACCAGTGACCATTGACCAGTGACCAGTGACCAGTGACCAGCGAAAGTGACCAGGGACAAGCGTCCAGTGACCAGTGACCAGTGACCAGTGACCAGCGAAAGTGACCAGTGACCAGTGACCAGTGACCAGTGACCAGTGACCAGTGACCAGTGACAAGTGACCTGGGACCAGTGAAAGTGACCAGTGACCAGTGAACAGTGACCAGAGAAATTGACCAGTGAACAGTGATCAGCGAAATTGACCAGTGACCATTAACCAGTGACCAGCGAAAGTGACCAGTGACGAGTGACCAGTGACAAGTGACCAGTGACAAGTGACCAGTGACCACTGACCAGTGACCAGTGACCAGCGACCAGTGACCAGTGACCAGTGACCGGGGACCAGTGGCCAGCGAAAGTGACCAGCGACCAGTGACCAGTGACCAGTGACCAGTGACTAGCCAAATTGAGCAGTGAGCAGTGACCAGTGACCAGTGACCAGTGACCAGTGACCAGTGACCAGCGAAATTGACCAGCGACCATTGACCAGTGACCAGCGAAAGTGACCAGTGACGAGTGACCTGTGACAAGTGACCAGTGACCAGCGACCAGTGACCAGCGAAAGTGACCAGTGACCAGTGACCAGTGACCAGCGACCAGTGACCAGTGACCAGTGACCAGTGACCAGCAAAATTGACCAGCAAAATTGACCAGTGACCAGTGACCAGTGACCAGTGACCAGTGACCAGTGACCAGTGACCAGCGAAAGTGACCAGTGACCAGTGACCAGTGACCAGTGACCAGTGACCAGTGACAAGTGACCTGGGACCAGTGAAAGTGACCAGTGACCAGTGAACAGTGACCAGCGAAATTGACCAGTTTCCAGTAACCAGTGATAAGTGACCAGTGACCAGTGACCAGCGAAAGTGACCAGTGAACAGTGACCAGGGACCAGTGACCAGTGACGAGTGACCAGTGACCAGCGAAAGTGAACAGTGAGCAGTGACCAGTGAACAGTGACAAGTGACCAGTGACAAGTGAACAACGAAAGTGACCAGTGAACAGTGACCAGGGACCAGTGACCAGTGACGAGTGACCAGTGACCAGCGAAAGTGAACAGTGAGCAGTGACCAGTGACCAGTGACCAGTGACCAGTGACCAGCGAAAGTGACCAGTGACCAGTGACCAGTGACCAGTGACCAGTGACCAGTGACCATTGACCAGTGACCAGTGACCAGTGACCAGCGAAAGTGACCAGGGACAAGCGTCCAGTGACCAGTGACCAGTGACCAGTGACCAGCGAAAGTGACCAGTGACCAGTGACCAGTGACCAGTGACCAGTGACCAGTGACCAGTGACAAGTGACCTGGGACCAGTGAAAGTGACCAGTGACCAGTGAACAGTGACCAGCGAAATTGACCAGTTTCCAGTGACCAGTGATAAGTGACCAGTGACCAGTGACCAGCGAAAGTGACCAGTGAACAGTGATCAGCGAAATTGACCAGTGACCATTAACCAGTGACCAGCGAAAGTGACCAGTGACGAGTGACCAGTGACAAGTGACCAGTGACAAGTGACCAGTGACCACTGACCAGTGACCAGTGACCAGCGACCAGTGACCAGTGACCAGTGACCGGGGACCAGTGACCAGTGACCAGTGACCAGTGACCAGTGACCAGTGACCAGTGACAAGTGACCAGTGACCAGCTGCCAGTGACCAGTGACCAGTGACCAGTGACCAGTGACTAGCGAAAGTGACCAGTGACCAGTGACCAGTGACCAGTGACCAGTGACCAGTGACCAGTGACCAGTGACCAGTGACAAGTGACCAGTGACCAGCGACCAGTGACCAGTGACCAGTGACCAGTGACCAGTGATAAGTGACCAGTGACCAGTGACCAGTGACCAGCGACCAGTGACCAGTGACCAGTGAATAGTGACCAGTGACCAGTGAACAGCGAAAGTGACCAGTGACCAGTGACCTGTGACCTGTGACCAGTGACCAGTGACCAGTGACCAGTGACCAGTGACGAGCGAAATGGACCAGTGACCAGTGACTAGTGACCAGCGATCAATGACCAGTGACCACTGACCAGCGAAAGTGACCAGTGACCAGTGACCAGTGACCAGCGAAACTGACCAGTCACCAGTGACCAGTGGCCAGTGACCAGCGACCAGTGACCAATGACCAGTGACCAGTGACCAGTGACCAGTGGCAAGTGACCAGTGACCAGTGACCGGCGAAAGTGACCAGTGAACAGTGACCAGTGACCAGTGACCAGTGAATAGTGACCAGTGACCAGTGAACAGCGAAAGTGACCAGTGACCAGTGACCAGTGACCAGTGACCAGTGACCAGCCAAAGTGACCAGTGACCAGTGACCAGTGACCAGTGACCAGCGAAAGTGACCAGTGACCAGTGACCAGTGACCAGCGAAATTGACCAGTGACCAGTGACCAGAGACCAGTGACTAGCCAAATTGACCAGTGACCAGTGACCAGTGGCCAGCGGTAGTGACCAGTGACCAGTGACCAGTCATCAGTGACCAGTGAACAGTGACCAGTGACCAGTGACCAGTGACCAGTGACCAGTGACCAGCGAAAGTGACCAGTGACCAGTGACCAGTGACCAGTGACCAGTGACCAGTGACCAGTGACAAGTGACCTGGGACCAGTGAAAGTGACCAGTGACCAGTGAACAGTGACCAGCGAAATTGACCAGTTTCCAGTAACCAGTGATAAGTGACCAGTGACCAGTGACCAGCGAAAGTGACCAGTGAACAGTGACCAGGGACCAGTGACCAGTGACGAGTGACCAGTGACCAGCGAAAGTGAACAGTGAGCAGTGACCAGTGACCAGTGACCAGTGACCAGTGACCAGCGAAATTGACCAGTGACCAGTGACCAGTGAACAGTGACAAGTGACCAGTGACAAGTGAACAACGAAATTGACCAGTGAACAGTGATCAGCGAAATTGACCAGTGACCATTAACCAGTGACCAGCGAAAGTGACCAGTGACGAGTGACCAGTGACAAGTGACCAGTGACAAGTGACCAGTGACCACTGACAAGTGACCAGTGACGAGTGACCAGCGACCAGTGACCAGTGACCAGCAAAAATGACCAGTGACCAGTGACCAGTGACCAGTGACCAGTGACCAGTGACCAGCGAAAGTGACAAGTGACAAGTGACCTGGGACCAGTGACCAGTGACCAGTGACCAGTGACCAGTGACCAGCGAAATTGACCAGTGACCAGTGACCAGTGACCAGTGACCAGTGACCAGCGAAATTGACCAGCGACCATTGACCAGTGACCAGTGACCAGTGACCAGTGACAAGTGACCAGTGACCAGTGACCAGCGACCAGTGACCAGTGACCATTGACCAGTGACCAGTGACCAGCAAAAATGACCAGTGACCAGTGACAAGTGACCAGTGACCAGCGAAAGTGACCAGTGACCACTGACCAGTGACCAGTGACCAGTGACAAGTGACCTGGGACCAGTGACCAGTGACCAGTGACCAGCGACAGTGACCAGTGACCAGTGACCAGTGACCAGTGACAAGTGACCTGGGACCAGTGACCAGTGACCAGTGACCAGTGACCAGTGACCAGTGAGCAGTGACCAGTGACCAGTGACCAGCGAAAGTGACCAGTGACGAGTGACCAGTGACAAGTGACCAGTGACCAGTGACCAGTGACCAGTGACCAGTGACCAGTGACCAGTGACCAGTGACGAGTGACCAGTGATCAGCGAAAGTGAACAGTGACCAGTGACCAGTGACCAGTGACCAGTGACCAGCGAAAGTGACCAGTGACCAGTGACCAGTGACCAGTGACTAGTGACCAGCAACCAGTGACCAGTGACCAGTGACCAGTGACAAGCAAAATTGACCAGCAAAATTGACCAGTGCCCAGTGACCAGTGACCAATGACCAGTGACCAGTGACCAGTGACCAGTGACAAGTGACCAGTGACCAGTGACCAGTGCCAACGACCAGTGACCAGTGACAAGTGACCAGTGACCAGTGACCAGTGATCAGTGACCAGTGAACAGTGACCAGTGACCAGTGACCAGTGACCAGCGAAAATGACCAGTGACCAGTGACCAGTGACCAGCGAAATTGACCAGTGACCAGTGACCAGTGAACAGTGACAAGTGACCAGTGACAAGTGACCAACGAAAGTGACCAGTGAACAGTGACCAGTGACAAGTGACCAGTGACAAGTGACCAACGAAAGTGGCCAGTGAACAGTGACCAGGGACCAGTGACCAGTGACGAGTGACCAGTGACCAGCGAAAGTGAACAGTGAGCAGTGACCAGTGACCAGTGACCAGCGAAAGTGACCAGTGACCAGTGACCAGTGACCAGTGACCAGTGACCAGTGACCAGTGACCAGTGACAAGTGACCTGGGACCAGTGACCAGTGACCAGTGACCAGTGACCAGCGAAATTGACCAGTGACCAGTGACCAGTGACCAGTCACCAGTGACCAGCGACCAGTGACCAGAGACCAGTACCCAGTGACCAGTGAAAAGTGACCACTGACCAGCGAAAGTGACCAGTGAACAGTGACCAGTGACCAGTGACCAGTGACCTGTGACCAGTGACCAGTGTCCAGTGACCAGTGACCAGCGAAAGTGACCAGTGACGAGTGACCAGTGACAAGTGACCAGTGACCAGTGACCAGTGACCAGTGACCAGTGACTAGTGACCAGCAACCAGTGACCAGTGACCAGTGACCAGTGACCAGCAAAATTGACCAGCAAAATTGACCAGTGACAAGTGACCAGTGACCAGTGACCAGTGACCAGTGACCAGTGACCGGTGACCAGTGACCAGTGACCAGTGACCAGTGACCAGTGACCAGTGACCAGTGACCAGTGACCAGTGTCCAGTGACAAGTGACCAGTGACCAGCTGCCAGTGACCAGTGACCAGTGACCAGTGACCAGTGACTAGCGAAAGTGACCAGTGACCAGTGACCAGTGACCAGTGACCAGTGACCAGTGACCAGTGACCAGTGACAAGTGACCAGTGACCAGCGACCAGTGACCAGTGACCAGTGACCAGTGACCAGCGAAAGTGACCAGTGACCAGTGACCAGTGACCAGTGACCAGTGACCAGTGACCAGTGACCAGTGACCAGTGACCAGCGAAAGTGACCAGTGACCAGGGACCAGTGACCAGTGACCAGCGAAATTGACCAGTGACCAGTGACCAGTGACCAGTGACAAGTGACCAGTGACCAGTGACCAGTGACCAGTGACCAGTGACCAGTGACCAGTGACCAGTGACCAGCGAAAGTGACCAGTGACCAGTGACCAGTGACCAGTGACGAGCGAAAGTGACCAGTGACCAGTGACCAGTGACCAGCGAAATTGACCAGTGACCAGTGACCAGAGACCAGTGACTAGCCAAATTGACCAGTGACCAGTGACCAGTGACCAGCGAAAGTGACCAGTGACCAATGACCAGTCACCAGTGACCAGCGACCAGTGACCAGTGACCAGTGACCGGGGACCAGTGGCCAGCGAAAGTGACCAGCGACCAGTGACCAGTGACCAGTGACCAGTGACTAGCCAAATTGAGCAGTGAGCAGTGACCAGTGACCAGTGACCAGTGACCAGTGACCAGTGACCAGCGAAATTGACCAGCGACCATTGACCAGTGACCAGCGAAAGTGACCAGTGACGAGTGACCTGTGACAAGTGACCAGTGACCAGCGACCAGTGACCAGCGAAAGTGACCAGTGACCAGTGACCAGTGACCAGCGACCAGTGACCAGTGACCAGTGACCAGTGACCAGCAAAATTGACCAGCAAAATTGACCAGTGACCAGTGACCAGTGACCAGTGACCAGTGACCAGTGACCAGTGACAAGTGACCAGTGACCAGTGACCAGTGACCAGTGACCAGTGACCAGTGCCAACGACCAGTGACCAGCGAAAGTGACCAGGGACCAGTGACCAGTGACCAGCGAAATTGACCAGTGACCAGTGACCAGAGACCAGTGACTAGCCAAATTGACCAGTGACCAGTGACCAGTGGGCAGCGGTAGTGACCAGTGACCAGTGACCAGTCATCAGTGACCAGTGAACAGTGACCAGTGACCAGTGACCAGTGACCAGTGACCAGCGAAAGTGGCCAGTGAACAGTGACCAGGGACCAGTGACCAGTGACGAGTGACCAGTGACGAGCGAAAGTGAACAGTGAGCAGTGACCAGTGACCAGTGACCAGCGAAAGTGACCAGTGACCAGTGACCAGTGACCAGTGACCAGTGACCAGTGACCAGTGACCAGCCAAAGTGACCAGTGACCAGTGACCAGTGACCAGTGACCAGCGAAAGTGACCAGTGACCAGTGACCAGTGACCAGCGAAATTGACCAGTGACCAGTGACCAGAGACCAGTGACTAGCCAAATTGACCAGTGACCAGTGACCAGTGGCCAGCGGTAGTGACCAGTGACCAGTGACCAGTCATCAGTGACCAGTGAACAGTGACCAGTGACCAGTGGCCAGTGACCAGTGACCAGTGACCAGCGAAAGTGACCAGTGACCAGTGACCAGTGACCAGTGACCAGTGACCAGTGACAAGTGACCTGGGACCAGTGAAAGTGACCAGTGACCAGTGAACAGTGACCAGCGAAATTGACCAGTTTCCAGTAACCAGTGATAAGTGACCAGTGACCAGTGACCAGCGAAAGTGACCAGTGAACAGTGACCAGGGACCAGTGACCAGTGACGAGTGACCAGTGACCAGCGAAAGTGAACAGTGAGCAGTGACCAGTGACCAGTGACCAGTGACCAGTGACCAGCGAAATTGACCAGTGACCAGTGACCAGTGAACAGTGACAAGTGACCAGTGACAAGTGAACAACGAAATTGACCAGTGAACAGTGATCAGCGAAATTGACCAGTGACCATTAACCAGTGACCAGCGAAAGTGACCAGTGACGAGTGACCAGTGACAAGTGACCAGTGACAAGTGACCAGTGACCACTGACAAGTGACCAGTGACCAGTGACCAGCGACCAGTGACCAGTGACCAGCAAAAATGACCAGTGACCAGTGACCAGTGACCAGTGACCAGTGACCAGTGACCAGCGAAAGTGACAAGTGACAAGTGACCTGGGACCAGTGACCAGTGACCAGTGACCAGTGACCAGTGATCAGCGAAATTGACCAGTGACCATTGACCAGTGACCAGTGACCAGTGACCAGTGACAAGTGACCAGTGACCAGTGACCAGCGACCAGTGACCAGTGACCATTGACCAGTGACCAGTGACCAGCAAAAATGACCAGTGACCAGTGACAAGTGACCAGTGACCAGCGAAAGTGACCAGTGACCAGTGACAAGTGACCTGGGACCAGTGACCAGTGACCAGTGACCAGCGACAGTGACCAGTGACCAGTGACCAGTGACCAGTGACAAGTGACCTGGGACCAGTGACCAGTGACCAGTGACCAGTGACCAGTGAGCAGTGACCAGTGACCAGTGACCAGCGAAAGTGACCAGTGACGAGTGACCAGTGACAAGTGAACAGTGACCAGTGACCAGTGACCAGTGACCAGTGACCAGTGACCAGTGACCAGTGACGAGTGACCAGAGATCAGCGAAAGTGAACAGTGACCAGTGACCAGTGACCAGTGACCAGTGACCAGCGAAAGTGACCAGTGACCAGTGACCAGTGACCAGTGACTAGTGACCAGCAACCAGTGACCAGTGACCAGTGACCAGTGACCAGCAAAATTGACCAGCAAAATTGACCAGTGCCCAGTGACCAGTGACCAATGACGAGTGACCAGTGACCAGTGACCAGTGACAAGTGACCAGTGACCAGTGACCAGTGCCAACGACCAGTGACCAGTGACAAGTGACCAGTGACCAGTGACCAGTGATCAGTGACCAGTGAACAGTGACCAGTGACCAGTGACCAGTGACCAGCGAAAATGACCAGTGACGAGTGACCAGTGACCAGCGAAAGTGAACAGTGAGCAGTGACCAGTGACCAGTGACCAGCGAAAGTGACCAGTGACCAGTGACCAGTGACCAGTGACCAGTGACCAGTGACCAGTGACCAGTGACAAGTGACCTGGGACCAGTGACCAGTGACCAGTGACCAGTGACCAGCGAAATTGACCAGTGACCAGTGACCAGTGACCAGTCACCAGTGACCAGCGACCAGTGACCAGAGACCAGTACCCAGTGACCAGTGACCAGTGACCACTGACCAGTGACCAGCGAAAGTGACCAGTGACCAGTGACCAGTGACCAGTGACCAGTGACCAGTGACCAGTGACCAGTGACAAGTGACCAGTGACCAGCGACCAGTGACCAGTGACCAGTGACCAGTGACCAGTGACCAGCGAAGGTGACCAGTGACCAGGGACCAGTGACCAGTGACCAGCGAAATTGACCAGTGACCAGTGACCAGTGACCAGTGACAAGTGACCAGTGACCAGTGACCAGTGACCAGTGACCAGTGACCAGTGACCAGCCAAAGTGACCAGTGACCAGTGACCAGTGACCAGTGACCAGCGAAAGTGACCAGTGACCAGTGACCAGTGACCAGCGAAATTGACCAGTGACCAGTGACCAGAGACCAGTGACTAGCCAAATTGACCAGTGACCAGTGACCAGTGGCCAGCGGTAGTGACCAGTGACCAGTGACCAGTCATCAGTGACCAGTGAACAGTGACCAGTGACCAGTGACCAGTGACCAGTGACCAGTGACCAGCGAAAGTGACCAGTGACCAGTGACCAGTGACCAGTGACCAGTGACCAGTGACAAGTGACCTGGGACCAGTGAAAGTGACCAGTGACCAGTGAACAGTGACCAGCGAAATTGACCAGTTTCCAGTAACCAGTGATAAGTGACCAGTGACCAGTGACCAGCGAAAGTGACCAGTGAACAGTGACCAGGGACCAGTGACCAGTGACGAGTGACCAGTGACCAGCGAAAGTGAACAGTGAGCAGTGACCAGTGACCAGTGACCAGTGACCAGTGACCAGCGAAATTGACCAGTGACCAGTGACCAGTGAACAGTGACAAGTGACCAGTGACAAGTGAACAACGAAATTGACCAGTGAACAGTGATCAGCGAAATTGACCAGTGACCATTAACCAGTGACCAGCGAAAGTGACCAGTGACGAGTGACCAGTGACAAGTGACCAGTGACAAGTGACCAGTGACCACTGACAAGTGACCAGTGACCAGTGACCAGCGACCAGTGACCAGTGACCAGCAAAAATGACCAGTGACCAGTGACCAGTGACCAGTGACCAGTGACCAGTGACCAGCGAAAGTGACAAGTGACAAGTGACCTGGGACCAGTGACCAGTGACCAGTGACCAGTGACCAGTGACCAGCGAAATTGACCAGTGACCATTGACCAGTGACCAGTGACCAGTGACCAGTGACAAGTGACCAGTGACCAGTGACCAGCGACCAGTGACCAGTGACCATTGACCAGTGACCAGTGACCAGCAAAAATGACCAGTGACCAGTGACAAGTGACCAGTGACCAGCGAAAGTGACCAGTGACCACTGACCAGTGACCAGTGACCAGTGACAAGTGACCTGGGACCAGTGACCAGTGACCAGTGACCAGCGACAGTGACCAGTGACCAGTGACCAGTGACCAGTGACAAGTGACCTGGGACCAGTGACCAGTGACCAGTGACCAGTGACCAGTGAGCAGTGACCAGTGACCAGTGACCAGCGAAAGTGACCAGTGACGAGTGACCAGTGACAAGTGACCAGTGACCAGTGACCAGTGACCAGTGACCAGTGACCAGTGACCAGTGACGAGTGACCAGTGATCAGCGAAAGTGAACAGTGACCAGTGACCAGTGACCAGTGACCAGTGACCAGCGAAAGTGACCAGTGACCAGTGACCAGTGACCAGTGACTAGTGACCAGCAACCAGTGACCAGTGACCAGTGACCAGTGACCAGCAAAATTGACCAGCAAAATTGACCAGTGCCCAGTGACCAGTGCCAACGACCAGTGACCAGTGACAAGTGACCAGTGACCAGTGACCAGTGATCAGTGACCAGTGAACAGTGACCAGTGACCAGTGACCAGTGACCAGCGAAAATGACCAGTGACCAGTGACCAGTGACCAGCGAAATTGACCAGTGACCAGTGACCAGTGAACAGTGACAAGTGACCAGTGACAAGTGACCAACGAAAGTGACCAGTGAACAGTGACCAGTGACAAGTGTCCAGTGACAAGTGACCAACGAAAGTGGCCAGTGAACAGTGACCAGGGACCAGTGACCAGTGACGAGTGACCAGTGACCAGCGAAAGTGAACAGTGAGCAGTGACCAGTGACCAGTGACCAGCGAAAGTGACCAGTGACCAGTGACCAGTGACCAGTGACCAGTGACCAGTGACCAGTGACCAGTGACCAGTGACAAGTGACCTGGGACCAGTGACCAGTGACCAGTGACCAGTGACCAGTGACCAGCGAAATTGACCAGTGACCAGTGACCAGTGACCAGTCACCAGTGACCAGCGACCAGTGACCAGAGACCAGTACCCAGTGACCAGTGACCAGTGACCACTGACCAGCGAAAGTGACCAGTGAACAGTGACCAGTGACCAGTGACCAGTGACCTGTGACCAGTGACCAGTGACCAGTGTCCAGTGACCAGTGACCAGCGAAAGTGACCAGTGACGAGTGACCAGTGACAAGTGACCAGTGACCAGTGACCAGTGACCAGTGACCAGTGACTAGTGACCAGCAACCAGTGACCAGTGACCAGTGACCAGTGACCAGCAAAATTGACCAGCAAAATTGACCAGTGACCAGTGACCAGTGACAAGTGACCAGTGACCAGTGACCAGTGACCAGTGACCAGTGACCGGTGACCAGTGACCAGTGACCAGTGACCAGTGACCAGTGACCAGTGACCAGTGACCAGTGACCAGTGACCAGTGACCAGTGACAAGTGACCAGTGACCAGCTGCCAGTGACCAGTGACCAGTGACCAGTGACCAGTGACTAGCGAAAGTGACCAGTGACCAGTGACCAGTGACCAGTGACCAGTGACCAGTGACCAGTGACCAGTGACAAGTGACCAGTGACCAGCGACCAGTGACCAGTGACCAGTGACCAGTGACCAGCGAAAGTGACCAGTGACCAGTGACCAGTGACCAGTGACCAGCGAAAGTGAACAGTGAGCAGTGACCAGTGACCAGTGACCAGTGACCAGTGACCAGCGAAATTGACCAGTGACCAGTGACCAGTGAACAGTGACAAGTGACCAGTGACAAGTGAACAACGAAATTGACCAGTGAACAGTGATCAGCGAAATTGACCAGTGACCATTAACCAGTGACCAGCGAAAGTGACCAGTGACGAGTGACCAGTGACAAGTGACCAGTGACAAGTGACCAGTGACCACTGACAAGTGACCAGTGACGAGTGACCAGCGACCAGTGACCAGTGACCAGCAAAAATGACCAGTGACCAGTGACCAGTGACCAGTGACCAGTGACCAGTGACCAGCGAAAGTGACAAGTGACAAGTGACCTGGGACCAGTGACCAGTGACCAGTGACCAGTGACCAGTGACCAGTGACCAGCGAAATTGACCAGTGACCAGTGACCAGTGACCAGTGACCAGTGACCAGTGACAAGTGACCAGTGACCAGTGACCAGCGACCAGTGACCAGTGACCATTGACCAGTGACCAGTGACCAGCAAAAATGACCAGTGACCAGTGACAAGTGACCAGTGACCAGCGAAAGTGACCAGTGACCACTGACCAGTGACCAGTGACCAGTGACAAGTGACCTGGGACCAGTGACCAGTGACCAGTGACCAGCGACAGTGACCAGTGACCAGTGACCAGTGACCAGTGACAAGTGACCTGGGACCAGTGACCAGTGACCAGTGACCAGTGACCAGTGAGCAGTGACCAGTGACCAGTGACCAGCGAAAGTGACCAGTGACGAGTGACCAGTGACAAGTGACCAGTGACCAGTGACCAGTGACCAGTGACCAGTGACCAGTGACAAGTGACCAGTGACGAGTGACCAGTGATCAGCGAAAGTGAACAGTGACCAGTGACCAGTGACCAGTGACCAGTGACCAGCGAAAGTGACCAGTGACCAGTGACCAGTGACCAGTGACTAGTGACCAGCAACCAGTGACCAGTGACCAGTGACCAGTGACAAGCAAAATTGACCAGCAAAATTGACCAGTGCCCAGTGACCAGTGACCAATGACCAGTGACCAGTGACCAGTGACCAGTGACAAGTGACCAGTGACCAGTGACCAGTGCCAACGACCAGTGACCAGTGACAAGTGACCAGTGACCAGTGACCAGTGATCAGTGACCAGTGAACAGTGACCAGTGACCAGTGACCAGTGACCAGCGAAAATGACCAGTGACCAGTGACCAGTGACCAGCGAAATTGACCAGTGACCAGTGACCAGTGAACAGTGACAAGTGACCAGTGACAAGTGACCAACGAAAGTGACCAGTGAACAGTGACCAGTGACAAGTGACCAGTGACAAGTGACCAACGAAAGTGGCCAGTGAACAGTGACCAGGGACCAGTGACCAGTGACGAGTGACCAGTGACCAGCGAAAGTGAACAGTGAGCAGTGAGCAGTGACCAGTGACCAGCGAAAGTGACCAGTGACCAGTGACCAGTGACCAGTGACCAGTGACCAGTGACCAGTGACCAGTGACAAGTGACCTGGGACCAGTGACCAGTGACCAGTGACCAGTGACCAGCGAAATTGACCAGTGACCAGTGACCAGTGACCAGTCACCAGTGACCAGCGACCAGTGACCAGAGACCAGTACCCAGTGACCAGTGAAAAGTGACCACTGACCAGCGAAAGTGACCAGTGAACAGTGACCAGTGACCAGTGACCAGTGACCTGTGACCAGTGACCAGTGTCCAGTGACCAGTGACCAGCGAAAGTGACCAGTGACGAGTGACCAGTGACAAGTGACCAGTGACCAGTGACCAGTGACCAGTGACCAGTGACTAGTGACCAGCAACCAGTGACCAGTGACCAGTGACCAGTGACCAGCAAAATTGACCAGCAAAATTGACCAGTGACAAGTGACCAGTGACCAGTGACCAGTGACCAGTGACCAGTGACCGGTGACCAGTGACCAGTGACCAGTGACCAGTGACCAGTGACCAGTGACCAGTGACCAGTGACCAGTGACAAGTGACCAGTGACCAGCTGCCAGTGACCAGTGACCAGTGACCAGTGACCAGTGACTAGCGAAAGTGACCAGTGACCAGTGACCAGTGACCAGTGACCAGTGACCAGTGACCAGTGACCAGTGACAAGTGACCAGTGACCAGCGACCAGTGACCAGTGACCAGTGACCAGTGACCAGCGAAAGTGACCAGTGACCAGTGACCAGTGACCAGTGACCAGTGACCAGTGACCAGTGACCAGTGACCAGTGACCAGCGAAAGTGACCAGTGACCAGGGACCAGTGACCAGTGACCAGCGAAATTGACCAGTGACCAGTGACCAGTGACCAGTGACAAGTGACCAGTGACCAGTGACCAGTGACCAGTGACCAGTGACCAGCGAAAGTGACCAGTGACCAGTGACCAGTGACCAGTGACGAGCGAAAGTGACCAGTGACCAGTGACCAGTGACCAGCGAAATTGACCAGTGACCAGTGACCAGAGACCAGTGACTAGCCAAATTGACCAGTGACCAGTGACCAGTGACCAGCGAAAGTGACCAGTGACCACTGACCAGTCACCAGTGACCAGCGACCAGTGACCAGTGACCAGTGACCGGGGACCAGTGGCCAGCGAAAGTGACCAGCGACCAGTGACCAGTGACCAGTGACCAGTGACTAGCCAAATTGAGCAGTGAGCAGTGACCAGTGACCAGTGACCAGTGACCAGTGACCAGTGACCAGCGAAATTGACCAGCGACCATTGACCAGTGACCAGCGAAAGTGACCAGTGACGAGTGACCTGTGACAAGTGACCAGTGACCAGCGACCAGTGACCAGCGAAAGTGACCAGTGACCAGTGACCAGTGACCAGCGACCAGTGACCAGTGACCAGTGACCAGTGACCAGCAAAATTGACCAGCAAAATTGACCAGTGACCAGTGACCAGTGACCAGTGACCAGTGACCAGTGACAAGTGACCAGTGACCAGTGACCAGTGACCAGTGACCAGTGACCAGTGCCAACGACCAGTGACCAGCGAAAGTGACCAGGGACCAGTGACCAGTGACCAGCGAAATTGACCAGTGACCAGTGACCAGAGACCAGTGACTAGCCAAATTGACCAGTGACCAGTGACCAGTGGCCAGCGGTAGTGACCAGTGACCAGTGACCAGTCATCAGTGACCAGTGAACAGTGACCAGTGACCAGTGACCAGTGACCAGTGACCAGCGAAAGTGGCCAGTGAACAGTGACCAGGGACCAGTGACCAGTGACGAGTGACCAGTGACGAGCGAAAGTGAACAGTGAGCAGTGACCAGTGACCAGTGACCAGCGAAAGTGACCAGTGACCAGTGACCAGTGACCAGTGACCAGTGACCAGTGACCAGTGACCAGCCAAAGTGACCAGTGACCAGTGACCAGTGACCAGTGACCAGCGAAAGTGACCAGTGACCAGTGACCAGTGACCAGCGAAATTGACCAGTGACCAGTGACCAGAGACCAGTGACTAGCCAAATTGACCAGTGACCAGTGACCAGTGGCCAGCGGTAGTGACCAGTGACCAGTGACCAGTCATCAGTGACCAGTGAACAGTGACCAGTGACCAGTGGCCAGTGACCAGTGACCAGTGACCAGCGAAAGTGACCAGTGACCAGTGACCAGTGACCAGTGACCAGTGACCAGTGACAAGTGACCTGGGACCAGTGAAAGTGACCAGTGACCAGTGAACAGTGACCAGCGAAATTGACCAGTTTCCAGTAACCAGTGATAAGTGACCAGTGACCAGTGACCAGCGAAAGTGACCAGTGAACAGTGACCAGGGACCAGTGACCAGTGACGAGTGACCAGTGACCAGCGAAAGTGAACAGTGAGCAGTGACCAGTGACCAGTGACCAGTGACCAGTGACCAGCGAAATTGACCAGTGACCAGTGACCAGTGAACAGTGACAAGTGACCAGTGACAAGTGAACAACGAAATTGACCAGTGAACAGTGATCAGCGAAATTGACCAGTGACCATTAACCAGTGACCAGCGAAAGTGACCAGTGACGAGTGACCAGTGACAAGTGACCAGTGACAAGTGACCAGTGACCACTGACAAGTGACCAGTGACCAGTGACCAGCGACCAGTGACCAGTGACCAGCAAAAATGACCAGTGACCAGTGACCAGTGACCAGTGACCAGTGACCAGTGACCAGCGAAAGTGACAAGTGACAAGTGACCTGGGACCAGTGACCAGTGACCAGTGACCAGTGACCAGTGATCAGCGAAATTGACCAGTGACCATTGACCAGTGACCAGTGACCAGTGACCAGTGACAAGTGACCAGTGACCAGTGACCAGCGACCAGTGACCAGTGACCATTGACCAGTGACCAGTGACCAGCAAAAATGACCAGTGACCAGTGACAAGTGACCAGTGACCAGCGAAAGTGACCAGTGACCAGTGACAAGTGACCTGGGACCAGTGACCAGTGACCAGTGACCAGCGACAGTGACCAGTGACCAGTGACCAGTGACCAGTGACAAGTGACCTGCGACCAGTGACCAGTGACCAGTGACCAGTGACCAGTGAGCAGTGACCAGTGACCAGTGACCAGCGAAAGTGACCAGTGACGAGTGACCAGTGACAAGTGAACAGTGACCAGTGACCAGTGACCAGTGACCAGTGACCAGTGACCAGTGACCAGTGACGAGTGACCAGAGATCAGCGAAAGTGAACAGTGACCAGTGACCAGTGACCAGTGACCAGTGACCAGCGAAAGTGACCAGTGACCAGTGACCAGTGACCAGTGACTAGTGACCAGCAACCAGTGACCAGTGACCAGTGACCAGTGACCAGCAAAATTGACCAGCAAAATTGACCAGTGCCCAGTGACCAGTGACCAATGACCAGTGACCAGTGACCAGTGACCAGTGACAAGTGACCAGTGACCAGTGACCAGTGCCAACGACCAGTGACCAGTGACAAGTGACCAGTGACCAGTGACCAGTGATCAGTGACCAGTGAACAGTGACCAGTGACCAGTGACCAGTGACCAGCGAAAATGACCAGTGACCAGTGACCAGTGACCAGCGAAATTGACCAGTGACCAGTGACCAGTGAACAGTGACAAGTGACCAGTGACAAGTGACCAACGAAAGTGACCAGTGAACAGTGACCAGTGACAAGTGTCCAGTGACAAGTGACCAACGAAAGTGGCCAGTGAACAGTGACCAGGGACCAGTGACCAGTGACGAGTGACCAGTGACCAGCGAAAGTGAACAGTGAGCAGTGACCAGTGACCAGTGACCAGCGAAAGTGACCAGTGACCAGTGACCAGTGACCAGTGACCAGTGACCAGTGACCAGTGACCAGTGACCAGTGACAAGTGACCTGGGACCAGTGACCAGTGACCAGTGACCAGTGACCAGTGACCAGCGAAATTGACCAGTGACCAGTGACCAGTGACCAGTCACCAGTGACCAGCGACCAGTGACCAGAGACCAGTACCCAGTGACCAGTGACCAGTGACCACTGACCAGCGAAAGTGACCAGTGAACAGTGACCAGTGACCAGTGACCAGTGACCTGTGACCAGTGACCAGTGACCAGTGTCCAGTGACCAGTGACCAGCGAAAGTGACCAGTGACGAGTGACCAGTGACAAGTGACCAGTGACCAGTGACCAGTGACCAGTGACCAGTGACTAGTGACCAGCAACCAGTGACCAGTGACCAGTGACCAGTGACCAGCAAAATTGACCAGCAAAATTGACCAGTGACCAGTGACCAGTGACAAGTGACCAGTGACCAGTGACCAGTGACCAGTGACCAGTGACCGGTGACCAGTGACCAGTGACCAGTGACCAGTGACCAGTGACCAGTGACCAGTGACCAGTGACCAGTGACCAGTGACCAGTGACAAGTGACCAGTGACCAGCTGCCAGTGACCAGTGACCAGTGACCAGTGACCAGTGACTAGCGAAAGTGACCAGTGACCAGTGACCAGTGACCAGTGACCAGTGACCAGTGACCAGTGACCAGTGACAAGTGACCAGTGACCAGCGACCAGTGACCAGTGACCAGTGACCAGTGACCAGCGAAAGTGACCAGTGACCAGTGACCAGTGACCAGTGACCAGTGACCAGTGACCAGTGACCAGTGACCAGTGACCAGCGAAAGTGACCAGTGACCAGGGACCAGTGACCAGTGACCAGCGAAATTGACCAGTGACCAGTGACCAGTGACCAGTGACAAGTGACCAGTGACCAGTGACCAGTGACCAGTGACCAGTGACCAGTGACCAGCGAAAGTGACCAGTGACCAGTGACCAGTGACCAGTGACCAGCGAAAGTGACCAGTGACCAGTGACCAGTGACCAGCGAAATTGACCAGTGACCAGTGACCAGAGACCAGTGACTAGCCAAATTGACCAGTGACCAGTGACCAGTGACCAGCGAAAGTGACCAGTGACCACTGACCAGTGACCAGTGACCAGCGACCAGTGACCAGTGACCAGTGACCAGCGAAAGTGACCAGTGACCAGTGACCAGTGACCAGTGACCAGCGAAATTGACCAGTGACCAGTGACCAGTGACCAGTCACCAGTGACCAGCGACCAGTGACCAGAGACCAGTACCCAGTGACCAGTGACCAGTGACCACTGACCAGTGACCAGCGAAAGTGACCAGTGACCAGTGACCAGTGACCAGTGACCAGTGACCAGTGACCAGTGACCAGTGACAAGTGACCAGTGACCAGCGACCAGTGACCAGTGACCAGTGACCAGTGACCAGTGACCAGCGAAGGTGACCAGTGACCAGGGACCAGTGACCAGTGACCAGCGAAATTGACCAGTGACCAGTGACCAGTGACCAGTGACAAGTGACCAGTGACCAGTGACCAGTGACCAGTGACCAGTGACCAGTGACCAGCCAAAGTGACCAGTGACCAGTGACCAGTGACCAGTGACCAGCGAAAGTGACCAGTGACCAGTGACCAGTGACCAGCGAAATTGACCAGTGACCAGTGACCAGAGACCAGTGACTAGCCAAATTGACCAGTGACCAGTGACCAGTGGCCAGCGGTAGTGACCAGTGACCAGTGACCAGTCATCAGTGACCAGTGAACAGTGACCAGTGACCAGTGACCAGTGACCAGTGACCAGTGACCAGCGAAAGTGACCAGTGACCAGTGACCAGTGACCAGTGACCAGTGACCAGTGACAAGTGACCTGGGACCAGTGAAAGTGACCAGTGACCAGTGAACAGTGACCAGCGAAATTGACCAGTTTCCAGTAACCAGTGATAAGTGACCAGTGACCAGTGACCAGCGAAAGTGACCAGTGAACAGTGACCAGGGACCAGTGACCAGTGACGAGTGACCAGTGACCAGCGAAAGTGAACAGTGAGCAGTGACCAGTGACCAGTGACCAGTGACCAGTGACCAGCGAAATTGACCAGTGACCAGTGACCAGTGAACAGTGACAAGTGACCAGTGACAAGTGAACAACGAAATTGACCAGTGAACAGTGATCAGCGAAATTGACCAGTGACCATTAACCAGTGACCAGCGAAAGTGACCAGTGACGAGTGACCAGTGACAAGTGACCAGTGACAAGTGACCAGTGACCACTGACAAGTGACCAGTGACCAGTGACCAGCGACCAGTGACCAGTGACCAGCAAAAATGACCAGTGACCAGTGACCAGTGACCAGTGACCAGTGACCAGTGACCAGCGAAAGTGACAAGTGACAAGTGACCTGGGACCAGTGACCAGTGACCAGTGACCAGTGACCAGTGACCAGCGAAATTGACCAGTGACCATTGACCAGTGACCAGTGACCAGTGACCAGTGACAAGTGACCAGTGACCAGTGACAAGTGACCTGGGACCAGTGACCAGTGACCAGTGACCAGCGACAGTGACCAGTGACCAGTGACCAGTGACCAGTGACAAGTGACCTGGGACCAGTGACCAGTGACCAGTGACCAGTGACCAGTGAGCAGTGACCAGTGACCAGTGACCAGCGAAAGTGACCAGTGACGAGTGACCAGTGACAAGTGACCAGTGACCAGTGACCAGTGACCAGTGACCAGTGACCAGTGACCAGTGACCAGTGACCAGTGACCAGTGACGAGTGACCAGTGATCAGCGAAAGTGAACAGTGACCAGTGACCAGTGACCAGTGACCAGTGACCAGCGAAAGTGACCAGTGACCAGTGACCAGTGACCAGTGACTAGTGACCAGCAACCAGTGACCAGTGACCAGTGACCAGTGACCAGCAAAATTGACCAGCAAAATTGACCAGTGCCCAGTGACCAGTGCCAACGACCAGTGACCAGTGACAAGTGACCAGTGACCAGTGACCAGTGATCAGTGACCAGTGAACAGTGACCAGTGACCAGTGACCAGTGACCAGCGAAAATGACCAGTGACCAGTGACCAGTGACCAGCGAAATTGACCAGTGACCAGTGACCAGTGAACAGTGACAAGTGACCAGTGACAAGTGACCAACGAAAGTGACCAGTGAACAGTGACCAGTGACAAGTGTCCAGTGACAAGTGACCAACGAAAGTGGCCAGTGAACAGTGACCAGGGACCAGTGACCAGTGACGAGTGACCAGTGACCAGCGAAAGTGAACAGTGAGCAGTGACCAGTGACCAGTGACCAGCGAAAGTGACCAGTGACCAGTGACCAGTGACCAGTGACCAGTGACCAGTGACCAGTGACCAGTGACAAGTGACCTGGGACCAGTGACCAGTGACCAGTGACCAGTGACCAGCGAAATTGACCAGTGACCAGTGACCAGTGACCAGTCACCAGTGACCAGCGACCAGTGACCAGAGACCAGTACCCAGTGACCAGTGACCAGTGACCACTGACCAGCGAAAGTGACCAGTGAACAGTGACCAGTGACCAGTGACCAGTGACCTGTGACCAGTGACCAGTGACCAGTGTCCAGTGACCAGTGACCAGCGAAAGTGACCAGTGACGAGTGACCAGTGACAAGTGACCAGTGACCAGTGACCAGTGACCAGTGACCAGTGACTAGTGACCAGCAACCAGTGACCAGTGACCAGTGACCAGTGACCAGCAAAATTGACCAGCAAAATTGACCAGTGACCAGTGACCAGTGACAAGTGACCAGTGACCAGTGACCAGTGACCAGTGACCAGTGACCGGTGACCAGTGACCAGTGACCAGTGACCAGTGACCAGTGACCAGTGACCAGTGACCAGTGACCAGTGACCAGTGACCAGTGACAAGTGACCAGTGACCAGCTGCCAGTGACCAGTGACCAGTGACTAGCGAAAGTGACCAGTGACCAGTGACCAGTGACCAGTGACCAGTGACCAGTGACCAGTGACCAGTGACAAGTGACCAGTGACCAGCGACCAGTGACCAGTGACCAGTGACCAGTGACCAGCGAAAGTGACCAGTGACCAGTGACCAGTGACCAGTGACCAGTGACCAGTGACCAGTGACCAGTGACCAGTGACCAGCGAAAGTGACCAGTGACCAGGGACCAGTGACCAGTGACCAGCGAAATTGACCAGTGACCAGTGACCAGTGACCAGTGACCAGTGACAAGTGACCAGTGACCAGTGACCTGGGACCAGTGACCAGTGACCAGTGACCAGTGACCAGTGATCAGCGAAATTGACCAGTGACCATTGACCAGTGACCAGTGACCAGTGACCAGTGACAAGTGACCAGTGACCAGTGACCAGCGACCAGTGACCAGTGACCATTGACCAGTGACCAGTGACCAGCAAAAATGACCAGTGACCAGTGACAAGTGACCAGTGACCAGCGAAAGTGACCAGTGACCAGTGACAAGTGACCTGGGACCAGTGACCAGTGACCAGTGACCAGCGACAGTGACCAGTGACCAGTGACCAGTGACCAGTGACAAGTGACCTGGGACCAGTGACCAGTGACCAGTGACCAGTGACCAGTGAGCAGTGACCAGTGACCAGTGACCAGCGAAAGTGACCAGTGACGAGTGACCAGTGACAAGTGAACAGTGACCAGTGACCAGTGACCAGTGACCAGTGACCAGTGACCAGTGACCAGTGACGAGTGACCAGAGATCAGCGAAAGTGAACAGTGACCAGTGACCAGTGACCAGTGACCAGTGACCAGCGAAAGTGACCAGTGACCAGTGACCAGTGACCAGTGACTAGTGACCAGCAACCAGTGACCAGTGACCAGTGACCAGTGACCAGCAAAATTGACCAGCAAAATTGACCAGTGCCCAGTGACCAGTGACCAATGACGAGTGACCAGTGACCAGTGACCAGTGACAAGTGACCAGTGACCAGTGACCAGTGCCAACGACCAGTGACCAGTGACAAGTGACCAGTGACCAGTGACCAGTGATCAGTGACCAGTGAACAGTGACCAGTGACCAGTGACCAGTGACCAGCGAAAATGACCAGTGACGAGTGACCAGTGACCAGCGAAAGTGAACAGTGAGCAGTGACCAGTGACCAGTGACCAGCGAAAGTGACCAGTGACCAGTGACCAGTGACCAGTGACCAGTGACCAGTGACCAGTGACCAGTGACAAGTGACCTGGGACCAGTGACCAGTGACCAGTGACCAGTGACCAGCGAAATTGACCAGTGACCAGTGACCAGTGACCAGTCACCAGTGACCAGCGACCAGTGACCAGAGACCAGTACCCAGTGACCAGTGACCAGTGACCACTGACCAGTGACCAGCGAAAGTGACCAGTGACCAGTGACCAGTGACCAGTGACCAGTGACCAGTGACCAGTGACCAGTGACAAGTGACCAGTGACCAGCGACCAGTGACCAGTGACCAGTGACCAGTGACCAGTGACCAGCGAAGGTGACCAGTGACCAGGGACCAGTGACCAGTGACCAGCGAAATTGACCAGTGACCAGTGACCAGTGACCAGTGACAAGTGACCAGTGACCAGTGACCAGTGACCAGTGACCAGTGACCAGTGACCAGCCAAAGTGACCAGTGACCAGTGACCAGTGACCAGTGACCAGCGAAAGTGACCAGTGACCAGTGACCAGTGACCAGCGAAATTGACCAGTGACCAGTGACCAGAGACCAGTGACTAGCCAAATTGACCAGTGACCAGTGACCAGTGGCCAGCGGTAGTGACCAGTGACCAGTGACCAGTCATCAGTGACCAGTGAACAGTGACCAGTGACCAGTGACCAGTGACCAGTGACCAGTGACCAGCGAAAGTGACCAGTGACCAGTGACCAGTGACCAGTGACCAGTGACCAGTGACAAGTGACCTGGGACCAGTGAAAGTGACCAGTGACCAGTGAACAGTGACCAGCGAAATTGACCAGTTTCCAGTAACCAGTGATAAGTGACCAGTGACCAGTGACCAGCGAAAGTGACCAGTGAACAGTGACCAGGGACCAGTGACCAGTGACGAGTGACCAGTGACCAGCGAAAGTGAACAGTGAGCAGTGACCAGTGACCAGTGACCAGTGACCAGTGACCAGCGAAATTGACCAGTGACCAGTGACCAGTGAACAGTGACAAGTGACCAGTGACAAGTGAACAACGAAATTGACCAGTGAACAGTGATCAGCGAAATTGACCAGTGACCATTAACCAGTGACCAGCGAAAGTGACCAGTGACGAGTGACCAGTGACAAGTGACCAGTGACAAGTGACCAGTGACCACTGACAAGTGACCAGTGACCAGTGACCAGCGACCAGTGACCAGTGACCAGCAAAAATGACCAGTGACCAGTGACCAGTGACCAGTGACCAGTGACCAGTGACCAGCGAAAGTGACAAGTGACAAGTGACCTGGGACCAGTGACCAGTGACCAGTGACCAGTGACCAGTGACCAGCGAAATTGACCAGTGACCATTGACCAGTGACCAGTGACCAGTGACCAGTGACAAGTGACCAGTGACCAGTGACCAGCGACCAGTGACCAGTGACCATTGACCAGTGACCAGTGACCAGCAAAAATGACCAGTGACCAGTGACAAGTGACCAGTGACCAGCGAAAGTGACCAGTGACCACTGACCAGTGACCAGTGACCAGTGACAAGTGACCTGGGACCAGTGACCAGTGACCAGTGACCAGCGACAGTGACCAGTGACCAGTGACCAGTGACCAGTGACAAGTGACCTGGGACCAGTGACCAGTGACCAGTGACCAGTGACCAGTGAGCAGTGACCAGTGACCAGTGACCAGCGAAAGTGACCAGTGACGAGTGACCAGTGACAAGTGACCAGTGACCAGTGACCAGTGACCAGTGACCAGTGACCAGTGACCAGTGACGAGTGACCAGTGATCAGCGAAAGTGAACAGTGACCAGTGACCAGTGACCAGTGACCAGTGACCAGCGAAAGTGACCAGTGACCAGTGACCAGTGACCAGTGACTAGTGACCAGCAACCAGTGACCAGTGACCAGTGACCAGTGACCAGCAAAATTGACCAGCAAAATTGACCAGTGCCCAGTGACCAGTGCCAACGACCAGTGACCAGTGACAAGTGACCAGTGACCAGTGACCAGTGATCAGTGACCAGTGAACAGTGACCAGTGACCAGTGACCAGTGACCAGCGAAAATGACCAGTGACCAGTGACCAGTGACCAGCGAAATTGACCAGTGACCAGTGACCAGTGAACAGTGACAAGTGACCAGTGACAAGTGACCAACGAAAGTGACCAGTGAACAGTGACCAGTGACAAGTGTCCAGTGACAAGTGACCAACGAAAGTGGCCAGTGAACAGTGACCAGGGACCAGTGACCAGTGACGAGTGACCAGTGACCAGCGAAAGTGAACAGTGAGCAGTGACCAGTGACCAGTGACCAGCGAAAGTGACCAGTGACCAGTGACCAGTGACCAGTGACCAGTGACCAGTGACCAGTGACCAGTGACAAGTGACCTGGGACCAGTGACCAGTGACCAGTGACCAGTGACCAGTGACCAGCGAAATTGACCAGTGACCAGTGACCAGTGACCAGTCACCAGTGACCAGCGACCAGTGACCAGAGACCAGTACCCAGTGACCAGTGACCAGTGACCACTGACCAGCGAAAGTGACCAGTGAACAGTGACCAGTGACCAGTGACCAGTGACCTGTGACCAGTGACCAGTGACCAGTGTCCAGTGACCAGTGACCAGCGAAAGTGACCAGTGACGAGTGACCAGTGACAAGTGACCAGTGACCAGTGACCAGTGACCAGTGACCAGTGACTAGTGACCAGCAACCAGTGACCAGTGACCAGTGACCAGTGACCAGCAAAATTGACCAGCAAAATTGACCAGTGACCAGTGACCAGTGACAAGTGACCAGTGACCAGTGACCAGTGACCAGTGACCAGTGACCGGTGACCAGTGACCAGTGACCAGTGACCAGTGACCAGTGACCAGTGACCAGTGACCAGTGACCAGTGACCAGTGACCAGTGACAAGTGACCAGTGACCAGCTGCCAGTGACCAGTGACCAGTGACCAGTGACCAGTGACTAGCGAAAGTGACCAGTGACCAGTGACCAGTGACCAGTGACCAGTGACCAGTGACCAGTGACCAGTGACAAGTGACCAGTGACCAGCGACCAGTGACCAGTGACCAGTGACCAGTGACCAGCGAAAGTGACCAGTGACCAGTGACCAGTGACCAGTGACCAGTGACCAGTGACCAGCGAAATTGACCAGTGACCAGTGACCAGTGAACAGTGACAAGTGACCAGTGACAAGTGAACAACGAAATTGACCAGTGAACAGTGATCAGCGAAATTGACCAGTGACCATTAACCAGTGACCAGCGAAAGTGACCAGTGACGAGTGACCAGTGACAAGTGACCAGTGACAAGTGACCAGTGACCACTGACAAGTGACCAGTGACGAGTGACCAGCGACCAGTGACCAGTGACCAGCAAAAATGACCAGTGACCAGTGACCAGTGACCAGTGACCAGTGACCAGTGACCAGCGAAAGTGACAAGTGACAAGTGACCTGGGACCAGTGACCAGTGACCAGTGACCAGTGACCAGTGACCAGTGACCAGCGAAATTGACCAGTGACCAGTGACCAGTGACCAGTGACCAGTGACCAGTGACAAGTGACCAGTGACCAGTGACCAGCGACCAGTGACCAGTGACCATTGACCAGTGACCAGTGACCAGCAAAAATGACCAGTGACCAGTGACAAGTGACCAGTGACCAGCGAAAGTGACCAGTGACCACTGACCAGTGACCAGTGACCAGTGACAAGTGACCTGGGACCAGTGACCAGTGACCAGTGACCAGCGACAGTGACCAGTGACCAGTGACCAGTGACCAGTGACAAGTGACCTGGGACCAGTGACCAGTGACCAGTGACCAGTGACCAGTGAGCAGTGACCAGTGACCAGTGACCAGCGAAAGTGACCAGTGACGAGTGACCAGTGACAAGTGACCAGTGACCAGTGACCAGTGACCAGTGACCAGTGACCAGTGACAAGTGACCAGTGACGAGTGACCAGTGATCAGCGAAAGTGATCAGTGACCAGTGACCAGTGACCAGTGACCAGTGACCAGCGAAAGTGACCAGTGACCAGTGACCAGTGACCAGTGACTAGTGACCAGCAACCAGTGACCAGTGACCAGTGACCAGTGACCAGTGACAAGCAAAATTGACCAGCAAAATTGACCAGTGCCCAGTGACCAGTGACCAATGACCAGTGACCAGTGACCAGTGACCAGTGACAAGTGACCAGTGACCAGTGACCAGTGCCAACGACCAGTGACCAGTGACAAGTGACCAGTGACCAGTGACCAGTGATCAGTGACCAGTGAACAGTGACCAGTGACCAGTGACCAGTGACCAGCGAAAATGACCAGTGACCAGTGACCAGTGACCAGCGAAATTGACCAGTGACCAGTGACCAGTGAACAGTGACAAGTGACCAGTGACAAGTGACCAACGAAAGTGACCAGTGAACAGTGACCAGTGACAAGTGACCAGTGACAAGTGACCAACGAAAGTGGCCAGTGAACAGTGACCAGGGACCAGTGACCAGTGACGAGTGACCAGTGACCAGCGAAAGTGAACAGTGAGCAGTGAGCAGTGACCAGTGACCAGCGAAAGTGACCAGTGACCAGTGACCAGTGACCAGTGACCAGTGACCAGTGACCAGTGACCAGTGACAAGTGACCTGGGACCAGTGACCAGTGACCAGTGACCAGTGACCAGCGAAATTGACCAGTGACCAGTGACCAGTGACCAGTCACCAGTGACCAGCGACCAGTGACCAGAGACCAGTACCCAGTGACCAGTGAAAAGTGACCACTGACCAGCGAAAGTGACCAGTGAACAGTGACCAGTGACCAGTGACCAGTGACCTGTGACCAGTGACCAGTGTCCAGTGACCAGTGACCAGCGAAAGTGACCAGTGACGAGTGACCAGTGACAAGTGACCAGTGACCAGTGACCAGTGACCAGTGACCAGTGACTAGTGACCAGCAACCAGTGACCAGTGACCAGTGACCAGTGACCAGCAAAATTGACCAGCAAAATTGACCAGTGACAAGTGACCAGTGACCAGTGACCAGTGACCAGTGACCAGTGACCGGTGACCAGTGACCAGTGACCAGTGACCAGTGACCAGTGACCAGTGACCAGTGACCAGTGACCAGTGACAAGTGACCAGTGACCAGCTGCCAGTGACCAGTGACCAGTGACCAGTGACCAGTGACTAGCGAAAGTGACCAGTGACCAGTGACCAGTGACCAGTGACCAGTGACCAGTGACCAGTGACCAGTGACAAGTGACCAGTGACCAGCGACCAGTGACCAGTGACCAGTGACCAGTGACCAGCGAAAGTGACCAGTGACCAGTGACCAGTGACCAGTGACCAGTGACCAGTGACCAGTGACCAGTGACCAGTGACCAGCGAAAGTGACCAGTGACCAGGGACCAGTGACCAGTGACCAGCGAAATTGACCAGTGACCAGTGACCAGTGACCAGTGACAAGTGACCAGTGACCAGTGACCAGTGACCAGTGACCAGTGACCAGTGACCAGTGACCAGTGACCAGCGAAAGTGACCAGTGACCAGTGACCAGTGACCAGTGACGAGCGAAAGTGACCAGTGACCAGTGACCAGTGACCAGCGAAATTGACCAGTGACCAGTGACCAGAGACCAGTGACTAGCCAAATTGACCAGTGACCAGTGACCAGTGACCAGCGAAAGTGACCAGTGACCACTGACCAGTCACCAGTGACCAGCGACCAGTGACCAGTGACCAGTGACCGGGGACCAGTGGCCAGCGAAAGTGACCAGCGACCAGTGACCAGTGACCAGTGACCAGTGACTAGCCAAATTGAGCAGTGAGCAGTGACCAGTGACCAGTGACCAGTGACCAGTGACCAGTGACCAGCGAAATTGACCAGCGACCATTGACCAGTGACCAGCGAAAGTGACCAGTGACGAGTGACCTGTGACAAGTGACCAGTGACCAGCGACCAGTGACCAGCGAAAGTGACCAGTGACCAGTGACCAGTGACCAGCGACCAGTGACCAGTGACCAGTGACCAGTGACCAGCAAAATTGACCAGCAAAATTGACCAGTGACCAGTGACCAGTGACCAGTGACCAGTGACCAGTGACAAGTGACCAGTGACCAGTGACCAGTGACCAGTGACCAGTGACCAGTGCCAACGACCAGTGACCAGCGAAAGTGACCAGGGACCAGTGACCAGTGACCAGCGAAATTGACCAGTGACCAGTGACCAGAGACCAGTGACTAGCCAAATTGACCAGTGACCAGTGACCAGTGGCCAGCGGTAGTGACCAGTGACCAGTGACCAGTCATCAGTGACCAGTGAACAGTGACCAGTGACCAGTGACCAGTGACCAGTGACCAGCGAAAGTGGCCAGTGAACAGTGACCAGGGACCAGTGACCAGTGACGAGTGACCAGTGACGAGCGAAAGTGAACAGTGAGCAGTGACCAGTGACCAGTGACCAGCGAAAGTGACCAGTGACCAGTGACCAGTGACCAGTGACCAGTGACCAGTGACCAGTGACCAGCCAAAGTGACCAGTGACCAGTGACCAGTGACCAGTGACCAGCGAAAGTGACCAGTGACCAGTGACCAGTGACCAGCGAAATTGACCAGTGACCAGTGACCAGAGACCAGTGACTAGCCAAATTGACCAGTGACCAGTGACCAGTGGCCAGCGGTAGTGACCAGTGACCAGTGACCAGTCATCAGTGACCAGTGAACAGTGACCAGTGACCAGTGGCCAGTGACCAGTGACCAGTGACCAGCGAAAGTGACCAGTGACCAGTGACCAGTGACCAGTGACCAGTGACCAGTGACAAGTGACCTGGGACCAGTGAAAGTGACCAGTGACCAGTGAACAGTGACCAGCGAAATTGACCAGTTTCCAGTAACCAGTGATAAGTGACCAGTGACCAGTGACCAGCGAAAGTGACCAGTGAACAGTGACCAGGGACCAGTGACCAGTGACGAGTGACCAGTGACCAGCGAAAGTGAACAGTGAGCAGTGACCAGTGACCAGTGACCAGTGACCAGTGACCAGCGAAATTGACCAGTGACCAGTGACCAGTGAACAGTGACAAGTGACCAGTGACAAGTGAACAACGAAATTGACCAGTGAACAGTGATCAGCGAAATTGACCAGTGACCATTAACCAGTGACCAGCGAAAGTGACCAGTGACGAGTGACCAGTGACAAGTGACCAGTGACAAGTGACCAGTGACCACTGACAAGTGACCAGTGACCAGTGACCAGCGACCAGTGACCAGTGACCAGCAAAAATGACCAGTGACCAGTGACCAGTGACCAGTGACCAGTGACCAGTGACCAGCGAAAGTGACAAGTGACAAGTGACCTGGGACCAGTGACCAGTGACCAGTGACCAGTGACCAGTGATCAGCGAAATTGACCAGTGACCATTGACCAGTGACCAGTGACCAGTGACCAGTGACAAGTGACCAGTGACCAGTGACCAGCGACCAGTGACCAGTGACCATTGACCAGTGACCAGTGACCAGCAAAAATGACCAGTGACCAGTGACAAGTGACCAGTGACCAGCGAAAGTGACCAGTGACCTGTGACAAGTGACCTGGGACCAGTGACCAGTGACCAGTGACCAGCGACAGTGACCAGTGACCAGTGACCAGTGACCAGTGACAAGTGACCTGCGACCAGTGACCAGTGACCAGTGACCAGTGACCAGTGAGCAGTGACCAGTGACCAGTGACCAGCGAAAGTGACCAGTGACGAGTGACCAGTGACAAGTGAACAGTGACCAGTGACCAGTGACCAGTGACCAGTGACCAGTGACCAGTGACCAGTGACGAGTGACCAGAGATCAGCGAAAGTGAACAGTGACCAGTGACCAGTGACCAGTGACCAGTGACCAGCGAAAGTGACCAGTGACCAGTGACCAGTGACCAGTGACTAGTGACCAGCAACCAGTGACCAGTGACCAGTGACCAGTGACCAGCAAAATTGACCAGCAAAATTGACCAGTGCCCAGTGACCAGTGACCAATGACCAGTGACCAGTGACCAGTGACCAGTGACAAGTGACCAGTGACCAGTGACCAGTGCCAACGACCAGTGACCAGTGACAAGTGACCAGTGACCAGTGACCAGTGATCAGTGACCAGTGAACAGTGACCAGTGACCAGTGACCAGTGACCAGCGAAAATGACCAGTGACCAGTGACCAGTGACCAGCGAAATTGACCAGTGACCAGTGACCAGTGAACAGTGACAAGTGACCAGTGACAAGTGACCAACGAAAGTGACCAGTGAACAGTGACCAGTGACAAGTGTCCAGTGACAAGTGACCAACGAAAGTGGCCAGTGAACAGTGACCAGGGACCAGTGACCAGTGACGAGTGACCAGTGACCAGCGAAAGTGAACAGTGAGCAGTGACCAGTGACCAGTGACCAGCGAAAGTGACCAGTGACCAGTGACCAGTGACCAGTGACCAGTGACCAGTGACCAGTGACCAGTGACAAGTGACCTGGGACCAGTGACCAGTGACCAGTGACCAGTGACCAGTGACCAGCGAAATTGACCAGTGACCAGTGACCAGTGACCAGTCACCAGTGACCAGCGACCAGTGACCAGAGACCAGTACCCAGTGACCAGTGACCAGTGACCACTGACCAGCGAAAGTGACCAGTGAACAGTGACCAGTGACCAGTGACCAGTGACCTGTGACCAGTGACCAGTGACCAGTGTCCAGTGACCAGTGACCAGCGAAAGTGACCAGTGACGAGTGACCAGTGACAAGTGACCAGTGACCAGTGACCAGTGACCAGTGACCAGTGACTAGTGACCAGCAACCAGTGACCAGTGACCAGTGACCAGTGACCAGCAAAATTGACCAGCAAAATTGACCAGTGACCAGTGACCAGTGACAAGTGACCAGTGACCAGTGACCAGTGACCAGTGACCAGTGACCGGTGACCAGTGACCAGTGACCAGTGACCAGTGACCAGTGACCAGTGACCAGTGACCAGTGACCAGTGACCAGTGACCAGTGACAAGTGACCAGTGACCAGCTGCCAGTGACCAGTGACCAGTGACCAGTGACCAGTGACTAGCGAAAGTGACCAGTGACCAGTGACCAGTGACCAGTGACCAGTGACCAGTGACCAGTGACCAGTGACAAGTGACCAGTGACCAGCGACCAGTGACCAGTGACCAGTGACCAGTGACCAGCGAAAGTGACCAGTGACCAGTGACCAGTGACCAGTGACCAGTGACCAGTGACCAGTGACCAGTGACCAGTGACCAGCGAAAGTGACCAGTGACCAGGGACCAGTGACCAGTGACCAGCGAAATTGACCAGTGACCAGTGACCAGTGACCAGTGACAAGTGACCAGTGACCAGTGACCAGTGACCAGTGACCAGTGACCAGTGACCAGCGAAAGTGACCAGTGACCAGTGACCAGTGACCAGTGACCAGCGAAAGTGACCAGTGACCAGTGACCAGTGACCAGCGAAATTGACCAGTGACCAGTGACCAGAGACCAGTGACTAGCCAAATTGACCAGTGACCAGTGACCAGTGACCAGCGAAAGTGACCAGTGACCACTGACCAGTGACCAGTGACCAGCGACCAGTGACCAGTGACCAGTGACCAGCGAAAGTGACCAGTGACCAGTGACCAGTGACCAGTGACCAGCGAAATTGACCAGTGACCAGTGACCAGTGACCAGTCACCAGTGACCAGCGACCAGTGACCAGAGACCAGTACCCAGTGACCAGTGACCAGTGACCACTGACCAGTGACCAGCGAAAGTGACCAGTGACCAGTGACCAGTGACCAGTGACCAGTGACCAGTGACCAGTGACCAGTGACAAGTGACCAGTGACCAGCGACCAGTGACCAGTGACCAGTGACCAGTGACCAGTGACCAGCGAAGGTGACCAGTGACCAGGGACCAGTGACCAGTGACCAGCGAAATTGACCAGTGACCAGTGACCAGTGACCAGTGACAAGTGACCAGTGACCAGTGACCAGTGACCAGTGACCAGTGACCAGTGACCAGCCAAAGTGACCAGTGACCAGTGACCAGTGACCAGTGACCAGCGAAAGTGACCAGTGACCAGTGACCAGTGACCAGCGAAATTGACCAGTGACCAGTGACCAGAGACCAGTGACTAGCCAAATTGACCAGTGACCAGTGACCAGTGGCCAGCGGTAGTGACCAGTGACCAGTGACCAGTCATCAGTGACCAGTGAACAGTGACCAGTGACCAGTGACCAGTGACCAGTGACCAGTGACCAGCGAAAGTGACCAGTGACCAGTGACCAGTGACCAGTGACCAGTGACCAGTGACAAGTGACCTGGGACCAGTGAAAGTGACCAGTGACCAGTGAACAGTGACCAGCGAAATTGACCAGTTTCCAGTAACCAGTGATAAGTGACCAGTGACCAGTGACCAGCGAAAGTGACCAGTGAACAGTGACCAGGGACCAGTGACCAGTGACGAGTGACCAGTGACCAGCGAAAGTGAACAGTGAGCAGTGACCAGTGACCAGTGACCAGTGACCAGTGACCAGCGAAATTGACCAGTGACCAGTGACCAGTGAACAGTGACAAGTGACCAGTGACAAGTGAACAACGAAATTGACCAGTGAACAGTGATCAGCGAAATTGACCAGTGACCATTAACCAGTGACCAGCGAAAGTGACCAGTGACGAGTGACCAGTGACAAGTGACCAGTGACAAGTGACCAGTGACCACTGACAAGTGACCAGTGACCAGTGACCAGCGACCAGTGACCAGTGACCAGCAAAAATGACCAGTGACCAGTGACCAGTGACCAGTGACCAGTGACCAGTGACCAGCGAAAGTGACAAGTGACAAGTGACCTGGGACCAGTGACCAGTGACCAGTGACCAGTGACCAGTGACCAGCGAAATTGACCAGTGACCATTGACCAGTGACCAGTGACCAGTGACCAGTGACAAGTGACCAGTGACCAGTGACAAGTGACCTGGGACCAGTGACCAGTGACCAGTGACCAGCGACAGTGACCAGTGACCAGTGACCAGTGACAAGTGACCTGGGACCAGTGACCAGTGACCAGTGACCAGTGACCAGTGAGCAGTGACCAGTGACCAGTGACCAGCGAAAGTGACCAGTGACGAGTGACCAGTGACAAGTGACCAGTGACCAGTGACCAGTGACCAGTGACCAGTGACCAGTGACCAGTGACCAGTGACCAGTGACCAGTGACGAGTGACCAGTGATCAGCGAAAGTGAACAGTGACCAGTGACCAGTGACCAGTGACAAGTGACCAGTGACCAGTGACCAGTGACCAGTGACCAGTGACCGGTGACCAGTGACCAGTGACCAGTGACCAGTGACCAGTGACCAGTGACCAGTGACCAGTGACCAGTGACCAGTGACCAGTGACAAGTGACCAGTGACCAGCTGCCAGTGACCAGTGACCAGTGACCAGTGACCAGTGACTAGCGAAAGTGACCAGTGACCAGTGACCAGTGACCAGTGACCAGTGACCAGTGACCAGTGACCAGTGACAAGTGACCAGTGACCAGCGACCAGTGACCAGTGACCAGTGACCAGTGACCAGCGAAAGTGACCAGTGACCAGTGACCAGTGACCAGTGACCAGTGACCAGTGACCAGTGACCAGTGACCAGTGACCAGTGACCAGCGAAAGTGACCAGTGACCAGGGACCAGTGACCAGTGACCAGCGAAATTGACCAGTGACCAGTGACCAGTGACCAGTGACAAGTGACCAGTGACCAGTGACCAGTGACCAGTGACCAGTGACCAGTGACCAGCGAAAGTGACCAGTGACCAGTGACCAGTGACCAGTGACCAGCGAAAGTGACCAGTGACCAGTGACCAGTGACCAGCGAAATTGACCAGTGACCAGTGACCAGAGACCAGTGACTAGCCAAATTGACCAGTGACCAGTGACCAGTGACCAGCGAAAGTGACCAGTGACCACTGACCAGTGACCAGTGACCAGCGACCAGTGACCAGTGACCAGTGACCAGCGAAAGTGACCAGTGACCAGTGACCAGTGACCAGTGACCAGCGAAATTGACCAGTGACCAGTGACCAGTGACCAGTCACCAGTGACCAGCGACCAGTGACCAGAGACCAGTACCCAGTGACCAGTGACCAGTGACCACTGACCAGTGACCAGCGAAAGTGACCAGTGACCAGTGACCAGTGACCAGTGACCAGTGACCAGTGACCAGTGACCAGTGACAAGTGACCAGTGACCAGCGACCAGTGACCAGTGACCAGTGACCAGTGACCAGTGACCAGCGAAGGTGACCAGTGACCAGGGACCAGTGACCAGTGACCAGCGAAATTGACCAGTGACCAGTGACCAGTGACCAGTGACAAGTGACCAGTGACCAGTGACCAGTGACCAGTGACCAGTGACCAGTGACCAGCCAAAGTGACCAGTGACCAGTGACCAGTGACCAGTGACCAGCGAAAGTGACCAGTGACCAGTGACCAGTGACCAGCGAAATTGACCAGTGACCAGTGACCAGAGACCAGTGACTAGCCAAATTGACCAGTGACCAGTGACCAGTGGCCAGCGGTAGTGACCAGTGACCAGTGACCAGTCATCAGTGACCAGTGAACAGTGACCAGTGACCAGTGACCAGTGACCAGTGACCAGTGACCAGCGAAAGTGACCAGTGACCAGTGACCAGTGACCAGTGACCAGTGACCAGTGACAAGTGACCTGGGACCAGTGAAAGTGACCAGTGACCAGTGAACAGTGACCAGCGAAATTGACCAGTTTCCAGTAACCAGTGATAAGTGACCAGTGACCAGTGACCAGCGAAAGTGACCAGTGAACAGTGACCAGGGACCAGTGACCAGTGACGAGTGACCAGTGACCAGCGAAAGTGAACAGTGAGCAGTGACCAGTGACCAGTGACCAGTGACCAGTGACCAGCGAAATTGACCAGTGACCAGTGACCAGTGAACAGTGACAAGTGACCAGTGACAAGTGAACAACGAAATTGACCAGTGAACAGTGATCAGCGAAATTGACCAGTGACCATTAACCAGTGACCAGCGAAAGTGACCAGTGACGAGTGACCAGTGACAAGTGACCAGTGACAAGTGACCAGTGACCACTGACAAGTGACCAGTGACCAGTGACCAGCGACCAGTGACCAGTGACCAGCAAAAATGACCAGTGACCAGTGACCAGTGACCAGTGACCAGTGACCAGTGACCAGCGAAAGTGACAAGTGACAAGTGACCTGGGACCAGTGACCAGTGACCAGTGACCAGTGACCAGTGACCAGCGAAATTGACCAGTGACCATTGACCAGTGACCAGTGACCAGTGACCAGTGACAAGTGAACAGTGACCAGTGACAAGTGACCTGGGACCAGTGACCAGTGACCAGTGACCAGCGACAGTGACCAGTGACCAGTGACCAGTGACCAGTGACAAGTGACCTGGGACCAGTGACCAGTGACCAGTGACCAGTGACCAGTGAGCAGTGACCAGTGACCAGTGACCAGCGAAAGTGACCAGTGACGAGTGACCAGTGACAAGTGACCAGTGACCAGTGACCAGTGACCAGTGACCAGTGACCAGTGACCAGTGACCAGTGACCAGTGACCAGTGACGAGTGACCAGTGATCAGCGAAAGTGAACAGTGACCAGTGACCAGTGACCAGTGACCAGTGACCAGCGAAAGTGACCAGTGACCAGTGACCAGTGACCAGTGACTAGTGACCAGCAACCAGTGACCAGTGACCAGTGACCAGTGACCAGCAAAATTGACCAGCAAAATTGACCAGTGCCCAGTGACCAGTGCCAACGACCAGTGACCAGTGACAAGTGACCAGTGACCAGTGACCAGTGATCAGTGACCAGTGAACAGTGACCAGTGACCAGTGACCAGTGACCAGCGAAAATGACCAGTGACCAGTGACCAGTGACCAGCGAAATTGACCAGTGACCAGTGACCAGTGAACAGTGACAAGTGACCAGTGACAAGTGACCAACGAAAGTGACCAGTGAACAGTGACCAGTGACAAGTGTCCAGTGACAAGTGACCAACGAAAGTGGCCAGTGAACAGTGACCAGGGACCAGTGACCAGTGACGAGTGACCAGTGACCAGCGAAAGTGAACAGTGAGCAGTGACCAGTGACCAGTGACCAGCGAAAGTGACCAGTGACCAGTGACCAGTGACCAGTGACCAGTGACCAGTGACCAGTGACCAGTGACAAGTGACCTGGGACCAGTGACCAGTGACCAGTGACCAGTGACCAGCGAAATTGACCAGTGACCAGTGACCAGTGACCAGTCACCAGTGACCAGCGACCAGTGACCAGAGACCAGTACCCAGTGACCAGTGACCAGTGACCACTGACCAGCGAAAGTGACCAGTGAACAGTGACCAGTGACCAGTGACCAGTGACCTGTGACCAGTGACCAGTGACCAGTGTCCAGTGACCAGTGACCAGCGAAAGTGACCAGTGACGAGTGACCAGTGACAAGTGACCAGTGACCAGTGACCAGTGACCAGTGACCAGTGACTAGTGACCAGCAACCAGTGACCAGTGACCAGTGACCAGTGACCAGCAAAATTGACCAGCAAAATTGACCAGTGACCAGTGACCAGTGACAAGTGACCAGTGACCAGTGACCAGTGACCAGTGACCAGTGACCGGTGACCAGTGACCAGTGACCAGTGACCAGTGACCAGTGACCAGTGACCAGTGACCAGTGACCAGTGACCAGTGACCAGTGACAAGTGACCAGTGACCAGCTGCCAGTGACCAGTGACCAGTGACCAGTGACCAGTGACTAGCGAAAGTGACCAGTGACCAGTGACCAGTGACCAGTGACCAGTGACCAGTGACCAGTGACCAGTGACAAGTGACCAGTGACCAGCGACCAGTGACCAGTGACCAGTGACCAGTGACCAGCGAAAGTGACCAGTGACCAGTGACCAGTGACCAGTGACCAGTGACCAGTGACCAGTGACCAGTGACCAGTGACCAGCGAAAGTGACCAGTGACCAGGGACCAGTGACCAGTGACCAGCGAAATTGACCAGTGACCAGTGACCAGTGACCAGTGACCAGTGACAAGTGACCAGTGACCAGTGACCAGTGACCAGTGACCAGTGACCAGTGACCAGTGACCAGTGACCAGCGAAAGTGACCAGTGACCAGTGACCAGTGACCAGTGACCAGCGAAAGTGACCAGTGACCAGTGACCAGTGACCAGCGAAATTGACCAGTGACCAGTGACCAGAGACCAGTGACTAGCCAAATTGACCAGTGACCAGTGACCAGTGGCCAGCGGTAGTGACCAGTGACCAGTGACCAGTCATCAGTGACCAGTGAACAGAGACCAGTGACCAGTGACCAGTGACCAGTGACCAGCGAAAGTGACCAGTGACCAGTGACCAGTGACCAGTGACCAGTGACCAGTGACCAGTGACCAGTGACAAGTGACCAGTGACCAGCGACCAGTGACCAGTGACCAGTGACCAGTGACCAGTGACCAGCGAAGGTGACCAGTGACCAGGGACCAGTGACCAGTGACCAGCGAAATTGACCAGTGACCAGTGACCAGTGACCAGTGACAAGTGACCAGTGACCAGTGACCAGTGACCAGTGACCAGTGACCAGTGACCAGTGACCAGTGACCAGCCAAAGTGACCAGTGACCAGTGACCAGTGACCAGTGACCAGCGAAAGTGACCAGTGACCAGTGACCAGTGACCAGCGAAATTGACCAGTGACCAGTGACCAGAGACCAGTGACTAGCCAAATTGACCAGTGACCAGTGACCAGTGGCCAGCGGTAGTGACCAGTGACCAGTGACCAGTCATCAGTGACCAGTGAACAGTGACCAGTGACCAGTGACCAGTGACCAGTGACCAGTGACCAGCGAAAGTGACCAGTGACCAGTGACCAGTGACCAGTGACCAGTGACCAGTGACCAGTGACAAGTGACCTGGGACCAGTGAAAGTGACCAGTGACCAGTGAACAGTGACCAGCGAAATTGACCAGTTTCCAGTAACCAGTGATAAGTGACCAGTGACCAGTGACCAGCGAAAGTGACCAGTGAACAGTGACCAGGGACCAGTGACCAGTGACGAGTGACCAGTGACCAGCGAAAGTGAACAGTGAGCAGTGACCAGTGACCAGTGACCAGTGACCAGTGACCAGCGAAATTGACCAGTGACCAGTGACCAGTGAACAGTGACAAGTGACCAGTGACAAGTGAACAACGAAAGTGACCAGTGAACAGTGACCAGGGACCAGTGACCAGTGACGAGTGACCAGTGACCAGCGAAAGTGAACAGTGAGCAGTGACCAGTGACCAGTGACCAGTGACCAGTGACCAGCGAAAGTGACCAGCGAAAGTGACCAGTGACCAGTGACCAGTGACCAGTGACCAGTGACAAGTGACCTGGGACCAGTGACCAGTGACCAGTGACCAGCGAAAGTGACCAGTGACCAGTGACCAGTGACCAGTGACCAGTGACCAGTGACCAGTGACCAGCGAAATTGACCAGTGACCATTGACCAGTGACCAGTGACCAGTGACCAGTGACAAGTGACCAGTGACCAGTGACCAGCGACCAGTGACCAGTGACCAGCAAAAATGACCAGTGACCAGTGACCAGTGACCAGTGACCAGTGACCAGTGACCAGCGAAAGTGACAAGTGACAAGTGACCTGGGACCAGTGACCAGTGACCAGTGACCAGTGACCAGTGACCAGCGAAATTGACCAGTGACCATTGACCAGTGACCAGTGACCAGTGACCAGTGACAAGTGACCAGTGACCAGTGACCAGCGACCAGTGACCAGTGACCATTGACCAGTGACCAGTGACCAGCAAAAATGACCAGTGACCAGTGACAAGTGACCAGTGACCAGCGAAAGTGACCAGTGACCAGTGACCAGTGACCAGTGACGAGTGACCAGTGACCAGCGAAAGTGAACAGTGAGCAGTGACCAGTGACCAGTGACCAGTGACCAGTGACCAGCGAAAGTGACCAGTGACCAGTGACCAGTGACCAGTGACCAGTGACCAGTGACCAGTGACCAGTGACCAGTGACAAGTGACCTGGGACCAGTGACCAGTGACCAGTGACCAGTGACCAGCGAAATTGACCAGTGACCAGTGACCAGTGACCAGTCACCAGTGACCAGCGACCAGTGACCAGAGACCAGTACCCAGTGACCAGTGACCAGTGACCAGCGAAATTGACCAGTGACCAGTGACCAGAGACCAGTACCCAGTGACCAGTGACCAGTGACCACTGACCAGCGAAAGTGACCAGTGAACAGTGACCAGTGACCAGTGACCAGTGACCTGAGACCAGTGACCAGTGACCAGTGACCAGTGACCAGTGACCAGCGAAAGTGACCAGTGACGAGTGACCAGTGACAAGTGACCAGTGACCAGTGACCAGTGACCAGTGACCAGTGACTAGTGACCAGCAACCAGTGACCAGTGACCAGTGACCAGTGACCAGCAAAATTGACCAGCAAAATTGACCAGTGACCAGTGACCAGTGACAAGTGACCAGCAAAATTGACCAGCAAAATTGACCAGTGACCAGTGACCAGTGACAAGTGACCAGTGACCAGTGACCAGTGACCAGTGACCAGTGACCAGTGACCAGTGACCAGTGACCAGTGACCAGTGACAAGTGACCAGTGACCAGCTGCCAGTGACCAGTGACCAGTGACCAGTGACCAGAGACTAGCGAAAGTGACCAGTGACCAGTGACCAGTGACCAGTGACCAGTGACCAGTGACCAGTGACCAGTGACAAGTGACCAGTGACCAGCGACCAGTGACCAGTGACCAGTGACCAGTGACCAGCGAAAGTGACCAGTGACCAGTGACCAGTGACCAGTGACCAGTGACCAGTGACCAGTGACCAGTGACCAGTGACCAGCGAAAGTGACCAGTGACCAGGGACCAGTGACCAGTGACCAGCGAAATTGACCAGTGACCAGTGACCAGTGACCAGTGACAAGTGACCAGTGACCAGTGACCAGTGACCAGTGACCAGTGACCAGTGACCAGTGACCAGTGACCAGCGAAAGTGACCAGTGACCAGTGACCAGTGACCAGTGACCAGCGAAAGTGACCAGTGACCAGTGACCAGTGACCAGCGAAATTGAACAGTGACCAGTGACCAGAGACCAGTGACTATCCAAATTGACCAGTGACCAGTGACCAGTGACCAGCGAAAGTGACCAGTGACCACTGACCAGTGACCAGTGACCAGCGACCAGTGACCAGTGACCAGTGACCGGGGACCAGTGGCCAGCGAAAGTGACCAGCGACCAGTGACCAGTGACCAGTGACCAGTGACTAGCCAAATTGAGCAGTGAGCAGTGACCAGTGACCAGTGACCAGTGACCAGTGACCAGTGACCAGCGAAATTGACCAGCGACCATTGACCAGTGACCAGCGAAAGTGACCAGTGACGAGTGACCTGTGACAAGTGACCAGTGACCAGCGACCAGTGACCAGCGAAAGTGACCAGTGACCAGTGACCAGTGACCAGCGACCAGTGACCAGTGACCAGTGACCAGTGACCAGCAAAATTGACCAGCAAAATTGACCAGTGACCAGTGACCAGTGACCCGTGACCAGTGACCAGTGACAAGTGACCAGTGACCAGTGACCAGTGACCAGTGACCAGTGACCAGTGCCAACGACCAGTGACCAGTGACCATTGACCAGTGACCAGCGAAAGTGACCAGGGACCAGTGACCAGTGACCAGCGAAATTGACCAGTGACCAGTGACCAGAGACCAGTGACTAGCCAAATTGACCAGTGACCAGTGACCAGTGGCCAGCGGTAGTGACCAGTGACCAGTGACCAGTCATCAGTGACCAGTGAACAGTGACCAGTGACCAGTGACCAGTGACCAGTGACCAGCGAAAGTGACCAGTGACCAGTGACCAGTGACCAGTGACCAGTGACCAGTGACCAGTGACCAGTGACAAGTGACCAGTGACCAGCGACCAGTGACCAGTGACCAGTGACCAGTGACCAGTGACCAGCGAAGGTGACCAGTGACCAGGGACCAGTGACCAGTGACCAGCGAAATTGACCAGTGACCAGTGACCAGTGACCAGTGACAAGTGACCAGTGACCAGTGACCAGTGACCAGTGACCAGTGACCAGTGACCAGTGACCAGTGACCAGCCAAAGTGACCAGTGACCAGTGACCAGTGACCAGTGACCAGCGAAAGTGACCAGTGACCAGTGACCAGTGACCAGCGAAATTGACCAGTGACCAGTGACCAGAGACCAGTGACTAGCCAAATTGACCAGTGACCAGTGACCAGTGGCCAGCGGTAGTGACCAGTGACCAGTGACCAGTCATCAGTGACCAGTGAACAGTGACCAGTGACCAGTGACCAGTGACCAGTGACCAGTGACCAGCGAAATTGACCAGTGACCAGTGACCAGTGAACAGTGACAAGTGACCAGTGACAAGTGAACAACGAAAGTGACCAGTGAACAGTGACCAGGGACCAGTGACCAGTGACGAGTGACCAGTGACCAGCGAAAGTGAACAGTGAGCAGTGACCAGTGACCAGTGACCAGTGACCAGTGACCAGCGAAAGTGACCAGTGACCAGTGACCAGTGACCAGTGACCAGTGACCAGTGACAAGTGACCTGGGACCAGTGACCAGTGACCAGTGACCAGTGACCAGTGACCAGTGACCAGTGACCAGTGACCAGTGACCAGTGACCAGTGACCAGTGACAAGTGACCAGTGACCAGTGACCAGCGAAATTGACCAGTGACCATTGACCAGTGACCAGTGACCAGTGACCAGTGACAAGTGACCAGTGACCAGTGACCAGCGACCAGTGACCAGTGACCATTGACCAGTGACCAGTGACCAGCAAAAATGACCAGTGACCAGTGACAAGTGACCAGTGACCAGCGAAAGTGACCAGTGACCAGTGACCAGTGACCAGTGACCAGTGACAAGTGACCTGGGACCAGTGACCAGTGACCAGTGACCAGCGAAAGTGACCAGTGACCAGTGACCAGTGACCAGTGACAAGTGCCCTGGGACCAGTGACCAGTGACCAGTGACCAGTGACCAGTGAGCAGTGACCAGTGACCAGTGACCAGCGAAAGTGACCAGTGACGAGTGACCAGTGATCAGCGAAAGTGAACAGTGACCAGTGACCAGTGACCAGTGACCAGTGACCAGCGAAAGTGACCAGTGACCAGTGACCAGTGACCAGTGACTAGTGACCAGCAACCAGTGACCAGTGACCAGTGACCAGTGACCAGCAAAATTGACCAGCAAAATTGACCAGTGCCCAGTGACCAGTGACCAATGACCAGTGACGAGTGACCAGTGACCAGTGACAAGTGACCAGTGACCAGTGACCAGTGCCAACGACCAGTGACCAGTGACAAGTGACCAGTGACCAGTGACCAGTGATCAGTGACCAGTGAACAGTGACCAGTGACCAGTGACCAGTGTCCAGCGAAAATGACCAGTGACCAGTGACCAGTGACCAGCGAAATTGACCAGTGACCAGTGACCAGTGAACAGTGACAAGTGACCAGTGACAAGTGACCAACGAAAGTGACCAGTGAACAGTGACCAGGGACCAGTGACCAGTGACGAGTGACCAGTGACCAGCGAAAGTGAACAGTGAGCAGTGACCAGTGACCAGTGACCAGTGACCAGTGACCAGCGAAAGTGACCAGTGACCAGTGACAAGTGACCTGGGACCAGTGACCAGTGACCAGTGACCAGTGACCAGTGACCAGTGACCAGTGACCAGTGACCAGTGACCAGCGAAAGTGACCAGTGACGAGTGACCAGTGACAAGTGACCAGTGACCAGTGACCAGTGACCAGTGACCAGTGACCAGTGACCAGTGACCAGTGACGAGTGACCAGTGATCAGCGAAAGTGAACAGTGACCAGTGACCAGTGACCAGTGACCAGTGACCAGCGAAAGTGACCAGTGACCAGTGACCAGTGACCAGTGACCAGTGACAAGTGACCTGGGACCAGTGACCAGTGACCAGTGACCAGCGAAAGTGACCAGTGATCAGCGACCAGTGACCAGTGACCAGTGACCAGTGACCAGTGACCAGCAAAATTGACCAGCAAAATTGACCAGTGACCAGTGACCAGTGACCAGTGACAAGTGACCAGTGACCAGTGACCAGTGACCAGTGACCAGTGACCAGTGCCAACGACCAGTGACCAGTGACCATTGACCAGTGACCAGCGAAAGTGACCAGGGACCAGTGACCAGTGACCAGTGACCAGTGACCAGTGACCAGTGACAAGTGACCAGTGACCAGTGACCAGCGACCAGTGACAAGTGACCACTGACCAGTGACCAGTGATCAGTGACCAGTGAACAGTGACCAGTGACCAGTGACCAGTGACCAGCGAAAATGACCAGTGACCAGTGACCAGTGACCAGCGAAATTGACCAGTGACCAGTGACCAGTGAACAGTGACAAGTGACCAGTGACAAGTGACCAACGAAAGTGACCAGTGAACAGTGACCAGGGACCAGTGACCAGTGACGAGTGACCAGTGACCAGCGAAAGTGAACAGTGAGCAGTGACCAGTGACCAGTGACCAGTGACCAGTGACCAGCGAAAGTGACCAGTGACCAGTGACCAGTGACCAGTGACCAGTGACCAGTGACCAGTGACAAGTGACCTGGGACCAGTGACCAGTGACCAGTGACCAGTGACCAGCGAAATTGACCAGTGACCAGTGACCAGTGACCAGTCACCAGTGACCAGCGACCAGTGACCAGAGACCAGTAACCAGTGACAAGTGACCAGTGACCACTGACCAGCGAAAGTGAGCAGTGAACAGTGACCAGTGACCAGTGACCAGTGACCTGTGACCAGTGACCAGTGACCAGTGACCAGCGAAAGTGACCAGTGACGAGTGACCAGTGACAAGTGACCAGTGACCAGTGACCAGTGACCAGTGACCAGTGACCAGTGACCAGTGACCAGTGACCAGTGCCAACGACCAATGACCAGTGACCATTGACCAGTGACCAGCGAAAGTGACCAGGGACCAGTGACCAGTGACCAGTGACCAGTGACCAGTGACCAGTGACCAGTGACCAGTGACCAGTGACCAGTGACAAGTGACCAGTGACCAGTGACCAGTGATCAGTGACCAGTGAACAGTGAACAGTGACCAGTGACCAGTGACCAGTGACCAGCGAAAATGACCAGTGACCAGTGACCAGTGACCAGCGAAATTGACCAGTGACCAGTGACCAGTGAACAGTGACAAGTGACCAGTGACAAGTGACCAACGAAAGTGACCAGTGAACAGTGACCAGGGACCAGTGACCAGTGACGAGTGACCAGTGACCAGCGAAAGTGAACAGTGAGCAGTGACCAGTGACCAGTGACCAGTGACCAGTGACCAGTGACCAGTGACCAGTGACCAGTGACCAGTGAGCAGTGACCAGCGAAATTGACCGGTTTCCAGTGACCAGTGACAAGTGACCAGTGACCAGTGACCAGCGAAAGTGACCAGTGACGAGTGACCAGTGACAAGTGACCAGTGACAAGTGACCAGTGACCACTGACCAGTGACCAGTAACCAGCGACCAGTGCCAACGACCAGTGACCAGTGACCATTGACCAGTGACCAGCGAAAGTGACCAGGGACCAGTGACCAGTGACCAGTGACCAGTGACAAGTGACCAGTGACCAGTGACCAGTGACCAGTGACCAGTGACCAGTGACCAGTGACAAGTGACCAGTGACCAGTGACCAGTGATCAGTGACCAGTGAACAGTGACCAGTGACCAGTGACCAGTGACCAGCGAAAATGACCAGTGACCAGTGACCAGTGACCAGCGAAATTGACCAGTGATCAGTGACCAGTGAACAGTGACAAGTGACCAGTGACAAGTGACCAACGAAAGTGACCAGTGAACAGTGACCAGGGACCAGTGACCAGTGACGAGTGACCAGTGACCAGCGAAAGTGAACAGTGAGCAGTGACCAGTGACCAGTGACCAGTGACCAGTGACCAGTGACCAGTGACCAGTGACCAGTGACCAGTGACCAGTGACCAGCGAAATTGACCGGTTTCCAGTGACCAGTGACAAGTGACCAGTGACCAGTGACCAGCGAAAGTGACCAGTGACGAGTGACCAGTGACAAGTGACCAGTGACAAGTGACCAGTGACCACTGACCAGTGACCAGTGACCAGCGACCAGTGACCAGTGACCAGTGACCAGGGACCAGTGACCAGCGAAAGTGACCAGTGACCAGTGACCAGTGACCAGTGAACAGCGAAAGTGACCAGTGACCAGTGACCAGTGACCAGTGACCAGTGACCAGTGACCAGTGACGAGCGAAATGGACCAGTGACCAGTGTCCAGTGACCAGTGACCAGTGATAAGTGACCAGTGACCAGTGACCAGTGACCATTGACCAGTGACCAGTGACCAGTGACCAGCGAATGTGACCAGGGACAAGCGACCAGTGACCAGTGACCAGTGACCAGTGACCAGTGACCAGTGACCAGTGACCAGTGACCAGTGACCAGTGACCAGTGACCAGTGACCAGTGACCAGTGACCAGTGACCAGCGACCAGTGACCAGTGACCAGCGACCAGTGACCAGTGACCAGTGACCAGTGACCAGTGACCACTGACCAGCGAAAGTGACCAGTGACCAGGGACCAGTGACCAGCAAAATTGACCAGTGACCAGTGACCAGTGACCAGTGACCAGTGACCAATGACCAGTGACCGGTGACCAGTGACCAGTGACCAGTGACCAGTGACCAGTGACCAGTGACCAGTGACCAGTGACCAGTGACCAGTGACCAGCGAAAGTGACCAGTGACCAGTGACCAGTGACCAGTGACCAGTGACAAGTGACCAGTGACCAGCGACCAGTGACCAGTGACCAGTGACCAGTGACCAGTGACCAGCGAAAGTGACCAGTGACCAAGGACCAGTGACCAGTGACCAGCGAAATTGACCAGTGACCAGTGACCAGTGACCAGTGACAAGTGACCAGTGACCAGTGACCAGTGACCAGTGACCAGTGACCAGTGCCAACGACCAGTGACCAGTGACCATTGACCAGTGACCAGCGAAAGTGACCAGGGACCAGTGACCAGTGACCAGTGACCAGTGACCAGTGACCAGTGACCAGTGACCAGTGACCAGTGACCAGTGACCAGTGACCAGTGACCAGTGACAAGTGACCAGTGACCAGTGACCAGTGATCAGTGACCAGTGAACAGTGACCAGTGACCAGTGACCAGTGACCAGCGAAAATGACCAGTGACCAGTGACCAGTGACCAGCGAAATTGACCAGTGACCAGTGACCAGTGAACAGTGACAAGTGACCAGTGACAAGTGACCAACGAAAGTGACCAGTGAACAGTGACCAGGGACCAGTGACCAGTGACGAGTGACCAGTGACCAGCGAAAGTGAACAGTGAGCAGTGACCAGTGACCAGTGACCAGTGACCAGTGACCAGCGAAAGTGACCAGTGACCAGTGACCAGTGACCAGTGACCAGTGACCAGTGACCAGTGACAAGTGACCTGGGACCAGTGACCAGTGACCAGTGACCAGTGACCAGCGAAATTGACCAGTGACCAGTGACCAGTGACCAGTCACCAGTGACCAGCGACCAGTGACCAGAGACCAGTAACCAGTGACAAGTGACCAGTGACCACTGACCAGCGAAAGTGAGCAGTGAACAGTGACCAGTGACCAGTGACCAGTGACCTGTGACCAGTGACCAGTGACCAGTGACCAGCGAAAGTGACCAGTGACGAGTGACCAGTGACAAGTGACCAGTGACCAGTGACCAGTGACCAGTGACCAGTGACCAGTGACCAGTGACCAGTGACCAGTGCCAACGACCAATGACCAGTGACCATTGACCAGTGACCAGCGAAAGTGACCAGGGACCAGTGACCAGTGACCAGTGACCAGTGACCAGTGACCAGTGACCAGTGACCAGTGACCAGTGACCAGTGACAAGTGACCAGTGACCAGTGACCAGTGATCAGTGACCAGTGAACAGTGAACAGTGACCAGTGACCAGTGACCAGTGACCAGCGAAAATGACCAGTGACCAGTGACCAGTGACCAGCGAAATTGACCAGTGACCAGTGACCAGTGAACAGTGACAAGTGACCAGTGACAAGTGACCAACGAAAGTGACCAGTGAACAGTGACCAGGGACCAGTGACCAGTGACGAGTGACCAGTGACCAGCGAAAGTGAACAGTGAGCAGTGACCAGTGACCAGTGACCAGTGACCAGTGACCAGTGACCAGTGACCAGTGACCAGTGACCAGTGAGCAGTGACCAGCGAAATTGACCGGTTTCCAGTGACCAGTGACAAGTGACCAGTGACCAGTGACCAGCGAAAGTGACCAGTGACGAGTGACCAGTGACAAGTGACCAGTGACAAGTGACCAGTGACCACTGACCAGTGACCAGTAACCAGCGACCAGTGCCAACGACCAGTGACCAGTGACCATTGACCAGTGACCAGCGAAAGTGACCAGGGACCAGTGACCAGTGACCAGTGACCAGTGACAAGTGACCAGTGACCAGTGACCAGTGACCAGTGACCAGTGACCAGTGACCAGTGACAAGTGACCAGTGACCAGTGACCAGTGATCAGTGACCAGTGAACAGTGACCAGTGACCAGTGACCAGTGACCAGCGAAAATGACCAGTGACCAGTGACCAGTGACCAGCGAAATTGACCAGTGATCAGTGACCAGTGAACAGTGACAAGTGACCAGTGACAAGTGACCAACGAAAGTGACCAGTGAACAGTGACCAGGGACCAGTGACCAGTGACGAGTGACCAGTGACCAGCGAAAGTGAACAGTGAGCAGTGACCAGTGACCAGTGACCAGTGACCAGTGACCAGTGACCAGTGACCAGTGACCAGTGACCAGTGACCAGTGACCAGCGAAATTGACCGGTTTCCAGTGACCAGTGACAAGTGACCAGTGACCAGTGACCAGCGAAAGTGACCAGTGACGAGTGACCAGTGACAAGTGACCAGTGACAAGTGACCAGTGACCACTGACCAGTGACCAGTGACCAGCGACCAGTGACCAGTGACCAGTGACCAGGGACCAGTGACCAGCGAAAGTGACCAGTGACCAGTGACCAGTGACCAGTGAACAGCGAAAGTGACCAGTGACCAGTGACCAGTGACCAGTGACCAGTGACCAGTGACCAGTGACGAGCGAAATGGACCAGTGACCAGTGTCCAGTGACCAGTGACCAGTGATAAGTGACCAGTGACCAGTGACCAGTGACCATTGACCAGTGACCAGTGACCAGTGACCAGCGAATGTGACCAGGGACAAGCGACCAGTGACCAGTGACCAGTGACCAGTGACCAGTGACCAGTGACCAGTGACCAGTGACCAGTGACCAGTGACCAGTGACCAGTGACCAGTGACCAGTGACCAGTGACCAGCGACCAGTGACCAGTGACCAGCGACCAGTGACCAGTGACCAGTGACCAGTGACCAGTGACCACTGACCAGCGAAAGTGACCAGTGACCAGGGACCAGTGACCAGCAAAATTGACCAGTGACCAGTGACCAGTGACCAGTGACCAGTGACCAATGACCAGTGACCGGTGACCAGTGACCAGTGACCAGTGACCAGTGACCAGTGACCAGTGACCAGTGACCAGTGACCAGTGACCAGTGACCAGCGAAAGTGACCAGTGACCAGTGACCAGTGACCAGTGACCAGTGACAAGTGACCAGTGACCAGCGACCAGTGACCAGTGACCAGTGACCAGTGACCAGTGACCAGCGAAAGTGACCAGTGACCAAGGACCAGTGACCAGTGACCAGCGAAATTGACCAGTGACCAGTGACCAGTGACCAGTGACAAGTGACCAGTGACCAGTGACCAGTGACCAGTGACCAGTGACCAGTGCCAACGACCAGTGACCAGTGACCATTGACCAGTGACCAGCGAAAGTGACCAGGGACCAGTGACCAGTGACCAGTGACCAGTGACCAGTGACCAGTGACCAGTGACCAGTGACCAGTGACCAGTGACCAGTGACCAGTGACCAGTGACCAGTGACCAGTGACAAGTGACCAGTGACCAGTGACCAGTGATCAGTGACCAGTGAACAGTGACCAGTGACCAGTGACCAGTGACCAGCGAAAATGACCAGTGACCAGTGACCAGTGACCAGCGAAATTGACCAGTGACCAGTGACCAGTGAACAGTGACAAGTGACCAGTGACAAGTGACCAACGAAAGTGACCAGTGAACAGTGACCAGGGACCAGTGACCAGTGACGAGTGACCAGTGACCAGCGAAAGTGAACAGTGAGCAGTGACCAGTGACCAGTGACCAGTGACCAGTGACCAGCGAAAGTGACCAGTGACCAGTGACCAGTGACCAGTGACCAGTGACCAGTGACAAGTGACCTGGGACCAGTGACCAGTGACCAGTGACCAGTGACCAGCGAAATTGACCAGTGACCAGTGACCAGTGACCAGTCACCAGTGACCAGCGACCAGTGACCAGAGACCAGTAACCAGTGACCAGTGACCAGTGACCACTGACCAGCGAAAGTGACCAGTGAACAGTGACCAGTGACCAGTGACCAGTGACCTGTGACCAGTGACCAGTGACCAGTGACCAGTGACCAGTGACCAGCGAAAGTGACCAGTGACGAGTGACCAGTGACAAGTGACCAGTGACCAGTGACCAGTGACCAGTGACTAGTAACCAGCAACCAGTGACCAGTGACCAGTGACCAGTGACCAGCAAAATTGACCAGTGACCAGTGACCAGTGACCAATGACCAGTGACCAGTGACCAGTGACCAGTGACCAGTGACCAGCGAAAGTGACCAGTGACCAGTGACCAGTGACCAGTGACCAGTGACCAGTGACCAGTGACAAGTGACCTGGGACCAGTGAAAGTGACCAGTGACCAGTGAACAGTGACCAGCGAAATTGACCAGTGAACAGTGATCAGCGAAATTGACCAGTGACCATTAACCAGTGACCAGCGAAAGTGACCAGTGACGAGTGACCAGTGACAAGTGACCAGTGACAAGTGACCAGTGACCACTGACCAGTGACCAGTGACCAGCGACCAGTGACCAGTGACCAGTGACCGGGGACCAGTGGCCAGCGAAAGTGACCAGCGACCAGTGACCAGTGACCAGTGACCAGTGACTAGCCAAATTGAGCAGTGAGCAGTGACCAGTGACCAGTGACCAGTGACCAGTGACCAGTGACCAGCGAAATTGACCAGCGACCATTGACCAGTGACCAGCGAAAGTGACCAGTGACGCGTGACCTGTGACAAGTGACCAGTGACCAGCGACCAGTGACCAGCGAAAGTGACCAGTGACCAGCGACCAGTGACCAGTGACCAGTGACCAGTGACCAGCAAAATTGACCAGCAAAATTGACCAGTGACCAGTGACCAGTGACCAGTGACCAGTGACCAGTGACAAGTGACCAGTGACCAGTGACCAGTGACCAGTGACCAGTGACCAGTGCCAACGACCAGTGACCAGTGACCATTGACCAGTGACCAGTGACCAGCGAAATTGACCAGTGACCAGTGACCAGAGACCAGTGACTAGCCAAATTGACCAGTGACCAGTGACCAGTGGCCAGCGGTAGTGACCAGTGACCAGTGACCAGTCATCAGTGACCAGTGAACAGTGACCAGTGACCAGTGACCAGTGACCAGTGACCAGTGACCAGCGAAAGTGACCAGTGACCAGTGACCAGTGACCAGTGACCAGTGACAAGTGACCTGGGACCAGTGAAAGTGACCAGTGACCAGTGAACAGTGACCAGCGAAATTGACCAGTTTCCAGTAACCAGTGATAAGTGACCAGTGACCAGTGACCAGCGAAAGTGACCAGTGAACAGTGACCAGGGACCAGTGACCAGTGACGAGTGACAAGTGACCAGTGACAAGTGACCAGTGACCAGTGACCAGTGACCGGTGACCAGTGACCAGTGACCAGTGACCAGTGACCAGTGACCTGGGACCAGTGACCAGTGACCAGTGACCAGTGACCAGTGATCAGCGAAATTGACCAGTGACCATTGACCAGTGACCAGTGACCAGTGACCAGTGACAAGTGACCAGTGACCAGTGACCAGCGACCAGTGACCAGTGACCATTGACCAGTGACCAGTGACCAGCAAAAATGACCAGTGACCAGTGACAAGTGACCAGTGACCAGCGAAAGTGACCAGTGACCAGTGACAAGTGACCTGGGACCAGTGACCAGTGACCAGTGACCAGCGACAGTGACCAGTGACCAGTGACCAGTGACCAGTGACAAGTGACCTGGGACCAGTGACCAGTGACCAGTGACCAGTGACCAGTGAGCAGTGACCAGTGACCAGTGACCAGCGAAAGTGACCAGTGACGAGTGACCAGTGACAAGTGAACAGTGACCAGTGACCAGTGACCAGTGACCAGTGACCAGTGACCAGTGACCAGTGACGAGTGACCAGAGATCAGCGAAAGTGAACAGTGACCAGTGACCAGTGACCAGTGACCAGTGACCAGCGAAAGTGACCAGTGACCAGTGACCAGTGACCAGTGACTAGTGACCAGCAACCAGTGACCAGTGACCAGTGACCAGTGACCAGCAAAATTGACCAGCAAAATTGACCAGTGCCCAGTGACCAGTGACCAATGACCAGTGACCAGTGACCAGTGACCAGTGACAAGTGACCAGTGACCAGTGACCAGTGCCAACGACCAGTGACCAGTGACAAGTGACCAGTGACCAGTGACCAGTGATCAGTGACCAGTGAACAGTGACCAGTGACCAGTGACCAGTGACCAGCGAAAATGACCAGTGACCAGTGACCAGTGACCAGCGAAATTGACCAGTGACCAGTGACCAGTGACCAGTGACCAGTGACGAGCGAAATGGACCAGTGACCAGTGTCCAGTGACCAGTGACCAGTGATAAGTGACCAGTGACCAGTGACCAGTGACCATTGACCAGTGACCAGTGACCAGTGACCAGCGAATGTGACCAGGGACAAGCGACCAGTGACCAGTGACCAGTGACCAGTGACCAGTGACCAGTGACCAGTGACCAGTGACCAGTGACCAGTGACCAGTGACCAGTGACCAGTGACCAGTGACCAGTGACCAGTGACCAGCGACCAGTGACCAGTGACCAGCGACCAGTGACCAGTGACCAGTGACCAGTGACCAGTGACCACTGACCAGCGAAAGTGACCAGTGACCAGGGACCAGTGACCAGCAAAATTGACCAGTGACCAGTGACCAGTGACCAGTGACCAGTGACCAATGACCAGTGACCGGTGACCAGTGACCAGTGACCAGTGACCAGTGACCAGTGACCAGTGACCAGTGACCAGTGACCAGTGACCAGTGACCAGCGAAAGTGACCAGTGACCAGTGACCAGTGACCAGTGACCAGTGACAAGTGACCAGTGACCAGCGACCAGTGACCAGTGACCAGTGACCAGTGACCAGTGACCAGCGAAAGTGACCAGTGACCAAGGACCAGTGACCAGTGACCAGCGAAATTGACCAGTGACCAGTGACCAGTGACCAGTGACAAGTGACCAGTGACCAGTGACCAGTGACCAGTGACCAGTGACCAGTGCCAACGACCAGTGACCAGTGACCATTGACCAGTGACCAGCGAAAGTGACCAGGGACCAGTGACCAGTGACCAGTGACCAGTGACCAGTGACCAGTGACCAGTGACCAGTGACCAGTGACCAGTGACCAGTGACCAGTGACCAGTGACCAGTGACCAGTGACAAGTGACCAGTGACCAGTGACCAGTGATCAGTGACCAGTGAACAGTGACCAGTGACCAGTGACCAGTGACCAGCGAAAATGACCAGTGACCAGTGACCAGTGACCAGCGAAATTGACCAGTGACCAGTGACCAGTGAACAGTGACAAGTGACCAGTGACAAGTGACCAACGAAAGTGACCAGTGAACAGTGACCAGGGACCAGTGACCAGTGACGAGTGACCAGTGACCAGCGAAAGTGAACAGTGAGCAGTGACCAGTGACCAGTGACCAGTGACCAGTGACCAGCGAAAGTGACCAGTGACCAGTGACCAGTGACCAGTGACCAGTGACCAGTGACAAGTGACCTGGGACCAGTGACCAGTGACCAGTGACCAGTGACCAGCGAAATTGACCAGTGACCAGTGACCAGTGACCAGTCACCAGTGACCAGCGACCAGTGACCAGAGACCAGTAACCAGTGACCAGTGACCAGTGACCACTGACCAGCGAAAGTGACCAGTGAACAGTGACCAGTGACCAGTGACCAGTGACCTGTGACCAGTGACCAGTGACCAGTGACCAGTGACCAGTGACCAGCGAAAGTGACCAGTGACGAGTGACCAGTGACAAGTGACCAGTGACCAGTGACCAGTGACCAGTGACTAGTAACCAGCAACCAGTGACCAGTGACCAGTGACCAGTGACCAGCAAAATTGACCAGTGACCAGTGACCAGTGACCAATGACCAGTGACCAGTGACCAGTGACCAGTGACCAGTGACCAGCGAAAGTGACCAGTGACCAGTGACCAGTGACCAGTGACCAGTGACCAGTGACCAGTGACAAGTGACCTGGGACCAGTGAAAGTGACCAGTGACCAGTGAACAGTGACCAGCGAAATTGACCAGTGAACAGTGATCAGCGAAATTGACCAGTGACCATTAACCAGTGACCAGCGAAAGTGACCAGTGACGAGTGACCAGTGACAAGTGACCAGTGACAAGTGACCAGTGACCACTGACCAGTGACCAGTGACCAGCGACCAGTGACCAGTGACCAGTGACCGGGGACCAGTGGCCAGCGAAAGTGACCAGCGACCAGTGACCAGTGACCAGTGACCAGTGACTAGCCAAATTGAGCAGTGAGCAGTGACCAGTGACCAGTGACCAGTGACCAGTGACCAGTGACCAGCGAAATTGACCAGCGACCATTGACCAGTGACCAGCGAAAGTGACCAGTGACGCGTGACCTGTGACAAGTGACCAGTGACCAGCGACCAGTGACCAGCGAAAGTGACCAGTGACCAGCGACCAGTGACCAGTGACCAGTGACCAGTGACCAGCAAAATTGACCAGCAAAATTGACCAGTGACCAGTGACCAGTGACCAGTGACCAGTGACCAGTGACAAGTGACCAGTGACCAGTGACCAGTGACCAGTGACCAGTGACCAGTGCCAACGACCAGTGACCAGTGACCATTGACCAGTGACCAGTGACCAGCGAAATTGACCAGTGACCAGTGACCAGAGACCAGTGACTAGCCAAATTGACCAGTGACCAGTGACCAGTGGCCAGCGGTAGTGACCAGTGACCAGTGACCAGTCATCAGTGACCAGTGAACAGTGACCAGTGACCAGTGACCAGTGACCAGTGACCAGTGACCAGCGAAAGTGACCAGTGACCAGTGACCAGTGACCAGTGACCAGTGACAAGTGACCTGGGACCAGTGAAAGTGACCAGTGACCAGTGAACAGTGACCAGCGAAATTGACCAGTTTCCAGTAACCAGTGATAAGTGACCAGTGACCAGTGACCAGCGAAAGTGACCAGTGAACAGTGACCAGGGACCAGTGACCAGTGACGAGTGACAAGTGACCAGTGACAAGTGACCAGTGACCAGTGACCAGTGACCGGTGACCAGTGACCAGTGACCAGTGACCAGTGACCAGTGACCTGGGACCAGTGACCAGTGACCAGTGACCAGTGACCAGTGATCAGCGAAATTGACCAGTGACCATTGACCAGTGACCAGTGACCAGTGACCAGTGACAAGTGACCAGTGACCAGTGACCAGCGACCAGTGACCAGTGACCATTGACCAGTGACCAGTGACCAGCAAAAATGACCAGTGACCAGTGACAAGTGACCAGTGACCAGCGAAAGTGACCAGTGACCAGTGACAAGTGACCTGGGACCAGTGACCAGTGACCAGTGACCAGCGACAGTGACCAGTGACCAGTGACCAGTGACCAGTGACAAGTGACCTGGGACCAGTGACCAGTGACCAGTGACCAGTGACCAGTGAGCAGTGACCAGTGACCAGTGACCAGCGAAAGTGACCAGTGACGAGTGACCAGTGACAAGTGAACAGTGACCAGTGACCAGTGACCAGTGACCAGTGACCAGTGACCAGTGACCAGTGACGAGTGACCAGAGATCAGCGAAAGTGAACAGTGACCAGTGACCAGTGACCAGTGACCAGTGACCAGCGAAAGTGACCAGTGACCAGTGACCAGTGACCAGTGACTAGTGACCAGCAACCAGTGACCAGTGACCAGTGACCAGTGACCAGCAAAATTGACCAGCAAAATTGACCAGTGCCCAGTGACCAGTGACCAATGACCAGTGACCAGTGACCAGTGACCAGTGACAAGTGACCAGTGACCAGTGACCAGTGCCAACGACCAGTGACCAGTGACAAGTGACCAGTGACCAGTGACCAGTGATCAGTGACCAGTGAACAGTGACCAGTGACCAGTGACCAGTGACCAGCGAAAATGACCAGTGACCAGTGACCAGTGACCAGCGAAATTGACCAGTGACCAGTGACCAGTGAACAGTGACAAGTGACCAGTGACAAGTGACCAACGAAAGTGACCAGTGAACAGTGACCAGTGACAAGTGACCAGTGACAAGTGACCAACGAAAGTGGCCAGTGAACAGTGACCAGGGACCAGTGACCAGTGACGAGTGACCAGTGACCAGCGAAAGTGAACAGTGAGCAGTGACCAGTGACCAGTGACCAGCGAAAGTGACCAGTGACCAGTGACCAGTGACCAGTGACCAGTGACCAGTGACCAGTGACCAGTGACAAGTGACCTGGGACCAGTGACCAGTGACCAGTGACCAGTGACCAGCGAAATTGACCAGTGACCAGTGACCAGTGACCAGTCACCAGTGACCAGCGACCAGTGACCAAAGACCAGTACCCAGTGACCAGTGACCAGTGACCACTGACCAGTGACCAGCGAAAGTGACCAGTGACCAGTGACCAGTGACCAGTGACCAGTGACCAGTGACCAGTGACCAGTGACAAGTGACCAGTGACCAGCGACCAGTGACCAGTGACCAGTGACCAGTGACCAGTGACCAGCGAAGGTGACCAGTGACCAGGGACCAGTGACCAGTGACCAGCGAAATTGACCAGTGACCAGTGACCAGTGACCAGTGACAAGTGACCAGTGACCAGTGACCAGTGACCAGTGACCAGTGACCAGTGACCAGCCAAAGTGACCAGTGACCAGTGACCAGTGACCAGTGACCAGCGAAAGTGACCAGTGACCAGTGACCAGTGACCAGCGAAATTGACCAGTGACCAGTGACCAGAGACCAGTGACTAGCCAAATTGACCAGTGACCAGTGACCAGTGGCCAGCGGTAGTGACCAGTGACCAGTGACCAGTCATCAGTGACCAGTGAACAGTGACCAGTGACCAGTGACCAGTGACCAGTGACCAGTGACCAGCGAAAGTGACCAGTGACCAGTGACCAGTGACCAGTGACCAGTGACCAGTGACAAGTGACCTGGGACCAGTGAAAGTGACCAGTGACCAGTGAACAGTGACCAGCGAAATTGACCAGTTTCCAGTAACCAGTGATAAGTGACCAGTGACCAGTGACCAGCGAAAGTGACCAGTGAACAGTGACCAGGGACCAGTGACCAGTGACGAGTGACCAGTGACCAGCGAAAGTGAACAGTGAGCAGTGACCAGTGACCAGTGACCAGTGACCAGTGACCAGCGAAATTGACCAGTGACCAGTGACCAGTGAACAGTGACAAGTGACCAGTGACAAGTGAACAACGAAATTGACCAGTGAACAGTGATCAGCGAAATTGACCAGTGACCATTAACCAGTGACCAGCGAAAGTGACCAGTCACGAGTGACCAGTGACAAGTGACCAGTGACAAGTGACCAGTGACCACTGACAAGTGACCAGTGACCAGTGACCAGCGACCAGTGACCAGTGACCAGCAAAAATGACCAGTGACCAGTGACCAGTGACCAGTGACCAGTGACCAGTGACCAGCGAAAGTGACAAGTGACAAGTGACCTGGGACCAGTGACCAGTGACCAGTGACCAGTGACCAGTGACCAGCGAAATTGACCAGTGACCATTGACCAGTGACCAGTGACCAGTGACCAGTGACAAGTGACCAGTGACCAGTGACCAGCGACCAGTGACCAGTGACCATTGACCAGTGACCAGTGACCAGCAAAAATGACCAGTGACCAGTGACAAGTGACCAGTGACCAGCGAAAGTGACCAGTGACCACTGACCAGTGACCAGTGACCAGTGACCAGTGACCAGTGACCAGTGACCAGTGACCAGTGACGAGTGACCAGTGATCAGCGAAAGTGAACAGTGACCAGTGACCAGTGACCAGTGACCAGTGACCAGCGAAAGTGACCAGTGACCAGTGACCAGTGACCAGTGACTAGTGACCAGCAACCAGTGACCAGTGACCAGTGACCAGTGACCAGCAAAATTGACCAGCAAAATTGACCAGTGCCCAGTGACCAGTGCCAACGACCAGTGACCAGTGACAAGTGACCAGTGACCAGTGACCAGTGATCAGTGACCAGTGAACAGTGACCAGTGACCAGTGACCAGTGACCAGCGAAAATGACCAGTGACCAGTGACCAGTGACCAGCGAAATTGACCAGTGACCAGTGACCAGTGAACAGTGACAAGTGACCAGTGACAAGTGACCAACGAAAGTGACCAGTGAACAGTGACCAGTGACAAGTGTCCAGTGACAAGTGACCAACGAAAGTGGCCAGTGAACAGTGACCAGGGACCAGTGACCAGTGACGAGTGACCAGTGACCAGCGAAAGTGAACAGTGAGCAGTGACCAGTGACCAGTGACCAGCGAAAGTGACCAGTGACCAGTGACCAGTGACCAGTGACCAGTGACCAGTGACCAGTGACCAGTGACAAGTGACCTGGGACCAGTGACCAGTGACCAGTGACCAGTGACCAGTGACCAGCGAAATTGACCAGTGACCAGTGACCAGTGACCAGTCACCAGTGACCAGCGACCAGTGACCAGAGACCAGTACCCAGTGACCAGTGACCAGTGACCACTGACCAGCGAAAGTGACCAGTGAACAGTGACCAGTGACCAGTGACCAGTGACCTGTGACCAGTGACCAGTGACCAGTGTCCAGTGACCAGTGACCAGCGAAAGTGACCAGTGACGAGTGACCAGTGACAAGTGACCAGTGACCAGTGACCAGTGACCAGTGACCAGTGACTAGTGACCAGCAACCAGTGACCAGTGACCAGTGACCAGTGACCAGCAAAATTGACCAGCAAAATTGACCAGTGACCAGTGACCAGTGACAAGTGACCAGTGACCAGTGACCAGTGACCAGTGACCAGTGACCGGTGACCAGTGACCAGTGACCAGTGACCAGTGACCAGTGACCAGTGACCAGTGACCAGTGACAAGTGACCAGTGACCAGCTGCCAGTGACCAGTGACCAGTGACCAGTGACCAGTGACTAGCGAAAGTGACCAGTGACCAGTGACCAGTGACCAGTGACCAGTGACCAGTGACCAGTGACCAGTGACAAGTGACCAGTGACCAGCGACCAGTGACCAGTGACCAGTGACCAGTGACCAGCGAAAGTGACCAGTGACCAGTGACCAGTGACCAGTGACCAGTGACCAGTGACCAGTGACCAGTGACCAGTGACCAGCGAAAGTGACCAGTGACCAGGGACCAGTGACCAGTGACCAGCGAAATTGACCAGTGACCAGTGACCAGTGACCAGTGACAAGTGACCAGTGACCAGTGACCAGTGACCAGTGACCAGTGACCAGTGACCAGCGAAAGTGACCAGTGACCAGTGACCAGTGACCAGTGACCAGCGAAAGTGACCAGTGACCAGTGACCAGTGACCAGCGAAATTGACCAGTGACCAGTGACCAGAGACCAGTGACTAGCC